>CANSZD010000333.1:0-702500 GCA_947648045.1 Beta corolliflora
TATGTATAGTAAATTAAAGGGAGAATTGAGGATGGGAAATTGAAAAAAATGTGGTGGACAAAAAATAGGGGGGGCAATGTAAGATTATGGGATGGAAATTATGTTGATTAAGAATCCCCGACCCACTAATTATTTGTCTTTTACAAGTTGTAGGAAAAAGAACTTCAATGATTAATCCTTTTTCTTATTATGTGCCCCTATAAAATTAGCGTCTGTTTTGGCTTTTTGTTTTTCTCAGTTTTCTTTTTGTTTCTTTTGCTTGATTTATTCGTAGAAACACCTTTAGCTATTTTTGTATGAAAAAATTATGGTATGGTTTTGGATGATTGGGACTTGGAAGTGATAGGACACTTGGCATAGTAATCGAATCTTAATAAGAACTTCTATAAAATTCCAATAAACTATATCGGAGAATTTCTTTTTCAGATTACCAATATAGAAGAACTTTTTATGATGAAGTAATTCCTTGATTTGTTCTGTTTTAGTTGCAATATGGGAGTAGATATATTAATCATTACTTTAAAGTAACGAGATAGGTAGAAAAGGGATTCATGTAACGAAGAGAGATAGATAAAGAAAAATTAAATGGGGAGTAGAACTTTCTAGGAAGTAAGATAAGGTGAAGTTGTTTGGTTGAAAAAATTGTAGGATGTCGTACTTCTTAGAAAGTTCTACTTCCCACAAAAAGGAGAACTTCCCATGGTATGTTTTTCTTCCCATGATTAACCAAATAACTTTTACCATTTCCTAGGAAATGAAACTTCAAGAGAAATACTACTTTCTAGGAAATACTAATTCCTACATGCGACCAAACAAACCCTAAATTCTTGAAAGAGAAAAGTGAAACAGGAAATAATTTTGTTTTTTCCATATCTTTCCTCCGTTCTTTAATAGATGTAACATTTGACTTTTTCACACTTGTCGAGATACAATTTTGACCCACAATATTTCTAATTTTATAAATTTAAAAATAATAAAAATACATATTTGGAAAGTGTATATCAAAGACGACTCCAACAAGCATGACTATACTTTTTTTCATATGTATAAATATCTATTGATGGTCAAACTGCGTTGGATTGAATAATACCCAAAGTCAACGTGTTACATCCAAAAAAAGAACTGTGGGAGTAAGAGAGAGACCTAAGTTAGAGTGTCTGAGTTGGGGACAACGAGCAGAAGAACAACCAAAACCGACACATACTTCCCTCCGTCCTTTTCTTGTCGCAACATTTCCCTTATTTGAAGTTGAGGTATTAATTAGTAACACTTACTACATTTGACTATGTTTTCTCTCTATCTCTCTCATTATCACATGGGCCCTTTTTTTCATTTGGTACCACATTTTTTATAACAAAAAAAATGGACACCTCCATCATTTGAACGGGGCACAAATCCCGTCTACACCACTACACTTAGTCTCTCATTTATACCAAAAATATGTATTGTTTGGCCTTTTATCCAGTAAATTACTAAATGCCCAAAAGCTTTTGATAAGACATACCAAAGAAATTTAATGGTTTTCCCTAGAAATTAACTATCATAAGAATCATCCTCCTTTCTTGTTTTGGAAGGTCACTGAAAAAATTATCTAATCAAACTAAGTCTTTCTTTTTCATATTATTTTCTTATCTTTAGACTGGAATTTCATGCTTTAGTTTTTATTTTCAAAAGTAGACCACTTTAGATCACCCATCTATTGTTACAGTTTCATGTGAACTTTGAAGAGAATATTGTCGTTATAGAGAATTAAGGGACCATTTGGATTTTTACTTTATGGTTTTTTTCTAAGATTGGGATGCCAATTGCCAAAGCAGATAAGTAAGTTTGTATGATGTAAGCTAACCAAGCCTGAAATACTATATTGGCTCTATGCGTTTTGGTAAGCATTAGGTTTTTCAATGTGCTGTTTGAAATTCCAACTAATACCTTGTTCCCATGCCATTTGTCCAATGAATTTTTCTGATTATGTAGCACTTTATTTATTCAATGGAATCCATAAAGATATAAAAGGCATGAAGCTCAACGCATATTGCGGTACGGAAAAAACTTTGCCTACCTAATGGATAATCCACCCACTAGAGATAGACATTTATAATTAATGGAGTACAATTCAGCAGAGTTAATTATTTTTTAATTGTCTATTTCTAGTGCATAGTCTACCCAGTGGGTAGATGTATCAATCTCCAAACTAGCGAATTGGTCAAGCAACCCACACAAACTAATACATGTTTGATAAGTGTGGCACCATAAGTGGACAGTTCACAGTAGCATTATATACAACTTTTTCCTTCAAGTGAAGGAGGGCGAACACATCAGAGTGAAACCCGTATTTTGTAACTTATAAATTCATAGTACAGCATTTTGATATATGCAATCTGTTTACCTAACAATAAGCACTAAATATTAAATATTTTCCACCAAAATGTAGTATTAGCTTATAAACTTTTACAAAATTACAAGTGAATCATCGTTATTCATGCTCAATTATGGCTTACCACTTTTACATCCGTATCATCAACCCACAAATGATTATTGTTGTCATTCTTTCGATCCCTTCGATTCAATTTCCTTTACACTCTTAAACCAAACATGTACTTTAGCAAAATTAACTTACAACAGAATTATAGTTAGAATTCATTTGAGGAAATTGGTAGTTGGTGGAACATTGTGAGATGGAAATTAACGCAGAAATCACAGTTCCTAGAAACAAGTCAATTCGAACCGACCTCTGCTCTATTATTTGTCCCAGATGTGCATTCTGGACTTCTGGTGCCACTGTTCTCTTAGGCTCCATTTGGTTGGGCGTAAAACATTTTCAATGTAAAATGATTTTCATGGAAAACAATTTACAATGGAAGTCACAATTTCAAAATTAGTTTTCCTTTATTTGGTTCCATGTAAGAAAAATGATGAAATGAAAGTGAAGTGAAAGTGAGGAAGTAGGGAGAGGAGTGTACAAGACAGATAAGGAAAAGGAAGGAAAATAGTTTTCCTCTCATTTTGGAGGGAAAATGGTTTTCCATTATTGGGAGAGCAAGTTTACTCCAAGCGAAAATGGTTTTACACTCCTTTGCAAACCAAACAATGTAAAATTGAAAAGAGGAAAAAAAAATTTCCAGGAAGATGTTTTACGCCCTACCAAACGGAGCCTTAGTACAGTGACAGGAAAAGTTAACTCACGCAGGGAATATACAACTTCATTTGCAATTTATTGCAGCCAATAAGCATTGCACAATCACCAATATTACAACTAAAAGCACTTTGAAGGCTTTGTCAAAATTTCCGGTAAATCAACAAACGGATACACAATTTGTACAGGCAAAGCAGTTCAGCATCTGAAATTAGTGCTTACTAGTTACTGCACAAGGAAAATACAACAGCTTGGTGTATCTTGAATCTTCTTTCCTGGAATGTCATACAATGGGCGACCTATCAACCAAGTTATAAATTTGAGAGATTTGGCATCACATTCATTCTCGATGTGCTACTCACGAACAATTATGAATAGGATACTAGAAGTGAATTTACCCTTAGTTTCAGTGGTCCGACGAGATATTCTTGCATGTTATCGCCATTTCCATCATGCTGAGTTGCACCAATGACGTATGCATTACAAATGGAAACAATCTTTCTTGCTCCCTGCCTAGGTTCTTGTTAATTGCGAAGTCCATTGCCTGCAAAACAAAGGATTCATGTTCTCCTCTCTGCCTTCCTATCACTCGATCTTTTCTCCTCTGCTTCGCGTCGTTTTTGTTGCCTGAAAATTCAAGAGGATCAGATAGGTACCAGTAATTGACGTCAGCCGACAAAGTAATTTAATAAAAGCATGGTAAGCCAAACAAATTTGCATTGATATTCTTTTTTTGGGGGGAGAGGGGGACAAGTTTTAACTATTTTAGGTAGTAAGGATTTAATCTTCATTACAACAGGTGAAACAAGTATACATTTAAAGATTCTACTACAAAGAGTCAAAGACCCCCAATATTTTGATGGTTTTACTTGTGCTAAACTCCCGACACATATAGTGCCCATCCAATTATATTCTTTGAAGACCCAATTCCCAGTTTAACCCCTAAGTAAATCAAAGAGGGTCCATAAGAACTAGAGCAGAGATATTTCATCTGGAAAAGTGAATCAAACCAGTAAACTTACGTGCATTGTACATCTTACCGAGCCCTTTTCCTACTTTTCCGGGCCAACTAAAAATATTTTATCAAACCCAGAAAAATAACAAACATAATTAACATGCCACAGATGACAAGTGAAAAGCCTCATCGAAGTTTCATCTACCAATCCTGAAGAGAGCCAGTAATGGGTAAAGACCAGACAACATAAGTTGTAGCCTATCATTAAAATCTATTAAAAGCTCTGAAGAACCAGTCAGAGCACCTGTGAATAAAGGATGAGAAGTCTAGAGAGCTGTACAATAAGATCCGTACAGATCAACAAGAGATCAGCAACAGCCACACAGACATAGCTTTTAACCGCCATCTAAGGTAAACATCACACACTACAGAGAGCTCAGAGTGTTTTTCTATGCCTCATCAACCTTTTTAAACAACAGAAAGCCTTGCAGACTCATTGATTTGTTTGGTTTTCAATAATAGAGGAGTAAATTGATCGCTTCAATCATTCAATGTAAACATACACATACAGACAATCCAAGCAACTGCCAGCTAGAAATCTGTAGAATATTTTCAAAAAGAACTGCCAACTTCTAAAATGCAGGCCCTAATACAGTTAGCTTCTTCTATGAGCTTCTTTACATCAAAGTCAGGTTCCATGGTGTCGACGTAATAAGATGTAACTGAAACCTTGTTCATTACTTCTCTACAGAACACCAAATTAAAAAAGGAATATGTTTAGACTGCTTTGAGATAATGAGATACACCTCTCGGATTCAACTTCCAAATACAAAACCCAGATAAACAGAAGAGACATAGAGATCTGTGGACTACGACAATGAGCCTCCAAACTTTCCAAGCTACATGTAGTAACTTCTATTGCAAACTAACAAGTAAGATGATTCATCAGCAAGCTAAATCCATGATTTCTGATTGTAAGCATACTACTAGTCTAACACCATATTGGAGATGCATTTTTTTATACAAGGCCAACTTTGTCATGTCCACATCATAAGCTAAACAAAAACAAAATATTCTGACAGTAAGATACAACATTATGAATTTAAGTCCCAAGAATATTTGCGCCTCGAAAGAATTTGATAGGTAGCATTCCTTGAGGAAAGTGCCGCATCACTTTCCAGTCAATGGGACATACCTCGATGGCAAGAATTTTAGAAGTGTAATAACCCAGATGTTATGGCAATGCTACAGAGCTCAGAAACAATTGAAACCTTGCTTTTCGGCATTTTCAAGATGTAATAGAAACGGAGCATGTACCAAATGTGATTAAAACACCATGATGACACAAAATGTTTCATACTTTTAATCCATAATGAAGCAGGTGATTCAAAGAGTTCCGAAACACGAGTATACTTCCCCAAGGCATTTATTTGCTCAAAAGACCTGAGGGAAATGGTAACTTAACTTGGGTGAGTAAACCCTGGGATCACAAAGCAACCTTCTCCCTCTCCTCTCTATCTCTCTCTCCCTACCCTTTATCAACATACTCTAGCCTCAGCTCCACCAAGAAAGAACTCTACCAAATAGACCAAAGTGTCCACAGAGGATCTCTAAACCTCTCTCTATCATTTCTCTGCCTTTGAGCAATCTCGATCACCTTTTTAGGCCACCAATGACCAACTGCCAATGGACAAAAACCAAGACACAAGAAGAGAATGTGTTTTGCTGTGAAGGCTGCAAGGGAGAAAAATTGATCACTTATAAGATATGGTGAGAGAACTATTATGAAACTGATTCCAGAATAGAAGGAATCTACATTGTTTAGTTTTGCAAGCTTGTATGGAACTTGTTATCCGTTCCCTAAACAACTCTCTTCTTCCAGAACTACAAAACTCGCTTACCTAGGAGGGGATGTAAGCCGTACTCCTAAGGATAATAAGGGCTAATGTTATCTTTATGTAAGATTTAATCAGGATTCAGGAGTTTTTTTGAAGAACCAAACATTCATCCACAAAATTCATTATTTCATGGGATTCCACATTCATGAAACCATACTTATATATGCCTCTATCCCACTATGTTTGTCCATGTTCACTTTCCACACATACTTCCTCCGTTTCTCAATAAGTGAAACATAGAGAAAGTGGGGGGATACCAAGGAATGTAGAGAGAGAAAGTTGGGATCACAATAAAGTAGGGTAATTCAAAGTGGTGAAACAAAAAAGTTGTGGTCCCCTCTTGCTTTTTGGTGGCATATTTGTAATAATATTGAACTTTATTTTTTACCATTTTGAGTTTGGTTGCACTTATTGTGACTATTCCAAATAAGAAAAGTGTTTCACTTATTGAGAAACGGAGGTAGTATAAATTAGTGCAATAAATGAGTCCAATTTACCGACAATTTGTTGTGAGTGAAAGAAAAAGGAAAATGGAACGGATCAATATCCAATATTCATGGATTTTGTCGTGTCAGAGGCATAGTCATGTCTTTGATTTAGAAACAAGTGATAATCCATATCCTTGTCATAGCCATAATGGGGTGCGAGGTTGCATCAAGATTTCCTCGCCTTAATTGACCAGAAAACAGTATCCCGGCCCTTCCCTCGCCTCCTTAGAACTTTAGGGTAATTCAAGTTCCTACTTTACAAGATAGCTATCAAGAGGCAGATGTGGCTAAACCAAGTTTGATATCAATAAAAGCGCACAGATTTCAACAAGGAACTATGAGGCAATGAAGAAACCTATGGAAAGATTGGACCAGGCACACCAGTGAATGATTAAAATGAAAGGCAGCAGAGGGGAAACTCACGCGAAAACAGCATATCCAGCACCAGCATTAGCAGCCGAAAGGAGTGCTGCATGGGCTCCAACGGCAGATAAAGTATCCTGTCCACCACCAAACACATTCCTTCTATCGCCATCCACCTAAAACCAACAAAATATTCAAGAATGGAAAACTAACGAACTCAATGATTTTTCTGATGGAAGCATCTACTGAAGTAAAGAGTATAGATTGCTTGAAACCTTATCCCATTTTGATTTCTTAGTTTGTCGACCCTCCCGAGTTAACATGTCAGCTGATCCTGCCTGCGATCCAGCAGATGGCAGACTGGAAACACCTACAAACCAACATCAGCAAATGGCAAGGAAAAAATATCAGCTCTAGTTCAGACGATACAAGCAGCAAAATCTATATCATGAAACAATCATATATACTGATCGAGCATTTAATGAGTACAGAGACTAGAGACATTTGTTATGATGCAATGAAGAGAAGCAGAGCACCTGGACTAGGCAGTGTAGCTTTCTGTGCAGTAGCAGTGATTCCAGCTTGTGATCCCCCAGAGACAAAGTCAACCTTCTGACTTTTCTTCCTCTCTTGCTCCTTCCTTTCCGATTCACGCTTCATATCAACTTCTGCTTTTAATAAAGAAGAGATAAGTACACACGTATAGATAGTAAATGCAGTCTTGCAATGTTGGGAGAGAAGGGGAAAACCTTTTACTAGAACAAACCACATCAGCCTACACGAAGCTACATTGTGTCTAGCATTCTAACAGTTATCAGCAAACCTGCATATTGATACTTTAAGATGAGCATTTCTTACCGGAACAGCATTTTGATCTATGCTTCAGGCTATATATATCTTTTTTGATAACTATATCAAAAAGACACCAGAGGTGTATCCCTATTAGTGGGAAAGATGTATTAAGATACTAGTGGGTAAAATGGAAGTGTAAAGAGTATCTTGGGAAAGATGAAGTGTAAGAGGTATTCTAAAGAGAGCGGGTAACATTTTCAGCATAAATTCATCAAAAAGAACAGTAATAAAAGCAGCCTTTTGCATTTGGAAACAGTCAATAATATTAAAGGAGTGCAAAAAAACTACACCATATCCGGCTGACAAGACATGAGAATCTATAAAACACCCAAACCTTGAAAGTAACATTTCTTACAGTAACAACATTTGGTTCTTAATTTCCAGGCCTCTTTTTCCCTTTCTTGATAAGTGACAAAAGGAATGCATTAGATAGAAACCAACAGAATAAGAAGTATCACCCACGCACAAAAGGATGGCTATAGCCAAAGCGCAACATATTAAACCGTCAATATATCATGTACTTCCTTCGTTTTTTTAGTTGTTCCATATTGACTTTTGACACTATTCATCTCATGTAGTTTGACCGTCTTTGGTTATTTTTCGTAACAAAAAACATAGTCAAGTGGGATCTTCTTAGATTCGTCTCAATATATACTTTTCAAATATCAACTTCTTATAATTTTTACTTATGTACAATTAGAGATATTAAAGGTATAAGTTGTGCATTGGCACACGTGTAAAGGAGAAATGGAACAACTAGAAAAACGGAGGAAGTATACTTATATCTACAAATACAAGAGACTTGCACCCAGCTGCACAGCAATCCAAAAAAACGAAACTTGGATCGTTGAAGCATTTGATTCACAACAATATGTTCAAACATGACAAAATAGATATGCTGCAACCGAATTCAGCATACACATCAACCAAATGATGCCCAAAAGAACACTTACAACATGCAAGACATAAAAGAAGTTCCTTACATAGCATGAATAAGAAGAATAGATAAAAGAGCTATGCATCTAAAATATTGTTACTTACCTATTGCATCAAAATAGTCGCTTTCATCATATCCATGTGGGTCAAAGACATCTTTACTGAAACATGACCCTATCTCATCAATATCTTGATACCTCACAGCATGGCGCAAGAAATCAGGGTTTCGATAGTCTTTTCTATTGCGAACCTCTACATTAAAGCTTTTTCCTTGCCTCTTGTATGCAAGAAACTTATTTATCTTCTCCTGCAAATAAATAGAATGGAGCATAAACCTCCAGACTAGAAAAAAAGACCATACGAAACTAAAGCATAATAGAAATAACCATCCTAAGTGAAAAAAGAAATTGGTCTTTTATCTGAGTAAGACAGATCTCCAGTAAGCCCATAACTTGGCACATTCAATGTGCAATTATATTCAAGACTTCTATACCACCAATGAAGAATTCCCTTGCAAATATTCAGAGCATCATGATATAAGCACGTAGAATACTACGTAAACAAGCTCTTTCGATGACAACTCCAAAGAATATGTTAACTTCTAGGCAGTAGTGCCATATAGTCGGTCATAGAAAATCTAAAAGAGCCCAATCCAACTCCACCAAATGGAGGTAGCAAAAAAAAAGGAACTTCAATTACTCCCCTAAAAGAAATATTCAAATTTCAAGCCAAACAAAAATATCTGATGTTGCAATAAAGATCTAGCTTAAGTGACAGTAACCCCCCCTTCCCCCTTCCCCCAAAGAAAGGTAAAAGGATGTCAATAAATTTGATCTATATGATAGCAAAGTCATATCAATCCAAAAATAGTCCGACCAATCATGCAAATCACCAAAAGCAGAGTCAACTTCAGATATATGAATATAAATAGACATCAAACTCATTGAGATTCTGTTTCCAAAATACCCACAAAAATAAATTCCAAAAACAAAGTAGAATCAAAGTCTTTCTACTTTAAAATTTTGACATAGTTCCTAACTACCTATACTAATGAGAAAATATAAACTGCAAGACGGTAGTAGCAGTAGTACTTGTACGTAATACTGGATTAAACTTCAAGTATCTAACATAATTTATGCAGCAACCACTGTCAGCAGCATGGGCGATATGGCCTAGAAAGAAGATTCAGTCATTCAGCTCCAAAAGGGAAGCAAACGATGTACCTTTAGCATTAAAGGCTCAAAATCTAGGACAATCACGACCATATTGTCAGCCTAATAGGATTATTTGTTTACGCTTCAAATATGACCCTCAAATCCCATGAAATTCAAATTTCATTAATCAATGATATAATCAAAGCCTATTCCAATAGAGCTGATACATACTTAGGATGAGAATTAGAGTGTACAGCCATTGTTCCCCTCCCTAAACATCACAATTCACAAGCCTGATAGCTGCTCAATTCTCACCTAAATCAATCGGTTTCCTCCCTCACCCCTAACCCACTCACCCCCACCCCCACCCCCCGGGATCCCTTCGTGCCTCATCTTACTCCTGTAAAAAAATAAATATATTTTTAAAAAACCGGTAAATTGGACCTGGAATTCAGAGATTGATGGTCACAATGCAATTTTTTTAGGAGTTGTTAAGATAAAAAAAGAAAAGAGAAATTCCAACAGAAGTGAGATCAAACATAAACTATTAGTGATTTGAGGCTAAAAGGAAATAGGTGCTGACCTGCAACTCGTCCGAACACTTCTCTTCTGGCGGTGATGGAAGAAAATTTTGTACTGGGTCAGTATCTATTGTGTCTTCACCAGAAAGATTGACACCTACCCCAACCTCAGCTTCTAATTCTTTCTCTGCACTATGGTCAATTTGTGAAGCATCTACCTGAGTAGATAACTGAGGAGAGTCCACTTGATTGTTTGGTGTCATGGTCTGTACATTAGTTGTAGGAGTCCTCTGTGGAATATCTGCACCAAAGCACCAAACACATACAGTTAACTATGAATACATGGCACCCAATAATGGAAACTATAAATTACAGTCCAACCAATTTCAATAAAGTTTCTACGACAAAAACTTCTAAATAAGGGTGCCTAAGGCAATATCAGAAGTAGCATGATGTTACTGTTAGTGAAAATCTAATTAAATGGAAAATTGTGGCATTTCTAGTTCATAAAAAGAGCATCCTAGAATTGGTGGGCATCAATTTTTACAAAAAATCAATCGAAATTAGGCCTCCTTTGGCCTTCTAGTTTCTATTTTCTAACCAACAGATGCCTAAAGGGGAAAGCTAAGTTATGTTACTAAGAATTGCCAAAAGTAACATACTCGTTGTCAGTGTCAAAGAGAGAATCTTAGTTTTTTTCCACTAATCTACAATAATTAACAGATCATTCTCAATTTAAATGGCCAATTTACACTTGTATGATCAATTACAATGATTAGATAAACAGCATCCTTACCACGAGTGTTCTCAAGTTCTTCACCATACATAACTCGGCCAGCCCTCATTCCCAAGATTTCTCCCTCCTGAAAAAGAGCACCACTGCACCCAAATTATTAACCATAACACCATAAGAATACAACTTTCATACAATTTAGACACTTAACTAGCTTACGACTACAACAAGCAAATCCAAGATTCACCAAATCATCCTCCACTTCTCACTTCTTTAGCAATACACTACTCGACATTTACCTCGTGAAATGCCCAACTGTAAGGGCATCTTTGTAGCTAAATTGCAAACAACCACATTAATCTAACTTCCACCAAACTCACAACATATATAAAAACAGGGAAGATTGACTAATCATAAAATGAAATTTCACTAATGTGCAAGACAATACAGACTTTTCCATTGGTACATTACAATATGACACTCAACAAGTACCACCAAATATTCCAAATTTATACTGCTACCATAAAAAAATTATATACATCAGCATATTCAATAATTTATGAAGATTAAATTAGCCTCCTTTCTAAGTTTTCCAGCAGTAAATTATCAACATTATTCAATCCTCTACGAGTAAATTAAAGTTCATATCATTAATAACATATAGTTCGATTCGTATTATTTCGAACACATCAAACAAAATCCAACACCATATTCAACAACCAAATATATTAAAATTCTACCATACCTCAGCCTCAGGAGACATAGCAACATCATCATGCCCATAATCAACAATGCTAGGCTTATCTCTCCTCTGTCTCAACGCATCCGAATCAGGCGGCACGGAACTCTGAGCTTGCTGCGGTGTTGGCGGTCTCAAATTGCTCCACTTCGGAGTCGAATTAGGGTTCAATCGAGTCGAATTAGCTGTAGTAGTCGGCACACCAACTTCATCAGTTTCATCTTTGTTCGCACCTCGAAGTTCTTCAATTCTTCTTTGTGGCTCAGATTCTATTGATTCGTCTTCATTTTCGGTCTTTTCGGCATCTTCCATGTCGTCGTCGTCGTCATCTTGGTACAAGTTTAGCAAATTGAAAACCTCCTTCGATGCCATTTGAGAGATTCTAGGGTTTCTGAGAGAAGAAAATTTCGAATTGGAAGGGGGAAATTAGGGTTTATAGGAGAGAGAGAGAGTGAAATTGGGGAAGGTGATTGTTGCGAGTGTTTTAAATGAGTATAATTAAGATCGAAGAAGAGGGAAATAGGATTTGGGAGGGAATGGAAGAGAGAAAACTGTGCCGAATCAACCCGAACCGATTTAAAGGCGAGTTGTATTTAAATTTAGATTTGAAATCAATTCGATGTTAATTTAAACTGTATTAGAAATATGATGATCTGAAATTGATTCGACTCAAAATTGATTCGACTCGAAACTGACCCAACTTGAACAGATCAAATATAGATGACATTGGTGTGTTTCTTGCATAAACGACGGGGCGTGCGTATTAGAGAAGATGTCACGCCGGCAAAAGAAAGATGTCACGTCATCGGAATCGGTAACTGTTTTTTATTTTCGCCGAAAGTCAAAACGTTTGTGTATCTTGCTGTAAAATTTTAAAAAATAAATACATGTTCGGGGTTGTCGTCGTCCATCACGCGTCCGCTCCGTTCTCCATGACTAAATTCCGGTGGTAGTGGGAGGAGAGATTAGGGAATTGTGTAGCAAGTGGGAGGGGCAATATTGTCCAAATAGGTGGTAAATAGACCCAAAAGGCCAAATTTGACCATAATGGACCATACATTCCGAAAGTTTCCTCAACTAATCATTACATGACAAGTAAGGACCCAACCTGAACCCAAACCAATGACATGTTTGCCACCTCCAGATATAACTAAATTCGACAAAGTTGACTCAAACATAGAGTCCTAAATCGAGTACTCGAATCAATGTGTCAATTACGACTTGAAAATGAAATAAATTAAATTGAATCTAAATCAGCCTGGAATTAGCTCGACCGACACCCAAAGTAACCTGAATCGAATGTAACTTAATGTTCGAAGTGACTTGAAACAAAGGAACGTAAATCTAATTGACTTCAAGGCCACCTAACCTCAACCAACCCAAGTTTATTTTATTTCTTTTTAAATTTTTTTGCAATGCGAAATACAACAAAATTGCACCATAGATTATTCCTCCTTTTAATATAACAACACATTTTAAATACTTTGACGCTTATGATACATTCTAAATCTTCTTCACAAACTAACATAAGATACCCATATATAATTAATATTTAAATTTTAAAAAATCATTGTTTTAGTAATGGAAGTACATTTTTAAAGCTATTATATTTTCTACACATCCATACGATCCCAAAATCTCTTGAAACTTGGACGTGCTCTAACTATTAAGCTATAAGCCTATCACCCTACCCCTATAAATAAAAAAATCCAGCCTATCATCCACTCCCAAGTCAATTGGTAGAAGGTGGACTCATGTCTACCATCCTAATGGTAGACACGGGCCAAAACGCAGCCCAAAAAATATAAAACACGCGAAACCAATGAACATCGTCAACTGTTCTCCAATGAACATTAAGTGGACTGCGAAACCAATGAACATCACCATTTCTCCAATGAACATCGATCAGATATTTCCTCTTATGTTCATTTTTTTTTTTTTCGTTGCTCATCAGCGATTCGGATGCTCATCGCTAATCTCGACGTTCATTGAGTCTCGTGTGTTGTTCTTTTGTTCTACTTTCATCTTCGTGTTCCTTAGTTTGTTCATTGAGGATGTTGTTTTGTTCATTGTATTATAATACGAAACGACGCCGTATGGAATTGGTGCGCACCATTCTCATGGTAGACTCGTGTCTATCATCTAATTTGCGCTCCCAAGTCAAGTCTCAAGCACCGCGTGCATATAAAACTAATATTTTATAGGCAAATCTCACATCCAAACAAACCATTGGATGTTTTTAGTTTTACAAAAACACATAAAAATGGAAAAACTACGCGCAGACACAGAGTAAGGATTTCTGCGGTGAAAACTTCTACTGCCAAACATCGGAACTACGCTAAACGCCGACGAAGGAGAAGAGAGAGAATTAGTAAGAGAAAGTTTGAAGTTCACTCATCTTTTTTACACTCTTTTTTTCCTTCAATTTTTCCTATTATTTGAACTTCAATTTTAAAAAATTTTAAAAAAGAAGAGAGTTTTTTCGCAAATCAGCGAAAATGGTGAAGACGACGAAAGGAGGTAAAGTCATGAATCCTACCGACGCTTATCGCAAGGAGCTCCGCAAAAAGGAATTAAAAAGGGTTAGTTTTTTCTCCGATTTTGCTTCAATTAATTTGTTTTCATGTTTTTCGAATTCTAGGGTTTTCATTTTGCCTGTAATTGATACAATTAATTCAACTTGTTTTGCTAATTTTTGATTGGATTAATGGAATTGTTGTTTTTGCTACTGTTTACAAAGTTTTAAATAGCTGATATATGAATCAATGGGATAGATATGTGTTACTATATTGTATCAGATGTATGGAATTGGTTCGAAAATCGGGGTTTATACATGTTGAAAGAATGAAAAACCTTTTAATGTAATGTTAAGAACTTGGAATTGATTGTGAATTGGAGGGAATTGAATGAGCTTATCATGTGTATTTCAAATTTGAGGTTATATGGTTAGTAAGAGTTTGCGGAAATTTTCTACACACGATTTAGTGTTCGACGTGTTGAAACCATTTTTCTTGGAATTAGACTTGGAGTAGAAGAGATTTATTTTTAATAGCGTCTCTTAAGATGGGGTCTTGTCATATTAGAACTTACGTAATCTCTAATTTTTTTTATGATACTCTATACGATAGATAGTGTATGCATGGAGGATGTAGATAGAGTTTTGAGTTATAAAAAAAAACTTTCTTTCAAGCCTAGAAGCTCTACATTAAGTTAAATTCAGAGAACTAAGGAAGCTATTGTGTGAGGATTAATATTTGCATCTATAGTTTGGTACATGAGTAAGATATTTGAGTTCATATGATGACTTATTTTAGCTCAACTGTTAAAGTGAAGAAGTGTTTGGATTTTTTCACCTTTGTCTATAATTTTGGTCTTTTCAGTAGTCTTACTCTTCTATAGGGAAATAGAAGGGAAGAATTACGTTTTTCCTATGTCTTATGCACCTAGTGGAGCTTTTGTTCAGAAAGAGATGTCAACAGTTACTCTGATAGCTAATAGATACAGATGTAATAAGATGGAAAAGCACTTTGCTAGGAAGTAGGAACTATCAATGTCACTTTTCGATAGTGGCTATCACATTAAATTATATACTCCCATATTAAGACTCGATGATGCTATTGAACAAAAGATCGAGTAGATAACCAAATGTTACAAGAAATTATAGACCAATATACAAACTTGTAGGAAACTCAGCTTAGATAGGGCAATGATTTATAGTTACAATGAAGAGCCTTATCCTGTCTTTGGTGAACTTAGAAGTAATACTTTTTTGAAACTCTGGAAAGTGATTATTTTTTATGTAAAATTTATGAAAAAGTCAAATAGCGTTAACAAAGATAAATTAGAAGGACAATCCCTAGTCCCATAGGTAATAAATATCATTATTTTAAGTATCAGCACGTACTAAGCATGAGGGAGTTAGCAATTCTATGGAACAAAAATAGTCCTGACTCCTGATGTCTCAATGACCGTGGTTATGAAATCGTGTCATGGTTATAGAATCGGATGTGTTCATGATTGCGATAACTGTTTGCTAGCAATACAGATTGGTTTTGGCTATCGTAGGCTCGTAGCCTAGATTATAAGCTCAATAACCTTAGCAATGTGGTCGTCATATGATGTTGGTCGAGATATAATACCTTGGTGGGTATACAGAAGAGAATATCTTTTAGAGCTAACCATTGTTGATTCTCAATGGGTAAAGGTTGCCTCTGCGACCAATAATGAGATTTACAATTGTTGTGGTTTTAAGGAATAATTGGTAGAATATTATGAAATCTGAAAGTGTTGAGGCTAGAGCTGGCCACAAGCCGAACTCTGGCATGGTACAGCTCTAGTTAACTTGGTTTTATTCAGCTGGAGCTAGAACTCATCTGGAACTACATAGGCTAGCTTAAGCTTGATCTGGATTAATAGTTTAGAGTTTGGGTTCAAGCCCGAGCTTGGCGTGATAAACATTGTTCAAAATATAAATGCAATGAAGTACACATACTTATGCTGCTCGACTTTGCTCTATGGTAGTGTTCAACTTGGGCACCCGTGTTATGAATGATCTTATCTTTGTAATGTAGTGAGAATTTTGCTCTTTGGGGTAAAGATTACATGACAACCTCATTAAAGTTTGAAAGATGTGTATTTTATTTGAAGTTCAAGAGCCTGCGAGCCCAATTTAATTGATATTGACTCTGGCTCACTTAGATCTATAATATTCAGTTCGGACTTGGCTAGTTACAAAATGAGTTAATCTGAGCTTTAGGTTATCTTAGTACGAATGCTCATTTGCTACTGTTCTTAATTACTCCTTGTTGAGGGAAAGCTTGCTAGTCATGCGTGTTGATGTATTAATCACATATGATGAGGACATTTGTCTCAGTTCATGTGCTGGTTGTTGTGATTGTCATGCTTGTAGAAGAAGCAGTTAAAGGTAATGGGATTTTTTTTTTAAAAGGGAGAGAAAACGGGACTTATTATGAATAAAAACGCTCACATATTGGATTTTTGAAATGCCTTTTTAATTTATGTTCTTAGCTGCCGCTAATGGTAGCTATGTTATATTGGTTATTAGGTCTATGATGTTGAGAATATTGTCTTGATCATTTGTTTGTATGGAAAGATTGTTTAAGTCATCATGATCTATTTGATATTTGCCATTGAACCAAGTCATTTTCTTAGAGGTTCCTTCTTATGTCTATCTTATATTTGTATGTTCATTGGATTGGACAGAACAAGAAAGAGAGAAAAAAGGTTAGGGAGGTGGGTCTCTTGAAGAAGGATCCTGATCAGATCAAAGATCAGATTCAAAAGTTGGAAACGATGAGTAAGTTTGCTCTGTGCTGAAATTATTTGCTTTACCAGATTTTGAACAGATTTAGATGGCTCTCATTCTGATTTTATCCTTGCTTTAGTGACCCTTTTTTGAACAACTTGTGATTTGTCTGTTCCTCAAAAGTAGCATAGCTTCATAATTGCTCTCTTTGAAATCTTTCTTGTAACAAGTAAAAACCACTGATGGCGGTTGCA
This sequence comes from Beta corolliflora, assembly GCA_947648045.1. Classification (NCBI taxonomy): domain Eukaryota; kingdom Viridiplantae; phylum Streptophyta; class Magnoliopsida; order Caryophyllales; family Amaranthaceae; genus Beta; species Beta corolliflora. The sequence continues at coordinate 17,293 of CANSZD010000333.1, forward strand.
TGTCATATGTGCGGCTATCGCCTTCATACATAAGGAGGGGAGCTTTGTAGTAAAATCACGTGGGTAATTATATTGTTAGTTCATGGTTGTTGCTAGATTCTATGTATGTGTAAGGAGCAGGTAGAATAATGGATTGTTATGCAGTGCACCGCTTTGTACTTCTGATTTTGCTTGCAGGTTGCAATGCGTTGAGATGCTTTCCTCTGAGAAGAGCATCATGTCAAAGTTAAGGAGTAAAAGCAGGTTTAATGCATTTACTGGTTGATATGGGAGTTCTGGTGGTGATAAGGCTAGGATAGTAAAGAGGTCCTGCATGTGAAAATTGCGTGGTTTTCTAGTGTATCCAAGTTAGTGTCTGGTTGCTGGTGGGCCATTGAAGGCAACCGAGTCTTCACATTATTATTGCTGTTTACTTGCCTTATGGAGTTGACAACTATATATTGTTTTAGATACCTTTCTAATATTTTTGTATGATCAAATGAGTTTATTCTAATTTGTCCATTCTTTTCCCCCGAATTTCTCAGAGGCTGAAGGTGCACTCGACAAGGCAAGAAAACACAAGAAAAGGCAGCTTGAGGACACTTTAAACCTAGTTATGAAGAAGAGAAAGGTAATGCATGCATATTTTTGTCCTTTTTTACTAGCTAAGTCATTTGAGTTTGGTGCATGTATGTATAATGGTCAAGCTTAGGTATTTTGGAGATATTTTAGAGTTTTCTTTTCCAGCTTGTTACTCTCAGTTTCCTTATTTTTTTTGCTTTGTCCTGGAATGGTTGTTATCTTAGCTAACCTAATGTTTTTCACTCCATTTTACATTTATGCTCCTTAACAACTAACAATTGTTGATAAGATTACTAATAGTGAAGATCTTTTTCTGATGTGAGTGGTGTTACAAATGTGTTTCTTTCAGTTTGGGATTTCATCCATGACCTTCCTATGGGATGGAGGGAGTATCATTGGGTATGATAAAAAAAAGTTAAAGGGAGTTTCATTGGATATGTTAAAAGTGTAAAGCGCCATTTTGCCATTGAACAAGCCTTATTTGACATGAGCACTTGTTGAGGAGTCTACATTGATAATCTGCATAACATATCCATTCTATGTACCTATGTGAGATTTTGTTTGTGTGAAGATAGGCTTGTAGTTGAACCTCAACACTTCCATTGTTGGTTAATTGGAAGTTTGTTTCCCATATGAGAATGGATGGACATTGTTACACTCCTTTAGTTTTAAAATGCACTTAACTTCCCTATGTGTAGGGAGATCTATGAAACGCACAAGAGGTGAACTTGATTGTCACTCTCCTTTTGCTGCTTTTTAGAAAACTTTGAAATCCCCCTTCCTCCAGGAACTGGAATTAACTCATGAAAAAATGATCGCAATAGGTGCTCCTTATGTTCATGATCCGTGCACCTGCCGAAACCTTATGCTTGAAAGTGTCTCATGCTTTTACTTAGTTTACCCCATTCTCTTATCCTTTTTCTGGAGGGGAGGGGCATGACTTTTGAAATAGATAAAATTAACATCATTTCTCGCCATCTCAAAATTGAGAGTTCAAATTATCTGATTTGTGCTGTTCAAATTATCTGATCCCAATGCCTTTAGTATTTGTTTTTGCCTTGGCAGGGTAGGAAAATGACATTGTAAACAATTTTTTAGCCTACAAGATCTTCTGAAGCTGTAAAATTTTGCTTCCACTGCTGTATATTCATCTTATCCTGATGGACTGTGTTTTCTTTGAAAAAAAAAACCTATGGATTCTGGAGTGGGAGAAACAAGTATGTTTAATTTTTCTTTCTTTTTCTTTTCTTTTGGGGGAGGTTGCAGAGGGGGGTTAGGGAAGGAAGCAAGAAAGGATTGTATGTTGTATGCAGATGACATTGCAGCTCTTATCAGAAATAAGAAGAAAGAAATACAGTGCAGCTGCTGGCTTTCTACACGCTTGATTCAGATATGGAAAGCCACTCTCTTCCCTTGTGAGGAGTGGAAGTACCCATCCAGTACTGGGCCTTGAAATAATTGTGGGCCAACTTTTATTGACGTTGTGGGCTTAGCTTTAGGTTAATGTGGCCTCTGTTGTCCACATGAGGATGCCTTCTGAGTTCCTGCCTAACACCCCAAAAGGGAAAAAAAGAAAATGAACTAGGGAATGTCAGAATGACAAATTGATGACAATGTGCATGTGAGTAACATAGACAGAGAAGATAACTATAGACACAGCCACACAGGTTACAGGGATAAGGGTATTTTTCAGCTGCTTATCAGTGCTTGACTACTTGTTTTTGCTATGATTTATTAGTAATATACCCCTAAAAAGACAATCTAGAAGATTTTGTGCATTCACTTTCTGCATTTTTTTGCCCTTCCCTTTACTAGTTTACCCTGCTGTAGTCTTGTAGAAGCTTCTTTTTCCTTTCGTAGATCTGTGTATGCTATGTATATTGAAAACGACTAAACACGAATCATTCGTACTGGAATGTTTTGGTATCCAGCCCATTCTTCATGGGCCCCAGCCTCTTTCCCCTCTCTTTCTTCAGTATTGAATGTTTTGGTATCTAGTCCATTCGTTGTAGTAGTATTAAATAATTTCTGCAACATCTGCGTGTTGTGTAAGTGCTGAAGTGCACCTCTTTTTTTTAACCCTTAAAAAAAATCAGTGCACCTTTTTCATAGTACGTGCTGGAAAGAATTTCTTCACTTTTTTGGATCAATGTGAGTTGATATGATGATCTATGCTATTATTTCAGGAGTATGAAGAAAAAATGAAGGAAAAGGGTGAGGAACCAGTTATGTTCAGGTATCTTACCACCATTCTATTTTACTTAATTAACAGTTCTCTATTAAAGGTTTGTTTCTGATACAAGGTGAATCCACTGCAGCCATTTGGGACCTGTACGTAGACGGACTTCAGCCGAAGAGGAGGAGAGAGCAAAGCACCCAATACCTGAAGTAAACCATGCTTGATCTTTTTTTGCTTTTGTAATACTCTCTCTGTTCCACTTTGAATGTCTTAGGAGATCTTTAATTTATCACTTTGGCTTAAGGATGAGACTATTAGTTGCTCTCTTACTCGGAAGTATTACTGGAGTGAAAATGGACAATGGAAGTGAAATTAGATAAAAGCTAGGCATTCAAAGTGGACAGATGGAACAACTTTTGACTTGCTAAATTTGACTTACAGTTTCCACATGTCTTATTAATTCACATTTTATATTTGGTTTGTTGATGTGGGCATACAGGATTCCGTATATTATCATCCCACATTGAATCCCACTGGAGCACCACCCCTGGAAAGCCTCCTATGTACAAATCTTCTATAGGTTTGCTCTTCTTGTTCTAAGAGCCCTCCTCTTTTATCTATGTTTCTTGCTCCGTATTAATTACTCATGTCTAAGCCCGTTGCTTCTTTCATCTGTTTTACTGGCAGGGCCTCGTATTCCCTTGTCAGAAGCTTCCTCGTCAACTGGTGCTGCATCTTCTGAAGGGCCTGATGATGGTGAGTTGCCTGCGCCTCCACCTCCACCTCCTTTGCCAACGACTGGTGATCCTGATTTCAATAATGGTAGTGATCTACCTGCATCTCTGCCTCTACCGCCTCCACCACCAATGCCTCCAAACCCTTCAAGTTCAAACTTGGCATCTGCATTGCCTCCACCTCCACCACCACCACCACCACCTGGTCCTCCTCCTAAAGAACTTATGGGAGTTCGCCCCTCCTCCTCCTCCTCCACCCCATCAACAATCCGTACAGCCACCACCTCCTGGCATTTCCGGAAATGAGAGGGATAATAATAGAAATGTAGTTTCAGATGGCGCTACTCCAAAAGATATGCAGGTAATTCTCATTTGTGACTTTGGCAAACGTTTCAGTATCCCTGAAATTATGCTATCTCCTCTCCTTTCTCCCTTTCAGTCTATTTGGGGATTGGTAGGGTTGATATTGTGGCACCCTAGTCTTCTAAGGGCACTATAGTGTATTTTACTTCCTCATTTAGGGTGCATTCTCTTCACCTTAATTTTTTTTCAGGAAAAATAAGTTCAGATGAGTTCCAATAAGTTATAAATATAAGTTCCAATAAGTTATAAATATAAGTTTCAATAAGTTATAAACATAAGTTCAGGTAAGTTTAATTCAGAAAAATTCAGGTAAAGAGAACGCACACTCAGTTTACAAACTTGGCATCAAGGATCAATATGTAGTTGAACCTCATCTTAGTGCCACATGATCGTACCTTTTTTTTTTCCTTTTGGCTGAAATATATTGACTTAAGGATTGCTTAGTTGATATTCTGGTTTAGTACTTCATTCATGAAGAGGTTTAACAAAGAGAAACAATTGGTAATGAATGTCTGTATTGTTGGTACAGGTCCCAAGTATGCTTCCTCCACCTCCACCACCACCTGGATTACCCCCTAAATCAGCAGGGAATCAGTCTGGTGTTGAAGCTGATGCCAATAATCAAGATGTGGGCAAAGATTTTTCCAAAATGGTCCCACCTCCTCCACCACGACATCCTCCAGTACCTGGTATGTCAGGACCAGTTGCAATCCATGCATTACAGCCTGATGTGTTACCCCCAGGTATTTCAAGATTTCCACAACCGCCTCCACCAGACATGAGGCCACCATTACCTGCTTCTGGAGTTCCTGGGCAGCCTACACCCCCCTGGACTAGTACCACTTATGCCAAGGCCACCTTTTGGTCCTCCCCCTGGACCACCTCCTATGATGAGACCTCCGCTTCCTCCAGGTCCACCACCTATGATGATACAGGATGACTCAAATGCACTGAGACCAACTGTTCCACAGAAACCATCATATGTTAAATCAGCTGCACCCACAGTTGTAAAGAGGCCTTTAGCTCAGCACACACCGGAGCTCACAGCTATGGTATGTTTACTTCTGACTGTAAATAGCTATTCTTATAATCCTTACAGTTACTGTGATGAATTGCACACTTCTTGAATGTTCAGTCTTTGGGCTGAGCCTATCACCTTCCCCCTTGTGGAATTTTATATGTTGTTGTGTGTTCCCCCCCCCCTCGGGCGTCAATGCTGTAGCATGTCTTGTTTGAAACTGATCCTTACTGTGGGTTGTGATGTTGCTGGAGCTTCTTTTTTTGGTTTTTAATTTGAACAATTACACCTTATTGCTGAAGACCTTAAATATGTAAAAGAGAATTAAATTACCTTAAAAAAATAGTTGTGCACTGTGAAGTGCTGAGCTTAAAGCTTTTGGTCAGACAGATAAGATTTGCAATTGTAGCACACATCGTTTATACTAACCGGCTTACTTCTTGTCTGATATGATTGATTGTTCTGCTAATCATTTCGTAACGTGGCCACAGGTTCCTGCATCAGTACGTGTTAGAAGAGAGTCTGCTCGTCCGAAGCCAAAACCAAAAATGTCAACAAGCACAACTATCTCTCAGCAGCCCCTGGCTTCTGTTCCAAAACCGGAATCCGTCGGAACCACATCGGCACCAAAAGCACCAAGCATTGATGACTCTTATACTGCCTTCTTAGAGGACATGAAAGCACTTGGTGCTCTTGATAGTTGACCTTGAATCAATTCGAAGGGGATGCTTAATGGTCTTAACCAACAGGCTTGTGGTTATTTAGGGCTCTTTTGCTGGTTAGCTCTTTGTATGCACTTGTGTATCGATCTAATGTATTCGTACTACACCAGTGTATGCATAGGTCTGAGATTCTAATTAGTGGTGTAATTTTGGCTCATTGATCCTTGCCAATAGAGAACTCAAGTGAAGGATTTTTCATTACATCTAATAACAAGATTTTTCTCACTTTATCCGTCTTACTTTTTTGTGATGGATTTTACAGTTAATTTGATGTTTGCTTCAGTTGATATTCTTAAGATTGAGGCCTCAGACTTTGCTAAATAAAGGAAAACAATTCATATTTTGGGTAAATAACCTACTAGAGAGAGAGACAATAACTCATAGTGGAGTGTAATTCATCAATTCATATTATTTTTCAATTGCTAAATAAAATTGCTTGGTGCCCAGTTAGACAGGCAGAAATTAAAATTTTGTGTTCCTTCTTTTCTTCTTTTATACTCTCACCTCAGGTTAGTTTCGAGTCTTGTTGATTCGTGTTGAGTTCGAGTTGGTTGGGTTCATATCAGATTTTCCGATTAATTTGAAGTCTTTATATTTTTTAGCCCAAATCAGACCTTGAGTCTAGATATACATGTTGTATTAGTTTTTCCACATCTAAGTTTTTTTTTTATTGTTTTATAGATAAGAAGAAAAAACATTATTAAGAGACTTTTCACGAGAGTAAATTTTTTCCAACTGTGAGTAAATTGTATAAACTACTCCTATCTCTACCAGCTTACAATGGTTTATCCCACCTGGAAGGAAAAAAAAAAGCCAACCTAGTGCTCCATATTATGGACTATGTAATATGGACTATGGTGACATACATACCTAGCAAACATACCCCACGGTCATGACATGCTGAGATTCCCCAAGTCCCAAGAGGGGAGTTTAAAGCCTGGCTTCAGATGAATATGACATGTCATGATATGTTTAGGGGTATCCCGTGGAGCAGTGTTTTCCCCGTGCTTATGTCATGAAATCGGAAAGATAGGAACCAGTGTGTCTTTAAGAGTAGGGAGCCCTCCCCTACTCAAGTCATCAGTTACAAAGCATCCGGAGGTGCGAGGGAGTATATTCGGGCCATGAGTAGCTTAAGCATTCCTCACCAAATAGCCACCCCTTCTTTTAGCCACCCCCACGAGTATCAGATGGTCCATGTTGATGCTTCCTTTGTTGGTCCAAATGAGGTTGTAGGGATAGGGGGGTTATCCGTGATAGTAGGGGTCAATGGATTATGGGCTTTGGTTTCACTCTATACGCTAAAAATTCTCTCACAGCAGAACTCCTAGCCATCCTGCAGGCGCTGAAATTTGTGGAAAGGCACGACATTTACAAGGCAATCATATATTCGGACTGCCACAGTGCGGTTAATCTTATTGCAAACGTCACTTCTGATTTGTATATCAATGTGTTGTACAATTGCAGGCAGTACCTTACGAAGTTGCCGGAGATTCAAGTTAAGCACTGTAGTCGGAAGTTCAATCAGGTTGCAGATCGGTTGGCTAAAACTAGTAGGGCCACAGAAACGGATTGTAATGTAACTAGGACTTTCCCCTCTCCCCCTAGTTATTGTATGAATCTCGTAATTTCGGATTGTAATATTTTTAACAACGTTATTTAAGTATGAATGAAGGACTTTGTTTACCAAAAAAAAAAACATACCCCACGGTCCACACGTTGAAATAAGTACAATAAGTGAAGAACTTGACTAAAAACTATTTGTACTTTGACTACCTTGTCTTATAAAATAAAGTCAAAAAAATGACTTAAGCAAAACCCTCAACATTGATTCTGAGTTCTGACAACAGGCAAAGCAAAGCTCAAAAACTGCAACATATCTTTCTCCCTAATTTTGCCATGTCACTTCTTTACTCTTTTGAGGAGTAAAATCAGGAGTCTTGCAAAACCTCACTAATTAAGGCAATTAAAATAATCTAATCCAACTTTCCATTATTTGTATAAGAAAAATAAATCTTCTCTCTTTTTTAAGTCTGTAGTATATCAGTACTTCACTCAGAAGTATTAAATGTAAAAAAAAGGCAGTAGTAAAAGCAACGGTAACTAGGTGGTTTGGCAGTTCCTTAAAGGGTAATCTGGGAATTTCACAAAACCTAACGGAAACCTTTCACATTTGGAAAAGTGGGCGGCACCTGTTCTTCACTCTTCAGTATATAAAGCTCTACTATTTCTAAAATTTTTCACTCTCTTTTTTTTTTCTTTATTTCCTAATTTTTGCTTTTTTGTCCTTAATTTTTTTTTCCTTTTTATATTTGTCACCTTTTTCATTTTCTTTGACTCTCATAAGTTACTACAAGTCTACAACACTCTCTCATTTGCTCTCTCTTCCCATTTCCATTGTTGTGAAAGAAGCAAAAACATTATTCATCTTGCTATAACAAAAAGAAAAAGAAAAAAAAAGAAATTTATTTTGTTGGGTAAATTTTGAAAGCAAAGAAAATAAGTTATGGAAGCTATGAAAACAGAGGAAATAAGTCACCCAGCAATGGATCAACTTCAGGGATTAGAGTATTGTATTGATTCAAATCCTTCTTGGGGTAATTTTTCCAAAGTTACAATCTTTTTTTTTGGGTTAATTAAAAGTTTTGTTTTTTAATTAGAAAAAATAAGAATTTGTTTGATTTGGTAATGAATTTTGTTAAAAAACAGGGGAGGCAGTTGCTTTGGGTTTCCAGCATTACATCTTGTCTTTAGGAACTGCTGTCATGATTCCTACATTCCTTGTTCCTTTGATGGGAGGTTCTGATGTGAGTATTTTCAGCTCTTTATCATTTTTTTTTTTATTTGTTGTTATCTTTTTTTTTGGTGTTGTCAATTTCTAAAAATTCATTAAAAAAGTTAATGAATGTTGTTATATGTCTAATAAGTTAGAGTTTTTGTAAGTTTCAATAAGTTCTGATGAGTTTAGATAAGTTCAGCAAATATATTGGAAAGAGAAGGCACTAATTATAAAACCTATAGTTTGGTTAGTTTTTTTACAAAGTTTCAGTTAAAAAAATTGACCTATCATAATAATGCATACATATATTCACTAGTAATTAGTAATCACATGCTTCATACTTGTCTTAACCTCTTAAGACCTCACCATTAGCAGAGTTTATACTATAATCTTCATTATACACTCGAGAGTACAATGTCCATGCTCATTGAATTCTTACTTCTAAATAATCAGAATGAGATATCTTCAAATAAGTTGAAAAATAACATGACATGGTACATCCAGATGTACTATAAACGCGTCTTATACCGAGTGGTTGTTGCTTGTTGGTGTGTGCTATACATGGGTGCTTAATAAGCATTGGCATGGTTTTTTTTTTTGTTCTGAACAATTTGCAATGTAGGGTGACAAAGCAAGAGTAGTGCAAACATTGCTTTTTGTCCAAGGAATTAATACTCTACTACAAACTCTATTTGGAACACGACTACCAACAGTGATTGGAGCCTCGTACGCTTATATGGTCCCTATTATCTCCATCATCCATGACTCATCTTTTACAAGAATTGAAGATCCACATATGGTTAGTTTGTATTCATGTTTTTTTCCCTTTTACTGCTTTACAGAATGATGTAGATTAACTTGTAAAGCTTTATTGTAGTTGAGTACCACCATAAGCAACAAAAAAGAAGAAAGAAAAAAAAGCTGATTTTCACCCACTTATCTTTTGGCTTTTAGTAAAGAAATCAGCTTTAAGTTCTTAGAGAGTAAAGTAGGTGGTTCAATATACACTTGCTTGACTATGAATATGCACACTTGATTCCAAACTTTATACCCTAAAAATTGTGTGATACTTATCTTTAATGTCACTTTTGGAAAAGGGTAATTCCAATTGTTAAAGTTTTTTCAACATACATCATAAGCTTAGAAAGTAACAAAATGATACCTAAAATTTACACTCTTACCATTTGATGAGCAGAAGGTATTAGAATTATGTACTTAAAAAACCTCATGTTTTGCTAGTTGATTGTGTATTGTCAATTTACAGAGGTTTAATAGCACAATGAGGGCAGTTCAAGGAGCTTTAATTGTGGCATCAAGTCTGCAGATAATTCTTGGATACAGCCAATTATGGGCAATTTGTTCAAGGTCAACAATTTAAATCAGTTTACATTTTACTCATTTAGTTTTTCATCCTTTATTCCAATGATGCACAATTTGTTGAAGGTTATATAGCCATTATTAATGCACAATTTGCTCAAGGTTAAATACCCAATAATGAACAACATATTCAAGGTGAAATGAATTTTCATTTTTCTCCTTTCTGGAACATGCTAAGGGGGCGTTTGGTTTGTAAAGAGGAAAGGAAAAGGGTTACAAGGAGAAAGGGAAGGTTTACCCTTTGATTTCTTAAGTAGTAAGTAGTAAGTAGTGGACCCGTTAAGACCTACGCTCAAAGTTCAAAGACGTCCCCCGGTTCAGGCAAAAGCAAGGCTAAATGGCTACACTTTGTCACATGAGTCTATGGGGGCATTTTTATAACTATAGTTGGGTATGAGCCCCCTATCGCATATATAAATAACTAAAATTTTGCCGACGCGCAAATGAAATCGTTAGCATCCTTAACAATAAAATATATTTTTAATTGTCTATTACAAGTGGATAATCTACGCGATGGTTTCACTGTAATTACTAGTAATAACAAATGCTCATTCCGTTCAAAAAAAAAAACAAATGCTCATGTATGGTATGTCAATTGTCAGGTTTTTCAGCCCAATGGGAATGGTTCCGGTGATATCACTGGTGGGTTTTGGCCTGCTTGATAGGGGATTCCCTGTGGTAAGTATGATCAACCTATTTAATCATGCTTCTGCCAAGATTTTGAATTTTGTCATAAACTTCAATTCAAGACTAATTATTGTTTGCTTTGAACTAAATATTTCTTCCATTTTTCTGCAGTAAAATTTTACTCTAAATGTTCAGATTAAAAAATATGCATCATTTTCTCCTATTAAAAATGCTTGGGATAACAATAACATATAATTTTGCGTATCTTTTCTGAGGTAAAAGTCATATACTATTTTGGTTGTCTGGTTTGCAGGTGGGACGATGTGTTGAAATTGGCATTCCCATGCTCATTTTGTTTGTTGTCTTCTCTCAGGTATCTTGTCACTGTTAATGTGACGTTTGTATGATTAGGATATTACCTTTTTGTCAAAAGTTAGGATTATTACCAAGTTATAATCTTTAGTGGATCTTAATAGTGCTTAAACAAGATAGCCAGATAGGATATCAGTGGATTCCACTCACAAGCTGATAAAGCTTGATATAAAACACCAATATGACAATATTTAAACAGTAAGGCATGCAAAAACTTACTGTTTAACATTTAACAATGAGTAATCAGATTTGGCCTGAATCACATTATGTGTGAGAACCTCCATGTTCATCTCCTAGAAACAAGACAAGCATATCATAATTTTGATTAATAATTATGCAGTTCAAATTCTTGACTACAATCGAACTCTTTGTAAAATACCATCTATTTTTTTCCCCTTCATGTGTAATTTTCGATGATGGAGACTCTGGTTACACTATGCCATTTTCGATTTGATATAGTATACTGTCAGAGTTGTTGATCAGTATAAAATCGAATGAGTTCTGATATGTAGATTTAAATTCATCTAGAAGATAAACTACACAAAACTCTCTTTTTTCTCTCTATGAATAAACTAAGACCTTAATTTTTCTCTTGCGTTTCCCTGTTGTGTACAGTATCTGAAACACTTTCAGATAAGACAGCTGCCAATGCTGGAGCGCTTTGCTCTCCTTCTATCGGTTACAGTTATATGGGCTTATGCACATCTTTTGACGGCTAGTGGTGCCTATAAACACCACCCTGAGAAAACTCAGATGAACTGCCGAACTGACAAAGCTAACCTCATCTCCACTGCACCATGGTAAGCCAATGACAATAACCTTAAGTGGTGAAGTGGAACTAAGCTCCTCATACCACATCTTACAAGTTGGCATTGGTTATCCAAACACTAGTGAACTATCTTCATTTTCCCTTCTCGTGTCTCCTCATACCCATATATCCCTGATTTTGCTTGTGTAGGATAAAGATCCCATACCCCTTACAATGGGGTGCACCTTCTTTTGATGCCGGACATGCATTTGGAATGATGGCTGCCGTACTAGTCTCACTCATTGAGGTACATACATGTATAGTTGACATAATTCAAGAATGAAGTGTGATTTAGAGACTTGAACCTATTTTATGACTCGATATGACTATAATAAATTAATAATAGTGCATGTAATTTATGTTATAGTCCACTGGAGCTTTTAAAGCAGCAGCTCGTCTAGCAAGCGCCACTCCACCACCGGCTCATGTTCTGAGTCGCGGTATAGGCTGGCAGGTGTGATTATGTATACTTTTTTTTCTTTATTATGTTGTTGGTGTGTGCTTTTACTGAGATAAAGAGTGCTCTTGACAGGGTATTGGGATCTTACTCAGTGGACTCTTTGGAACATTGAGTGGCTCATCTGTCTCTATGTGAGTATTACATGCATATGCCCACTATTCTACTAATGCAGGCTTGAGAAACTTACAAAAATAACAATGTAAACTTTGTCCAATATCAGAGAAAATATAGGCCTGCTTGGAAGCACTCGTGTGGGAAGCCGTAGAGTTATCCAAATTTCTGCAGGTTTTATGATTTTTTTCTCAATGTTAGGTAAGGCTATCCGGAATCATACTTCTATATGGCAAACATAACGAAAATTTCCTTATTATATCTCACAATTTTCTGACTGATGCTTGCAGGAAAATTCGGGGCTCTATTTGCTTCAATACCTTTTACTATATTTGCTGCAATGTACTGTGTTTTCTTTGGCCTTGTTGGTAAGTTATTTATTAAGGTTTGTAGAGAATAGTGGTAGAAGGAGAGAGACTCAAAATCTAATTTTCTGAGTTTGTTCGGATGATGTATCTTCAGGTTCGGTTGGGCTATCATTCTTGCAGTTCACAAATATGAACTCAATGAGGAATCTATTCATTATAGGAGTTTCCATGTTTCTTGGTCTGTCTATTCCGAATTACTTCAGAGAATACTCTGCCAGTGCTCTACATGGACCTTCCCACACCAGGGCTGGATGGGTGAGAAAGAACATTACTCCTATTTATACTTCTACAGCAAAGAAAAAGAAAATCATGTTTAATTTTGTTCTTAATACCAGTAGATATTGACTTGAATCTGTATTTGATGTTTGTAATGCATTGCAGTTCAATGATTTCCTCAATACCATCTTCTCCTCTTCACCGGCAGTAGCACTGATGGTTGCAGTTCTCCTTGACAACACCCTTGACTACAAGGACAGTGCTAAAGACAGAGGAATGCCGTGGTGGGTCAAATTCCGGACATTTAAAGGAGATAGCAGAAATGAGGAGTTCTACACTCTTCCATTCAATCTCAACCGTTTTTTCCCTCCATCATGAATCGCGGTTGTGCTCTAAAGGAGAGGGGGGGGAGTAGATTTAAACCCCCTTGACATCAACCTCAACACCATCATAACTTTTTGAGTAGGAAAAACCCGTTGTGATTATCACACAATCCTGGTGATGATGATGAGGGGGAAGGATGGAGAAATGTCATTATCGTCGAGTAAATCAAGTTTTGCTCTTAGGCCTTCCAATTGATTTATGTATATCTCAACTCGGTATTTCGGGTTCAATCTAATAATATCAATTATTTATTTGTTCTTTTTAAACTGCTTAACTTTGCCTCCAAAACTTTGTCTGTTTATGTGTCATTACTTCAGTAGAAAATAGAAATGCACTTATGGTTTTTGACTAATACTGGCATATACCAGTAACATCAACCAAAAAAGGAACTCCGAGATAATCAGAAGTTACTATAAGGCATTGCCTAAATTTAATCATCATTACCAAAAGAATTCAGAAGCATTTACATCAGTAACCTGGTAGGTGAGGAAAAAAAAATTCAAAACTGTGCTCCCCCTACCAGCAACCTCCCATCCAAAAAAAAAAAAAGGGGGGGAGGGATTCTCTTATCCTGGCTTATTGAACAGAATGATTATTATACAGTGTCTAGCGGTATTTGCACATACATTCAGGACTCCTGGGTTGCCGATAAATGCTTTGCCCATACCGTCTCACATGAACTCTTTGACCTTCTTCAATCATTTTCTTTACCCTTAGCTGAAAGGTGTTCCATGATATGGTGTCATTTTCTAGCAATATAGCTGAAAGCCTCTTTTTGTTAGGCCGCAATGTAGGAGCATGACCGCCTCCAAAATATGTACGAAATCCAGATACCAAAGACGATAGTTGGCTTCCCGAGTCAGTCATGGCAAAATCATCAGCAGTTGCACATGCTATGAAGTCCAGTGCAGCTAGCTGCAGGAAACAATAATGAAACTTTTTGGTTCTATATACAAAAAATATTGTTGAGTTTCATAGTGAATGAAGCATTTTCCTCCTAATTTCTTTACTTCATTTTGTACTACCGTTCCAAGGAATTTCAATTTAAAAAAAAAAACCTTCTTATCAAGTGACCTTCACTGGAGTACAAAATTGTTCTCGGGGATTTACAAGCTTCTTAGGCTTCATGTGGTAAAATTCTAGATGTTAATGGAAGTTACTCTTATCAGATGGTTTCTTTAGTTCTTTGGGAGCAAATTGCTACAGTTCCCTGCCTAATGAGATTTACAAGCTGTATTTCTTTCATAGCAATGTTCATTCTTAAAAAGAATAAGGAGAAAGGGTGTCAAAATAAACACAATATATAAGAGGACTTGAAGATGTGTGGTTCTTTTGATTTTTTTTGAAGTATTAGAAGATGTGTGATGAATATTGTAACACCACTAAATTGGAACGGTTGAAGAATGCTTTAAAAGGGTTTGATGGTATCTTCAAGTTGCATCTTTCTATCTGGGAGTTTATATGCTAAGATAGTCTATAGTTAAGTGTGCTTAATTGGATGTAATTTTGGAGGGAAAGACCTTTTGAAAGTTTCATAAGCTATGCATTAAGACTAAGGGCGTTAGAAGGATAGCAATTGATATGTATAGGCATCCGCAAGCAGTACATGGTAATCATCTGCAACTTATGCTCGGGCCAATATGTTAAAATAATGTTGATTTTTTAGGCTCACTGTAACCTGTGTCAAAAGTGAAAAGATAGCCTGAGTGCTAGATTTGTTTTAATATTTTGGAAATTAGATGTGTAAATTATATATATTGGTGTGGCCTACTCTTAGATAAAAGAACACATCCAGAAACTTCCTAACAAAGTAAGCTTGCTGGATAAAGAAGTTTTCAACAGCTTACCTGAGAAGAGAAATTCCTAAAAGGCTCAATTTCACTGGGAGCCAGAATATCTTCCTTGGTTACCAAATTTGGATAAAGGCTTGTGAAAGGCTTCATCCTTGACTTCCCATCATATATTTGAGAGCCAGCAAGATATATGTATGTACCACGCTCTAAACCGAGTCCAGCAAGAAGAAGACCTGCCTCCTCTGGAGTCAAGGGACATCGTCCAGAGATTCTCAATTCTTCAGGAGATACGGGCCTAAACACAGCGACAAAGATATAAATATATAGCAATTAGAATCGACAATTACAATAAAGGCTCAACATCTGGAGAACAAGAATGCTAACGCACTTCAAGCCCTTAAGTCGTTGAAGGAGTAATGGAAAATGAGTTTCTCTATAAGCTTGAAGTTCTTTTCTTTCACTTTCACCGCCACCAAATTCACAAAGGGAATAGGCCACCATATCCACTTCAAATCTCAAATGTAGAGCAAGATACTTGGACGGGCCTTTACTCGAGTCGTGCCTTCTTGAATCATTATCCGGCATAAAGTTCCCCAGCAGTTCCTTGTCTATCCTATTTCTCGATGGGTCGTATTCCCTTATTCTTCTTACTAATAGTGATCCAGCTTCTTGTATTTTTGGCACAAATTTCAAAGCATGAAAATTGCATTTACATCTCAGTTTCTGCAATAAATATGATATATCATTACGTAAGGAATTCTAATCATTTATTAAGTGAACAACTGAGCACCAATGATCAAGTATCTTCAACAGCAAAAAAAAACAGTTGCTTAAGAGTTCAATAGAATAAGTCTTCATTTTTCAGAAAACTCCCAGTGGTCTGAATCTGAATATGAAATGTGTAACCTAAATTCCAAATAAGTAACTTCAACAGCAATGAAAAACAGTTGCTTTCACCAAGGAAGCAAGACTAAAACCCTTCTTGAGGGAGTGCTTAGTATTTAGGACTGACTTCTAAATGTTTGCTACAGAGGGTGGAGAAGATGTAGTAGTTCAACTTGTAACAAGCTAAACATATTTACATCTGGCTGATATGAACAACAAATTTGGTTCAATGAAAAGGGTGAAACTAAAAATGATAGATGATCATAATGTTATTAAAAAGTAACATCTCCACAGATATGTTAGAAAAAGAAAAACAGTTTGAGTCGGATTTAAGTATGGAAGAATATTCCCTTCAAAAAAAAGAAGTATGGAAGAATATTCTCAACCTGAAGATGGGGAGGTAGTGGATCAAATCCAAAACGATTTCCAAATCCAAGTAAATGAACAACGCCGTTTTGCAGTAGGACGGGAAGCACAAGTCTTACATAATCACTTGGTTTTGCCTCCTTCACAAGATGCGCATCAGTGATCTAAAACGAATGGCAAATAGTAAGATTTCCATACATATGTAGTCCACTTCCAGAGATCGATAATTGCAAGAAACAACTAATAAAACAACTTACTACACTACCGATTGCTTCGAGGTCTAGTGATCTAAAATGTGGAGGGAGGTCCTCGGTAATGGTTACGTCATCTTTCAATGTGTTGATGAAATGCTCGTCTTGATAGATATCAGCAAACTGGCTGTCATTTTTGTTATCATAGAACACATTAGCAACAAGTAATATGGATTTTATTGAAGCCGATCTAATACATTTTTGTATAATGGTGCCTACAGAAACATATTTTATTGACCAATTTCATGTTGTCTCAGATTATTGAAACACAATACACCACTATCAGTGAGATTTTGGAGAGATCGTGGTAAAGTCTAAATGCTGGTCCCTTGAAATTCTCTTTAAGAAATAAAGGTAAACGTACTATTATCTGGATGTTACCACTTGCAGGTATGTGTGAATTTGAAAGAACAAGAGGATTTACTAGAAAGGAAACAAAAGCTGGGGAAGGGAAAGATATTCAACCATGACCGAATAGTTAAACCAGGGATATCATGTGAGCTAAGAGTATAAATTAACATTAAAGCAGCCACCAATTTCTAATTTCAATGTATGTTAACACAAAAAGGGAAATTCATCTTTTCAAACAATATTTGCACGAATAAGATGTAATCACAACTTGGAAAGCAGAAAGTGGGAGATGAATGTAAATGCTACAAACAATATTTGCACGAATAAGACGTAATCACACCTTGGATCCTTCCAGACACTGCTATACAGAAATCTTGGGACAACTAAAGTTGCATTGAGCAAAGATGCCACTGCAACAGCATTGCAAACCTGTAGACATCCAAACTACCCCATCAGGGTCCTGGTTTCTGAAACAGAGTACTTAACAATAGACAGGTTCCTGTTTAAAGACACAAGACATAACAACAATATGCATTTAACTGCAAAGCAGATAACGAATGTGCTTGGTCAGGGTCTTTGTTGCTTCATACACCACTTATGTTGCCAACTTGCCGTGCCTGAGTCTGACATGCATCTGACACCTCGAATGCATAAGGAGCCTTAAGTGTATAACCCTTAGAATATAATACAAAAACATACAATATGTTTCTGAATGTGTCAGATCAGATGTCTCCGAAGATATTCCTGAATGCGTCCGATACTTATACTGAGAACACCTTTTCGTGTCAGGGTAACTAAGCATTGTGTTAAACTTGACTACTTGGTTACAATTTGGTCGTAATGAGTTCAAGCAATTAGGTGACCTCATGTTTCAGCTAAAATAAGGCTATGTTCTCGTCACCTAAAATAAGGTGATTTGATTTGAATTCTTTATAATTTGGTCCTCTGTGGTCTAAATCGATGTGGTCTGGTATGGTATTGCAGTCTAAACTTTGACCATATTTTTATGCCAATTTATAACGAAATACATATTCATGTGAGATTTTGTTGGATTCGTCTCAACATGTAATTTTCAAAAATCTAATTTTTATCATTTTTGCTACTACGAGATTAGATATATTTTGTAATTAGTAAAAGGCATTGATAAGGTCTGATCTGATCTTAGATTATTCTGGTCTGGTCTAGTTTGATCTCTAATAAGAATAAGTAAGAAGTTCGAAATGAGGTGAATAAGACATAGCCTAAATCCTTTCGGCCTTGCATTAATTTTTTTTACGGTTATTTCACCAAATACCCCTGACAAATAAATTTATTCACCAAATACCCCCACTTTTTTCGAATTCACCATATACCCCTGACTTTTAAAAAAATTCACCAGATGCCCTTATTGACTAACGGATCATTAACCCTAATTAATCCTAAAAAATCCTAATTAACCCTAAAAAAAACCCTAATTAAACCTAACTAAACCCTAAGTAAACCTAAAAACCCTAACTCTCTCTCTCCCTAACCCAACCCCACCCACCCAACCCTAGAGCCACCAGCCCACCACCCAACCCCAGCCCCACCCCCCTCCCCGACAACCCCCGCAGACCCCCTTTTCCTCGCGCCCCCCTCCCTCGCCTCCCTCGCGCCTCCCCTCCCCCTCTCCTTCCCTCGCGCCTCCCCTTTCCCGTCCCTCGCGCCTCCCTCCCTCTCCTTCCCTCGCGCCTCCCCTTCCCCGTCCCTCGCGCCTCCCCTCCCTCACTCTCTCCGGCATTTTCTTTTTGAAGCTCTTCCCACCTGATTCCGGTAACTCCAAAGTGAGTGAGTTGATGTTGTTAGGTGTTTGTTGGTGGGCCGGCGAGAGTGAGTTTGGTGGGCCGACGAGAGTGAGGGGGGTTGTTGGATGTTTGTTGGTGGGCCGGCGAGTGAGGGAGGTGGAGGGGGGAGGCGCGAGCGAGGCGAGGGGAAAGGGGCTGCCGGGAAAGGGGGTCTGTGGGGGTTGCCGGGGAAGGAGAGGGGAGGGGGTGGGGCTGGTGGGTCTAGGGTTTGGGGGGTTGGGTTGGGTTAAGGAGAGTTTAGGGTTTAGTTAGGTTTAATTACGGTTTTTTAGGTTAATTAGTTAATTAATTAACGGAGAACTAACGTCCGTTAGCCAAAAAGGGCATTTTTGGTATTTTTTGAAATGTCGGGGTATCTCGGTGAATTTTTTTAAAGGTCGTGGGTATTTGGTGAATTTTGAAAAAAGTGGGGGTATTTGGTGAATAAATTTATTTGTCGGGGTATTTGGTGAAAAAACCGTTTTTTTTAAGGTGAAACCAAAGTTTTTGCATATTAACTATATATTATGTACTTATAAAGCACCTCTTTAAATTTATAAAAGAGATGACCTGAAGATCACTTAAAGAGTACCTACTATTCATTTGATGGTGCACTGTCCAGAAAACTCACTAGGCTTCTTAGGCTTAGAGCAAAATCATTGTGATGCTGGAAGTAACATAACCAGTAATATATGACAAAAACTTCAGCTGATGTCTGGGAGTTACTGAGTTTCCGGACAGAAACATGTCTTGTTTGCTTAAGGAAGGTTCATCTCTTTGTAATACAAACTACAAGTCATAGTGATTCATATGCCCTTCTCTGCCTCTTGCCTCCTAGGCTCCTAATAAGCTCTCTGTTAAATGATTCACTTTTATCTTTTCATTGTTTCCATATACTTTTTCATCAAGAGATTTGCAAATAGATTTAGCAAAGTTGGCTCTACATTCTAATTATCTGAGTACAGTGTTAGATAATCAGCACTCAAGAACTCCTTTATCTAAGATCCCTGAGAAAGGTTAAAACATTTCAAGGCTCCATATTGCACATTAAGGGAGCCTGCTGCCTGCCATAGCTAATAATTGAAAGAAGAATATGTCCACCTCTGGTGTCAGTCACACAGCATCTAAAAAAAACAGTGAGTACTGCCTCTTGCGAGGTGAGGTATTTGCAGATTCACCCAATCGGCAAAGAGCGTGTCTTGAGTAGCGGTCACAGGTTAACTGCCAATTATCTAACAGAAAATCACGTAATTCTGTTCTAACAGACCTGAAAAACTGGAGAGATTTTAAAAATAAGAGAAGTTCGCACTTACGGCAACTCGTTGTTGATTGAGACCACCATTTGCACTGACTAATAGAAATCCATTGCTTTTTTTAGGACTTTCTGCACCATGAGATAGAAAGAAAAATATTACTTATGCCTGAATAAAGTACAGTGTACACATAAGACATCCCGTCATAAATTGATGTTACCCCATTCAGTAAATGTATCTATTAGCAGATGCATCAACCTTGCTGTGCTTATTGCTAAATTGTCAAAGGATGTTGCTAAAGCAAGAGACTAAAAAAGAAGATTTAATGCACGGGGGTGGAATGAATAAAGCCTGGCATAGATTTAAAAAATGCAATTACCTTTATCCTTTGCTGTTTGTCTATCTGCACAAGGTTTCCATGCCGATGCTCGTGAAGAGGGTTCTTTCCATGGATTACTTGAATCATTTCCAAACTCTCTCTGCATCGTCACAACAGTTTTTACATATTTCACCAAAATAAGTGCATACGGAGGGATAAAAAGAAGCATATAAGGAAAGCAATAAAATAACAAGAGTTTTGGTGTAGGTACTCAAAAAGAACCTGTGCAAGAGAAGCAGAGGCCAAGTTCAGAAGACGATCATACATCAGCAATGGAGAACCTCCTTTATTTCCCGAAAAATCTTTAGCGTCCTTCAATGAGCATATGCAAAATTATAGTAAGTCAATTAGCATCTCTCCAACTTAGGTCCCTAAGCAGTTTAAAAAAAATTCACATATCCCAAATATATAAAAATACATAAGCAACTGCATCAGTGGCAGGGGATAAAATAATAGAGACTGAAGTTCAAAAGCATAGATAAGGAGTTAAGTAGAACAATCGTCTAAAACCCTGTTCGCTGCAGAGAACAACCAGTAAAGAAAAAATAAGTTCACATTCATTAGTAAAAGGAACAAGGAATTTTGTTAGAGCAGCCTTATACATCTGTACTTCAGCAGTAAGCAACTCTTTCATGATTTCGCTCGACCCAATCAAACAGAACATATTGCAGACTGCACACAGACATTTGTCCAAGAGAAGATTAAACAGACATGGATTAGTGATTCCTCATTTGTCAAAGATGTCTAAGATGTAAGAACTCGATCAGTAATTTCTCAGTTCTCAAAGATGTCTTAGAAATGAATGGGCTTGTGACAGCCAAGAGAAGAGAAACACCAAAGGACCATCACAAAAAACATTAGGGTAGGAAACCAACAAGTGAGGATAGTAGATAACTAGATATCCTTGATCCCAAAATTGGTTCAGCAATTATTAATAACTAAAACAATCATCCGACTGGTTAATCATGATATACGACCGAAGTCGTCATCTATGATAGTCAACTATAAGTCGTCATAACTAGATATTCTTGTTTGGTTAGGCTTATTAACATTTACACCTCTGCAAACTCCACCAATTGGCAAGATTAACACTTGGAATTGATGTAGTTGTTTCAAGAAAAATTTCTAGGAGGGTATTGCGGAATATTTTTCTGTGAGGGGCATAGTTTACTCCTAAGGTACAAATTCCATCTTCCTAGTAGTGATAGCTAATGGCCAGCTGAAACATTTGATTTCTAGCTAATGTGTGAAATGAAGTTTATAGAATGCTTCCTAGGTGTTCACTTTTACATTTTCCTCAGTCGCATACAAAAGAAACTCAAGTCAAAATAATTTCTGCTCAGAAAACTGGGAGTGTGGAGCATACCAAGTCAGAACCATGTCAATCGAAATTTAAGGCCCAAATTCAAAGCAAGCAGCGATAATTCTGGTATTAACTTTCAACAGATACTAAAGCTTGCCTTCAATTCTCAAACTACTTCTCAAGACAGTCAAAATATTGAGGGAGAAAAAGCTACTAAAGACGAAACAAATCCAAAATATGCCATCCAGTACCTTCCATGTGCTTGTTTCTAAGACCGAACTTTTGTGATAATTCGCAGAGTCAAAATCCGCAAACATGACAGAATCTAACCAAAAGAAGAAACCCATCAACCCAATAGCAAAACCAATTAACCTCAAATGTCGATGAACCCAATTCTGCCTCTTTCCCCCATACACTCCTTTAGAAATTGCTTGCTTTGCTGCTATAGTACTAATCATATTACCCTTTAGACTACCGAGCAAATAAGTCTTGCTCCAATGATAATCCGACCCTGGAATCCTCCTCCCTGGAAATTGGTCGCTATAGGAAGCCGTCTGACACTCTCTCATCCCAAACAAGAAATCAAAATTAGCAGGATGAGGATGTGGACTCTTCGGAGATCCAACCTTCCCCATTTAACTTACAATCTCTCCCTTAAACTCAACCTCCTACAAAATTTTCGTTCTTCGCCAAGAAATTTCAATAAAAACTCACAATTCTCTCCTCTAAATACAATCAAACACCCTTGTTTCACACGTGTTTTTATTTTATTTTCTCACCAACAACACATATAAGTTAACAACATCCATATACCAATTCAAACACAAGACTTTTGACAATTATTTATTACTTGAAATTCAAAAAAAAATATACAAGAAATAGTCAAATTAGCTGAAACACAACCATCAACTGACGAAAGCAAAGATTAAAACTAAAGCTAGAACAATCAGTAGGTAGTCAGAAAATGAAATGTGCGTTAAATTCAAGCAAAAGTTCGTGAAAATCTTAAACCTAATTTCTTACATTGCAATAAAAACATGAATTCATAAAATTATATAACAACAATAAGTTTAACAATCAACATCAAATTAAAGTATAGTATTGTTGCTACTCACCGAACTCGAAAAATTGGTAGTTAGTTGGCTGGTTTTGACGGTCCAATTTAAGATTAATCGGGACGAAGGAGAGGAGAGAGAAAGATATAGAAGTAACAAACCCTAAAATCAGCCATTTGCAATTTGAATTTGAGGTGAGAGAAAATTAGGGTAAGAAATTGTGAAATTGAAGATGAAGAAGAAGAAAAATTGGGGGAAATTTTGTTTAAATTGAAGCAGTTGGCGGGAATGAAAAGCAACTTCTGATGATTCTGTTACATCTTGTTGAGCTCCAAATATGAACATGCATTTTTTCTGATTTTTTTTCATGTGTTTTTGAGAATTTCAGAAATTTTTTTAACAATGGATTTAGAAAATCAAAACGAAATTAAGAACAAATTGTTGAGGATTTTTTTGGTTGAATTTGCCTATATTTATCGCTTGAACACTTGGTGTCAAATGTGGAAAGTTAATATAATGATGGATTTATAAACATATTTCGAAAGTAAACAATATAATTTTTTTTAGAAGTGGTAAAGTTTTTGTTTCTCGTATTTTGAATGTAACATGTGGTCGATTTTATATTCACTATTCAAAATCGATTTAGTAGTTTGAACTTTTTTTGTAGGTATTTAATTATCTGATTAAGGTAGAATGGTGTCGTTCAACTTTTGATGACATGCTTTGTTGTACTTTAATTGTTTTTTTATCTCTATCTAAACATATGATGGGTCTACGATGATTTATCTAGGAAAAAAGCTATTAATAGTAAATAACTTGTTTATTGGTAATCATCATTAATATTGATGACACGGGTGGATAAAAGGACAAGATAACGGCCTCTTTAAAGAATTATTTTGAAGAATTTTATAAATTTAAGGATTTCTTTTTTCTATTAATAAATTTACTCACCCTAAAAGGCATGATCCTATGCAGTTCAAGGAAACCACAACTATGGAGACTAAATAGTTAGGGTTTTAGCGAAAAGGAAACAACCATCAACTAAAACATTCAATAATTTAAAATATTTCAAACACCCAACCTTCGTAAATGGGCGGTGAAAGTGTTACCATTTGACTGCAACTTGATTCTCAAACGTAAAGTTATACTTTCTTGATTCATGTTTAAGTTTTATAAGTGTGCATTGAAAGTTTCAAATAAGACTACATAAATTGATGTGTAATAATTAGATTAAAATATGAGATTTGAGTTGTTTAGCTTGCATTTATCATTAGGTTAGTGGAGCGATAATACTCTCGATCCTTTCTATTGCTTCCATTAAATCCTTAAACTTCACAAGTTTTGAATTGAACATATTTTAATTTTATTGAGAAAAGGGCAAAATATGCCCAAATTGGAGACAAATATCACCTAAAATTTCTTATAGATTTTCCCTATTATATCCTTTTTTTTTCTTTTGTTAATACTTTTGAAAAATTAAGGGCTTGCACTAATATTATCAAATACTTCCTTTTTCCCACGATATATTTCATAATAGGGTTTTGAAATAAGGAAAAATTAATTCTAATAATCCAACCTTTGGACCGTTCGCTCAAATTAATCCAACCTTTTGATTATTATTTAATAATCCAACCTTTTAGCTGTATCTGCTTAAAATGAACTTTGAGACCGGTAACTTGGTGAGGTTGTTAAATTAAATATTTTTGTTTTCTTTTCCCATTTTACTATTTTCTTCTCTAGTGTCTCTCTCCCTTTATTTCTCTCTCTTACCTCCCCCCCTCTCTCTCCCTCCACCTCACCAGTCACCACCACGCCCCCTCACCAAAGGTTTCTCTTTTCATCTGACCACCAACACAAGGTGGCAGAACCACCATTACACGAACAACAGTAGCGGCGGGAGAGGAGGAGAGAGAAAAAGAGGAGCATCAACCCGAGCACGACCCACACCATAGTACCCTCGCTGTGATCCAATCCCCACCGTCAAACGCCAACACCCAGAACCAGTGGCGGATTTACTTAGGGTCACTGTTGGTCACGTGACCAACTATTATTTCAAAAAAAAAAAAAAAAAATTCATTTGAAGCGTAAGCTTCTCTCACACGCGAACGACCCTCACCCAGTTTCCTCTTTCTCTCTCGTTCTCCTTCGCGAATCCAACTTCAGGCGACGCGGCGACGGAGATCTTCATTCTTCACACGCGAAGTCGCGAACTAACCCAGTAGCAGGCTAGCAGCGACGCAGTTCTTCAGGCGAGTGGCGACGTAGACGGTAGATCTTCAGGCGACACTTCACACTTGCAAGTTGCGACTCGTCGCCGGTGACTGGTGAGTTTCTGCCGCCTATAGATTTTGTTAGGGTTTTGTTCAATGTTCGATCTATTCTTTTTGTTTGATTTTGTTAGGGTTTTGTTCGATCTATTTTGGAAATTGTTTGGTTTGATTTTGTTAGGGTTTTGTTCGATGATTCGATCTATTCTTTTTGTTTGATGTGTTAATGTTATTAGTCATAAATTGATTTTATTTGAAGTAGTTTTTTTTAAATTCATGGATTATCCTATATGGGCACGCCGTACGCGTTTCCGAACCCGTACATGTACCCGTATCTGTCTCTGTGCAACCTAGTCGGTAGTGACCAACTATTCATAAATTCCTGGATCCGCCACTGCCCAGAACCGTCCTCTTATGCTCCCCTCCCTCTCACCCTTCCCCACTCCCAATTCTCCCACACCCAGAATCCTTATCTCGCATCTCCAGTTCACCACCCTCTTCCTTCAATCTCTCTCCACCTTCGCCGCCTCCCACGCATCCCATCTCGGCCGCACTCACGCTAACATCTCCTGAGACAATGCGGTGGTGGCACGCTTCTCGTGGTGCCCCATTTTAGGACGGTGAGAAGTGTGGAGCTCAGTTGAGTGGATGCATATGAAAATAGTAGAAAAGAGAAAATGAAGCAAAGATTTTGCCGCCCGTCGGTGCTGTGTAAGGTGGTAGAATGTTGGAGAGAGAAAGTGAGGAGAATGAGGGGATTGTGAATTTTTGTTGTGGGGTGGAGCTAGGGTGGGGTTGCAGTGTTGGTTTGTGGTGGGGAGGAGAGAGAAAGGGAGGCTAGAGAAGGTGGGTGGCTATTGGTGGTTGCAGTGGTGTGGACGTGTGGTGGGCAGTGCTATGGTAAGGCATGGTTCAAGTGGGGTGGTCGGGGTTTTGTAGAGGTTTGGTGGTGGTTGGTAGCAGTGCGGATGTATGGTGGTGGTTGTATGGTGGCGTGGGGCGATATTGGGGTGGTTGGCAGTGGTGGGCGTGTTGTTGCCAGTGGTGCATTGGTAGTGGTGTTGGTGGTTATAAATTTTAGTTAAGTTAATTAAATTAGAACGAATTAGAACAAGACACGTGTCCAATTAACCAATTCTACCGGTCACCAACCTATTTCAACAGGTTACGGTTCGTTTTAAGCAGATACAGCTAAAAGGTTGGATTATTAAATAATAATCAAAAGGTTGGATTAATTTGAGCGAATGACCTAAAGGTTGGATTATTAGAATCAATTTTTCCACTCTAATGGTGCCAACACCCTATTATGTGGAATTTGAAAGAGGAAAAAAAATAAAAATAAGACAAAATAAGAAACCAAAAGGATGAAGTGGCAAGGAAGAGAACAAAAGGTTTGTGAAAATAGAGTGATGTAGAGAGAAAATTATCGAAGTGATAGATACAGCATAAATGATTTAACATAGGATTATTGCAAATCTACAATAGGATAGTTGGTTTAAGCTGAATGGATTTGGCTGATTTTTTCTTTCGACTTTAGGCATAAGATTGATTTCAACTGCAGTTGTAAATTGATAATGTAGGTTAAATCTTGTACTTTTCATTGACAAAGATGATGCGAGAAGGAAACTCTTAAATATAGAGAAACATTAATCAACAACGTTTGCAGAGTGCAACTTCTCCTTTCTTTAAGTCTTGAATATAATTTTTTCACCCCAATATTTGGCATGCAAAACCAAAATTCGAATGCAGTACATACGCACATCTTATTTCCTGAAATAAATTTCCAAATTTCATATGCTTTACATTCATGATAATAGGTTTCTTATCGAATAACTGGAAAGCCGCCCCATAGAAGGACATGTCTATCATAAATGAAAAAGAAAGAAAATATCCCTTTTAAGGAATTTCAAAATTGAATCTCATCGTGGTTGTCTTCTACGTTAATGTTGATTCAATTATGTCTAAGCAGTCTAACTATGAAAATTAACTTATCCAATTGCATGCATATGATCGTGTAACCATCTTAACTCGCGAACTAAGTAACTTATTTATATTATTTTTTGTTTTTTACATAAAAAATAACTTTTTTAAAATGACTAAAGGAGAGAAGAAAAAAGGAACGTAATCCCAACTTACCTCTTATTCTTATTGTCATCAATCTCTCTCATGGATGGCTACCCAAATGGTCAAATGTCTATCACTTTTATCTGTGGAACTTCATGTGAACCACCACTCACCCCCAAATCCCCAATAGCCAAATGGCCAATATACAACATTTATTATACCATATTTAAAATTATATACAACATTTATACATCTTCTAAATAATTTGTGTTCTAAACGTTTCATAATCAGACAATGAAGTTTTGGTTATAGCATTATTAATATCAATTTAACTATAAATATATATAAAAAATCAGCTTTATATTAGTGTCACTTTGATCAATTTTTATAGAACCAAAAGGTTACTTTAGAAAAAAAAGTTTTTTTTTACGCCAGGTAGAATTATCCTAAAAGATACGTAGACGAATATATAAGAAAGGAAATGTGAACTATAAGTTTAACGAGTTTTCCCATGTTCTAAACACCAAAGGGTTTGAAAGCCAATGTTCATTGATAATCTTTTTACAATATGCTTCATCTATTTTTTAAAGGTTGCAACATTTTGACTTTTGCACTATTCATGTATCAACTTTGACCGGAGCTTTTTGACTAACGTATACAATAAAATGAAGTATCTAAGGTGTTGTTGGATTTGTCTTAATATATATATATATATATATATATATATATATATATATATATATATATATATATCAACTTTTTATAGTTTAAACTAAGAGATAATTAGAAATATTGATGGCTAAATTTACATATTCGGCAAACGTGTAAGTGAAAATGTTAATGTTGCATTTCTTATACTTCCTCCGTTCCATAATAAGTGAAACACTTACTATTTTGGAACGTTTCAAAATAAGTGAAACATACCTTAAATGGAAAAAAGAAAGTGACAAAATGACAAGAATACCCATCACAAACTTATGTGGTTTGCTTTTCTCTCTCCTCCTCTTGATAATGAAAAGAGTATTTTATGACTTTTTGGCTTTTGAAAGTGATGTTTATTAAATCTTGTGCCCAATCCCTATGTTTAACTTATTATGGAACGGAGGAAGTATAGAAAACGGATGAAGTAGAATAGTAGATGTGAAAAAAAAATCTGTTTGCGATAGGATGTGTTCATTCAAAGTCTTTCTTTTAAAAAAAAATATTGAAACAAGCATTGGTCTAGTGGACTAGTGGTGTAGCATTGCCTCATGAATCATGGGTAAGGAGTAGGGGCTGGGCCTAGGGAGAGTATGGACAATATAGGTCCAAATAATACTTTGACAATTTGGCGCATGACAATGGACACAAGCACACACTTCAACACCCTATTTAGACCAACCACTAGTTTTTAGGCTCGAGTTATTCTCCGGGTAATTATAATTTTTTATTTTAAAATTATAGTACTAAACATTACTTGGTTTAATGGTTAAGACTTTAATATACTAACTTGAAGGAATGAGATCAAATCTTATACCATGCATTTTCAAATTTAAAACCCACAACTTATAATTAGATTCAGAGGTGATGCAAACAAAACTAGATTATTACTTACTGCTCAACTGTTCGTTATTTTTACCCTTTTTTTTTTCAGGAGAGTGTCAAATGAATAATGATAAAAAAATACTTGGATATACAATACATCTAGATGTATAGTGTATATTTTCGTTGTTTATTATCTGTAGTATTTTGACTTTAATACATGACGTTGCAATATGGCCTAAGTAACAATATAAAGTACTTATTTGGTCTTTCTATGCAATTCATTTATTATATATTTCCTTACAAAACATCCTTTTTATTGATCTAATTTGACAAAAAATCCAAAAAAATATTAATGGCTAAATCTACATGTTGACAACTTGACAAGTGTATAAAAGTTAAAACATGGTAATTATGTCCTCCGTTTCTTGTATACTACAAAACATAGATATTTACATTTTCCAATACCCATTCTTGACTATTAATATTGAAAATTCATAATTTAAAATTATAAAAGTATATATAAAAAAGAACCTAGAAAAAAACTATTTTGATGGTGTATTCTCTTCCCCTCTTAAGAAAAAAGATTCAATCTGATCAGGTCCAATCAAAGCCAATTCCAAGATCTCGGATCGAATTGGTATTTAATCAGGTCCAATCAAAACTGATCATGTCTAATTAGGTGTAAATATAAGAGAAAAAGTATAATTAATTACTAATTAAAATCAATTAGAAGTTAGAACTAATAAGTTCAATTCAGATAATCTCGATAAGTTGTCGAGACTCAAACAGGAGTACGTGAATAATGCAAAAGTCCTCGAAAAAAGCAAAAGAAGAAAAAAAAGAGTGAAACGAGAATTGAAGGGGGGGAAGAATGAAGATGAGAAGGGCAAAGAGCTGGATTCACATGGGTATTGTCGTAACTGGGGTCTTCCCCTTTTCTCTCTCTTTCTCTCTCCTCGGCTAACTCCATTTTCATGCTTTTCTGAAACACTCTTTTCCCTCTTTTCTCTCTCCTCCTCTTCTCTCCAGCTTCCATGGCTGACGACAAGGTAAATTCTTCTTCTTCTTCTTCTCTCTTCCTCTTTTCTTATTTTACTTTTTCGTTTCTGTTTAGATCTAGGTTCGTCGAATTTTGTCTGATTTTACCTTGTTTATGCTCAATTTAAGATCAATTTCGTTTGTTTTTAGGGTTTCTATAACCGATCTATCACTGGATCTTGATTTTCTTTTTTTATGATTCAGTAAATTCTTCCAGTTTTTGTTCCTTTTTTTGCATAATCTTGTTGTTCGGTTTATTTCTAGCTGTAATTTACTTGATTTTTTTGCCTAATTTTGTTAGCTTTTTAGATCTGAAATGTGCTTGATTTTAGTACTATTGCAGAATTTTATGTTGAAAAAATTGTTGTACTCGTATTTTGAACTGTAAATTTCTCGTTCTGATTCAGGATTTTAGGTTTTAGAGCGTTTAGCTGAGTCAGATTAGGTTTATTTATGACTTGTTGATTTTGGTTCCTGAGATTTTATTTTGTTTTGTGGTAGATTTGTGGTTGTTTGTGGCATCTGATGTTAGAAATTGAATTGATTTTTGGTGCAGGAGCTGTCTTCTACAGTGGTAGACAGCAACGGTGCTGTTACTGGACACATTATTTCGACGACAATCGGTGGTAAAAATGGCGAACCTAAACAGGTGTGTAGTGTATTCTGTGTTGGCTATTGGATCTCTCAAAATTCTGAACATAATTTTTACTTGTCTTTGATGTAAAAATGAATTCTCTAGCTGTGCAATAATTTAACTTCTATACGTTTGCTTGAGACCATTGATGTTGTACTTCCTCCGTTTCTTTCTAATTTACTCACTTCACTCTTGGGGAGAACCAAGGAGGAAGTCCAAAAGTGAGAGCGAGAAACTGAAAATTGAGAGAGAGAAACTAAAAAGGTAGAGAGAGAAATCGTAAGGTGGGTTATTATATTAAAACATGGATTAAAAAGAAAATAGATGGGAGTATGGGACATGTTATCAAATATAGATAAAAAACAATAGTGTGTAGATTTAAAAGAAACGGATGAAAAAGGAAAGTGTGCATATTAAAAAGAAACGGAGGGAGTAGTGTTTTATTTCTGTTAAGCTACTAGCATGAGTTGTTATCAATTTGAGAAT
Source organism: Beta corolliflora (assembly GCA_947648045.1). Lineage (NCBI taxonomy): Eukaryota > Viridiplantae > Streptophyta > Magnoliopsida > Caryophyllales > Amaranthaceae > Beta > Beta corolliflora. Next base: position 47,823 of record CANSZD010000333.1, read on the forward strand.
GGTAGTGGAAGACTTATGTACTCCTATATCCTACTTGGATTTATTTTAGAATGTGAGATGAATGATATTTCAGTGTTTTAAGATGTAGATGTGTGCGTTATTAAGTTGGTCAGGTGTTCCCTTACGCGTCTTTGTTAAACCTATCTTTTTTTCGTGCAGACCATCAGTTACATGGCAGAAAGAGTTGTGGGCACTGGATCTTTTGGAATTGTATTTCAGGTGAATATATAAATCTCTGTAATCTATTTTGGTCTTAAAGGGGAATTGCTTTAATCTTTTTCTTTGATGTTGTCTTTGTTAAGGCAAAATGCTTGGAAACCGGAGAAACAGTAGCAATTAAGAAGGTGCTGCAAGATAGAAGGTATAAGAACCGTGAGTTGCAGTTGATGCGAGTGTTGGACCATCCGAATGTGATTTCGCTCAAGCACTGTTTCTTCTCAACCACTAGTAAAGATGAGCTTTTCCTCAACTTGGTGATGGAGTATGTCCCAGAGACCATGTATCGGGTTTTGAAACACTACAGTAGTGCTAGTCAAAGAATGCCACTGATCTACATAAAATTGTACACATATCAGGTATGTTTTATTCTATATTTATGCTTTGGAGCTGCTAAATTTCTGTTTAGGTGTCAAATCTAATGTGTAGTTGCATTGCAGATCTTTAGAGGCTTGGCTTATCTGCACAACGTTCCTGGAGTTTGCCATAGAGATTTGAAGCCTCAAAATGTCTTGGTATGTTTGTTTCCTATTGATGCTTTCCAATTGTGTTTCAAAGACGAGCTGAATCTGAAGTAAGTAATTTCTGCAGGTTGATCCCCTAACTCACCAAGTGAAAATATGCGATTTCGGAAGTGCCAAAGTCCTTGTATGTCAATCTTCCTTTTCCGCTCTTTGTTTACTAAGCAATATATGTTTGTCGGAGTCTGAAATGATACACTTCCATGGAGGCATGTATTCCCCTGTAAATTGTGATCAGTTCTGCAACCATTGGTGGATTAAATTGCCCTCATAATGCTTGATCTCTTTTATTCATTTAATTTATTTGTAGTCATCTTCTATACTGTGTCACTATCTTTTCTATTAATGGGTAAGGTGATGATTGATTCTGGGTATACTATTGTGTATCTGTTGTGCCATTTACAAAATTAATTTTCCACATCATATTTAAGAAGTCTTCAGGAGAATTTCTTTACTCCTCTCCACCACTTCTCTCTTCTTCTGGAAGGTGATGGAGGAAGCACCTTAATTTTGTTTAGTTAACCTCTTCTTTATTTTCCTACTCAGGTCAAGGGTGAAGCCAACATCTCATACATTTGCTCTAGGTTCTATCGAGCTCCTGAGCTTATTTTTGGTGCCACTGAGTATACATCCTCAATCGATATATGGTCTGCTGGCTGTGTTCTCGCTGAACTTTTGCTGGGTCAGGTGAGCCTTTTTTTTAATGGTAGTTCACCTTCATATGGAGGATTCTTCAGAGGTGTGATATTTATGTGTATAGAGCATACTCATGAATTCGTGTTCTTTGGATTTTTCCAGCCATTATTTCCTGGGGAAAACGCGGTTGATCAGCTTGTTGAGATCATCAAGGTATACTTTGAGAAGTTCCAATTAAGAAACTTGTGGAGATTTGCGGTCATGTTGGATTTTATTGCTCGCTATATTCTGTAATTTTGATGAAATTTCTTGTTCCTTTCAAGGTTCTTGGTACACCTACACGGGAAGAAATTCGATGCATGAATCCAAATTATTCTGATTTCAGGTTTCCACAGATTAAAGCAACTCCCTGGCACAAGGTATTAGACTTTCTTATGTGCCATAATACTTTTGCTGTTAGTATATTTTGAGGGCCATCATATAAATTCGCTAATGCTGATTGCTGCCTATTTGTGTAAAACTGTTTACACTTCTGCTGTTGATGTTTTAAATATTCCTGCATCTTTGTAACATGTCATTGAAGAATTGATAGAAAAGGAAGAGCTAATTTCTTCAATGTTCGGTGCCCAACCCCCCATCCTCCAAACTGTCTCCCCAAGTTGATTTTGTTAGGTTGAAGTAGTGTTTAATTTTTTTTCTCTTTCCAATTCAGGTTTTCCACAAACGCATGCCTCCAGAGGCCATTGATCTGACTTCAAGGCTTCTTCAGTACTCACCTAGTTTACGTTGCACTGCTGTAAGTCTGAAGATGTTTCTGCAACCAAACTATAATGATGCTATATGGTCTGCCGTAATTTAATATGATCATATTGATTGTTCTATTGGCACTTTTTGTGACGTTTTTTGTGGATCTTCATATGTTCCATGTCTGTAGTTTTTAGGATTCAGAGTTCATTGAGGTATTAATATGGGTGTCATTGAATCTTTTCCAGTTGGAAGCATGTGCACATCCTTTCTTTGATGAACTCCGGGAACCGAATGCTCGCCTACCTAATGGTCGTTCATTGCCTCCTCTCTTCAATTATAAACAGGAAGTATGTTCATTATCTCATATGCCAGCGCGTTTATGTTTTTTTTTGTATGTTTATGTCATGGCGCCTTGTGCTCGTAGATGTGTGTAGGGCCAATAGGCTGTCTGTTTGATTGGTGCTTATTAAATTATTGGATATGATTCAATTACGATAGGTATAGAAAATTATGACCAAATTGATGAGCATGATAAACAGTTCTTATAAATGGTGACGAGCTGCTCTTTTCAGCGGTAGCGAGGTCTCTTTTCGCAATCTGAATGTTTGTTTCCTCATTTTTGATGTCATTCAGTTATGTTTATGTTAAGCTAGAGGGAGATTTGATTGGTGCATTCGATTGCTGAAACTATTGAGAAGTTTAAAACATGATTTTTGACCACTTTGGTGTTGAAACAATTATTAATTATATTATGCCTGAAGAAGAAGTACGGAGGCTCTGCTTACCTTCAAATGGAAAAATAAACCCTTTTAGGTTTTGTACATCAATGATTTTATTGATTTGATAATAGAATGAAGGCAGAAATGTATGGGTTGATGATTCATCTCTGGAACTTTTGCTCATCTGTTCATAGAACAAACATTAGAAGGATTTTCCAAGAAGAGGAGATTCCTATTTAGGACTAACTTTTTACTTCTTGCAATAAATGAATGGGTTGCCCTAGGTTTTGAATGTTGCTAGTGAAGAAATTTGAATGGATGCTTTTCTTGAAATTTGACTAGCGTAAAACTAAGCTAGAGCAAGTAAATCCATTGCGATTGGCCTTTATCTGTCTTTTGTATTATGTAGACTCCCACATTTATACGGAAGATCTTGCATATTCTGAGATCTTGCAAAGAAATAACTCATGACCTTGTGATTTGTAATATATCTAATTTTGTTTATATTCCTTATACCATTACACACGAGGATCGAGCAAGATCCAGATTATCATGAATTTTGGGGCAACTTGAGTCACTGATTTTGCTTGCTGTTGTTTCTTGGTGCAGCTTTCTGGAGCCTCATCAGATCTTATCAACAAGTTGATTCCAGAGCACGTGAGGCGACAGCATGGTCATAATATGATGCATCCAACCGGGACATAAACATCAAAAATAGCACATACAGATGTTTTTTGGCCAGTTGATGAGTGAGATCCCTGTGGAATACCATGATCAAGATCAAGTCTCAATGTGTAGAGGCAATCCTATATAATTTTCTCAGCCAGAACGAGTGAGCAATCTATTTGCTGGACTGCCTCTGCCTGGTTTACTTGTCGCTCAATTGTTCTCACTGCCAACGTGCTTTTTTTGTCTGTAAATTGTTGATAGAAAGGTGAATCTGATAATGTACTCATTCTAAGTTAGTAGAGGAGGTTGTAATTGTTTACGGTTGATTAGGAAAGACCGCTGAAGAGCGGTGGAGACAGAAAGTGTAGTTGATGGGTGTATGTTCTGTATTATGTTTCCTCTGTATGTTATCTTGTAGTTTCTCTATTTTATTGCACAAGATTGTTCTCTGCTATATTATCATATAGTTTCTCTATGTTCGCTATTATATATATATATATATATGTATATATATTATCTTGTGAACCTTGGACAGGGAGAATTGTAGTATCATTACTGTAATCCTGTGAAAACTAATGTTTGCTTTCATTCTTCAGTTTATCAGGCTACTTTATGAGACGTGGAGATGTCCGTCGCCGGGTGTTTGGGGGATCATGGGGTGGGAATGCGAGAAGTATGGGAGTGAGAATTTATTGAATTGTTGCTGTTTTTTTTTTACTAGTCTTATATGCACGCGATGCGTGCGAAAGCATATAAAATTCTTTACATATAGCAAAGATAGAGATATGGTGATCTTAATTTTTTTTGTTTAACTAAAGTAGGTAGTTGCGTATATAATAGTAGATTTGAATTGGTTTTGTAATATTTGTTGGTAGTTGGGGGGATTTAGGTAATTAAGGGTGGACATTAAAATGTCGGGAGTTCGCATATAGAATAGAGATGTGTGGGGAATAACAGTTACAAAAATTACTTCTACCTTGTTCGAACTTTTCTTTTATTTTTGCTTTCGTTGATGGCAAAATGGTCATTCCACTTCTTATTCCAAGTCTATATCAATAACTTCCTCCATTCTTTTTTAATTGTAACATTTTGACTTTCTACTATTCATAAATCACACTACACTTTGACCATGTATAATGATCTATACACGGGGATAAATATACTTCGTATGATGCCTTATTTGATTCATTTCAATGTGTAGTTTTTAATATCTTATTTGCATAATTTTTACAAATACATAATTACAGTTATTAATGGTCAAAATTATGCATTGACAAGTATGAAAATACAAATGTTGCAATTAAAAAAGAACGGAGGAAGTACTTTACCCCCTAGTAACAATCCCAATCCCATCCTTTTCTATATCTCATCCCAATTCTATCTTCTACATCTCTTCTTACAAAACAGACATGGGTACCTGAAACCCTTGCTGCTTCTTTTTTTTTTGAAATGGAGGATAGCATTAACTAAAAGAGTTAGGTAGCTAAGACACTATGGCCTTAGAGCAAAATGTAAATATAGTTTAACATCTTCACTTCCTTCCTCGCCATTTTCGCCATAGTGTCTAAAACCTGGTTCATTCTCTGTTCTTCATGTTGTAGTGAAATCCCTGAATTTTGCTGCAGGAGTTTCTTGCATTTTAACATTAGAATAGTGTGATTATTACGAGTTTTTATAGGCCTTTTTAATCCATTGATTTATTCATGATGTACTTATTCTTTTTGATGGGTAATAGAGTTTTGGACCGTCTTTATTATTTTATCAAACTTAGGTGATGTATGCTAATTGAGCATTTTAGATAATTAGTTTGAATTGAAAATATTAGCATAACAACACAAAATGTATAGTACTTCAAATATGCTACACCCTATAATTATTGGCTATTTAGGCGGACTCCGCACTGCATTTAAATCTAGAAAGCTCTATTTTTTTTTAAAATTTTTTTTTTTAGGTAAGATGAAGGGGGACTCACTTGAGGGGATAAGGGGAAATCCTTAAATGAGTCCCATGAGGTTTGATCCCTAGACCTCAGGGATATGAGGTGGGGAGCGATGACACTACTCCACCACCTCAACCTCTAGAAAACTCTATTTACTAAACGATTCAATAGTGAACATTTGATGTACTTTATTAGAGTATCATATTTAGATACAACATACAAGTTGGTAGTTGCAACTACTAATCTAAACTAACCAAAGTTCAAAAAAAGTAATATTACTTTTTTTTTTTTTTGAAAGGGACAATATCTAAGGAAGGCAATGACACTCATTTTTTTTCCCTATCACAATGCAATCTTCCAACATTTATTTAACATAAAAAAAATTATTTCGCTTTCTCTAGTTAATCATTTTGCCGTAATTTATAACCGTAACCTAACTGTTTAATCGATAAAACTGCTTTTGTTAAATTTTACCAATACGTTTATCTAGATAATAAGATACTAATCCGGTTTTTTTGGTTACGATTTATCTTGTATACTCTAAATATTACCTCCTACAATTTCCAAAAAAAGAACAAGAGGGACAATATCATGAATCATAGACACTCACACCATTGTTTTATCAGAGGAAAAATATGATGTTATTGTTAACCATGCATTTGAAATTGCAATTTGCAAATTGCAAGGTAGAGATACTACCAAATGCCAATGAGTAATGACTATGTAGGCCCTGTGTTCTCCACTATACCAGATTCTTAGACAAATTCGCCACTTATCATTCAAATCTCGAGACAAAAAAGTCTTTATTTTCGAGCTTATTTTCAAAGGAACCCCAAATCCAAGGGCACTAACTCTATCAATATGTTTCATTTTCTCTCTCCTTTCAGTATCAATTATCAATGTAACTTATTATTGTCATTATTATCTTTTGAAACTGTCGTTTTGTTCCAACTTTTTTCATGTACTAAAAGTGTAGAAAGTTTCCATTTTTTCACACTCTTAGTCTCAGACAAGATCTACTAGTACCCTTTTTCTCCTCATTTTTGTGAAACTAATTTTTTTTATATTTGGGTTGTCAAAACTGTTTGTTTTTATTTGCCACGAAAACGATTTTTTTATGACGATTCATGTTAGCCGACCCCAAAATAATGTGGACTAAGGTAGTGGTGTTATAAAAAGTTGCTAGTTTATGATTGTGTTTTCTGGCAATGTTTCTGTTTTTGGTTTTGGTTTTCTGGGTTTTTGATGTGGTTGGAGCTGCTGATAGTCTTCTATCTCCTAAGGGTGTTAACTATGAAGGTTAGTTACCAAAACCCCATTAATAAAAATCCCTTCTTTTTCCCTGAATTTTTTATATTAATGTTTTTTTGGGTTATCTCAATGTTTTTGTTTTGTGGGTACTTTTTAGTTGCTGCATTAATGTCATTGAAGAACAAGATAAGAGATGATAAGTACCATGTTCTTGATGGGTGGGATATAAATTCAGTTGATCCTTGTACTTGGTATATGGTTGCTTGTTCTGCTGAGGCTTCTGTTATCTCTCTGTAAGTTTCTGCATTTTTTTATGTTTTTTTTGTCCCTAAAAGTTATAAATGTTGAACTTTTGACAAAAAATTGCCTACCCATTTTGGTTGATAGTTTGTATTGTTATGTTAATGCTTGACTTTTATTGTGTTTGTTTTCTTTTTTGTGGGTGTTTCAGTGATATGGCTAGTATGGGCTTGTCAGGAACCCTATCTCTTAGTATTGGAAATTTGACTCACCTTCGTTCAATGTGAGGTTCCTTGTTACTCTATTTCATGTCTAATGTGATTGAGGAGCTTTTATTTGTTACATGCTCGTCTTTGTGAAACATTTCTCTCAAAAAGCTCACATAAAAGAGAAAAGCGTTTCACTTATTTCAGAACGGAGGAATTACATTTTCATACTTCCTCTGTTTTTTTAGTTGCAACATTTGTTTTTTCACATTTACCGAGACACTTATTTGAACGTTAATATCTCATATTGGGTGTAAGTGAAAATTATAAAAATTTGATATTTGGAATCATCGCATTGAGACGAATCTAACAAGACTCCACTTGACTATGTTTTCTCTTATATAATGGTGCGAGATTACTTAACAAAGTTGGTTGATGAATAGTGCAAAAAGCAAATGTTACAACTAAAAAAAACAGAGGTAATATATATTGTAAATATCCAATATGAAGAGAAATTTTTTAGCTAGTGGACGAGCTCGTTTCTGGAAAATATTTGTAATGAAATTATGAAACGAGGAATGAATATTGGGAAGGTAATGTGAGTATGAATGCGAATGAAAATAATTTTTTTTGGCAAATGTGCGAATATAAATGCATTTCTGTGCTCACTGAAATTGATTTTGTGTATGTTTAAATGAGATTTTCTGTGGTGAAATTAGGCAATCTTAAATCAGTTGGCTTCTGATGGTCAAAGGAACTGAGTAGCTGGGGGAAAAGTGAAAACAATATTTCTTAAATGTCTTGCTATGGCTGTCTCTTGCCTGCAACTGTTGTAGCTTAAAAATGCTAATTGCATATCAAATAATTTCTGCAAGTAGACTTCCTTTTGAGAATGATATCTCAAACCTTGAGGTGGTTAGAGTGCTATGAAGTATGAACTTTAAAGAATAACATTCCCTTTAACTAAAGAGATGATAAAGAAAGAAGTGTTATTAGTATTGATGCTTGCTGAATTGTGTTTGGTAGAATAAGAAGTTAATTCGAGGGTTCTTTTTGTTTTATAACAATAGCTAGTAGCTGGTTGGGAGATCTTGTCTAACTACAATGTGTTTATACAGTTCAATGCAGAACAATCAGTTATCTGGCCCAATTCCAGACGAGATTGGAAAGCTTCAAGAGCTTCAAACTCTGGACCTCTCAGGTAACCAGTTTAGTGGTGAGATTCCTGGTTCGATTGGTAGCCTCGGCCATCTAAGTTACCTGTAAGTATAGCTTAATGCTTTTTTTTTTTTGCTTTTTATCACTCCTCTAAGTGACCTTTGATGTAATTTAGTTGCTTTCCCTCTGCAGGAAACTGAGTAGAAATAAATTGTCTGGACAGATTCCTGAACATGTTGCAAATCTTACAGGTCTTTCATTCTTGTATGTCTCTCAACATTTGATTTATTCCGTTTTTTCTGCTTGTTTATCGTTGGCATTGAAATGAAGATTTGCATTGGTAGGGATTTGTCGTTTAATAATCTTACTGGTCCTACACCAAGGATTTTAGCGAAGGCATACAGGTATGACCTTTCTACTGCTAAAACTATTCATAACTCTTCAAATCTTTAGTCTTTTCTCCAACCTTGTAAATTGTGTTTATGTTGTTGGTCTTTCTTTTTCCATGTGCTTCTGTGATCAGCGCCATTTGTTACTTGGAAAATTACAGAACTTTGATGTCATTGCCTTGTTTTAACTGTACCACCCTTCTTACATTTGTTATAGGAAGACGAAAAAAATAAGCATATATTATTGGGGATTTATTTTATATTTGGGGTTGGTTATGGTACAAACTTTGGGTCATGCTAAAAGCACTTATTAAAGACCTAATTTGTCTCATAGTGCAATATGACTGTTCAAATTGTACTTTTGGAGTACAAATAAAGTTTTGGCAGTTTGCCCTTATAAGTGAGTGAGGCACGCTGGAAGCACTTCCTAAGAACCTGATTTGTTTCATAGTGCAAGAGGACTGTCTTAACTAGTTTTTGATATACAAGAAAGTTCACTGATATAGGCAGTTTCCACGTATAGACAATAAGGTACTAACAGAAGATATAATTTCAAGAGACAGAATATGAAGAATCTTCATCCATCCTGAATAAGTAACCTGTGTCGAAGGATTTTAAAAGAGCATAATTTCCCTTTTCTAGATATATCATACTCCATGAAAATTTGCATTAATATACCATAGAATCATGACCATTAATCATCTATTGGTCATAATCAAATCACTGATATCTAGGTGAATAACTAACTTAAATGTAGCCCTCGTCCTCTGTTTTCATGAAATCAAGAAGTTCATTTATAAATTGATAACCTTAGATCATCAAACTATATTTAGTTGGAAGTTGTCCAACTCGTGTAGTTTATTATGAGAAGGCAAGCAATCAGAAATGATGATCATCTGAATTAGTCCTACTTGTAAGATTACTTGTATGTGGCTGAGTTCCAATAACAACCATGATTTGATAGTACAGAAATATGTTCTATTTCTTCTTGCTAATTGAAGATGTCTTCTACAAGCAAAATTGTGTAAAAAGATCATCAGAAGGTTAAGAAACAAGGGTTAGAAACATGTGATCAGTGATATCCTATGGTTCTGAAGCTTCTGTTTCTCCTTTTTAAAAACAGTTCAGTATGTATGCTATTATAAAGGTGGACATCGGCTCTTGGTATTATATGTTTCATGCATATGTATGTAACACTTCAATAATATATAGCCTATGAAACTGATTTCTTATGCTATTAACCTGTTCTCTCCTCTTCATTGTTGAGTAATAATTGACAGATTGCATATGTGAGTGCAGTGTGACAGGGAACACTTTTCTTTGCTCTTCAGCATCTTCGCATGTTTGCATAGATAGCAAGAAACCTGTAAATGGTAGGTCCTTTCTCTCTAGTTCTTCCAGTTTTTCCAATTCAAAAGAAAAAATAATAAAAAAGAAAACAAAGTCATTTACATGTTTTACCTATTCACTTCCAGACACAACTATTCCAAAAGCAAGTCATCACCGTCGATGGGAAGTTCCAGTAGCTGTTGGTGTTGGCTGCACATTTGTGATTTCTATATTGCTGGTAATTGGATGGGCTCACTACTACAAGTCCCATCTTCTGACATCATATGGTACTTTCTGAAGCTAATAAGTTTTTGCTCTTATGTGAGTGCTTACATCCGTGTTGATAAGAATAATGAGAGCCTCTGATATTTGCAGTGCAGCAAGACTATGAATTTAGTAATGGTCATGTGAAGAGATTCTCTTTTCGTGAACTTCAAGTAGCTACAGGAAACTTCAATGCTAAAAACATACTAGGAAAAGGTGGTTTTGGAATTGTGTACAAGGGTTGTTTACCAAACAAGACTATGGTGGCAGTTAAAAGGCTGAAAGACCCAAGCTTGACTGGTGAAGTGCAGTTTCAAACTGAGGTAGAGATGATTGGTTTAGCTTTACATCGAAATCTTCTACGTCTATATGGATTTTGTATGACACCTAATGAGAGATTACTCGTGTATCCTTACATGCCAAATGGGAGTGTTGCAGATCGGTTGAGAGGTTGGTATATATTTCTTTGCTTCATCCTCTTTTACCACAGTCAATTTCGTCTTAGATTCTAGCAACAACTGGTCAAATTCACCATCATTTCCTGTATAATAACCATGATTAAGAGGTTCTACTGTAAGTTCTCAATCTAAATTAGGGATATCAAGTACTAGATGGTTTGCTTCTTGTTACTTGAGTTACATGGACTCAGAAATAAGTACGCAAGTATCCAACATGGGTACTTGTCCAAATATCATAATCGATCAACTTTCTGAAAGATTACATGTTTTGACCTCGATTAATATCAGCAAATACTCATACTTAGATTGTCAATTATCTACATGGATATGTATATGCATGAAGAGTACATGTAATATGGCTGATTACACTTCCATATGGAGTATAAAGTACGAACTATCCTGTATAGCAGTCTCTATGATGTGGATCTGCTTTCTAGCATTACTTACTTTTTCCATGAGAAAATTTGCATGTATCATTTGACAATCAGATGCATTTGGAGAAGTCGAGGGAAAGGGAATTTGCTATTGATTGTGGATTATATGCTTTACCATTATTTCAGATCCATGTAGGGATAGGCCTACTTTAGATTGGAGGAAACGCTTGCATATTGCTCAGGGGGCTGCTCGTGGCCTTTTGTACTTACATGAGCAGTGTAATCCAAAAATTCTTCATAGGGATGTGAAAGCTGCTAACATCTTACTTGATGGGAGCTTTGAAGCTGTAGTGGGAGATTTTGGCCTTGCAAAGCTCTTAGACAGGAGAGATTCTCATGTTACTACCGCTGTGCGCGGCACACTTGGTCATATTGCTCCTGAGTATCTTTCTACTGGGCAATCCTCAGAGAAAACTGATGTCTTCGGATTTGGCGTTCTACTTTTGGAACTCATTACGGGACAAAAGACAGTAGATGCTGGCAAAGGTCAGACTCAGAAGGGAATGATGCTTGAATGGGTAGGTGTACACTTCTCGTAGCTTTGCTGACCCCGGTCCTATAGGTCCTTCATTTACTTAGCAGTAGCAACATAAAGGATACTACTAGACCGGCTAACTCATAGGTTATTCGCAAGTTTTATGTAGCTTCTCCTCACTTCTTTGCTGCTTATTTATAGGTGAGGGGATTGAACGAAGAAAAAAGTTGGACATGCTTGTGGACAGAGATCTGAAGGGCTTTTACGATGCTGACGAGCTAGAGAAGATGGTGGAATTGGCTCTTCGGTGTACTCAAGCTAGTCCTATCCTGAGACCAAAAATGTCAGAAGTTTTGAATGTTTTAGAAGTTATTGCTGGGCAGTCCGGAATCGGGAAGAAATGCATGCCAGAAACTCAATTCCTGAAGAAAGATATTGTACTAGTGTCTCTAGGCAATACAGTGATGTTCACGAGGAACATTCCTTTGTATTTGAAGATATGGAGTTATCTGGACCAAGATGACTCCATGTAATTATTACCTGAATCACTGTATGGCTGTCCAAAGTTTTGTAAAGTACTTTTTGTTTCTAAATAATAGGACTTAGGAGCTGTTTCTCACAAATTTTCCATTCTATCTCAACTGTATAAATAATTCTCTAAATACAGGTTAGATACAATATTGCCTGAGACCTGCTCAAATTGCGAAAAGGTGTAGGAAATATGACTAATAGCAATGGAAATTTGAACAGGCAAATCTGGGAAAGGTCGTGGTTATGATGACAAATCACTGCCCCAAAGTTGAAATCGCATTGCGCGTTATATATAGACTCTTAGCAACCAACCTTCACACATACGTGACGTCGATCTCTTTGGTGTACTATGATGAGATAGACTGAGAACAATATAAGAAGGTAAAAAGGCTTATGGTAAGTTGGAAGTTTGAGGCAGCCTTAGGAGTTAGGATAATAGCCATGGTCGAAAAAGTACGCCACAACCGTGCAACTTGGCGGTGCGTGTGTGTGGTGGATCGGAGTCTCCCCTCTATTCCTTTAACAAAGGCTTATAGTGAGCTTTTTTTTTTTTTTTGACATCGGAGAAACTTGCATTAATTAAACAACAAAGTACAACATATTGCTAATACAACCAAACATAAAACAAAGAAAAGCCTACGGGAGCTTTAGTAGCTCTTACATGCCCTAAAAAACATAAATAAATAAAACCGAAGAGAGTAGCATATTAAGGGACGGAGTCGTTGGTCGATGATTGTCTTTGGTGGAATCAAAAACCCGATAAGCGATGGAAGTGGTAGGAGAAGCGAATGTTGATCACGATGCGGACAACGAACAACGAACAACGAGCATCTATCGCTTGGGATTCTTGGCTTATAGTGAGTTGAGACTTGAGATATGTAAAGATGGTAAAAAAAAGGCTCATATTATATCAATGTAGGACAAGTTTCTAGTTCTCTTGCTTCTTTTCAAGCAAAATCTCCTTTATAAGATCATTTTTTTCCCCATATATGATTCAGTAGAACAAAGAAACAAAAGAAGAGAGAAAATTTTTGGGCATTGAAGATCAAGGACTTGATTTGACAGCCATCGCAAACAACAATCTCCTACCACCAGTCAAGGTGAACTAATCCTAAACCTCTAATGATGTTAGACTATTAGTAAGACACAATTTGCACACTTACAAAATCTAAATCAAAACATATTAATGCAAATTTTTGCATTTAAATGCCCCCAATATTTTCGTTAATGCTCTAAAGTTTCTAACCTAAAGGACTTCTATAAGAAGAGAACATCCCCCACATTCACATAAGTAAGTTCATCAAGTTGTATGGTCACATTGTATCCTTAAAAACACCATATATGAGCTTAATTATAGAGAGCTAGCTCATCCTTGCACATAGTATTGAAAAACGGAGGAAGTTTGGGGGAGGAAAAACAACTTGATCTTAATTATTGTTCAACATAACCTTTATCTAGAATTTCATTGCATTCATTTATTAGTAAGTTCGGGGGAAGTTTTGGGGGAAACAACTTTGGTGGCTTATACTTTCGTATATAGTATATAGATTAGGCAGCTTTTGGGTGTTAAGGAAGAGGTGCGTTCTCTTCACCTTAAAAACTTAAATGTTAGTTCAGTAAGTTCAAGTAATTTCTAATCAGGTTTAATTAGGTCTAATATATCCTACGTCCTTGTAATCATACCACCACCTCTCCGATCTAAAATTAAACAATTCAAATAAAGTATATGAGCGGACAAGGTGGCAAAATGAAAACTACAACACAAGATGATACACCATGTGTTGAGAATTAGATTAAGCAAACCAACTAATTACTTGTAATTAACACTAAACAATAAACAATGGAAAGTGATGAAACTAAGCATAAATAGGAAAGCAATGAAAAGCACACCGATTAACGTGGGAAAACCCGAGCACCGGGAGAAAAAACCCACCAAGCAAGCACCTTTGATTAATGAAGAAAATGGATGAACAATACAAGCATTAGATCTCTCTTTGTGTGTGTGATAACCTAAAACATGAAAGAGGGGGTTTATATACTTTTTAGGGGGTTAATACAAATCAAGGGTCGAGATTAAAGCTTAAAATCGCAAAAAATCCCCGAGAGTCACGAGTTGCCGGGCGAGCTCGAAGAAACGCTCGCCGGGCAAGCCGCCCCCGGGCCCAAGACCAGCCCGCCCGGGCCCACATGCCCGCCGGGCCCAAGACCAGCCCGCCGGGCCCACATGCCCGCCCGGGCCCAAGACCCGCCCCGCCGGTGCGGGCTCACAAGGAGTATTGCGCCTTCGAGGCAGTAGCCAAACCACGCCAGGCCCCCGCCCGGCCGGGGGTCCTGCCCGCCCAGGGCCCAATGCTGCCCGCCCGGGCTGGGCTCCGTGGCTTGAACCTCTTGCACTAGTTTGGCCGAGACTTGGGCTCCTTCGCATTTGGGCTTCGTTGTTTGCTCAATCTCCACATATGCCCAACAATCTCCCACTTGGAGATTTGGGCAAACAAAGATTTCAAACCACCAATGCAATCCCATAAGCAACACCATATACAAACCCCATATAAGTCATCATCATCCAAAACATCATGTTCATGCTCCCACCTAGATGCAAACCCGAGCATTACCACCATGCTCCCACCTAGGCTAAGCACCTCCATGACATCACATCTCCACTACATCAAGGAAAATACATTGAAGTTAGCACCAACTCCAATACAAAGACATCAAAGTCTACACCGCCTTTGATTCTCAACAAAACCATCTCCAATTCATTGTAACATCCCTACACAAAACCTACACACCCTCCTAACCCGGAGGTCGGTTCATCTAAAAGGCATCACAACGAAATGAAGATTTCTCCCTTTTCAACCAAGAGAAATCCACTTCCTTTCCAACCAAAGAAGCACATTGAGGTATAAACCAACCCCAACAAAACAATAATCACCTAAGCCAAAGAAGCTTCTCATTGTTCTAGAAACAACCTCACATTGCTCCCACTTGAACAAAACACCCTTTGCTCCACTTAGGATTTCAGGCACATCATGCTTGTGTGCCGCCCTTCCACCTTGATGCGCTTACGGTCAATTTGCCATAGGGATACCGCTTCACCGCGGTTCTCATCCCTTGGCCCACTATCGATAGATTCCCGACCAAACGACACCTTCCATGAAGTTCTCACCCCAATTAGGGCTCCTTTCTTGTGCCCCCCATGGTGTAAAGTGTTCCATTTCTTGTCCCTCGAGCTATGACCATAACTCCCTTGACAATCTTGCAAGAACCACCATCAAACACAACCTTGTGACCCAACTTGGCAAGTTTAGTAACCGATATCAAGTTTTTCTTCAACCTTGGGATGAACTTGACATCTTTCAACTCCAACAAGCCACCATGAGTGAGTTTCACACTCACATCACCTTGCCCCATGACTTGCACTACCTTGCCATCCGCAAGATAGGCTTCTCAAGCTTTCCGGATTTGAAATTTGAAACAACTCCTTGCATGGTGAGGAATGGTGAGAAGAACCCGAATCCAAGACCCATGATCCCGAGCATCCCACTAACTCTTCCGGATCATCCATGCTTACCATCAAAACATCGGAATCGTACTCAGAAATCACGTTAGTTGATGCATCTTCTTCATCACTTTCTTGAACCTTCTTCTTCCCTTTCCCATTCCCTCTCTTTGGGCAATCCCTCTTCAAATGCCCTTCATCACCACACCCCAACACACCACATGAGCTCCCCCATTCGATTTCCCATGCCCTCTTGACTTCGATCTTCCATGACTTGCATTACCTCTTTGTTGATTCCTTCTCCCCCTACTTTCACTACTATAAGCACCACCCAATGATTCACCGGATTCTCTCAAAATCAAGTCTCTCACATCATCATACTTCAACTTCTCTTTGCCGGAGGAGTTGCTAATGGCGGTCACCATAGTTTCCCATGACAAGGGCAAAGAAGACAACAAAATCAATGCCTTCACTTCATCTTCAAATTTAATATCAATCGAAGACAATTGACCCAAAATCGAATTAATCTCATTGATGTGTTCGGCGGCCGAACTACCATCAACCATCTCCATGTCAAACAAACGGCGCATCAAGTATACTTTGTTGATAGCCGACGGTTTCTCATACATACTTGACAAGGTTTCCATCAAAACCCGCCGTTGTTTTCGCATCCTTGACATTGAAAGCCACACTCCGGGCTAATGTCAATCTCACCACACCAAGAGCTTGTCGGTCAAGCACTTTCCATTCATCCTCCTTCATACCACTTGGCCTTTTGCCTTCAAGTGGTAGGAAGAGATTCTTTTGGTACAAATAGTCCTCTATTTGCATCTTCCAAAAGCCAAAATCTTTCCCATCAAACCTCTCAAGTCTCACCTTTCCATCCTCCATTGTTGAATAACAACCCAAGTTCAAAAAATCACAACTTTATATCCACAAAGCAAAAAACTTTGAACTCCAATCAACAAATAACTAGTTTTGCATACAAATCTAATTCAACTTTCCCCCAAGTTAAAACCTTAGCTCTTGATACCAATTGTTGAGAATTAGATTAAGCAAACCAACTAATTACTTGTAATTAACACTAAGCAACAAACAATGGAAAGTGATGAAACTAAGCATAAATAGGAAAGCAATGAAAAGCACACCGATTAACGTGGGAAACCCGAGCACCTGGGAGAAAAACCCACCAAGCAAAGCACCTTTGATTAATGAAGAAAATGGATGAACAATACAAGCATTAATGGATGATTTAATGCTATTTTTCTCTCCTCTTTGACTAAACCCTAGGTTGATCTCTTTGTGTGTGTGATAACCTAAAACATGAAAGAGGGGGGTTTATATCTTTTAGGGGGTTAATACAAATCAAGGGTCGAGATTAAAGCTTGAAATCGCAAAAAATCCCGACAGATCTGAGTTGCCCGGGCGAGCTCGAAGAAACGCTCGCCCGGGCCAGCCCGCCCGGGCCCAAAACCAGCCCGCCCGGTGCAGGCTCACAAGGAGTATTCTGCCTTCGAGGCAGAACCAAACCACAGCAGCAGCCCGCCCGGGCTGGGGGTCCTGCCCGCCCGGGCTCACTGCCCGCCCGAGCCCAATGCCTGCCCGCCCGGGCTGGACTCCGTGGCTTGAACCTCTTGCGGCTGCTTTGGACCGAGACTTGGGCTCCTTCGCATTTGGGCTTCGTTGTTTGCTCAATCTCCACAGATGCCCAACACCATGCCTGTCCATGCATGATAGAGAATAGAGATTCACTATTTTTTTTTTGGAGTACTTAGAAAGAAATATATGTACAGAAGTCAGAACTACATATTCATGATGTAGGACTAGTGCATCACTGTCTGTGGTTGTGTGGCCATTGATTGGACTTCAAGAAAATGGACTTTTAAATTTTCAAGAGCCAAAGACGACAAGTCACATGATGCATAACCAAACGTGATTCAATTTTAAGTTTTTGAGCACCATTTCTACAAGAATTTACTAATTAAGATAAAAATATTAAATATTACATTTATTTATTTTTCCATTTAACTAATATTTTAGTTTCTCATTAGTAATTACTTACAATAATATTCTATAATTTCATTCAATTTTCACAATAGCAATAGTTTAAAGATAATAATATAATAACTATTAGTAATAGTTCTATAATTTATGTGAGGAAATGTTAACAATTACAATTAATATAGAGATTATCATCTGTGTGAATCTCATTTAGTTTAGTTGGTAAGCATTATAGGGGTGGTATTCAAAATATGTGATCAAATTTTATGTTATCTACTATGCTTAGTTGCTTTATAACAACAACAAAATATAAACTTTATTCGTTTTAAAAATATCTGCAACGTTAAAATGTGCATAAGGACCAAAGAAAAGAGATAGATCGATAAAGATAAAAAAAGAACCCCATATGCTTGGAGAGATAATATGTTGCTAAAAGTATCAACCTTGCAAGTAATAGAAAATTTTCTACATGAGAATGTTGCAAGTCTTAGAAAACGGAGGAAGTACATATAGAGATTGTTAACAACATAAATGCATTGGAAATAAGTAAATAGTTTCTTAGTAAAAAAAAGGGATAAGTAAATATTCAAATGACAATTTTTTTCTTTGAATAGGTACGTAAAACCAAAATATACAACACTATTTAGGAATGACAAATTCTTAGTCCCATCATGTTGATGACAATTTTAAACTGTCAACACAATGTACAAACAATCATAGATGTTCCCAAAACGCAAATCAATCATAGAGTACGTTGTTTTCTGATGCTTGATTGCTTAACCACAATTTTTAAAATCATGCCTTTTCCATTTTCATAGTAATTGCAACACCTATTGGCACATTTTTTTAAAGAAATTTATGTAAAGAGGAGAGAGATAGAAATAGATAAAAAAATAAGGACCATATGATAGGAGAGAGCTACAAAGAAGATATTACCAAATAAATAAACGTTACAATTAATATGAAACTTTCAAATAAGGAAAACGTTGCAATTAAAAAAGAATGCATAGATAAAGTATTATTACGGCTTATACACCTAAGTCACCAGTGAGTTTAAAATTGGGTCAACGACATTAGAGGCCTCAAGAGCTGAATGACCTACAAATTAAATCAACCTTAATCTGAAATTTTTACTTCACAAGGTTCGATTTGAGAAATTTACGTCACTAAACTCGACTTGTTTTTGACATGACATATTCTTAACCCAACCCAATCAACACATGAATGATAAATTTGATGTTACACGTTTTTACCATCTTTTTTAAAACTTAGGACATCCGGTGATGAAATGTACTCCACCTATTTGGTTTAGACTTCAGAACATTATATGAATGATGAACAAGTCATAGAATAAAGTTTAGACCCCAACTTTCTCTATTTCTAAACCCATTCCAAAATCATTTCTAAAATCCAATGTTAGAGAGATCTTCTAAAACTTTTTTCACAAACCCATTTAATCATCATAATTGCAATGACGTTTTGTAAAAGATTAAAAAAAAGAATCTTTTGAGTTGATGGCAACATTTGAAGTTTTGAAGGTTGAAAATAGTTTATTTTTAGTTTCTGTTTACTACTCCAATAGTTAGATTCACAATACTACTTTTTTCAAATAGAACCTATGAGTCGTGAATGATATCCAAAGTCAAAATGTGCAACTTAAAAGAAAAACGGGTATGAAGCTAATTTTCCATTTATAATTCCAAAGAAAATGTTACCTAATTCAAATTTGATTCTTTTTTTTTGTTGGTTTTGATAGGAAATTTACTACCCAATGCATTACAATACTTGTAAGATGAGGGCAAATAAGGGGTTCCTAATTCACATAGAAACTCTAGTCTTCAGACTAGAAATTGAGAATTATACCCAAAAGTGAAAACTACCGCAACTGACTCCCTTACCTTACTTATTAAGGAACCATGCACCAAGAGTTGGGTTATAAGGATTCCAATCCCCAACCAAGAGGTCACGAAGTCGGAGCTCTTATAACTTGGTCTCCCATATCTTCCTTAAACTCAATTTTGATAGAGAAACTCATAACATATATAATCATGGGACTTCATATTGGGTTTGAACTATATATCGATACTAAATTGGATATAAGAACTATATAATTTGATACTGATTTTCAGTTTCAATCTAACCACTTTAAGTACCAACATCACATTTTCAACACAAATTATATACAGTTGGTCTTTTAAAAGATCGCCTCTTTTAATTGAATGTAGCGGCAGTCAGCCCGATATTAAGAAAAGAATGGACCACCTTTATGAATATCTTGTTAGTTTAATCTATTTAATGACCAGGTTAATCCATTTAATTTTCATATTCTTTAATCCAATTTAAGTGGCTAGTTTAATCGAATTCGATAAAATTGTCGAGTTATTTTTTAAAATTATTTGTTGTAGTTCGACATTGAGGAAACAAAGGAAGGAGAAATGAGGGACTACTAGGTTGATGCGAGATATATAGGGATTATTGGGTTAGAGTGAGATGGAATGAACTTGTTAAGAGAATAATGTAGATTTAGATCTGTCTAATGGAGTATTATGTTAGACTGCCTATTCTCATAATTTTGTGAATTATATATATGGTACTAAAAGGATCATTTTAGTACTAAAAATGATACCAATATAATCACTTTCAGTACCAAATTTTAGCAAAATTAACCAAAATGCTCTCTTGAAAATCCAAATTGTTATAGTGTAACAAGCCTCTTCCCAATTTATCTATTTATTTGTATATTTATCAGAGGCGACATCCATACACCAAGTTGAAGTTATGGACAGAATCACCGTTGAAACTTAAGATTTCCACATGGTGGACCCACCCTTTTGCTTTAGAATATTCAATAAACCTTAATATTTGAGGGATCATGAATCATAAATCAGCATTTGATTAGCAACTTCCTTTTCATTAATGTAACAACTCACAAAATCACCTAAAATTAAAATGTAACAACTCACAAGATCCATAATTTCTATAATTGCTTTATTACATAATAAAACCTATACTTTTTTCAAAAAAAAGCAAACAATCTGTTTTTTCCATGCAAACAAAACATAGAAAAGAACCACTAAAAGTCATTAAAACCGTGATTTGATCCACATCTTTTTTGTTACCATTTAAGAGTATTCTTATCCTTTCTACTCATCATAAAATAAACCCATTATAAACAAACAAATTATAGCTACTTTTGCACCAAAGTCTTTGATTAAAAGAAAAACCCCAAAAGAATAAAGGATAGAGTAGAACATAGAATTTCCATTACAGTCAACTTAATTTCTTTTTTTCATCCACTTTCTAAAAACAACCCTTTTCTTCACTATTTTATTTTAAATAATCCCAAAAATAGAAGTTTATATTCTTCAATTTTGGTCAAACGTTTTCTTGCCTTTACCAAAGTTTTGGGTATTGAATTTCCTAAAGAGTTGCTCTGTTTTTTGTACTTTTTGTGTGAAAAGTTTGCATTTTTATGTAAAAAGAGCATGAAAAGAATGATGGGTTTTTCTCAAGTTTGGATTTTTAAGCTATATTTAGGTTCTGGGTATTTCTTTGATTGAGTAAAATCAATCCTTTTATTACAAATAATGAATCATGATGAAACTGTTGTTGAGTTTCAAGCAACTGAGAAACAAATTTTGGGTTGTTCAGTAAATGATGCAACAGTTTCAGAAACTGTCATTACAATACCAGAAGATTTACCAGATTCTGAAAACAGATCAACTGATTCAAGGGAAAGTTGTGCAACAGGAATTGTTGATGAAGCAGAAGTTTCTGAGAATAATAAAGATGTGGATAAAAAATTATGGGTTGTTGATGATGATGATGATAAATGTGGTGAAGATGGTGAAAGAGTATGTAGAATATGTCATTTAAACTCTGAGCAACCATGGAAATTAGCCTTTTTTGCTTCAAAAACTGATCTTGTTTTGCTTGGATGTGGATGCAAAGGTGAACTTAGTGTTTCACATTTGTATTGTGCTGAAGCTTGGTTCAAGCTCAAGGGAAACAGGTAAATGTTTCTTGTGTATCTCTTTTTTCATTTTTTGTGATTGAGAATTTCATGTTTTTTTACTCGATTAAGTACTTATGTTTTGTGGAAATTCCTAATCTTGAAACGTTTTGAATTAATCATAACAATAGTTGTTGTGTATTGAACAATAAATATTGTATATAGAATCATAAAATTTGTATATAAAGATCAGGTATCAATGTCATCTATTAGTTGTATAAGATGGCGAATTTTTATACTTCACAACATTTGTGATTTAAGAAATAAATGAAACACTTCTTTCTTCTTACATGTGAGGAGAGCTTTTCGAAGAGCGTTTCATTTATTTCAAAAACGGAGGGAGCTTTTCGAGAGGAGCGTTTCATTTATTTCAAAACGGAGGGAGCTTTTCGAGAGGAGCGTTTCATTTATTTCAAAACGGAGGGAGTATACAACATTTGTATATGTTATGAATTATGATCGAGCCAAAATTGTTCAGGACAAAACTCGTTATGTTTGTGGTTTGAAAACGAAAAGGCCGAGATTTCAATTATTGGTTTTAAGATTTTCTAAGTCGTAGGATAGAAACTGTACAAGTAGAAATTAGTCCTACTCAAACAGTCAAACTATTGTTGTTTACTTTGAAAATTGATAATCAGGTGTTTTTTTTGTTTTAAGATGAAAACTATGTATTCATTTTCATATCAGAACATTGAAGTCAACGTATGGAGAAGTTGTTGATCCATAAATAATAAAGTTTCACATGCAAGCTGAAAAACCGTGAAAGTTGTATCTAGTTGTTGATGGAACTTTCACCAAAAGTAACTAGAAATTGACAAATTCAGGCCATTTATTTACAAAGTTGTAACAACCTTTTCTATGAGCAAATATGTTTCATGTGTGAATAAAGTATGTGAAGTTCCACTTACATATCTTTTCTGTTTATCTTATCAACACCTTATTGATGATTAAGTTGTCTAAACAACTTCAAAATTCTTAAAACTTGATCAACCAAATAACAGAACATGAAGTTCCACATGAGCTACTTTATTGCACTTCTACTGTCTCATAAATTTTATGTAGCAGTAGTTTCGCAAAGTTATTTTCTCTTTAACTTCAGTGTGTTCTGTACTCTCAACATTCTTCTAATTCGATCATGTTAATAACTCATCGTCTCAATATGGTATATTGGAATTCAATACTGATAGCTTTTAAGCACAAATTCCTCAAATTATTTTGGTTGGTGAGAAGAAGTGTCCTCAAGAATCGAAACCTTGCACATGTCAACACGCAACACGCCCTTACTTGGCAGGAAAGACCCCTTGGGGGGGGGAGGGTAAGCGGAATATCCACTCCCAAAGTTGCTTGTAGTGGGGTTTGATGTGGTTGTGAGATACAAATCTTTTACCACTATATCAAGCTAAGCTTGGTTACCCTAGATTTTGTGTATGTATCTGCAAAAACAGCAAAATATCAACAATATATGTTGCTAAATTTGGTAAATGATTATACATATTGAATATATTTAACAAACAAAGCGATAGGATTTGATTATCTTTCACAAACATTAGGAAATAAATCTGATATAATAGAGATCCTCTATCTCCTAAAAATATTTTAAAGTTTTTTTTTTTTTAATTTAAGATTCATTTAGCGTCTGATCTTGTGTTTTGTTATCTATAATTATACCACATCATCTATGGGTGGCTTCGATTCAACTGATTTCATGTTATCCGAACTTTTTAAACTTATTCTTTGAACTTACTGAAATTTATCTGAATTTATCGGAACTTGACTTTTCTGAAAAGTAAGTTGAGCAGAACACTACCTACACTCACCAATTCTGTTTAATCTGATATTGAACATAGGTTAATGGTATACATATCCTGTTCTGAAAGACCTCCTGCATAGCTCAAATCGTAGGACTCTATGGAAATATAATTTGCTGAAATGGCTTTGTTGTTGTTTAGGATCTGCGAAATATGTGGAGAGACAGCAAATAATGTAAGAGGGGTGGGGAATGAGAGCTTTATGGAGGAGTGGAAAGATAGCAGAACGACTGCTAATGCAACCGACGCATCAGACAGGAGTGCAGAAGGATGCTGGCATGGGCAACCATTGTGTAACTTCCTCATGGCTTGCTTAGTGATCGCGTTTGTCTTACCATGGTTTTTCCGTGTCAATATGTTTTGAATATGTACATTTCTTCTCTCAAACATAAAAATAATTACTGCTTTCTTAGCCTGCTAATGGCTAAGATTTTGATGGAGCATGAAAGCGATAGGGCGATAATTCCTGCAGACAAGCATTTTCTAGTTCTGAGATTTCAAGTTTAGCTTCAAGTTCTGAATACTGGGTTTGGATTTATGAACAAGTAACAACAGATTGTAATTTTATTTGTATAGTGGTATAGACTGTATACAAACCCATAATTTGAAGGAGTTCTGACTTCTGAGGTGTTAGTGACATCATTGTGTATGTACATGTTGAATTGAGAATTGAGATGTGAATTATTTACTGCACACAAATGTCCAAGAACTTGTTGTATATATTTATTTAGAGGGGGTTGATCTAATAAATTGTCCAATTGGATTGAGTAGTTGCGATGTCAAATTGCCAACTTGATACACCATGAGCACCATAAGTTGATTAGACATGTTGCATCATTAATCATAATGCATGCACATTAAGCTATATCCCCACTGTTCTTAATTGTTTGCTCCATTTGCTTTTATGTAGTCCACAAACAATCATTAGTGTCTTGATTGATGTACTAGTATAGATTGGAAGATGCTAATATGTTGACAATACATTTTAAGATTAATCCTAACAAGTTTTCGCGTGATTATGTTTTTTTTTCCTTTTTATCTTGCTTTGTTTACTTTTACTTGCAACGGAGGGGGGACAAGAACCAAAGAGAGGAAGGAGATAGATTTAAATAAAAAAATAGGACTTAAGTGATGAATAGAGGTAGAGAGAACTTAATGCCAAAAGCGGTAGTATTGCAAATATTTGGAGGCTATGAAAGAGAAGTATTGCAAGTAAAAGTAAACGAAGAAGTATTGATGAGATTTTAGAGCTCTAATGAAACACATTCAAGCAGTATAAACTAGAATTAACTCTTAAATAAATTAACTCTCTAGCGAAAATCATAACCTTAATTACACCCATAACTTGACTAAATTCCCAAAATATACACAATGAAATATCTTTGAGAACTATTCTCAAATCAACTATCTAAAATACAAACTCGAGTCCTTGATCCACAATGACATCTTGATCTCGCTCCATTAAGTTGACGCTAAAAAGAAGGGAAATGAGCAAACAATTAGGGACGCCCGAAATTAGTTTCCACTGAAATTTGTATTTGTTAAAAATTAAAAAAGAGATAAGCCGAAAACGTGAATTTGCATTTCTCTGCTAGGAAAATATATTCATGGGTTGGAGTCTTGGAGACAAAGCAAGCTTAGCTTAGCTGGTATTACCTTCCCACCTTCTTTTGAAGAGAACCTGAGTACGATCCTAGGCAAGAGCATTTGCACATCTTGGGCCTGAAATAGTATACGGTTCAACCGCGGTTTTGTTCCTACCGATATACTCATGGTTAAGGGAGTTCTACATGCATGTTCTTCGTTACGAGTTGATTAATCTTACATAGCAAGGGGTTAGGGGAAATTTGTAATTAGGAATACTAACAATACTTGTATAAAGGTTGATGGTGTAAACATGTTTTGTACTAGAGGCTCCCTAACTAACTCAAATATGAAGGATGTTTTGCTGTGCTAATTTCTGACGAGTAGAGTTCGAATAGTTTGCGTTGGTCCCTTCACAGCAGTTGATTCATCCCTATGCCGCTTTGACTCGTTTTCCCTATGCACTCATGGTTTTAGGAACGAGTAACTGGTTGACCTTTTGCTTTTGCCAGAGTTGACATGATTTTCATCTTAGTTACTGGCAGGTATGAACCTTCAAATGACAATAGATGTAATCATGCAATATGGGCACGAAATTCTTTATCAAATCCCAAACCAGTATAGCCTCTTAGATTCATAACCTAGATGACCATGGCTTGAGTCAGGTATTTTGATCGGCCAATACCACGTATGATTGTATGTTTGAACAAATCTGTGCATGTCTGTAATTCGTTTTTATGCTTTTACAGTGACTGTTTGATAGCAAGAGAGATGAACAACAATTGACTGGCAACAAATGAACATCATCCCAATACTTCATTGTCAGACAGAATGACTTCATTAGCAAGAGTGACAAATGAGTAATATTGTACAAAAGAAAAGCCAATATTTTGTCCAACAAATGTTGCATGACAGACACTGTATGAACAGAACAGAAGAAAATTAGATCAAACCCAAGAATTATGTATCTATAACAGCGTCAGCTTCGGCCTCCCGTCCCCCTCCCCCACCAACAAGAGAAAAACAGGTCCTCCTCTTTACGGGTTACCAGAACTTTGAAATGCCACAACCTAAACAATAGGGGACGGATTTAGAAATTGACCTGAGACTTCAGTAATTCTAAAAGCTCACTCTTCTTTAGTTTGGAATAGCCTCTGATTCCTCTTTCTTTAGTAAGCACTTTGAGCTCACTGAGCTTCATTGTTTCAACCTTCAAAGACTCTTGGTCAGCTTCTGAGCTTGGCTCCTCTCTATTACTCACCTTAATTTCATCGCTCTCGAATGGTGTTGCTGATGGGATTGGAGACTTCTTCACAAAGTTGGAAGGTGGACGAGTAAACGTGTTAGTGGTTGCAGATTGGGGGATATGTACTGATTTCTCCTTTCTAGTTGTTTTCTTTTGCGATTGGGCTCTTCGCTACGCTTCAATTTTGATCCCTCGGCTGTGAAAAAGAGAACAAATTGTACACTCATACAAGTCAGCATATTTTCAGAGCATGACCGTTTGTAAATGAAAAAGAGTTTGTTGTTTAGCACAAGGTTTCTAAGTTCTTTGAGTTGTTTGTTTATCTGCTCCTTCATGAATCAACTTAATCCAATATTTCTAGAATAGGTAAGAATATGACATGAAAAGTATTTTTCCAAAATTGGCATTAGGGACATTACGACTCACACGAAAGGAATGAAGAGAATATTGTGATTGGTGTGGAGAAGATCTATTTATGATTTACTTCAAAAAAGTGTTGTCAACATATCTTAAGAGAAGTATACTACGTGAGACTTTCTTACCGTTGTCATTATATTTAAGGGTGTGTGCTCTTCAGACCTCATCGCGCTTGAGTAGCCTTAGTTTCACCTCATATTTACAACTGATTGAGCTTGATCACTATTGATTAGACTTGATCAGCCTTGAAACTTATCATTTTAAGTTGACGAGAACACAAAAAGTTTGTTCCCAGGTAATCTGTTCTCATGGTTCACCCAAACTAATTGAGTAAACCTTGTTTTAATTAATCATCGCAATCTAATTTTATTTAGTTTTATTCATATGTAGACTATTGGGGTGAAAGACAGTTCCAACTTAGGCACTAAAAGCAGTCACGCAACAGAGATTCTAGTTAAGCACTCTGATATAACATGGTGTTTAATGCTTAACCTTGAGCACTGAACCAATATGTAAATTATGTTGTAGACCATCCATTAACCTGTGATCATAAAATAGCTAAAATCAGGTAAACCAAACGAGGCTGAGAGACCAAAACCTCACCTTTACTTTCCTTGTTCGATTGCTGAAGAAATTCCAGGACTGATGTTTCGACAGAAGAATCATCATCATCAATTGATGCTTGGGAACTCTCACCATATTTCCCAGTTCCTGATTCCCCTCTTGAAATTTCGATCTGTATGCGTCGAAACAACGCTATTAGTTTTTTCCTATTCAAGGATTTGCTGTCAGATGATGTACGCGTGCTAAATTCGTCTTCTCTAAATGCTCTGCCCACGACACTCTTCTTCGAGGTAGGACTATCTCCCCTATTAGTTGCACAAACTTTGGTGCTTGAGTTCTTAAACTGAAATGATAGTGCTTTGCGGGATGCAACAGGCAGTAATCTGCATACAGTGTCTGCCAAATATAACAGGCTGCATCAAAAAAATGATGACTCAGTTTCTAGTGCCAAATATGCATGCACTATTAAACCTCAAGCCACAATGATGACTTGAAGCCTCTACAATTAGTTTTAGAAGATAATGATAGTTGCATGCAGAATCATTCTCAGAACAAAATGGGAAGAAGCATGTAATCCATATAAATAGTTCTCTCTGACGTAACATGCAATTCAGCTGCAGTTGACATATGTTGTAAATCTTTCACATTTTTTCAGGTAAAACATGCTCATTCTCATCCTCATACTTCCATACCATAAGTTGTGTAGCAATGATTCACAGTTTCACACAATAACAATAGCAACAACAAAAACGATCTCAAAGCCTAAATCTCAATAAGTTGAGGCCGGCTGCATGAGTCTAAGTAAAAGTCTGTTGTGGAGAAGGGTAACTAGGGGAAGATGATCTTGTCATTCCAGTAATTTATAATGTCACTTTCAGTTGCTGTCGCAAAAATCAAGAGTAAGAAGGATTGCTAATGTAGATTTTTGGAGAGCTAAAATCACTGCCTAGAGATGGTGATTAATAGGGAGGACAAACAAGGTCAGAATAAGTGAAATTCTCACAGGAATTAGATTCACAATAAATAGGTGACGATTAGAGCCATAGCTACTTTTCTTGCCAAAGCTATTGTGGCTAGATATCATGAAAGATCTACCAAAAAAATAGAGCAAAAGAAAAAGTATTTTTCTTTGGTACAATGCCAAAAATTGATTGCGAATTCTGAGGCCATGCTTGGAAGAACAGAATCAATTTGATTCTTGTTAAAACTATTACCAAATGCAAATTACTGTGTAGAATACTTAGGAAGGGTAATAGATCACCTCTCAAATGGGGTCAACAGGCTCCCTACCCCTTACCCCGTCCGTTCTTCTCCCCTCTACTCCACCAAGCCGTCACAACCACCACAACCTTCCCCATTCATCCATCAACCCCTTCGTTTCACGCCTCACATCATTCCGGTGATACCCTTACCACTAAATATAAACCCTGCTGTCATTCTCCTCATTTCAAGCATGATCTTCAATTATGTCAAAATTTCGTACGTTTGCACAGGACTATGAAAAAGGAGTTTGTGCAAAGATTATATATGCATCTCATAAAAAAAGAAAGAAGGAAAAAGGATGGCAACATCAAAAGGAAGCAAGATATATCAGGTTGGCATTTCAAACATCCAATAGGACACCTATGGCTTGTTTGGTAGGCGATTATGGTAATCCACTTATGTATAATCTTGTACAAAAAGTCCGATGCCAATTCTCATGGTAATGCAACTCCATTCCTACACGTGTTTTTCTTTGTAAATTTCCATTATTAATCAATACCACCTCTAAATTGGTGACCTACATGAAGAAAAAGAAAAAATTGCGAGTGGACGAACATTACTATATACAATATCATATTGGCATACAAAATTCCTTGTAAAATAACATAAGGTATTATTATCTCAACCAAAATAGGCCCTTTTTTACTACTTATACCGCGATTCAATCTTGTTCATCAATCATCATAATATTTTGTTGAACACTACTTTCTTCAATTCTTCTAGGGATTAAAAGGCATTTTAAAATTGAAAAAAACCCAAAAGGGCATCACTTTTTTTATGCATGATTCAATTTTCCATTACAAATCCCCTATAAAACTGATCTTTTGACACATGAAATCTTTACAAAAACTCCATCCTTTTTCATATCTCTTAAACTTAGAATCTTTACTCAGATAACCAATAATTTAACAGTCAAGAATTAAGCATTATCTAAACAGTTTTGTTATAGCTAAATGCACAACAATGTGACATTCAATTCACCAAAATACTTCATACAGTTATACAAATAAGTGCATGAACTAGATATATAAAATTATTATGGTCTTCTAACATCATAGAATCTAAAAAAAAAAACAGTGAAAAAAAAGAAACAATTGAGATTGAGAAAGGTGTTTACCACTAAGCAAAAAGGAAGTACTGAGATAAGGATTGGTGAGGAGAGAGAGAGAAAGAGCAGTTGCATCCATTGTTTTGCTGAGTCTTAGCTCACCTCTTGGCCTGACGGATGAGATTCTCCACTGCCTGTCAAATTTCAATCCTTCAATCTATTGCTCTATTTTGTGAGAATAGCATATTTGCATAGTAAAACTTTTTTTTCTTTTTTTCAAAATATATATTTATCTCCTGCTGAGTCCGACTCGACTTTGGCCCGAGCCCGACTTGACTCTGGCCCGAGCCCGACTCGACTTTGGCCTGAGCCCGCTACTAGCCAAGTACGAGAGGCCCAATGGTGGGCCGTGGACCCCTTAATGATACCATTTTCACATTTGGCCCTATCTACGGCATAAGCACGACAGTCTTGGTCTCCGCTCTCGGCCCACTCATTTCCAACCGAAAAAGAAAAAGAAAAAGAAACGACCAACTAGGCACTTGTGTGCGCTGGGTCGTGTTTGGGGCTTTTTTTAAAAAAAAATTCACGAGCTAGGCCCGTCATGATTTTTCCTAGGCCCCTTCCCAACTATTACATGAGCGGCACGGTCTCACATGTAGGGAGTTCATTTCTTAGAAAATTCATCAGTTACATATTGGGGTAAATAGTTTTAAACCCTATGCGATGTAATGGTTAGATATAATGGATAAAAGTTAATCATTAAGTATTTAAGTTTCTTAATTATGGTTGTACGATTTTGTTTTATGGTTGATTTCTTTTTCTTATGTTTGGTATTTGTCTTTAAATTATTCTTTGTTGTATCTCGTTAAATAGTCCTCATGAGCACCTTTTTGGTGTTTTTTTTTGGCCTTTTGCCTCTAATTCTAAATCCATTTATATAAAAAAAGGTCTTACAAAGAACTCAAAGGCATGTCATTAATGCCATGAAACATCAAAGGTCTTCTCATAAAAAAATATTAGTACAAAGATCTTCTCAAGAAATTCTCATAATTTTCACAGAATGTGTGTAGTAATATTGAACAAGGTTGTACAGAAGTTTTAACTAAAAAACAAAAAAGATAAAAAGATACTAAAGGTACGTCTTTTTTATTCAAATTGCTAATTTATGTATATGCATAAGCAACAAGGAAATATAACTTTCCTATGTTACTCAGACATGGATTAAGTGTCTACTCGGATACGGGTGTCTACACGTTCAACTCGACTATTTTTTAGAAAAAAAAAGGTTAAGTTTATAGTTTAAAATGAAGTATCCAAATAAAGTATCGTGCCAGCCAGACACAACACTACACGACATTTGATTTCTGAGCTAAATGAAGGTGTCAAACTAACATAGTAACTTTCATAAACTATTTAGCCTTGTGTTACGAGCACTATTTACATCTCACCACCTTATTAATTAAAAGGTTCTAAACTTCTTAGGGGGGAAATCTTTTCTTAATCTCTTTTGGAGCTCCCACCAATCATCAAATACATTGATGCCTAGAATCATCAAGCATTAGTTATTAGCATCTAACAACCTTTCATCTCATTCTCATTTCTCACTACTAGAAACGTGTGACAGCTACAATTTGTTTGTACACACCTAGCATTTTCTTCCACGGAATTATTTGGTACGTAAGTTCTATGATAAAAAAGGTATAATTTGTCTATTTACAGTTTTAATCATAGTTTTAATGCTAATGACTGATAGCCTGGCCTTCTTGGTAGAGTTGATCACATGAATCTCTTGGTGGGTGATTATTGATTAGTCATGTTATTGAAAATTATACTTATTTTGGTAGACATCATCCATTTCAGGCGTTGATTTATTGAGTTGACAAAACTATATTCTACGGTTTTTATACGGCAAATTATTTTATGCAAGCCATAAAAAGCCGGTCACATGCGAGATTCATTTATTATTGAGTCTAAAACAACCTTTTGACAATTACGCTATAACAAACATACAGCCTATTGCTGCAAATATTATCCTGTATACAACAGCACTGTAGGCATTGTGCTATAAATGAATGTGCTCCATTTACAAAATGATTATTAATAGAGTTTCGAATTCAAATGAAAATGAGTGCATTCATCATACATTCGGGTGTACCATGTGCATGGTACAGCTAAGACTATTTTTTACTCATTTACTCATTTGGAGCTCCACCTATTATGCGATTATGCTCATTTGGAGTTTCAAATGAGCAATGAGTGAAAAATAGCATTGGGTGTGCCATGAACATGGTACACCCGGGTGTATGATAAACATCCCCAATGAAAATGCTATAGATCTATTAACTATTAGTTGATTGTATTTGTTGGTTTGACTAACTAGTTGTATAAGCTACATTGTGTTTGGTAAATTGTTGATAGCTGATTATATTTTAGCATATTTGTTATGGCACCACAACATGTTTAATTCTCTCTGACCAAAAAGCATCACATCCAGCGTTTTCAAAATAGCATCTTGGGTTCAAGTTATTCACTTTTTTTGTTTACCAAGCACCAAGATCGTAGGAATTGATGGTTCATCCTTTGAAATAAGTTGAAATTTCTAACTAATGTCCAATCCTTTGTTTAGCATATACAGCTTACATAAATTTTTGTTATAAAGATGTTATATCTTCTCAAGTTCGAAATAAGTGAAAGCACTTCTCTCAAAAACTCTCACACAAAAGAAAAGTGTTTCACTTATTTCAAGAGCAGCAGGGAATTGACTGCCTGCTAATCCATTTAGGATCTTTGCAAGTTGCAAGTTGCAAGTTGTAATTGTCCAGGGGAATAATGGATTGTAAGCAGGTAAAGCAATGAACAGAAGAAAGGGGGAAAATTCAGGAGGGAATAACATAAAAATAATAATTTACTAGTTTTAAGGTGAAAAAGGAATGGAATTAGGGATTGTTTAGAGCTTTTTAGCTTTAAGTGCATGGACTCCTGCAGAAAGATCCTCCTCCACAGATCTGCACTGTTTTGGTCTTTAGAATATTGCGTCCCCAATTAAATGTAGCAATGTGGAATACAAAGTAGTTTACATCACAAGCCATACTTTTTGCAAGAATAAAAGGAAAAACGTTGCGAGAAAGCGAAGAAATATGATACGAAAAGGTTGAACTCTGCCCAATTCATACTACTCTATCAGCCTTTAATTACTTGTTAGTTGCTACATCATTACGAGCACAAGTAATTAGGAAATGAGAAAACGTGTCCAGGGTCAAGAGATCATAACTTCATGGAAAAATGACAATTTTTTTAGGAGTTATAGGTAGGAAGATGCCGAAAATAAAGGAGTATATTGGTACTTTTTTGCGAGCCATAATTACCAGATAAAGAAATGTACCAAGTAAAAAGAGACATCGATGATCCATTTATAGAAAATGTAGCAGGTAAAAAAGACGGATGAAGTATGATACTAATATTCGATACTTTTTTTCTTTTTAAAAGGTAAGGAGATTTATCTTCGAAGGGGGAAATTAGGGATCGCCTTTGCGAAGGGTGTAAGGAGGGCTTACGACCTATTGCCAGCTACCTTGATCCTCACCGATAATAGTGCACATATAAGTGACAAACTATTGTAATTTTGGAGAAATTGCTGGTTGTTTTTGCTATTTTTTGGTAAAATAAAGAGCATTTTGAGAAATTCTTCTTACAAAAGTTACCACTGACATGTACAAATAGGAATTAGTACATATATCAGATGTAAATTTGTAGTTTCTCTAAAAGTATATAGTAACAAAAGTAAACTTATGAGCTTGTCTCAATTGTATCCTTTTGCTTTCAATCTACATTAACCAATAGTATTAATTAATACTAACAATAATGATCCCTATGATTTTGGACCAACCCAGCAAGACAACCACCATGATTTTCATTTTCTTTTTGGCCTCAATCTATAACATGGATCAATAATTATACAGCTATTATCCCACCACTCCCCAACATAATTATCAAAATTGACTACCAATTGTTTGCTGGAATTTTTCATCATAATATCATAAAAACAACAAAAAAACAAAATATTCACACCAATGTGGATAAATAAATGGTAATAATAATAATAATAATAATGAAAACAAAATACCCTTCCCTTACAATTCCAATGTTTTCATTGCAAAGTATATTTGCTAAATTTAAACAAAAAAGACTCCCCCTTTTTTTTTTCTCCTTTGTTCAAATTAACAAGTTATCCATCTAATCTAATAATAACAAACCTAATTAAAAAATAATAATCTCTAATTTCTCATTAGGTAAACCAAACTCATAGACACTTCCTTGATAATAGGATTAAGAAAATAATCAAGAAAACAATAGAAGAAAGAGCAATAGCAACTCCAAGAACAACCTTATTTGGACCATGATGTCCACCATCCTTTGGGCTAGTAGAATCCTCCGAGCTACTATCCTCATCGTCGTCATTGTCATCATTATCATCATCTGAACCCGATTTCACCGGAGGCGAAACCGGAAAACCATTCTTATCACAAGGAGCAATGCCAAGCTTCATCTTTGAAGATAATGTAGTATGATTATAACACAAATTAGCATTATCTCCAATCTTAAATACTTCCAATCTCTTAATAAAACTTGCATTAAATGGCATTACCCCATTAAAATTATTCTTCTCAAGATTTAAATACTTCAATTTCTTCATATCACCTATAAATCTTGGGATACTCCCATTGAACTGATTTGAGCTCAGATCAAGATACACCAATGAAGGTATTGATACAAGCGATTCTGGGATCGACCCAGATATCGAATTCGTAGAAATAGATAAGTTCCTCAGCTCAATTAGGTCACCAATTGAAGTGGGTAATTCACCACTAAGTTGATTTGATGATAAATTCAAAGATACCAAATTCTCAAGCTCAGTAATTGAACTGGGTATTTTACCTTTCAACAGATTACCAGATAAATCAATGTAGGAAGTATTTGAGTTCCATGATTTTGCAGGTAAATTCCCAGTAAGATTTGCATTAGAAATCACAACTTTCTGCACTTTTTTCAGATGTGCAAGAATTATAACAGGCCCACTTGCTTTAATTGGAACATCACTAACAATAAGATCTGTAACATTCTCAAACTTTGATAACCAAACACCACTTAATTTTCTCAAGCTGTTAATACAAGTAAATCTCTTAAGATTTGATGCTAATTCAGATGGAAAAGTAACAGGTGCAACAGGACAGTTTATGAACTGAAGATCTTGAAGTGAAGATAAAGATTTTAGTGCAGTAATTGATAGAGAAACTTCATCTGAACAATTAGTTAGACGAAGTGAAGTAATGTGTTTAAATGGTGTTGATTTGTCACAATGTATGTAGTTACTAGGGTTCGAACACGGGTCTTTTGTAGTAGGGATGTTGAGAGATTGAAGGGCTCTAATTTGTTTAGGGTCAAGAGATGATGAAGATGATGGTGTTGAAGGGGAGGATTTAGGGGATTGAATTGGTGAAATGGGATTTTTAGATGGAGTGAGTGTTTGTGTTGGGAGGAATAAAGTTAGGAGGAGAAAAATGGGGATGAAAAATGATGGAGTTTTTTGTTCCATTGATGAGAAAAAATGGAGGAGATTTTGAGAGAGTTTTTGTGAAGAAGGGAATTTTATGTGTTAAAATTTAGAAGAAGATGATGTTATGTGAAGGAGATGTTGTGTTGTGTTGTGGTGTTTAGAGGAGTACCAAAAGTACCCTTTGAGAGTTTGGAGGTTTTCTTATAAGAAGTTTTTGTGTTGAAGTCATTTGATTAATAATTGCCCATGTTGTTGTTATCCCTTGTGTTGGACTTCTAAGTTGATGGTTATTTTAAACAAGACTAACCGTTATGGATTTAATGTGGGGGTGGTTAATATGGAGCTTTTGGGTTTGCTAATTTAACTATAATGGAGTATCCAATCAAACTTTGTTTTATGATTCTTCAGGTTAATAAGCTCCTTATGTGTTTCTTTGGAGGGTATTATGTGGGTTGAGTACGGATATAACTACATCTACCCACCAGGTGGACTACCCACTCTTAATAGATCATTAGAAAATAATTGTTAATTTTGAGTTGGATTCCACCTTACAATAAATTATGTTAGTAGTGGGTGAATTACCCATTGGGTCGCCAACTTTTATCTATTGAACACTTCTTATCACCATTATTATTGGGAAGTACTTATGTTACTAATGAGAATCGAGTTTAAGTTGGGTACTCTATAAAACATCCACCGTATACTGTGAGCATAATTACTCAAGATTATCCATTTACACGTATGGTCATTTAAAGTTGTAGTTTTGCTTATTTAAATCCTTCTAAAATGAGTAATGACTAATGAGCAAATAAATATTACATGTATAAATTACAATGCTCATGATACATTCAGGTGTATCATATAAATTGTTAGTGTTTCAGCCCTGTCATATACTAACACACTTGCACAATTGCACTAAGAAGAATTTACTTTAAACATATACCATATAAAATTAGAATTACGTGACATAGATACAAGGGCAAAGGAAACTATGAAATTTAATCAAAACACATTAATTAGAATGCACAAAAGGAAACTCGTGCACAGTCAATGCTTAATCTACTTTGGGTGTTTGTTTGAACTACTACTACCTTCTACTCTTCTAGTCTCTATCTGCTAGCTGTAGTTCTTTGTTAAACACACTTCCCATTTTGATCTCTTCTCCTAAGCCAAATGGAACCAGCTAATTAGGCGACTTCTTGTAAGTTATAGGAAAAATGACCAACTTGTTGGTTAGTTGTTTGTTTGGGTTTAGATCTGTTCGCAACACCTAGAAACCCAACCCTGATCCGACCTATTTTTGAGTTTTGAACTACCCAAAACTTAAAAAGAGCCGACCTTGTCACCCAATAAACCCGAATATTTTTGGGTTACGATTATAATTAAACCCACATAACTGGAGTGACTCGAAATTTTGATTAAAATTGTAAAAAGAATAATATCTTTTAAATATAAAATATAATTTCTTTTACGTAATATAACTAATAAATCATCAATAAAATGAAACTAATGTTTATAATCACATCAACTTTAATATTTCTTATTGGTTAATATATATGGAACATCAATTATACTATCATCATTTAATATCTTCGATCTAATTTTTACGATTATTGTTCGTTTAAGTCATTCATAAGTTACTAAATATAATTGTTATATCATATTGTAGATGAAATAAAAGTTATTTAAATGAAAATTACCCCCTTTGTTTTTATATTACATGAGTTGGGTGTTGTATATATTTTTTTAATTATAAAAAAAGGCCTAAAATCTAAAAAAAGAAGTTCATAAAAAGGTGGAGGGAGTTTGTTCAAGGTGAAGTGAATATAGCCTCAAATTTTGAGGAGCTCCATAAGCAATGTATCCACAAGCTTATGTGATTTATGTAACCGAAGTTTAAACAGAAAAGCGTTCAAGTATCAGGATAATATTGTTTTTGGAAAAGTTTTCTTTTGTACACCTAACTTTATTTGATTTGTAAAGGGTGGAAAATAGTCCTTACCTCTCTTCTAAAGAAACAAATGCCACATTTTCTTCTATATTCCTTACCTCTCTTTTTTCCTCCCATTGCATCTAGCCATCTATCATGTTCCATTCATTTTCATTTTTCATCTTTACTCTTAACGTTTCTTGTAAGGAACTAGCCAAAAAAAACTAAATTTTAATTACGGGAATTTATTTTTCATGAGATCCAATTTTATTGAAAATATTTTCCTCCAACCAAACAGAGCTATATACCAACACGAACAAAGTTTACACAAAAAGGTCAGTATAATTCCGTAGTAATATTGAATTAGTTTGTGTGATCAGGCCCCTTCATCAGGGAAAATCATGAACGTGTATTACCAAAGTATTGACCAAAATGTGTTACACCCTATGCCAAATACTGTAATGAGTAACTCCCTAAACAAGAAAGAGACACCCACCTAATGTCATAAGTGCAATTTGCTTTAAATTTACTCAAGAAGCTTATCTTCCACTGATATTAGTGGGGAATTTGCCTATCTGCTCACAAAATTATGATTATGGTATTGCTTTCCCCTTAACAATCAATGGAAATGCAAGTCTGAGCAATGTTCTTACTGTCCACTTTGCTGATAAACGGGTCGATCTTAACCCAAACAAGGGAGAAAACTGAAGCCAAGAGCACTGACCACAGCACCACAATAGTAGGTGTCCTGTTTTGCTTACCCATGAGACCCTTAAGGAAGGGGTACAGATGAAGGATCACCCAAAAGGCGAAGAAGACTTTCCCGAAGAGTGGGCCCCATGACTCATAGCCACTGTTCATGGCATCAGAAAACCCTGCCACCACCCCGACAATGTTAAGGATGATGAGGGTGGTGGGTGGGATAAGAAGGGTAGTCCACTTGAAAACATAGAGGTCTCCAAATTCAGTGTCATCAGCTGCTTTGGCTGTGACAGTGAAGTTGGTGTCGAATCCTGCTAGCATCTTGAGAAGCCCTTGGAATACAGCAAACAAGTGAGCGGAGACTCCTCCAATAACCCAAAATTGCTCGTTCCTCCACAAGTCTTCGATGCCTACTCCACTCCATCGTAGTTCTAAGACACTGACTAGTATGATAGACATGAAGAGGCCTAAGAACAGCGTGCTCGCCAGGTTTGATAGCTGTTGATTGAAAGGACAAGAGATATATTATCAACATCAGTGCGTCATCTAATGTTTTATATGCAGTAGTTGGGCATACTAAAATTTTATTGATACAGTAATAAGCACATGAACCAAGTAATGCACACACTTCACCATGTATGAGTCATATATTCTCTACAGGTGAGGATATGGATTACAGAAACTATTAGACAGCTGAAATATACAGCAAGTACCAAACAATGGAAGAAATTACTTGTAGAATGTGAGCTATAAAAAGGAAAGAGTTGCAAAAAAGAAACATTATTGTTTTATTTTTCTAGCTAAAAGTAGTTCAGTGCAGCTATTCTAGGCTTCTAGCACATCTTCATTAGAATTAGTTATGGTAGTGTACTATTGGACCATTGTTAATAGTTCTTGTCTGTTGAAACTTATTCACTTTAGGTGTTGGAGAGGCACAGGAAACTTACAGTTGGTATGATGAACTTTCCAGTGAGGAGGCAGATAGCGGGCAAAGTGCAATAAGCAACGAGAGGGAGGGAAGTAAACGGGTAGACAATGGTATTAATATATGCCAATCTTTGAAGCCACTTAAGTCGGCCACCTCCAAATCCATACCATAGTGGACAATGTCTACTAAAGAAGATCTCTACTGATCCAAGAGCCCAACGAAGGACCTGGTGCAGCCTATCAGACAAGTTGATGGGTGCAGACCCTTTAAAGGCAGGCCTTAAGGGCATGCAGTATATTGATCTCCAACCACGGCATTGCATCTTGAACCCTGTCAAAATATCCTCTGTGATAGACCCATATATCCATCCGATCTGTCAAAATGGACGAAATAGACGGTCAATAACAGTAACACTATGATAATGTACTCAGGTATGATAATGTATGCACCCTAAACATTAAGCAGTCCATAGTATTTTCAGTAGATTTAGAACACTACAATGTGGCTTGAATATTTTGTACTATAATATAATTTTGCAACAACTTATCTTACCTCCTTTCCCCAGGCTGTCTTCTCTTCATATCCACAGCTAATTACATGTATTGCTTCTTTGATCAATGTTGGCGAATTAGCAGAATCTGGAACACCTCCATTCTCCATCAATGTTGACTCGATGAACACGGAAGATAATCCAAATGTCTTCTCAAAGCTTGTTTGAGATATCAGCATTGATCTTTCGTACTCATCATAATCTGGATGTCATTTAAAATAAAACGTGTTATTCCCATTTAGTAATTTCTATTTGAAATTCTTGGTGTTTCACAACCAAAAATAAGTAAGCTTACTGTTGAGCTCTCTCAGATTAAAGATGGCAGCATCTAGATCTTCACGCTTTGCATCTCGATAAACCTCTGCGATGTCTTTTTTCTGGTTTCTTCTTGGAAGGGCAGCAACAGCCGGAAGAAGAGGATGGCTGGGGTAAAGTAGGTAATGATGATGGTCCATAGCCATACAGTGCTTGCCTATTGAATACACAACCAGTTCCAACATAGACCGGACCTTGAATCCCATCAAGCCCTTTCATGTTAACCTGAGTTTAATCACAAGAAAAGTACAATTTGAGCAATGACTAATAGAGTATGTTATATAACAATTCTAAAAGCTATGAAATTCTTCTAGCTAGCACAATAATCAATAGGTAAGGACATTATTCCAATAGATGTGTGTGAGATATAGCAGCTTACATCAAAGAAGACAACATTTCGATTGGCATATCGATCACTCCTGTCAATACCATCGAATCTTTGAGGGAACTGAACATAGCAAACATCCCGATTAACTTCAGGGTCCATCAGGAAGCACATTGCCTCACGAACTGCCTTGCTGTTGTTGACGTAGTGATCACAATCAAGGTTAAGAATGTATGGAGCATTTGTGAGTACTGCAGATACTCTGACCTGTTAGGGAAAGGCAGTTATGTACTTATGTGAAAAGATTATCATCTAAAAAGTGAACTTTAAGGCCATTCTTGTTTGATAAGGTTGAGATTAGTTACCAAAGCATTCTCAGCACCAGCTTTCTTATGGTGTTGAAATCCAGGTCTCTTTTCTCTTGAGACATAAACAAGCCTCGGAAGTTCATTACCTTCTATATCAAGAGAACCAGTATTTCCTAGAAAAACCTAGAAAATGCCATTTGGTAATTGAATATGTCAAACTAATTTCATCATAAACAAAGAAATAAGGGACATCATACATAGTAACCCTATAAAACTTTTTTCTGTATTGGAATTTAAAGCAAAGGGTTACCATAAAAGAATATCCAATAAATAAAGTTGTCATGATAAAAACACCTGGATCATTCCTGGATGATCGCGAGAATTGTTTCCAGGCCATGGTGTTCCA
This sequence comes from Beta corolliflora, assembly GCA_947648045.1. Taxonomy (NCBI): domain Eukaryota; kingdom Viridiplantae; phylum Streptophyta; class Magnoliopsida; order Caryophyllales; family Amaranthaceae; genus Beta; species Beta corolliflora. Next base: position 88,468 of record CANSZD010000333.1, read on the forward strand.
TCTGCCATGGTCCAGCCTTCTTCTGGAGTTTTCTGTGCCTTGGCAACTAAAGCATTGACCTTCACTTTGTATTCCTCATACTCTCTCTGTTATGTAGAAATACACATCATGAGATTACTTCCTTCACAAGTCATTGCCCTATACACATTATTTCAGGAAACAGTAAGATAGGATCCATACTTTCATCGCTCTGCGTTCCTTCACAAAAGAAGGTTGCACTTTGTCTCTAAGGTAGTCAATCTTCTGTGAGAAGTAAAACTCGGGGGCTCGTGGTTCAATCTCATATTTCTTGCAAAAAGGTACCCATTTCCTTGCAAATTCAGAAGTCTCAGCAAGTGACTCAAAAGTAAGCATGGCAGCACCATCATCAGATACATAGCAGGAGACTTTATCAACAGGGTAGTCTACAGCAAGGATGGAGAGCACAGTATTTGCTGTGATCAAAGGTGGTTCTTTCAAGGGGTCCACGGTACTTACAAAGAAATCAACAGCTGCAAGCTGTGAAGGTTCTCCATCTCTTTCGTATCTGAACAAACATAAAATAATTAGACAGGGAGAAGATAATTTGCAGAAATGTTTACAAGCAGACAGGCTTGAAGGCTATGTAATAAAATCACTGGAGTACCTCAAGGATAACTGATCGATGAAAGTCTCCCTGTTGATAGGACACCACTTAGGAAACTGATCCAATATCCAGGAAAAAGCAAACCAGATCTCACAGATGACAGAAGTAAGCCATAGGCCAAAGGCACTATCAACAGGATTTGTTATTCTGTAGTGGAAAAATAGTACAAGAATGATCAACCGCACAATGATCATTATCCTGTATGAGGTAATCTTGGTTCTTGGGATCGGAACAATTCTTGAAAGTGGCTGTGCAGCCTCTGCATACCTGTAAAATAAGTACACATCAGAGATACATAGATTTCCTTTTTCTTCAATTTGTATACTTCCAACTTTGGGTGTGTTCTCTCCACCTCAAAAAAATTAAGTTTCAGTTTTTAATCATGATTAATTAGGGCTGGTCAGCTTCAATCAGGCGTAAACACAAGGTGAAATTAGGATTGATCAGGTTTAATAAGTTATGTCCAGAGTTCAGGTGAAAAGAATGCACCCTTTAAGTGTACATTATCACCTTTTGATCTCAGGGATGCCAAAGGAATTTTTTGCTGATGCAATATGTAAAAAAAATTGTTTCCAAAAACTTGAACTTTTAACTCATATGATTACGAGTAGGAGTTCATATGATTCATTAAAGGTTTTCCTTCTTTGATATACTTGCTAAACATCATCTCATGCTCATCTCACAGCTGTAACTTACGGCTTTTCCTCCATCAATTGCTCTGATGGAACTTGATCAGTTTCTTTTGAAACTTTGGACTCCTTTACAGCTTTCTTTTTCTTCTTGTCTTTCTTTTCTTTCCAACTGTCCACCCGATTCTTCCAGATTGCACTTCCAGATTCACTATTTAATTCTGATAGAAGTTTGCAAAAGACAATTAATTTTCTAATGCAACCACTGATATGCAATATTAGAAACTTAGCGAAAGGTTAGAAATGCTCACCACTGTCAGCTGTTGAGAAGCTGCTCATATTTCTAGCATGTAGGCCAAGGTCCTGCTTCTGTTTCAACCAAGATGAGTCAGCTTATAGTCATAATATGTACTCCTATTACTACTTAATTATGATGTAGGAGTGCTAGACTTCCTCTTTATGGCTATCATATTAATGCAGTATTACCTGCTCATTAGCGGGAAGGTTTCCCGTGTTCTTATGACTGACAGATGCGTCAACACCAGCCTCATCATAGGTTGAAGTTTCTGCAAGAATAATTCAATTGACATTAGATTCTAGAACTTTTCACACATAATGGAAAATGCTCCAACTTGGATTATTAGTCTATCTAAGAACACGAGTATCAATACTGATGTTTATCTTCACTTGGATTTGAATATCTAGGCCGAAAACTTTGAAAGTGCTCTACTTAATCAGTTTCCAAACACCTCTTATTTCTATGAATATCTATGTATCAACATTTTTCATCATTAATATTCACAAACCTCTTATTACTTCAACTCCAATATGAAAATTGTGTAGTCAATAAAAAAAATGATACTGAAGTTAGGACTAGCGAAAGAGTTTTTTACCTTCATAAGGAGCACCACAACGAAAGCAAGCCTTTTTACCTTCCTTGATTTCATAATCAACACATTCCTTACAAACAGGGAAATTGCATTCATGGCAAGCCACATACACATTTCCATTCGAGTCGAACCCCACTTGCTCACCGCAAGTGTTACAAAGAGGAACACCAGCATGCATCATCTTTTGCTGTTTTTGTTCGACTTTCGTTCTCTGTCTATAGGTAATTTGAAGTTTTGCTACTTCTTTATATCAGAAAAGGAAACAGTCTCATAATGCACAAGGGGTAGAGAAGGAGAAAGATGCAATGTTGGTTATGAGCAAGAGAAGGGAGTTTTGTGCAATTTTTGTATCACATAGTTTGGTAGGAGAGTCTGAGTTAGTTGTTTGGTGTCATTTTTTTTTACAAAAAACTTTGGTGAACATATGAGGAAAGAGAGATGAGAAGCAACATCTTAGTAAGGTTTGAAAAATTGCGGGAGTTTTAAGGAAAAGGTTTTCAGTTGGGAAGGGTACATCTTTTAACTAATCAACGACTTTTTGAAAAGGCCCAACTCAGCTATAGCTTATTAATTCTTGATATAATTTCATATCCAAATATTTATAAAACCCAAATTAATTGATTTAGAGGAAGATAGTTTTATGTCCCATTAGGAGTAAGAATGTGAGATTAGCTTTTTTATCCTTTGATCAATAATAAATCCCTCCCCCCCCCCTAAAAAAAAAATTTTTCTTTTTTTTTATGTTTCTCCAAATAAATATACTTTCTCTTTTTTTTTATGGATCAATTAAAAATAATATTTTTTTTCATTTTTAGAATTACTAAAATCACACACCCACATTCTCTCCATAATACAAAAAAATCAAAAAAAAATTACAAATTCTTTATTTAATTTTTATTTAAAACTATAACATAATTTTTTTTTTATTTTTTAAAAAGGTCATTTTTTTTAGGAGGGAGGGAGTAGTTTTTAGCTATATTTCTAGATAAAATGATGTATAGATTGAAATGAAGTCATAAATACAAAGAAATTTGACATTATGATTATATTTTGCGTTGGGTGGCTTATTATTCTTAGATATTTTGCCTCACCCTTTTTTCTGTGCAAATATGCCTCCTCACCCTCTAGATATGCCAAAACTAGCGCATCTGTTTTTCCTCTAATCTTTTGATGTTAAATGAAAATGGGATAAAAAAATGTCTCCACTTTTGATTTTCAGGTTGCTATGAGTATCTTATCTTAGAAATCTATCTTATAAATGACATACATCTCATGATTGTACAAATTCTTAGGTGTTCATAGAAACACCTAGAACTATATGTTCCCAAGCACATAGTTTACACATTTATCATATTTTGATCAAATGAACAAAATGTACAATGTGCAAATATAAAACGTGCAAAAACTGTGAGAGTAATTACCTAAACACAAGCATCACTGAACCAAGAAAAAGGACCACTTACCGATATATTAACTACTCCTTCCGTTTGCCATTATAGATTTCCCATTTGCATTTTTATAAATCAAACTTCGATATTTTTTTGACTATAAATATTTATACAACACAAGATAGTAATGTTATTTTTTGTTAAATTCGCTTAAATGTGTACATTCAAAATATAATTTTTTATAGTTATATCAATATATAATTAAATTAAATATATTTATCATTTATGGTCAAATTTGTGTCTTCAAAATTGTGCAAAACCAAATGGAAACTTGGAGGGAATGTGATGTTTGGCACGAGAAGTAAACAATTGATATACTTATTTGCACTTCATTAAATTGCAGTAGGTGTGATGAGGTTTCTATTCCTTATAGTATTTAGAAATTTCTCATACTTATTTATTTCATGTCTTTCAATGGTTTATTTCATCTACACACATTACCAGTCTAATCATTTTTATACTTATTGAGTATCCCGCTACTAAGATTACAAAACAAAATCAAATAAAAGGTGAGATCTTTCAAGAGCTGCATTGTTAGGTAAAAAGCACATTTCACGAAATCAAACTTGCACTTCACATTCGGCATAAAGCATAAACTAGTAAACCATCACATATCAAAGTTGGTGTGGCATCGGATGAAGTATAACAGCTAACAATAGATTTTAAAAGCTCACTCAAGCCTTATATAGCAGCAATTTATTTTCAAAGTGACCTTTCAAGGTCTTATAAAAGGGAAACCTCACCACACCTAATACACTTAGTCCGAAATTAAGTTTAACCGTTTAACAGACACCAAATAATCATAGTCAAGACCCAAGATTTACATACATACATAATATATGTAGCGGCAGAAACGGTCGTTTCAATGGGTATTAAGCAATATACTTGTTCCTTTCCGGGAAAGCAATGCCAGCTTCGATGCCATATCTCAACTCAACTATCCAGCTAACCACCGGGCATTCATTGATCAAAATATTGCTTCAACAACAGCTATGAATGAGCCTATGCTTGATGCTTGATTTGCATTAAAGGCGTTCTCAAACTCAAGAAGTGCAAAACTCTTGGTGTTCAGCTGATTTCTTGTCTAGGCTTCAATACCACTAATTTAGATGTAAACGGCTTGACTTAAGCAAGAGTATACACCTTTACCACTTTGGATGTGTCACAAACAACAAGGTTTTCTGAATCAGTTGGGGTAGTACACAACCAGTTAACCTGTCAAGAACAGCAACCCTTTGAGGTATGTTGGAGGAAAAGGTAAAGTGAACAAGAAAACAATCTTTCCAATCTTTTTGTTTCCATATTTTCGTCCTTGAAGAAAAATGAATTTAATTGGACCTAAAAATGACAATCACAGGAAGGTGTATTACCTTTTTTGGCATATTAATACTGGGAGTAGCAACTGCGTCTGCAATTAGTTGTGCCTCGTCAAGATACCGGGACCAATCCCAGATCTTTACTGACTTATCATTTCCTCCAGAGATTATGAACTTCCCTCTTTCTCCAAATGATGAGAATGTTCTGAGAATTCAGATTAACGAAAAACTTATGATCATAGAAAGATTTTACCACTTTTATGGTCAGAGGTAAGGCTTCTCACATTTGATCTCCACAAGATAGAAAGGTAAACTACTTACACGCAAGAAGCAGCTGCTGTATGACCTCCATGTGTAAAATCCAAATGCAACCTTTTCACCTCATTTTGGTTCTTTGTCTCAACATCTGGAATTGGAGCAGTATTACTTGACTTGGCTTGGGGAATCCTGCGAGGTTTGGGGTCCCCTTTTGACTTAACAGCAGCAAGTTCTGCTTCTATATTAATTAAGCTGACAATACCATCTCCCCTTGCAACAGCACATACCTTTCCTAACTTGTCCAACATGGCTTTTTCGGGAACAGCTATAGCATGGATGAAAGCAGGGTTGTAAAACTGTCCGGTACTTCTATTTCTATCCTCCAGGTCCCCTGAGAAAGAATAGTATCCCCACATTATGCATTTGAGCAGGGGTAAGTCCAGATGGAAGCCTACACTGCAATATAATCTTCAATTCTGAAAACTGGCCTAACGAGTTATGCCACATGACTAAACACAAGGTCTTTTACAACATGCAAGGACTTCGAAGGCAGATTTACTACAGTAAGGAAACTAATGAATCAAAAATACATAAAATTTTGGAACAGAGACTGTCAACTGAGGACTCATCAGTTGGGATATTTAAAGAGGATTAAATTCAAATATAATGATCACAAGGGCAAGCATATAGAGGGCAAACACAGAATACAAAAATACTTGAGAAGTACTCACTAAATGTGAATTATGGTAGAGGAAAACTAGTTTTTTTATTGGCAAGATTGGCATCTCTATTAAACTGGTTTGCTGTCCTAAAATAACACTTCACTAAACTAGAGGTGTAAATGAGAAGAAACGGGTAGCGAGCTACTTGAGATCGACTCAGCCATAACTCGACTTGAGTGAGCTCGATGGGACTCAAGCTCGACTTTAGAGGTTGGTGAGTGGAAATGAGCTACTCGAAACTCGTGAGAAACTTGAATACACGATTGCCATGTACTATCAAAAGCAAAAGCCTAAATCCAACATATCGTCTTACCCTAGGGGCGCTAATGAGACAAGAGTACAAGACAGCTTGTAAGCTACTTAAAATCAACACGATCAAACATCGACTCAGCCAAAACTCGACTCAACTGAGTTCGACTCAACTCGAGCTTGACTCGAAATGTTAGCGAGTTGAGTCGAGGTAACTCGAACTCGACTCGCATCATTTACACCCCTAAGCTAAACTCATGACATACCTTCTGAACATAGGCATTACTACCTACCTTTCATAAAGCCAAAATGTCATGGTTACGAACTCTTGTTTGATCCAGGGTTGCAAGTATGGGTGTGAAATTATCTAAATCCATCCCAAGTATCGATTAAAGATTATAGAATGCTGAAACCACTCAGCTCTTTCCCTCACATATGAACTAAGAGAATGAGAGAGACAAAGAAAGAAAAGTGAGCATCTTCCAAAACCACACCTTTATCACTATTCCTACATCCGCTATGCAATGTAGCAGTCGGAGATGGGAGCGCGTGAATGGGCTCAGGGACGAGGACAAAAAAATGGCAAATCAGAAAATTCTAAAAATCGGGTACCACAAGGAAGTGGCAAAAAAAATAACATTCTTGAGAAAATCATAAATAGATCAGAAATATCTATAGAACCGGTTTTTATTGTGCATATTATAAAGTAAAATAACAAGAAGAAAAGAAATTATTGGGATGCAGTTGACTAGCCGTCTTGCCGATCACTACATTGCCAGTGCTTAAAGCTCTTGGGAGAGACAAGGAACTGAGATAAAGAGAGATATAGAGAGGCGAGAAGAAGAGTAGAAGAGACAATCAGACAAGTAAAGGAAGAGGAAGAGGAAGAGGAAGAGGAAGAGCTGAAGACTAAAGAAAGTAAGAGCCCTAAGTTCTAAGTAAGCCGTCAGTTTAGTATGTCCCTTCTCTTTTCTTTAAAAAAATGGGTCAATAGGGTAGGGACGCATGTGAGGATCAAAAGCCGTCTCCAAGACGTCTACAAAACTCGCCGTCCTCAATAATCCCAGCCCCACCCGAAGTTTTAGGGGGGTCTCGGTCCCCGGTACGCAAGAAGTCACCTACTATCCGTCCTCGTGCTTCATAGTCCGTCTGTTTATCATCCCATGCTTCCATCCAAGCAAGCACCAACACTCAACCTCTCTTGCCTCTTCCTAGCAACTTCGGTCATTGTTGCAACCCAAAGAGAAAGACGAGGGGCTGAGAGGAGATAACAGCGATGACATCAGACCAACACTTTCATACCCAGCACCACCATTAGGCCTCATAGTACTCAGTATATCATGAAGCTCACTAAGAAAATCACCAGCCACAGAGTAAGCGGCTAGAGACCTTTAGACTGTGCTGACAAGACACAGATTTTCTGCTTATTTAGAACTTAGCAGGGGGGGGGGTAACTTGTCTAACTGGAGAATAAATGGAATGGGGCCAAATAAGGCAAAACGCACATGCTTCCCCGGTATAGACAAGGAATGACTCTGAAGTGTCACTCGGTCTACCTCCCTGGATCATACCAAGAATCAGTAGAGAATTAAGGAACAGATATGAGAAGTGCATTGAGCCATTGAACCATGATAGATTACAAAGACAAATACGTGAATTTAAAATTGGGATGCTAAGAAGAAAAGTACCAAAGTCCACAACAAGGAATGGGCGTCCTTTGGAGAAATCCCACATAATCATTTTGGAATCCAAACCGCCGGTAATGACTGTCAAGGAGCAAGAGAAACGAAGTGTTAGGTATAGGAAGATGTTTGAAATCAACAAGAAGCAATAAAAGCATGCAATTGTCTTTCATTGGTCAAGAGAGATAAATCATCAAATATTTGACACTAAAACATGATTTTCTAAGCAAAAAGATGATTATACAACTTGCAATCCAAGATGCCATGAAAGATGGTCTTTCAAATAGCTCTTAGGGGCTGTTGGGTTTGGAAATTTTCGGGAAACGAAACGGGGTCAGAAACTTCATTTCCCTTTCTGTTTGTTTATTCTTTTGCAGTTTCACTCTTTAACCTTAATAGCATCCCAAAATCCCTTTACACTGATTTGCTCACCCCCAATTCACCAAGCTCAAACACGTTCTTCCTCTAGATGGAACGAACGTCATTATAAGACGTTGGCGCTTTGGGGGGGATACAAAGGCTTCTAAATTTCATCAATGGTCGTCTCATAGGTTTCATAATAACTCAATTCCTTTTTTAAGGCCAGCTTCGCTCATTCCATGGCTTCGTGAATAAAACCCATTGTTAGCTTTACATCACCATCTAAAAGTCTCTAATGCTTTAAAAGTGGCTCTGTGATTTTCAAATTTTCGTTTTACTTGTTCTAAACTTAGCAGCATCCTCTGCATTCACAAGTACAAACTCACGAACGGTTGTTCCAGTTAACTCTAACAAATGCCCCCATCCAGCTATTTAACATCCATCAGACTCATACATATCCCAAAGACTGGTCTTATCATTAAAAATGTTCCCTTTTTACACAAAATGAACTTCAAAACGGGTATTTACCATGAAAACTTATCTTCTGCCACTTCTAGATTAATACAAACAACTTAAATCTTTTAAAATTACATAACTTAGCTTCCTAAGTGCCCAAGAATCCGGAATCTTATATCTTTTAATAGATCATAGTATGATCAAAGATCAAACAGTTAGGGCAATATTGAAACCGTTCTTTCTAGTAGTACCGCTGCTGTCTTTTTTGCAGCTTTTGTTGTTGCCGGAACTATGTGGTATGGTTCAGCAACTACTCCGATCAAATTATTTGGCCCGACTCATTATCAATGAAAGGTTATGGGTCATAAATGGCTAGCTTCTTTCTCATTTATATACTTTACCCAACTAGTGGAAAAATCCAGGACCATAAATTAGAGTAAATAAAGCAGCAGCTCCGGTATAGATTTGCATTTTCCCCGATGAGCAACGAATCTGAAGATAATCTATCATATCAAGTAATGGGGTGGCTAGCCACTACATCACCAATCCGGTATAGATTTGCATGTACCTTCCCAAGGCTTCCAAGGAACAAACTGTACACTGCTACATATCTAGATATGCAATGTCAAGGTCACAGATAAAACAGCTCTACACACAATATGTATCACAGATATTTCGCAAGGAAAATGAAGAAAGGTAATATAGTGACACAAAAAATGGGAACTCAACTTATATAAAAGGAACATAAATTTGTCAGATACGAATATCATCCCAAAATCTTCAGCTAGTGCCTAGACAGAAGATAACAGCTTTCTCCAAGCATGTATGCCACTTTAATTTAATGTTCATAACATGTGTCATCAAAAGCATGAGACAAAGGAACCAAAACTTTTCCAGATAAATATATAAGGATACACTAGTATGACCAGATCTCAATGTTTTGAAAGGGCATTGCCGTTGGATATCAATTATCTGTCATGGGTAACACTGTCAGAAGTTGAGTTGTAGAGGCGGAAACAATGGAAGATAAGCATTGTGGCTTTAAAAGAGGACTCAAAGCAACAGAAAATACCTGAAATAATATGACTATAATCAGGTATTGAGCAACCAATATGCCATTACTTAACATTTAAAATGCTAGATGCACACGGCAATCAACTTCAAAAAATATTAATAGTTAGTGACTCGTGACATAGCAACATTAGTTTCTATCCCAAGATCATGAATAATGTCCTTTTCTTGCCATTTCTGTCTTATTCATCGGTTCAACCCTTTTGTCAAACTCGTCAGTTTCTTTCCAGAAGAAGTGTTACTTGTTTGAAAGAATTTCATTGGCTCGTTACTCACTTCACAAATCCTCATATATATATATATATATATATATATATATATATATATATATATATATATATATATATATATATATATATATATATATATATATATATATATATATATATATATATATATATATATATCGAACATATAAAGGATTGATGCTCCCGAGATTACGAAAATTTCGAGAGAAGGTGAACTATGCATTCACAACTATGAACCATCAGCAAGTAAAGAGATAGGCAAATGAACCATGTGGCAACGTAGTTGAGATACTGGCACACCGTCAAATCCATACCAGATGATAAAATGGCCTAAATGGATTCATAGTTCTTATCCAGCACCATCTAAGGAAATCACACATAGTCAAAAGAACTAAGGCACAGCTTATTATGACTACAGAAGGAGAAAACCAAACAAGAATTAAAACATAAAAGACTACACTATCATACATCCTTCATGAATGCAAGAAATACGACTTTCATCTACTAAAATAAGTGAAGTTATTACCTTCACATCACCAGTATCATCTGCAGCAGCTAGAAAGGACGATTTTGAGTTGCATGATATCTGCACATGAACATAACCTATGTATTACAGTGCCAAGACTAAATCATGTAGAATCATGATATTTGGTTGCAACTAGAAAATATTTAGTTGAATTTATTTCCTTGTGCTTTTAGCAAATAATATACTCTTAACAAGCAAACTTAAAGCCACTAAGTGTATACAAATGATAAGATTGGTGTAAGTCACAAAGAGATCAATAAAAGACACGCAAAGAATATTGAATTGAAGCATGTAATTTGCAAGGTAAAACTCTCAGGGTGTTCAGTTCGCAAGCTGGTATGGCTTTGTAATCAGGGTATGGATCTAGAAACTTGAGTATCATTACCCTGTGTTTTGTACACTTCAAGAATGAAACTAATCTCCTTACCTACTAGGACATCCATCATCCAACAAGACACTGCAGCTAAGATCTCTCTAAGCATATGACGAGCAAATCATAATGTGGTTGGAACTTGGAAGTGACAGAAAACTGTTCTCAGTACTGTTAGAACAAGGCTAACTCCTCTTTGCCTCATCTTTTGGCGTGAGGAAGCGTTGGGAGAGACCAATGAGGATGTCTAATCCTCAAACATATCTTAGCAGCACAAACTAGTACTGCTTAGAAAATTCTACCTTTGGCCCTCCATTGTTCAACTCAAGTTTCTTGATGAATTCTAAAGAGCTTGTGGGAGCTAAGCAAGCTAACTTCTTCAGTGACAAAAATCATTCTCAATCAAAAGCTGAGTCGTTATATTATTTAAAATCTTCAAAGTTAAGATACATGGGAGATGAAAGATTTCTTGTGAATATACTAATGTCTTACCTGGTTTATTTCCTCTTTGTTGTATTTGTAGCTCTCCAAGGGCTTCTCCAAAGAAGCCTAAAAGATCAAGGTCTCAGATATATCAATTGTGCAAAATGGAAGTAGAAAGAAAAAATTCGAGAAAAGTTCAATGCACAAAGGCTTCACATAATTAATACCATTTGAACGTCAAAGCATCTGACTTCTGTCCCAGAGGAAAGGTATATCATATTTTCATTCCCTAAGTCATTCAAAAAATAAACAGCACATAAATGACATTGCTTTTTGCCTCTTCTCAAGAACACAACATTAGGATCTGAAGTCAATCTTGTACAAGATAGAAATCATAATACTCTCAGGCACCATTAGAGCCTCAATGCAAGGCCTCCATGCAAGAGCTTGAGTTATAGAGCTGATATCAGCATAAGCTTGTTTTTGTGGCATATACAGCATAACAATAATCACAAAAAAAAAAAGGTACACGGAACCAACTAATACCAATTTGACCATCATAGGTATCAGTAACTAAAGCATTATTCCTGCAATCCTCAGGTAAAACAGCAGAAATCTAAGTGACAGCAATCATCCAAGCTGTAGTCTAAGAACATAGAGTGTTTGGAACAATTGGGGAAAATACTTGATGATGCTAATCAGGTTCGCTAGACTATAAAATATACTAGGGGACCAACCAACAAGAATTTGTGTATAACCCTTTTTGGTATATCACAGTTTTGCCAAAGTCTAGTTGGCATCATTCACGGATATCTCTCCCATCTTCACCCTTCTACTTTACTTTTTCTCTATCTTCTTGTAGACCTCCCCAACTATATTGATTCGTGAAAACCAAGGAAACAATGAATTTGGGTTGTACCAATTCTAAACCCAAGTGGATTTATATTTTGTCCCAAATTACCCCCATCATACTTATTCTAAAGGAACCTGAATGAGCACTTGGTCAAAAAGAAAATAAAAGACGAAGAGAATACTCTTCTACTTTAACAGTACCCTTTCCATTCCCCCCGGGGGCGCTCTGCCATATAGGATATAAAAAAATAGATAGGGAGGTCTAGGAACTAGGAAGGGGGACAAGAGACAAGTGCGTGGAACAAAAGGCCTCCATGTATTTCCACAAAAATTTCTATTCCATACATGGAAAAGAGGGTCTCCAAGGGCAATTAAGGGAGAGTCACAGGGAAAAATCCAGTCAGCAGAGATTAGAAGAAAGAAGGATTACAGAAACACACCTTCTTTGAAACACAACGACGAAATAGTGTCATTCCCTAGCTTCATGACTCGTTGCACAGCTTTGCATCGCAAGTCAAACAAGCACACGCAACCATCCTGTTGTCATAACTCATAATATCAGCAGCATGCCAGCATCATAAAACTGAGACAACAAACACCACTATAACATGAAACACAACATCTTAGATCATGTAGATGTTCAAACACAACTTCTTAGTTCTTGTAGATGCAAATTGAAGACTCCATTTGACACAAGCATATAGCAAGAAAGACACTCAACATGGGAGGAAACCTCAGGTTGACCCTTGAGGCATCAAAATTACCTAAATTAACCTCAAAACCAAAAGGAGCTCAAAAACATGCAAGAGACTCTGAACTTTGAGCTCAAGAAGATCATCAGAAAACAAAGGAGCATTGCTATACCAGATACAGCCATACTATTGAGTATTGATATATTAATCTCCACAATCACCTTAGACGCATTAGCCATCTCTTCTTAGAAATGAACTAATCAAAAAAAAATTCTTCTATGAATCTACTATTCAAATTAAAGTGATGCACGGTTTTCAATAGGTGATAAAGACATGTATATAAAGACTTATAACGTAAGCTACCAAAGAACAATCTTCTGCAAAATCAATAAATGTAGATGTTCAGAACCTAGCATATTGACACCAACAATAACACAGGCAACCTTTGTTCTTATAAAGTGTGGCATGTTCAACGCTGAAATTGTTAAGCTTACAGTCATTACTGTCTTTTCAAAATCCAAACAAAGTTTAGGACATTAAATAGAATTACAATGTCAAGATTACAAGAATGTTAGTTTTGCTGAAAAAAATAGTATATTATGTTACTTCTCAACAATTTTTAAGAGCTTGGAAGGAATGTGAACGGCAAAGAGATATTTATGGAGGAATACCAGCAAGCACTCAAGGTTTTCCTCCAAAGCATGTAATCTTAATTCCTATTACTAAACCTTTCTATGAACTTCCTGAGGCAAGCAGTGAAATATGTTTTGTTCTGCTGTGATGGTTTCACTAATGAACTTCGGCTTTTGTTGAAGAAATGGACCATATGCATAAGCTTCCCGACATAAACTAAGGGGAATGGAAAAAGAAGATGCGCAGCTGTTTCATGGCCCTTGCAAAATCAAATGCCAAGACAAACCAAGCAAGAAGAAAGCAGATTATATTTGACTTCTCCGATGCAGAGAGTTTTGTAACAGAAATAATAAAGATCCACTATCGGGTGTATATTAAGTGACTTACTGCTCTTGCTAATGGTTAGAAAGCCATCAATGAGTTCACTCTATCTTCAATGGACCATACGGACTTGGTCAGTGATCATATGGTGAGAGACACTGCAACACTTGAAGAGAATTTTCAGGACGGATCTCGAAATATTCATGCTACAAGTGTCTTGATCAGCCATTCTGATACACAGTAACGAATGGTGGTGACGAGGATGAATTTCTTTATATAATTTTGTAAATAAAAGACTCATGCTCATGTCCGTGGTAATGGATTGGACGTCTAATCCCAAACACATGCTAATGGTTAGAAAGCCATCAATGAGTTCACTCTATCTTCAATGGACCATACGGACTTGGTCAGTGATCATATGGTGAGAGACACTGCAACACTTGAAGAGAATTTTCAGGACGGATCTCGAAATATTCATGCTACAAGTGTCTTGATCAGCCATTCTGATACACAGTAACGAATGGTGGTGACGAGGATGAATTTCTTTATATAATTTTGTAAATAAAAGACTCATGCTCATGTCCGTGGTAATGGATTGGACGTCTAATCCCAAACACATGTTCAATTCCCATTACCATTTACCACTCAGTACCACCTTCTAAAGTGGTAAGTGGCAATGGACCATAATGAAAGTTTATGAGGAAAATGGGATGTTTGAGGGTGGACAAACGTTACCATGGACATTGACACACGATCTTAACTTACAAAATTGCATATACATGCATCATCATTACCTTTACCAACATCTAATACCACCTATGAAACGAGCCATACATGTCACTTTGATCCTACTAAAGCTAATGATCAAGCTCCTGCCCTATAAGGTATATTACCAAAAGTATATGAACTACATTTTCCTATTTGTAGTAGTACTAAAGTGCCTCTACTTCTTCTCTGAAGGCAAGAATAAGGTGGCTTACGAAATGTTAAGTGTTGTAACAGACTTGGTACCTATTCCAAAGATAGAAAGCTATGCAAAGCAACTGACTTTTACTATTGCCAACCTAGTTCAAGGTTATGTCTTGTCTTAACCTGAGTTGAATTGCTAATCTTGAAACTGTATGAGACGCATATTACTTCATCTTACTAAAATTTTGTCAATATACTCGAAACAGTCATATTTTCTCAAAGGCTATACACTTCAAGTCCGTCCACGCACGGTGCTTATCTACTACTATCGTTTTATTTAGTAGTCTAGTGTCTAAACTCTTGTCGTTCATCGCTCAGTCCTACATTGATGCGATTTTTCCTTAAACATTGTCCTTATTTTCCTAGTCAATAACATACCATCAAACTTTTGATAACAGATTACCTGAAAAACAAGCATCACTCTCCAAAATCTCTTGCATTCCAACAAAAACAATAAACAAAATTAATTATCCACTTCCTAAAATCAAGAGAAAAAAAAACGCAACTTAACAGCAGCAATCAGACGTTACAACGATCAAATTAACCGAAATCACTCAAAAATTCCAGCGATTGAAATTTCATTTATGGAATTACAATGAAATTTCTCGACCTAGAATATAAATACGATTGTCGAACTCAATTACCAGAAAAACGGAAGCAAAAAAATCAGCGGCAAGATTGTGAAACAGCAAGAAGATGAAGTTGAAGAAGATAATAGAGAGAGGAGAGAGAAAGTACCTCACCGGCGGTGGCAATGAAGCCAGGGCGTTGATGAGAGGCGATGCAGCAGGTAGCCGTTGCTGTGTGTCCCTTCAGCCGTCTCGGAATCTGTGAAGCTTCCATGGAATGGGCTTAGTGCGCTTGCTACCGGAGAGAGAGAGAGACGCGCAGTTATATGGGAATTTGGGTTTTTGCCTTTTGGGGCGAGGAATGATAAAACACTAATCGACTCGTAGTGATAGTGATCGATATAATACTTCCTCCGTATCAAATTAAACGCAACAATTCCTTTGACACCGACTCCTAGGCAAACTTTCTTAGGGTGAGATTAACAAAGGTGAGGGCAAGTGGTAGGGTGGTTGTGTGGTGAGAGAAAGGAGATCGATGAAGGACGTATGAAGGACGCCGCTGGGTGGCGCAGTGGTCCACCGGTGGATGGGAAATGACGGCAGCAGGGTGGTGGTTGTGTTCGCATTTTCGGACCTCTAACCCAACCCTCGTGCCCCTTCCTGTTGTGTCAACGGTGGTTAGGGTTCGCATTTTGGTGGTTTTGTGGTTTATGGGGTGGTGGTTCGGTTGTGCGGTGGTGATTTCGTGGTGTTTCGGTGTTGGGTTGTGATTTCGTGGTTTGTGCGGTGGTGGTTTCTTGGTGGTTGGGTTGTGCAGTGGTGGTTTCGTGGTATTTGGGTGTCGGGTTGTGGTTTCGTGGTTGTTGCGTGGGGTTGGGTTGGTGGTGGTTGGTCGGTGGTTGTGTGAGGTGGTCTTTGGTGAAACGAGGTGGTGGTAGAGTGGTCTTTGGTGAAAGTAGGTGGTGGTTTGGTGGTCATGGTGGAATGAGGGGTGGTCAATGTTGGTCAAGGTGGGTATTGGAGAGAGAGAGGGGGAGAATGTTTTGGTAGATTAATGTTGGTTAGGTTAGGTTAAGGGGGGTTAATTAGTTTTAGTAAGGGTATATGTGTAATTTCACACTCATAATCTTTACCAAAAATGGAAAGAAGTAAAGTGTTGCATTTAATTTGAAACATCCGTTTTTAGAAACTGTTGCATTTAATTTGATACGGAGGAAGTATTGTAATTTCAGTATATTAACTCACGTAAAGAGATGGTGATTTGTAAATAACGAGTGTTTTAAACATATAGATGGGGGGTTTTCATAAATAACTAGTGTCTTACATATAAAAACGTAGATTATTAACTTTTTATAGATAATAGTTATATTTCTAGGGAAAGCGTTGAGTGAAAAGCACAAATATGGGGCTCTTATAATATATTTTACTTTTTGAGAGATTAGGAAAAAGTTGTTTTTCCAAATTTTCGTTTATATAAAAAAAATAGTTATGGTTGATAGTGGGCAGCTACTACGCACTATCGATTAGTGGTTTATCACTGCTTTTGGGTGTTGCCTTAATGCCTTCCTTATACCAAGTTATAAAAATAACTTGTGTAAAAAACCGAGAGAAAAACGACTAAAACTAGTGCAAAAGTCATAAAAGCACGAAGAATTAAGCCATAGTGGATGGAAGATTTAACGTAATATGTTACTAGGTAGTAATTGTCCAACTTTTGGAACATAAAAGATAGTCAAAATGAAAAAAGAAAAAAAAGACTTACGAAAGGTGGTTATTTCCACAACTTGGTATAGAAAAGGTACTTATTACCAAATTTTCCTTTGGACTATACAACTACAAGGGTCATACCAAATTTAATATTGAAACGAAACTTGAAAAATTATAATATAAGTCTGAAAAATAAAATAAGAATAATTATCTTGAATCATTAAGGTCTCAAATTAATTTCGAGTCGAGCCAACTTGGAAAATATTTATGATCCATTTAGCATTATGTATATCTTAATTATCACACCTTTTTTTTTTGAGAAAGTTCAGGGAATAAACCTAGGGAAGCCTTCTCTCAAAGAGCTTTCCTAGTTTACCAAAGAGTAAAAGATGATGAAGATGGGACCCATCATTAGGAGGGATTTATTTTCTTGGAATGTTGAGAAGGTGTCCCGCTTTTGAGAGGTGGTGTGAAACTTGATTCGCTGCAAGGCCTTAGCCCAAGATGTGCAATTAGCTAGATATAGTCCAAACTTAACATGCACATAACTTTTTTTAATACCTCCACCATTACGTTTCTGGCACTATTCATCAACCAACTTTGTTAAGCTATCTCACATCATTATATAAGAAAAAACATAGTCAAATGGGGGTCTTGTTAGATTCGCCCAATGTAAGGATTCCCAATATCAAATTTTGACGTTCAAAGAAGCGTAGCGGCAAACGTGAAAAATAAAATGGTGCAATTAAAAAACGAGGAAGTATTCAATCAATACCAATCAGTAAAATTAGTTTGATAAAAAATTGATTTTAATCCGTAAAAGTTTGTTTTATTAATATTAATCATTTCAGTTATGTAAAAATTAGGTAAAGTGAATAAGGCCTGCAGCTAGCATCACCACCTTCACCTACACATTCTCTCTTACTTTAAACCTCATTACCTCTTGTATACTTCCCCTCATTCCAGACATAAGCTAACTCTTCCTTAAGAATATCCTTCCTCAAGTAGACCTCACAATAGCAGCAATATGTTCACTGTGCTCGTAAACAATTTCATTCATCAATCTTCTAATCATCAATTATGCATTATTGCTGACTTGTCTGTCAAAAACCATTTATCTATCTACAGTTACAATAATAGAAGTATCACAAGTGGGTTTGTGGGACAAGGATGAAACAACTTTTATCATATTTCAAAGTACAATATTTCCTAGAACAAATTTATTGTTTTCTACCCTTCAGAAGAATTATTGTTTTCTCCCTTAGTATTGTTCTGAACAGTGAGAAAAAGCAAAAACTGCACATAAGATGGCTCTCTTTGAGTCTCTGGCACTTATATGAGACAAAATATGACAGTAACAAACTTCTGCAGACCAAGGTCCATATTCCTTGGATATGATTGTCCATATTACTTTATCTGTGAAGGAGCATATCCCCATCTTTTGGTTTTCCGTTTCTTTCACAAACAATTACAATTTACAAAACAACAGAATGGATTCGGAATGTCACGAAACGTCACCAGGAACTGAGCGAGTCCGGAAGGGGTGTTCTTAGGAGATATACAACAGAACCACATGTCCTGTGTTTAGACATTTGCAACAGTACCAAATTTACGTAATACGACTCGTAATCAGATGTGAATAGTATGGTTACAACAGCAAAAATTGGTACCAATTCATCATATCGAATCAATACGTAATACGACTCGTAATCAGATGTACATAGTATGCTTACAACAGCAAAAAAAAACTGGTACCAATTCATCACATAGAATCAAATGATCATATAAGTATATATATAAGCCTAGAAGTGAAATGACAGTAGTACTCAAATCACTTTTACTAGAAATAAACATCTTGATTAAGAACAAATTTTATAAATCCCTTTCTGTCCAATACAAAGCCACAGGGTCAAACCAAGGGATAAAAAAACACATCACATACTCATTACTCCTTAGGGGGGCTCAACCTTGAGAAAAAAGAAATAAAGAATCTAGAAATAATACAAGCTTCTTCATACTTCCCCATATTAAAAAGAAGCTAAAAGAACAAAAACATATTCTTACCTGCTGTCTTGCAGTCCCTAAAATACCTACTTTTGGGGGCTAATCCCCTTCTTGAGTAGATTTCCGAACTTCCGGTATAGGGGGTTTTTTCTTCTTCTTTGAGTCAGAGTTTGCACTGTTATCTGATGGAAGGTCGTTATTCTGATCAAGGGTCTCAGCAGGTTCAGCCTTGGAATCAACTTCGTCGTCCAACGAACCTTGTTCTGTTTCCATCTCTGTTGAGAAATCTCTGTCAATCTTGTAGCTTTCCCACATCTTTGCTTCAGATTCTGGAGTTTCATCTTGTGCCTTCTCCTTATTCTCTGCCACTGTGGGATGACCATTCCCATTTTCGGGCCCAGATAAAACATTCGTTTGAGTTCCCTCACTCACACCATTGCTCATTTCCGCAGGCGATTGCTTCTCACCTGCCTCTGTTTGCTGGGGTAGAAGCTCAAACTTTGGCTTATTTTCACCAGAGTGTCCATTTTCTTCAGAAAACTCTACCACTTTTGGGAGCAAATCATAGTCTTTATCACTGTCTGAGAGCTCACCATTTTCTCGGGTTTGATGGTAAGACTTGGCTTCTTCAAGCAATTTGGTCAATTCTTCTATCTTCCAGGCATTTGCATCTTCTGCAGCCTGAAGCTGCTCATTTTCTTTAATCATATTTTGCAATTCATTTTCTTTACCACGCACAATATCCTTCAACTTCAAACTTTCAGCCTGGGCATCATCACGGGCTTCCTTTAGGGAAACTGTCTCTGACATTGCTTCCCTGAGCGAACTCCTCAACTGAGATCCTTCCTCCTGTGATGCATTAGCCTTCTCCTCTGCTTCCCTAAGCAAGTGCACCAGCCTCATTATTTCTTTCTCCATTGAAGACTTCTCTTCTTCTGATCTTTTTACACTATTCACAAGCTGCAGCTCCTTTTCTTCCCACTCGGCCTTAGTGTCCTCGTGATTCAACCCTGACTGTTCGATAACTGATTTTTCTTCTTCTAACCTCTTTATGCAGTTCTTCAGCTCCAGCTCTTTTACCTCCCATGCAGCCTTTTGGTTTTGATGCTCTAATGTTGATTGTTCCATCCTTTCTGTGAGATAGTTGATCTCCTGCTTTGACTCATCAAGCATGCTTTCATACTTGTCATTAGATGCCTTCAGAACCACCTTCAGATCTTCCATTTGGACATCAAAATCTATCTTGGATTGTTCCACTGTGCTCGTAAGGTGATCAATCTCTCGTTTTGAATCTTCAATCGTGGCTTCATACTTCTCGCTTGTTGCTTTCAGAACCAGCTGCAGATGCTCAATCTGTGCTTCAAAGTTTTCATGCTCTGCTCGACTTGATAACAAACTCTCTTTGGCCGCCCTTGCTTCAGCAGAAACTTCATGCAAAGCTGAAGCTAAGCTCTCCATTGCTTTCTTGCTCTTCTCCTCTTCTTCTTTCAAGGTTTCCAGCTCGTTAATGAGTTTGTTTTTCTCTTCTAACAGGTCCTGAACACTAGAAGCTGCATGCTTCTCATACTCCAGAGCCTGGGCTCTCTCTTCCGTCATGGTTTCAAGCTCAGACCTTAGTGATTCTATCTCCTTAGCTGCTTCTCTAGCTTCCTCATTTACTTTCTCGAGACGACGTTCTGATTCCTCCAAATCCCCTTTCTTATTATCAAGTGAGATTTCCAACAACGAGACCTTCTCCTTAAGAGCTGCAATTTCACATTCTGCATCATGAAGCTTGTCACTATTTCCTTCAAGTTGTTTCAGAATTGACTCTAATGATTCCGACGCTGATCTCTCCAATCTATGTGATTCTGCCACCTTATTTTCCAGTTCCTCAGCTCTCCTCTTCCGTTCATCTAGTAAGTTCAATGCATAAGATTCAGCCATCCTTGCAGCCTCCAACTCTACATGTAGCTGCTCATAAGCCTCTTCCTTCTGGACCAACTTCTCCTGGAACCCCTTAGCAACTTGTACCTCTTGCTTCAGAGAATGCATCTCTGATTCAAAACTCTTCACAGTTTTCTCATTTGCTTTCTCTCTCTCAACCAGTTCCTCCTCAAGGCTCTTGGACTTTTCGAGCTCTTGTCTAAGAAAATCTATCTCTGACTTGAGCTCCAAAACAGTCTGGTTGTAGGAAGCTTTTGTTTCAGCCAACTTTACCTCAAAATCCTTCGCATTTACAAGCTCTTCATTTAAAGAACTAATTTCCAACTGTAGCTGAGAAATAGTCGTCTCATGGGATTTTTCTTTCTGAATCAACTCTAGTTTGAAGGTCTTGGCCTTCTCAAACTCTTCTTGTAAAGAAGCCAACTGTAATTTAAGTTCTTCTACGATTTTTTCGTAAGACTTCTCCTTCTCAGTCAAATCCTGCTCACTACTCTTAGCCTTCCTGAACTCTTCTTCTAAGGAAGCCATCTCCGATTTAAGTTCTGCCACAACCTTCTCATAGGACTTCTCTTTTTCAACTAAGCCCTGTTCACATGTCTTTGCATTGCTAAGCTCTTCCTTAATAGTTTCTAGCTCTGAATTCAAAGCTGCCACAATCTTCTCATAAGATTTTTCTTTCTCGCTGAGTTCCTGCTCAAAGCTCATAGCCCGTTCTAATTCTTGCCTTAAAGAATCCAATTCTGATCTCAATTCTGCAACTAATCCATTCTCAGAATCTCCATTATCATCTTTTGACTCAAGCAAAACCTTCAACTTTGCAAGCTCAGCAGAGAGGACTTCGACCTTCTCGGCATGAATCTCAGCAATCTTGGTGGCATCGTCAGCATGGGTAAGGGCCTGGTTCTTGGCATCAGTAACCATGACCAGCTCATGCTTAATATTTTGGAGCTCTTCAGTAGCTGTAAGCAGAGCAGTCATATCTATGGCATGTTGGCTCCTCACAGCTTCTAACTCTTTCTTCCATTCATCTTCTTTCTTCTGCGCAGTCTCAATTCCTGCTTGCTCCAGTTCAACAGCTCGGAATTTTTCAATCTCTGAAGTCTCCTGGGCTCGCTTTTGAGCCACCAAAGCCTCTTGAAGCTTCTGATTGGCCTCATCGGCTTGTTTCTTTGCCTCTTTCAACTCATTGAGCGCGTGATTCTTCTCCTTTTCAGCCAAAACGGACTTTTCTTTTGCCTTCTTCAGATCATCTTGGGCAGCTGTTAATTGCGCCTGCAACTCTGAAGGCTTAAATATACGCGGCTGTAGCTTCTGAAACAACAAAAAACAAAACTTACATTAAAAAACACATAACATACCAATTCCCACATCAAGTACAAAACCACTATTCCCACAGTAATATACAGGTCTAAGAATCATAACAGGAACGTGCAAGTACACCCAGAAATTCAAAACAAAACCATAAGGAACTGGCAAAAATAGAATTTAGACTTTAAAACTGCTAAAGCACATACATATTACATTGCAACCATTCAAACTCTGAACTATCATTCTTATGATAATAACTTCTTTTTGTGTACAGAGCGACAAAGGGAGCGATGTAGATGAGATTCAATCCCGGGTCTTGCATACTACTGCCACAAGACTTTTACCAACCAAGCTAGCTGGCATCACATACTTATAATAGTAATGTATGTAAAGATTATACAAGCAACACATGAAGTACACCTTATACTGTAATAACACACTGACAAAAACCAATATTCAAAGATCAGGGTATCAGTTTAACATACATCTGGTGTTGAAACTCGAGTAGACGACCGAGTAATGGTCGGTTTCGAAGTAACAGAGCGTGGCGACGCCCGGTCGATGGAAAGCCGGGAATTAGGGGCAGGAGAAGGTGAATCAGCATCTGATTTAAGTGATCCTGCCTTACCTAATTTGGCAACTCTAGGTGTAGTTGGTGCAGGCTTGCTGCTAGGAGTATCAGATACACCAGATCTGCCCATTGTACATGATGTGATCATTACACATTACAATTGAAGATCATCAGAAAAAGAATTACCAAAAATGAGTAAACACAATAGAATTATAAGCACTAAAAATTTGATAAAATTAAGAATGCCACTAAGATCAGTTACTAGTACCCATGTATATTACAGCACACTCAGAAAAGGTCAATGAAAGGTAGATCCAACTCAAAATTTCCATTCTTTACAAGAAATTCAGAATTGGTAACTCATATTATCATCAAATTCCATCAAAAAAGTAAAAAAATAAAAATAAAATAACCAATCATAATCTTCCATAGAATTAGAAAATTACCCATCTTGATTATTTTTTTAAAAATACATTCTTTAGTGGATTTTTTCATGGCAATATAGATAATCAGCAGAAATGAAGAGTAATCAACTAAACCCACAAAGAAAATAACTTCAAAAATAAGATATATGCAGTGAAATGAAACAAATTTTTTTCAAAAACAAAAACTGATAAATTAGATGAAAAAAAGAAGCAATAAAGAAGAAAATAATTAGAACCCAAATCAGATCTAAATAAGAAAAAACTAAAAAAAAAAAAAAAAGAAGTCTACTCACTTGGACTTGGAAGACATGGGTGCTCTGCAAGTCAAATTAAAAGCAGTTTTTTTGGAGCAAAACTAAATTTAATTTGAAAAAAGTTCCTTCTTTTCTCCTTCTTCAATGACAAAAATGGTGCTAAATTTCTGACATTTGCAAGGCAAATAAAATGGATGAAATATTTGCAGAAATAATGCAAATAGTGTGGATTTTAATATTTCACCATAATAAAGAAAATGACTTAAGATGTGTTTTTCTAAGATTATAAGAAAGAAAAGAGGATTTTTTTTTTCTTTTTTTCTCCTAACCAAATTTCTTTCTTTCCCTGGTTGTGCTGCTTTCCTTTTCAGTTTCTCACTGTCTGTCTGTCTAATGACTGCTTCGGTGCCCACTACGGGCACTACTGCTATACGGTTGTGTGAATTGACAAAAGTACCCTTAGACTGTTCTTATGTTCTTTTTCTCTAGGATTTACTATAAAGTTAAAGAAAAGAAAAAATGTAGTATGATATGAACTTTTTTTTTTATTTTTACCTTATATCTTGATTAAGACCCTTGTGCTTTTAGTAAAATGAGTTTGGATGGATATTGTGGGTCACTTTCATGTTTGTTTGTTTTTGAATTGGGAAAAAGAAGGTTTGAGTTGGGTACATTGTGTTTTGATTTTATCTTAGTGTAATAGTGAGAACTACTAGTGTACTATTTGTATGAATATTTTTGTTTAGAAGCTCCTTTTTATGAGAATTGCGGGGTTTAATGTGAAGATGGCAATGGGACGGTGTTGGGTTAGGTACAGTCATGACACGGGCTTGGCACAAGCCCATGGGTTTGAGTAGATTATAGTCTGGCATGTGCTAGTTTGTGCTTTTTGATTGACTTGAAATGACATTGTTCAGTTTTTACTAAGGTTTATGAGTACCAGATACAAATAAAATCCCTATTTTATAACTTTGTAACAATTTAAATATAAAATAAGGAAAATACAAACGAATTGGCGGTCCTCGAGCTTGATTTAGGTCTAGCAAGTGAGTTGCACGGCTCGGCACGTAGACTCGCACGCAAATAACCTTAGAGTTACGTAATGCTTTCACAATATCTCATATGTTTTTGTCCATATGAGGCAGCCGAGTATATGTTGTAAGTTACATATTGGAAAATAACTTTATTTCTTTGAAAAATACTCAAGGTACGCAACACGCTCACAGCTCACTTGCGAGGAACCTCTTACCATCCAATATTAGAATATCCTCACTTGACTCTATTTAATTACTAAAAATGCGCTCCTTGCACTCAATTTTGATCAAATTTGATGTTTGCCTTTTCTTACTCAAATTTAGCATTAACGTGATTTCTAGTTACATTGGCCAATATAATATTTTTTGACAATTGCACCACAATATCTTATCTCATTGAGGATAGGCCATATTTATTCACCTTTTACTAGTTGCAAACGGGTTTTTTGTGTGATTAGCTAACAAAAATTGAAAAAGGTAACTTGTTAATGGTGCTTTTGAACTCATGGAAGAAAGAAAAGTATTCTTTTCATTATTGTTTACCTTCTCGGTTTGAATTTATCAACCATAAAGCCAAACTTCAATCATGTGTTTTCATTATATAAAGAAAGTTATATTATCATGTTGGCTTATGTTTGATCAATTCCAATGTATATCATTATGGTATATAATTTTCATAAAATTTAACAATACATAATTAAAGATATTAGTGGCTAAAATGTGCCAAAACTATACAGATGAAGGCCGAAAAAGACAACGGAGTATTATACTTAACGGTATAGATAAGATAGACATCATTGGACTTAGGCTCTGTTCTTTTGGACTGAATAAATGGAAATTCGGTTCGGTTCGGTTCGAATCGATCGGTTCGGTTCGGTCGTTCGTCAGATCGGATCGATTCGGTTGGTCGAGACTTATTCGGTTCGGTTCGGATCGGATCGATCGGATCGGTTCGTACTACAACTTATTGATTTTATTATTATTATTATTATTATTATTATTATTATTATTATTATTATTATTATTAATATTATTATTATTATTATTACTATTATTATTATTATATTCTTATTATTATTATTATTATTATTATTATTATTATTATTATTATTATTATTGTTGTTATTATTATTATTATTATTATTATTATTATTATTATTATTATTATTATTATTATTATTATTATTACTATTATTATTATTATTATTATTATTATTATTATTACTATTATTATTATTATTTTTATTATATTCTTATTATTATTATTATCATCATTATTATTATTTTTATTATTATTGTCAAATATAGTTTTGTATTTTTTTTTAAAATATATGTCAAATATAGTTTTGTAAATATAGGAGTAGTCAAATGTATGTAAATATAGTTTTGTATTTTGTAAATTAGGCAAGTCAATATTCTGTTGCTTAGAATTAGGAGTCATGCATGCTATTGTTACTATTCTACAATATTAGGCGTGAAACATGCTATTGGTTTTGTATATATTGACTTGCGAATAGCAATCTTGGAGGAAAATATTATATTAATAATATTATTACTTCATATCATTATTATTCTACTTGTTATTATTAATATTACTCAATTCATAAGAATATTATTATGCATATTATTAGTATTAGTATTAATATTATTATTATTATCATTATCATTAATATTATTAATTATTATCATTATAAATGATGATAAAAATATTACTCTACTTGTAATTATTAATAATACTCAATTCGGATCGGATCGGTTCGCCCGATTCGGATCGAGGCCGGTTCGATTCGGTTCGGACCGAGTTCAGTTCAGACTTATTCATTTCAGTTCAGTTCAGACTTATTCAGTCCAAAAGAACAGAGCCTTAATTTTTCTTAGCCAATAAAGTTTCCACCAAAAAATTGGGATTTTTTAATTTCTCTTCTCAGTCATATGGACCCTTGTTTTCTCTCTAATTAACCTTATTCTCATACGGTCATGTATAAGCTATTGCCAAAGTCACTGCACTACAACAAGGTATCAAAATCGCTTTGCATTCGGGTATTCACAACATCATCATTGAAGGGGATAACCTCTTGGTCATCAATGCCATTAATAATCTTTGCTCTACTCCATGGAAGATTGCTAATATTCTTGCTGATTGTAAGCTCATGCTCACTCAATTTGCCTCTTGCCAAGTCAGACATCAGGGAAGCAAATCGTGCTGCTGATTGTATAGCCAATGTAGGATATTTATTAATGTCTAGTTTCGATATTTCTCCTTGTAAGAGCATGTACAATGGTACATGGCTCTCCAACTAGCTCACCACTCTCTCTCGTCTATTCTCTCTCTTCAAGCTACTCTCAAGAACCATATCTAAAAACACCCAACAACAATAGAACTCTTTGAAGAGCTCTCCATTCAACTTTTCATTGTTTGGTGGTCCCCATATCAATAAATGAACATCATTTCATATTATGATCAAAGTTATATAAATAAAGTTATTCATGTAAATTAAATAGAATTACAAAAAAAAAAATTCATAATTTATGTAATGTGGAATTTTTTTTAAAAATATATTAATTTTGAATGCTAATATTTAATTTCATAAATTAAAAAAAGATAGTAGATTTTGTTTATGAAATATATCCAATATTAGGCTCATTTTATAGATAAAGATTAATTATAGTTGTTGGGATAGTAATTATTACCATTTTTTTTTTTATTTTTATAAAAAAGATCATTAAATGGTTGCAAGAAGAAAAGAAAACTTAAATAATTGCAATAGTATGTAGGTCCCACACATTGGAGAGTCATCTCCCCTTCAACCCAAATGGTATCTCCCCCAAGAGCCACTTTGCAAAGTGTCTCCATGGAGAGACACCCAATACACACCCAAGGAGCCCCATTGTTGGATAAGAGGTGGCTCTCCATTTTCTCTCTCCTTGGAGAGCTAATTGGAGAACTACTTGAAGAGCCCCATTGTACATGCTCTAATAACTCTTCTCTTACTTCCATTCTTGTATCCGACACATTAGGTAATCCCCTCACGAGGAGGATAGCCTAATGTCCTTTTCTTACCTTTCAAAAAAAATGTATAAGCTATGTCACTATACCTCACTATACCTCCTATTTCTTATATGTATTTTAGGAGGGAGGAAATATTGATTAGTGAGGGTATTCAACAACCTTGTTGACCCAAATTAGGACTGCTCAGGCATTAAATTAAAGGGGTTTTTGCTCTTCTCGACTAGCCTCAACCCCTCACTTGATTAACTTTTTTAGTGTATCACCAATGAGATTGCACATGTAATTATTGATCCTTTTCCATATTTCCTCCAGACCAAATTCAGTACTACAAACAATAATCATTATGTTGGACAGCATGAGTTTTGTTAACCTTAGGTTAGCCGCTTTTCTTTCTTTTCTCTCTGTCTCTCAAAACCCTTCTTCAAAGAAACCCATCTCCACCGAAAACCCCAAGCGGTGGGGGGCTCGGCAGCTGCCGTCTCGCTGGTGGCCGTCGAGCCCTCTTCCCCTTCCCTTTATTTTTTCTTTCTTTGTTTTTTATTTCACTAGGTTTATAGTTTGATAAATCCATCTCGTGATGACGCTTTGCTCCCTTCATGAATTTGGAGTCACCCCCTTCGTGGTGGGTCAATTAGTCCTGTTTTTTTGTTTATTTTTTGTGTGTGGATCCAGGGAAATAGATTTGGAAGTTTTGTCTTGTAGATTTGTGGAACCGGTGAAGCATCGTTTTACAGATTTGGGAAATCATACTCTCCGGCTAAAAATCAAGAATATCGAGATGAAGGTCAGATTTCAGGTTACTATTACATCAGGCTTTAACGATGTTGAGTCATCTAAATTCGATTATGGTTGGAATGTTACCATATCACGACAAATGTCCCAAGCGTCTACATTAGTAGTGTGGATGACAACTTTCGGATTGATATTTTAGATTATCTTTTATGTAAGGGTTATTATGATTGTAGATGCCGTATGGTGTTTTATTAATGATAATTTCCCCATTCCCATTCAAAAAAAAAAAAAAAAGAAATTGATCATATAATGAAGTCATATTGTATAATAATGCACATGGGGTGTAGAAAATTCGTAGGAATCCTTACCCATCAAAATTATTGAAATTGTAAAGGTGAAAATGATTTGTCCAACGAGGAAATTGTATGAATAGCCAATAGGAAATTCAACAACTGTCGCTCACATGGGATGGCTCCAAAATCTACTAGGGAGATGTTTAATCAAACAAATATGTCTATTTTGCCTAATTATTATTTGATCAATTCTAAAATAGCAAGAAAGAGCACTTAACATCATAAAGAAAGAGAATTTTAGTAACATAAAGTACATAGTTGTGGGCTTTATAAACTCTCGTTTTCTAATTTTTTTTTAAGAAAAGTAATTAGACATTTTGTCATGCATAGTTGAGTTTCGTGTTTTCTAAGAAAAAAATTATTATTAGGACATTTTAGCAATCTTCCTTAATAAATAGTGCTTTAGCTAACATGAGAAGTGGACGACTTGCCTTAAATGGAGACAATATACATGAGACATCATCAGCTCTCTCTCTCTCTCTCTTATGTCGAACCTCCTTCTCTTACCTTTGTAGTTTTTCTTAGTTCAAGTGAAAAAGTAAATGTGTAGCTAGTAAAAAACAAAAGGAGTACGTATGGAGTAAAATTCATACTCATCCCTTCGTTTTTTGTGTTGGGGTCAATGTAAATAATGCAAATTTTTGCACTCTGAATCTTACTTTTTGGAACTTCTCTCTTACTTTTTACACTCTCTCCGTTACTTTTAGAAACCCTTACCTTTTGCATTTCGTTACTTTTTTATACTTCTCTTGTACTTTATGTCGTTCTTTGGTAATTTGACTATTAGAAGAACTTTGTGTAACATCCTAATAGTGAAAGTAGGAAAAACAAATAGGAACAGAAGGTGTATATTATATAGAATGAACAAATTGTATTCAGACTTAAGTTAGTCACTTGTAAGTATCACAATTAGCCTCATTCTTGAGTCTTGAGCAACCAAATGATGGATACTTGTGTAATTGTGTGAAATGTGATACAAATATACAATGGGTTAAGGAGCATGTCTTTTCTTGCTAACTGCTAATAAAGCCACCGAAGTCCTACAAAATAATGGTATCTCACACTCAGCCTTGTTAAAGTTTGCTGTCCTCTGGTTGGGCATGTGAATATGTGATAGATCAGCAAAGAAGCACCACAACTTTTAATATACTATCGAATATACCTAACTGGCTCACTATATAGGCAGCTTCGCAGATGTTTGTCGTACGTACGAACTTCAGTCCTGAGTTAAGGGAAAACCTACCCATATACTTTCATGTTTTTATGTGGTTGTCCTATATATATATTCTGATTTTGCATTTGTCAATGTATAATTTTTATCATTAATATTTTTAATTATCAATAAGTAAAGGTGTGTCGAGGGAGTGGTGGCAGCTCAACGAAGTACCACCCTAAATTTAAGGGCCTTGTCCAGAGTTCGAATCCACATCCCAACATTATGTTGGGTTTAGCCTTTACCCAATCTCTGAGTTGGTGTACCCTGCAGGCTAGTAGTCTAATAAGAGTTGGTTAAATAAGTTTAGATGAATTATAGAAAAATAAGATGAAGACACCCTAAAAGTTATAAAAACTTGAAATTGTGTGAAAATATACATGGCGACAAATCAACATCTTACATGATAATATTTGTTTCTCAAGTGTCTTGGCTCAAACACGTCAATGACTAAGACGGGTTTCAATTTATGACATTTTTGTATTAATTTAAGACACTTTTTTTTTGACACTGGATGAGAGAAAATTTAAGACACTTTTGATTCAATTTAGGCTATGTATCTATCAGTTTAATCCATATTTTAATCAGTTCATATATATAATTTTTTTTATCAGGGTGTGTTATGAACTTCTCACTGGCTATCTCATATGATGATACGAGGTCCTCTTTTTGTTAAGTTTGAAATTTTTAATTAAATTTAAATAATTTATTTGAATGGCTTTGAGTTCGAATTTAAATTTTGTCGAGGTCAATTCAACATTGAATGTGGATGAACTTTTTATTAAAAGAAATAAAAAGTACTTTTTTAATATGGTATTGAGATTGATCCTATTAGGTTGTAATTTCTCACAAATTAAATAAGGTGAAACTTGACGCAGTCGGAATTTTCAAAGAAAAAGCAAGTGCAATTTCTAGAACGAACAAACAGATTTACAAGCAATAAATCTGTATAAACTCCGGAATCCACCAGAAAAAGAGTTAAAATCTCAAATATTATTACCAGAATGAAAGTCGACGGCTAAAAATATTTAAATAGTCTAAACAAAACCCTAATACGAAAATTAGGCAAAATAAAATCTGGAAATTATTAAAATACTGTTTTCGGGTCCTACACAAACTCAGATGGCTTAAAAAGCCTGTAGATCACGGCATAGCCGTGAGTTAGACTCGTTGGCCCGTTTCCTTTTCGAAAAGGTATTTTATTAAGCATTCTGACACCGGGAGCTTGAATAGTAGAAATCATTTCAGGCGTTTCCGACGATGGACTTCTTCGTTGAACTGTGTAGCTAACCTTCCTATGTCAAAACTCTTTAATAATGAGGGAGAAAGGGCAAGAAATATCCTCAATTCCCGATTTCTAAAAATCAAAATTGGTAGGAATCGAACCACCCAAATACTACTAATTGACAGGCTAGAACGAGAATGTGTAGTGAATTTTGCGAGACTTAGGAACTTCTTATGAATCTTATCCAATAACATACCGGAACTCAATGTGTATTGTCACATTCTGTACACAAATGTAAAAGCAAAAGGATTTGGGTTGGACTAGATATGTAATTTAAGTCTACTACTCCTAACGTCTAACGTACATAGGCCCAATATGGCAGTATTTCTTATCTAAGGACTCATGGGATCATGGCAAAGGCCGAAGAGTATATAAACAAATCAAGCTAGACTTGGTTTAGTGGAAAAGTTTATGTCTTCCAACTTTATGATTAGGGGGTTTTATTCTTATTAGGGGCATTTTAAGTGAGGGGATCTCTTTATTCTTTTCCCACTTGCAAATTGTCTAGCCCACTAACTTGGGTTGCGGGTAACTTGCGAGAGGTTTCAGCTCGATAAGGCCCTTCATTCTTACCTACCCAAAAAAAGGAGTATATATCCAAACAGTTAACTTCAACAATGCTTAAGACATACGATTCCTATTATGCACGTGTGAAAAAGTTATTTCTGTAGGCTTAGGGAATTTTTTTCTTGTTCAGATAGAAACCACTAATTTTTTTTTTGGAAAGGAGAAACCTTGATAAGTTGGGGAGGGGGTAGAACTGTAGAAGGGACTCCAACTTGCCAAGGGAGAGAATCGATCCTAATAAACATGACTAGGGATGCTTTTAGGTGGAGAAAATAAGACGTGAAAATATTTTGAATAAGAAATGACGATACTAAGCCAAACAAAAGCTCGAAATTAGCCAACCTTGATGATGAATCATAATTGGTCTGAGCTGAATTGACTTGAACCAAATCGACTTGAACAGACCTAAACTCAGTCACAATCAAACACATACTTACCTAACAAATGGCTTGAAATGACCTAATATTTTTAAGATCATACTATATTTTCAAATCTTAAGCAAACATTATTTTGTACTTGAAGTCACGCTACAAGCCTACAATCATGATATGGAGTTTGGACATTTGTATGTAAACCCACAAAAATTAGATCAAGTCGAGTGAGTACAGTCCAATGCTAAAATAGCCTAGGAATTAATGTTGATGTACAAAACTACAAACGCATGAATGTATCACCCAAAAATGAGAAACTATTTCCAAGCATAATTGAACTATTGAAGCAACATAGTCTAAGAATTAAGGGAGAAGTACGTAATCTATGTAAAAAAAAAAAGAGTCAAAAAATTTATGAAAGAATACAGAATTAGTCTCAAGAACAAGCAACCATCATCAAAGAATCAACATTATGCACGACCGTAAAGGCAACTGCAACAGCCCATGTTCTCAAGTGCTTCTTCATGGCCTTATGATCATTACATGAAGGCATCTCAACCACACTATCATATCCATACACAGCACTTCTTTCAATATTACATGTGAAAATTTGCATATCATGTAAGTAATTCTTCTTTGCCCTTCTCTTTGGCTTACATGACCTTTGTAATTGTAATTGTCCCTCTCCTCCTAGTTCGTTTTTCGCCTTAAGAGATCGAATATAGACGTCTTGGATATCGATATCGACGATTTTGTAGGGGATGATCTCTTTGAGGGAGGAAGCATTTGATAGACTTGGGTAGTTTGGTGAGTTAATTTGGCTTATTGATGGAGTTATTGATGTGGGTGGTTCTATATTTGGAATGGTTTCATTTGAAGTTTGCTTGTTTTTTTTGAAGTGATTTGAAGTTTGCTTGTTGTTGTTGATGATGAGTTCTTTTTGAGGAAATTGGAGGTTTTAGAGGATTTGTGGATAGCAGAGAATTGGAGAAGAACCAGAGTGAGTCCAAGTTTTGGATAATATTATCTGACTCTACATTATCCATTGGAGGAGAGAGCCAAACAGTAAATAATGGCACCATCTCCTGGGCCCTGGCTTTGGGGATTAGGAAAGTGCCTATATACTTCCTCCGTTCCATAATAAGTGAAACATAGGAATTGGGCACAAGATTTAATAAACATCACTTTCAAAAGCCAAAAAGTCATAAAATACCCTTTTCATTATCAAAAGGAGGAGAGAGAAAAGTAAACCACACAAGTTTGTGATGGGTACTCTTGTCATTTTGTCACTTTCTTTTTTCCATTTAAGGTATGTTTCATTTATTTTGAAACGTTCTAAAATGGTAAGTGTTTCACTTATTATGGAACGGAGGAAGTATATTGTATATTTTGGAAAAAACTTTGTCTACCCACCATTAATAAAGACTTGTTGAGGGTTGTGGTAATGAAATTCAACTCAACATAATAATTATTTTTTTAATGCTCTATTAGTAGTGGGTTGTCTACCCGGTGGGTAGGTGTAGCAATGTCCGTATATTCTCTCATTTAATGATTGCTGCACCTTGAATTTTGTATTATTCATATATCTCTCTCTGATGATACTATTAATTAATAGGGGCATTTTTTATATTATATTTTTGTGTTTTTTCAATTTCTACGTTGTACCTCAAACTTTCTGAAGTTCTACACGGTATCTTCAAACTTATATTTTCTTTAGTGCATATTCCCCCCCTCCACTAAGGGTCTGTTCTCCCCAACTTATTTTCAGTTCAGTTTAATTCAGTTCAGTTCAGTTGCAATCTGTTCAGTTCAGTTCAGTTCAGTTCATTTCAGTTCAGTTCATTTCATTTCAGTTCAGTTAATTTCATTTCAGTTCAGTTCCTAAATTATTATCATTACTATTAGTTATAATTTAATTCAATTCAGTTCAGTTCAATTCAGTTCAGTTGCAATCAGTTCAGTTCAGTTGCAATCAGTTTAGTTCAGTTCAGTTCCGTTCAATTCAGTTCCGTTCCGTTCAATTCAGTTCAGTTCAGTTGTTTTATGCCGAAGAGAACATACCCTAATTATGTGTCATTAATTTTGTTTGCTTCATATAATATGATAAATATTCCCTATAAGAGTTAAACTATGTAGTTTGAGGGTTTAGGCTCATGGGGAACCTTCCTCAAAATAGAAGGTTTGCGCATTTCCCTTAGAGCTCTTGAGTTGTATTCTGATTTCCGTTGAATGTAATAGCATCTTATTGCTTGCCAAAAAAAAAAGTTAAACTATGTACAAGTTAGATTAATTCCAATGGATTGCAAAAAAAATAAGCGAAATTGATCACGGCTAATTAATAGCGGGAGCAATGAGCATTGTACATTAAAAAGGTTAATTTAAGGTCTTCTGTATAATTTCAAAGGTATAACGTAAAAAGTCTCTAGCTAATAGAAGAAAATGTTAGTATTATGTACAAATATTATTGATTTGTCTTAATCTATATTTCAGAAATATTAACTAGTTATTAAATTTACTTATAATTAGTTTGAAACATTAATAATTTCGGTTATTTCACCAAATATCCCTGACAAAAAAATTTATTCATCAAATACCCCCACTTTTTTTCGAATTCACCATATACCCCAGACCTTTAAAAAAATTCACCAGATGCCCTTATTGACTAACGGAGTTAACTCCGTTAGTCATTAACCCTAATTAATCCTAAAAAATCCTAATTAACCTTAATTAAACCTAACTAAACCCTAAGTAAACCTAAAAACCCTAACTCTCTCTCTCCCTAAC
This sequence comes from Beta corolliflora, assembly GCA_947648045.1. NCBI lineage: Eukaryota > Viridiplantae > Streptophyta > Magnoliopsida > Caryophyllales > Amaranthaceae > Beta > Beta corolliflora. The sequence goes on from CANSZD010000333.1 coordinate 123,321, forward strand.
CCAACCCGAGCCCCCCCTCCCAACCCTAGACCCACCGGCCTCACCACCCAACCCCAGCCCCACCGGCCCCCCCCTCCCCCCCCTCCCCCTCCCCGGCAGCCCACGCAGCCCCTCCCCCTCCCCATCCCCTCCCCCCCCCCGGCAGCCAGCCACGCAGCCCCCCCCCTCTCCTCCCCCCCCGGCGGCCCCCCAGACCCCCCCCCCGGCGGCCACGCGCCTCCTCCCCTCCCTCCCTCCTCGCGCCTCCCCTCCCCCCTCCCTCGCGCCTCCCCCCTCCCTCGATCTCGACGGCGCCTCCCCCCCCTCCTTCACTCCTTCGAACGAGTCGACGGTTTTCGCACTAGATCCGAGTCATCGACCGAGTTCGAAGGGTGGATTCGCGATTTTGCGGCGGGGAGGGGAGGGGAGCGGACCGAGTTCGCGGGGGAAGGGGAGGGGCGACCGAGTTCGGCGGGGAAGGGGGGGGGGCGGGGGTGGTGGGGGAGGGGGAGGCACGGCGGCCGGGGGTGGTGGGGAGGGGGAGGCGCGACGAGGTTGGGGGGTGGTGGGGAGGGGGGAGGTGCGGCGGCGAGGAGGGGAGGAGGCTGGTGGGGCCGGAGTTGTGGGGGTGGGGGGTGGTGGACTGGGGGGTTGATGGGGGGTGGGTGGTGGGGGTGGGTTAGGGTTAGTTTGAGTTTAGGGGTTTTAGGTTTAATTTAGATTAATTAGGGTTTTTTAGGGTTAATTAGAGTTTTTAGGGTTAATTAGTTAATTAGTTAATGGAGCACTAACGTCCGTTAGCCAAAAGGGCATTTTGGGTAATTTGTTTAAAAGTCAGGGGTATCTGGTGAATTTTTTTTAAAGGTCAGAGGTATCTGGTGAATTTTGAAAAAAGTAGGGGTATTTGGTGAATAAATTTTTTGTCAGGGATATTTGGTGAAAAAACCGTAATAATTATCTAGTTACGAATTAGCAAATATGAAAATCAGTCATCAATACTCATTAAAGTTTACCCCATTTGTTCTTTTTCTTATTGATACCAATACCATGTTCTTTTTAGGTTCTTTGAAAATACTTTTATCACGACTCATTTTGGCAATTTTAAACCTCATTCAAGCACCTTTTATATACCACATAAGTTCAAAATATTACCCACCAATAATCAAAAATTCCAAACTTTATGTCATGGTGGAAGTATAAAGAATAAATTAGAAGGTCAAACATGGTGAAGATATGCTGATAGGCTGGTGCCCAATGACATGGGATCCACCATGTCATACTAATTTTGCAAAATTGCAATCTACAAAGTATTTTCAAAAAATATTATGCATCCCGTGACGCGCATGTTGATGATCTTGCTTTAGGTAGTGGGTAGGCAATATCGAATAATTAAAAGTTCGATTGCCAAAGATACGTACGAGTTGTCTAGCCTAATTTTTCAAAAACAAGCCGATTAGTTGTAGGGGAGCGATCTAGGCAACGGTCTAATATATTGCGTGGGATGCTCGGTGACCGTTAATTTTTTTTAAAAAAAAACAATGATGGAAAACCATAGAAAAGAATATGCAAAATATACAAAGGTAAGATGTGAGTATGTGACGCTATTTGCCGCCTATACTTTACTAAACGACAGTCAAATTTTATCTAATACCGTATTCTTCTTCTTTGTCCCTCTTCGCGTTCTTCCTCTTTTTCTTACCTACAATTACCATAACCATTACTACCTCTACCACCGCCACTAATGCCGCCGCCATTGCCACCTTGATGTGTCATATTTAATTTGTTTATAGTTTTAGGTGCATTTAGGTTTTATTTTAGAGCGTTTAGATTTATTATTAGGTTCGTTATTGAATCATATTATGAAAGTATGTTATTCTACTCTATTCAGTATGTTTTCGTGCCTTTAATGAATTGAATTTCAGGTATCGAATACATATTTGGAGTATAATTAGCTAAGCTTGAGTATTAGGAGGCATTTGGAAAGAAGCAGCATCAATAAGAATCGTCATGGATATCTTAGAGTACGAGTTTGACTATTTGAGCTAATGAAACGAAAAAATTATTAGAAGGAATGTGGCAAATGAGTCACGTTCACTCTTTTGACCATAACTTTTAATGTGATTGGAAATTAAATTCATGTTATGTTATGATCTTGATTGTTTTTATTATGGTTTGATTAGTCATTGATATCTCAAATTGATTGGGTCTATATTGTTAATCTTTGCAATCTGATCAATTATTTGATTAAATCTTGATAGTAATGATCCATATATCGAGAGATAGTACTCTTTAGAGGTTTACCTACTATTAGTAGAGTGAATATGAGTGCGAGGGCATCATTATGAAGTATGTACGAGAGTCTTAATGCTCGAGAGAAACTAACCCATACTTCATATATCCAGCTAATGCAATTGTTGATGGCATTTTAATAGATTATAATTTATAAGTATATACTGTACATGGTAAACCATATCATTGCCCTAGATTTGTTTTACTTTTATTTTCCTTATTACTTTAAACCTTTCACCCCATATTTGTGACCTTGTTTAGTTTCTCCATACATAAAAAGTTTGATTGAAATGACCATCTTTCTGGTTAATCCGACCCTACTTACCATACTACATTATTATTAGGTTTTGTTAGGATTTTATTTTTGACAGGTCTACGACAACCTGTCATACCTCCTCCTCCTCCCCTGTCTTCTTCCTCTTTTCTCCTTCCTCTTTTCTCCTTCTTCCTCACTGGATTCCGACCAACAAAAAAAATTCAATGTTCACCATAGAACAACCCTATTTTTTGAGTTCCACCATCATATTTTTTCGATTCATGAACTTCATTTAAAAAATGATCAAACTTTATAAATATTCAAATTTAAAACAAGTTTCTTAATTCAATAGTACAAATATACGGGTTGCTCATGAATAACAATAAACGAGTGTTACTCTACTCATGCTCAAACTCTTTTGTAAATCAAATTTCAAAATTTTGTCTAAACTCAGTACATTATTAGATAAACGGAATAAAATTGAGTTTTGATAAAGCTCGAGCCTGAGCTATTCACCGAGAGTGTCAGCACAACCTAAATGATACATGTAGAAGCGTTTGTGTGAACACATCACTTTTCCACATCACCACAATCCATGTACCACTTTTTAATTACACAACTAGTATTTGGGCCCGGGCGTTGCCCCGGGTATTATTGTTTTCCGAACTTGATATGCATTTTTTTCAATTCGCATGAAAATATATTAAAGAAAACTCAACATCTAAAAGGTACAAATATAATACTATGAACATTTAAAGCATGAGTAAAAGTTGGTTGAGATGGTAGTTGTGCTATGTATAATAGCAAGAGATCATGTGTTCAAATCATGTTGCAAGCCAATTTTACTTTTGTTAATTGACATGACATATGTACACATTGGACAATTCTAGTAGAGTAACAGAGGTGCCACGTGGCGTGTATACATTGTCACGCACGCCTTTTAATATATTAGTATAGATGATCTTAAACAAAAAAGTAGATAAGAATAATTATAACGTTCTCCTATCTTCTTGAAATAATTTGAGATGTAGATTATTCATAAGAAAGCAAGTTTCAAAAGACCATCTCTAAATAATCCAAAATATTTTTTTCTTGTCTTGAAATCCATTTAATCAGGTACATGTATATGTAATATATTGGAAATTGATCAATTTGTATAATTATGTAAAAATCATAAAAAAAATTCGGGGTTACGGCAAAATAAAATGTTTGAATTATTTTTAAGAAAACTGATGAAAAATTTAGATTATTTATATTAATTAACTTTTCAAAAAACAAGTCAATTGATTTAAGAGTAGGTGTTCTAGTCGGCTTTTTTTTTCAAAAAAAAAAGTTAATCACTGCTAATCACTAGCAGCCGTCTAGAGAAGATTATTGTATAACTCAACTGCCGCGTGATTCACGAGTTTGTTATATACATAAGTACATAACCCATATTTTTCACAAGATTAGTTACAGTCAACCAATTGCATTTGACAATTCCTTCTCCAAGACTAAATTTCACAAAAATTGACCAATCAATAATTTCTCCCACAAATATCTCAAAAAAAAAAAATTGAAAAAATTTCTACTCCTCCATTCATGAATAATGTAGAACAAAAACCTCATATTTACAATTGCAAGAGAAAAAAACAACCAACAAAAAATTCATCAAAAAAAAGCTACTATTGTCAAACTTAGATGGAAGTTATTTTCCCTACTTGATTATTGCGTGAAGTGAAGGTTATATACAACCTAGAAAATAAAGTAGGGCCTTTCCTAAACTATACAGGAAGAAAGGAGGCCCAAGATAACTAATACACATTAAATACACAAGCATGACAAATCATAGCCCAAGAGACGATATTAAGCCTTAACACCCCCCCTCAAGTTGGAGCATGCGGATCACAAGTGCCCAACTTGCGAAGGAGAAATGAAAATTGCTTCTTGCCTAAAGCTTTGGTGAAAATATCAGCCAATTGCTCGTTTGTTGTAACGTGACAGGGAGAAATAATACCATCCTGAATAGCATCGCGAACATAGTGACAATCAACCTCAATATGTTTAGTTCTTTCATGAAAGACGGGATTTTGAGCAATATGGAGCGCAGACTTACTGTCACAAAATAAGTTCATAGCACGAGGGTGTGCTACTCCTAAGCTGTCAAGTAACGCTTTTAGCCACTTCATCTCAGAAGTAATGTCGGCCATGTTAAGGCTTTATATACCTCAGTTTTAGAATGTAGTAAGTACACCCAAACGGCTCTAGAAAAATCATCAACCAACGTCAAAAAATAATGTGCTCCACTAGAAGAGGGAATTTTATAAGATCCCCACAAATCACAGTGTACAAGTCCAAAAATTCGATCAGCCTTACTATTACTAACAGGAAAACTATCACGAGTTTGTTTGGCTTGCGGACACACAATACAAGCTTTAGTCAATTTTTTCGGAACACTACTAGTACTATTTTTAATTGCAGGAACTAACTTGAGAACTCTGTCGGAAGGATGCCCAAGTCGACGATGCCATAACTCAAATGTAGATAAGCTAGAATTTGTCATCATCGCACATACTTTAGGAATCCCGCGGAAATAATAGAGTCCCTCCTTCCGTTCACCGGCTCCAATCAGGCTCCCCGAAAGTTGGTCCTGTATTGCACACAAGGAGTCAGTGAATCGTACAAAACATTTAGAGTCATCAATTAATTGCGACACCGATATTAAATTGCATAATAATTGGGGCACAAATAAAACATGTTCAAGAGTGATGCCATCTGTAAGCATAACCCGGCCTTCCTTGGTCGCCACTGCTTGTTGTCCATTTGGTAAACCAACTTGGCATGCTAAAATGGGTTTGAGATGTGTCATACAAGAACTATCGCCAGTTACATGATGAGAAGCGCCAGTATCGATAATCCAAGTACATGGCTTACCTGTCATCTGATCTTGTTGCCCATTATTAATCATGTTAATGAGATATTTGACCTGACTTGGAGTAAGGTCTGACAATGAGGTACCAGTACCACTAGCCCCTAAACGAGTAGGAGAGGCACCCATAGTGCTGCTACCTTCGACAATAAGAGGGGTGCTGTGACATTGGACAGCATGAGCCTGAGCTGGGCCGCCGCGGCCACGACCAGCAAAGGCAGATGTTGGAGGAAGAGTGGACGCAGATGGCTGGGCAGCAACCTTTGCCTTCGCACGCCGTTCTAGCAACCAGTCAGGTTCACCATTTAGCTTGAAACAGGTAGCCTTCTCGTGACCCATCTTGTGGCAGAAAGTACATTGAAGTTTGGATTTATCTGGACGTTCAAAACGTCCCTTAGACCGATCAACTTGAAGAGCAAAAGCATGAGCAGATATGTCTTCTTTCTCGGCCTTCACACGAGCGATCCCGCGAGACCTCTCTTCTTGTGTGAATGCTAAATAAGCTTCATCTAGAGTAGGAGCAGGAACCCGGGACAGCAAGTTAGAACGCACGGTTCCGTAGAGATCATCATCCACACCAATAAAAAATTGGTGGAGTTTTTCTTCCTCGCGATCAAGAGCAAATTTACCTACAACATCACAAGTACAGGATCCACAAACACAATGATGCAGAGGTTTGAGACGATTTAAATCATCAAATAATCCCATTAGTTTATAATAGTAATCCTCCATCGATACACCTTTGCTTTGCTTACAGTCCGTGATTTGGGCCCGCAGTTGTTGGAGACGAGGGCCGTTAGCAATGCAATACTTCTTCTCTAAATAAGCCCAAAGACTTTTGGCTTCATCAAAGTAAGGAATATTGGAGACTACCTTTGGCTCGATAGTACGCAGAATCCAAGAGCATATCATGGAATTGACGGTATCCCAATCTAGCGTCTTCTTCTTCTCCGTGGGTTTGCTTAGGGTACCATCAACAAATACAAATTTACGACGCGCTTTCAGAGCAAGCATCATGGCGCGGGACCACGCCAAATAATTGTCACTGCCAAGAATGACATTAGTGATAATATTGCCCGGTTGATCTCCAGAGCAAAGATAAAAAGGAGACGCCGGATCGATCTTACCTTCACTGTCTCCCATAGTAGACCACGTATATCACGCTGGTGATGTGAGTAGGTCAGAGAAGAATGTGTGAAGATGATAATGATGGTGATGGAAAAAAAAAATCTGTTTGGGATGGTAAGGGTTTGCTAGGCTGCTAGGGCTCCGATACCATGTCAAACTTAGATGGAAGTTATTTTCCCTACTTGATTATTGCGTGAAGTGAAGGTTATATACAACCTAGAAAATAAAGTAGGGCCTTTCCTAAACTATACAGGAAGAAAGGAGGCCCAAGATAACTAATACACATTAAATACACAAGCATGACAAATCATAGCCCAAGAGACGATATTAAGCCTTAACAACTATTTATTTCCACTAATGGAAACATCAAAAAGATTATATTACAAAACTTACCAAATTTAGAAATTCTACTATCACACTATTTCACTACTTAACAGTAGAAGCTACAGTATGAGCCCAAAATCTAAGATAATCTTTCATTTCAATTTGATTATCAGGTGCAGGAACTCTCCAATTCAACAACAAATTTTCTCTTCTCTTTTTTTCCAAATCATCCCATGCTTCTGAAAGATAAGGTCTTGAAAATAACCCACCAGATTTATCAATAATACCTTCATTTATATCATTATTAAGGTTTATATTATGGTTACTAATTGATAATCTTTGTAACCCAGGAATAATTGAAGCCAAGTTTGAATCTTTATCTTCTTCAGAGAAAATAAAACCCAAATCAATAAACCCTTTTAATTCTTCAAATTCAAGGTCAGATAAACTCTTGCTAAAACCCTTGTTTTTTCTTCTTCTGTTAATTACAGTATTGCCCTTCAATGGTGAATTAAGTTTTTCTGACCTTGAATCTTCAAATTCTGCAGAGATTATTTTCCCAGAAAATATGGTTTGGAGTTTTGGGGTTAGATTTAAAAGAACAGAATTTGGTGAAGATGAAGAAGAATCAGATAGTTTTTTTGGAGAAAAATTTGGGGTGATTTTTTTGAATTTGGTTTGAATTGTTGGGAGAGTTGATGGGATTTCAGAATTTGATGAGGGTATTTCAGGAAAGTTTTGATTTTTAATGGGTTTTTTCTTGAAGATTTCGAGGTTAAACCAGTAAGAATCAAAGAGATTAAGCACATATTCAGCCTCCATTAATGGTGGCTAGTTCTTTGGGGAGGAGAGAGAAAATTCTGAAAATGGTTTTGTTTTTTTTGGGTTGGAAAGCTTAAGGAGAGAGAGATGGGAAGGGTATATATGTTGGAATTTTTTGTTGACGATATTGCCCTTGGTATAGTTTAGTGTCTCATAGGAAAGGTCTAGAGTCAAAATGGGCATCAAATAAGCATTATACTAACATAAGTACTTTCTCCATTAAAAATTTAAAATAAATAAAACGGTTTGACTTTTTCATTATTCAAAATCCATTATTTTGGCTTAACCTGGAAAAAAAATAAGTTCAAGTTTGAACAAGGTCAAACAGGTCTGATAAGGTTCAATAAAATAAGGAATGATGAGGTTTAAATGCTTGTTTGGTTGACATTATTTAACATATGAAGTTAGAATTCTTACGAATTGGAATTTTTTGATGTTGTTCGGTTGACAAATTCATGGGAAGTAGAAATTCCTAGGAAGTTTCACTTCCCACAAATTTCCATGAGAATTTTCATTTCCCATGAATCACCAAACAACGTTTAGCAATTCATAGGAAATACAATTACATGGGAAAATAAATTTTCAAGGAATTTGCATTGCCTACCTTCAACCAAACAAGCACTAAGTCAACACTAGCAATAAATAATGAGAAATCACTTTATTGAAAGCTAAATAATATTTTAATTAGTGGATCCATATAAAATAAGAAATGAGAAATATATTTGGGATAGACATAAATGGAAAAATAGAAACTCTATTTAGGACGGATGAAGTATATTTATAACATATAAATTTTTTCTTAATTTTTAAGAATAATTGATTAGAGATATCAATAATTAAAGTTACACATTGACAAATATGCGAGTCAAATAGTAAACTCTTTTTTTTTTAATTGGTCTGTTTAAGTTGATTACACGCTTTCCACTACAGTGATTAAATTAGTGCATATGTCCTTTAAATGGGTATGTGAGATTAGGAAGGTGGACAGGTCAAGGGGTTTATTGTCATTTCAGTTGTTCTCACTAAACGTGTATACTGTGAATCCGTGAAGATAAGCTCGACTCTATAAAAAACGGAATTATAAACTCGGGATTTAACATTGACCACGAGTTGAATTGGAGCCCTACATACATTTATATATTTATATTTGTTTGGATGGTCAGAAGCTCCGAGACATTTATTCGCTCTGTGACGAATCTTTCAAGAACAAACCAAGACCTTATAATCTGATTTTACCATTATTGCGCTGTGTGGTAATACAACTCTTATAACTCGAGCAAAATAGGAAAGTTTTTGAAGATTGAAAAAAAATTTAAAGTCTCTTGTATTTTTTTGAAGTGAAAATTCATTCATTAATATGAAGTCATACGATATCAATAATAGAAGTCGGAAACTAAAAAACATAGATCAAATTGAAAGAAACTTAATTCTAATATGGCAAACCTACTATCGTTGAGTAGAAATAATCTTTTTAAATACCATCTTTTACATCGTTGTCTGATGCAGCCTTCTACGAGGGATTATAACGATCTGACGTAGTTTCTCGCTTGATCCATCGATGTCCTTATCTCAGTGTACTCAAGTTCCTCTGACAAAGAAAGCAAAAGTTTGGAAAAAGAAAGCTCACCCAATGAGCATGTGCTACATGTTTTATGCTTACAATGCGTTGCATAGCGTTATCCATCTTTAAAATTCCGCACTCTAGGGTTTAATTACGTGAATATTTCTAAATGTTAAGGTGTCTTTCACAAATGGAAATGGCACCAGACACCATATATATCTATATGCTGATGTAGAAACCCTACTTGCTATAATCTTTTATTTGGCCAAAATTTAAGTTGGCTAGTCTTTATCAAAGGTGAGGGGTGCACCACCTAATAAATCATGCAATTAAATAGGGGAAACCATATGGACATATCTTTAGTGGTTTATATTTTTCTTTCTTTTTGGAGTTACTTTGAAGTTACTCTAGTTCTTTCCATGCTATATGGTGTTCCCACTTTTCTTCGTTAGAGGATGCATCATCACTTTCACGAGATCTTTCATCAATTAATTAAATCCAGTAGAATCACTCGTGCATAGTACCATCCATCAATTATGGTCATTTGAGTGAACATGCATGGAAGTACTTATTGTAAGTGTAAGGGTAAAAATATAGTTCAATGGATTTACCGTGTCGGAAAATTGCTATGACATGCATGTATAACATACATTAACCCCCAAATCGATTTGACACAACATTTAAACCTCACAACAGGCATGCCACGAACACGAACCGAAATGGTCGGGTGGTGGCAGGGTTAGGATTGCCCCTTTCTAGCTCAATTCATAGTGGAAACACTCGCAAACACTAAGGCGCATTCTCTTCGGCAAGATAAAACAACCGAATCGAACCGAATTAAATTATAACTAATAGTAATGATAATAATTTAGCTATCATGAATTAATAAATGAAGTATAAATTAATAAATAAATAATAGTAATATAATATAATATAATATAATATAATATAATAAACATTAATTGATGATAATAATAGTTTTTAAGAATATAATATGTTAATATTTAATAATAATTATAATAATAAAAATATTATTTAATTAATAATAAATTCATAATAATAAGTTATTAAATAAAATAATAATAAGTTAATAAATAATAATAATAATAATAAATTATCTAATAATAATGATAAAATATTAACTAGTAATAATAATAAACTATTGAATAATAATAATAAATAAGAATTAAAAAAAAAGAATTAGCAATGACAAATATTATTGAAATGTGTACTTCTTAGGCTTGAATTATCATTTTCAATATAATTAGCAAAATCATATAGAAAAAAAAGAATTAGAAAAATAATAATTAGCAATATTAAAATAATAATAATAATTATAATAATAATATTAATAGTAAAAGCAATAGTAATAATAATAATAATATTAATAATAATAATAATGATAAAATAATTGTAATAATAATAATAATAATAATTATCATTGTTTTATTAAAAGAGAAATAAGTTAGGAACTGAACTGAACTGAACAGAAAATAAGTTGGAGAGAACAGACCCTAATACTATGTCACTATGTGTCACCACTTCATATTTAGACCAAGTATAAAATCTTCTAATTCTTCCATGTGGGAGAATAGACTTTTCCAATTCCAAAGACTAGTTTTACAAAATCAAGTTTTAGCTCCCATTTTCTTTTACAGGGCATAAAATATCATAATTATTATTTGCCAACAATCCCTTGCTACCGCAAGGAATTTTTTGAGAAGTTATATAAGATTTTGATACTTAAATAATGTTGGTGTCTTTCGATTGAACTATTACATATGGTGTAAATTAGGTAATTTTCTTATCAAGAAAGTAAACAAATCGTGGATGTCCTTCAACTAGGGAAGAAATCTCAATAATTAACAATGCAACGTGCATCTCACCACAAAAACTAGCTAGTACGAGTTCCGCAATTCGGGATGCTCATGAGTTCTTTAGTAAGACTGCCATGTCTTACATACAAGGTTCCCAAGCCTTCACATTCAAGTAGCTAGGTGACTTCATTATATCTAACTCTACTAGACCACCAAATAATTGCGATATGAAATCATCAAGGGTCCGTTCTGTTCAACTTATTTTAACTTATATAAGATTTTATAAGATAAGATAAGATAAGATCAGATAAGATCAGATAAGATCAGATAAGATAAGATCAGATCAGATAAGATAAAATAAGATAAATAAGATGTTAGACACACACAATAAACTATCTTATAAGATAAGATAAGATAAGATCAGATCAGATCAGATCAGATAAGATCTTATAAGATAAGATAAGATAAGACAAAATAAGTTGAACAGAACGTAAGAGTGATAAATCTCAACCTCTCATAATAAACGATATTTCCATCAAATTAAATGGGCCTCCTTGTTTGCTTGGATTTGCTTTGAGCTGTGGAAGGCTCGAAATTTGTGGGTTTTTGAGGGCAAATCTTCGGACTCGGCCCACGACATCCTCACAAGGGCGAGGAGGCATGCATCTCTTTGGATTAGTGCTTCGTCGAACCAGAACCCAGTCACCCCAACTGTTACCCCCGCCTTTTATCATTCTATTGGGCCTATGATCCATTCGGATGCCTCTTTTATATCCCATACCCAATATCTTTGGCTTGGGGGTGTAATCGGGGATGAGAAAGGGGGGGTGGATAAGAGGTTTTGGGCAAAAGACCTATGCGCAAAGTGCCCTTGTGGCGGAAATTATGAGTATCAAAATAGGCCTAACTTTAGCCCTTCACCTTCGGATCTCGGTTGCAACAGGTGTACTCGGGCATCGTAAGCGAGGCCATAAGTAATATAAATGGGGGATGCTTGTACCGCTAACATCTTTTCTATTGTTGATGAGTGCAGGGTGCAATGTAGGAGGGGTAACTTCAAGCTCGCCTACACTCCAAGGAAGGACAATGCGGTAGCGGATATGCTGGCAAAGACGGCTAGGATTATGGAGGATGAAGTACTTACAATTAGGACATTTCCCAACCCCCCTAATTGTTGTATATGTAACTTCATTGAAGATTCTAATAACTTTATCTTTGAACATTAATCTATGCATTTCCTTTTTCACCAAAAAAAAAAACCCATCTTAGAGGATCACTCCAAAAATAGGGTTATGGAGACATTAAAAGTTATAAGTTCGACCTAACAAAGTGCACATACATGCCATGGAATTGGGAAAGGAGCAATACATACGAGCCTTCTTGTAACAAGTTCAGTCCACCACGAATTATTGTATCGGCATGCGTGAAAAGTGTAAGAGTAACTATTATTTAGGAATGGAGGTAGTAAGTTTCAGGTCCAATATGTTCAAATCAGGTTTGACCAGGTCTAACACAACACTCAAAAACAAGTTCCAATAAGGGTCAATCAGGTCTAATAAGTTCAGTTCAGATAAGTTCAGGTTTTTTTTTGGTGAAGAGAACGCATCCTAAGTAGCCTTTTTAACAAAGAAGCAATCGTTTTTCGCTAAAATGTAATCATTTTTGTTCGCATATAGGACCAATATTCCTAAAGGATTACATTTTCAAGAAAAAAGATTATCATTTGATATTTTGATAAAGAATACAATATTACTAACATAGATAACTATTTTTACAGTTATCACGTACGTTCTGGTGAGAAGGGGTCTTATGGTGAGAAGGAATTACAATTTTAGTAAAAAGGATTATATAAATGTCTCAATATAGTTTATTAGAATTCAATTGAAAATAGAGATATACTTATGGTAGCTTTTGGGACCAGATTTCATTTCAACTTTAGTATTTCAATTCTAGAAACTGAAATCATGTATTTGAATTCCAATTCCAATTCATTGAGATTGATGAAGATGCGAATTACTGGTCCCATAATTGTTCTCTTGATGCCGAAATAAAGGAGGAGAGAGAGGAGTTTGGTGTTCTAGTTTTTTGGGTGAAAGGGAGGAGAGAGAGTATCAAACTCATTAGTTTTTTGGGTGAAGTGGAGGAGAGAGAGTATCAAACTCGTGTGTGAAACATGATAATTGAATTCCAATTCCGGTTCCACAAACTAGTTTGGGAAACGTGGGAATTATTTCGAATTCTGGCATGGGGTGGGCTCGCCGGCGGAGAGGAAGGGAGGAGAGGAAATAATGGGAAATTTTGAGGAGAGAGAAAATAGCACGAGAAATAAATTCAAATGACAGAGGAAGGGGTGAACTTTAAATAATGTGTTTATAACTCGGGTTGGAATTGACCCAATTCCAAATCCAATTCCATTGGGTCCCAAACAAGTGAAATGGGTCAATTCCATCAAATCAAAAGAAATGATTGTTCCCAAACATGCCCCTAAAAGGTGAACATTTAAAAACTTTCAATTGTTGATTAGTGCATTGTTAAAAGAAAAAACTGTTAAGAGTATAACTCACATATGAGTTAGGAATAATTGTCCCACATTGAAGAATTAAAGAGAATGAATAACATATAGATTGGTGGGTTACTCCACTTATCACCAATTGGTTTTAGGATGAACCTGCCAACGTTGTATGTGGTAGAACTCTCCTCCAGCGTTATAGCTCGCGCTTATGTAATTTGTTAATGAGTCTAAGTCGCATCCTTTAATTAACAACTCTTATATATCCTTTAATTTAAAATATATTTTTTTAAGTTTAAAACGTTCCTTTTTTTTTTACTATATTCGCTAAGTGTACCCTGTTTGTAGCTTTCAGTTTAAGTTTGGGTTTTAGCGCTCATATCTATATATATATCTAAAACCCAAAGCAAACAAATGTCATGCTGCCACATGTATCCCCCCTCTGAAACAAATAATACAAAGTAATTAACAAAAATATATGTATGAAGACTCGAACACGCAACCTCTCATTTGAAATACGAATACACTAACCAACTAATCTACCATCTCTTTTTGGTTTTTATGGGGAGAAAAAATACTATTACATACATCTAAGAAAAGCATTTAAAGATATGGTAACTTACATCTCACAATATACCCCACAATTATTGAGGAGACCCACCATTACATCCAATTATCTCAAAAGTTACGGCCCATAATACTTGGTAGCTTATGTGGCCCGCCAACATTATTGGAGCAAAAGTGCACACTACTACCTAGGGGTGTGCACCGGCCCAAAACCGGACCGGGCCGGACCGGTTGGACCGGTGGACCGAAATGTGATTTTTTTTGGACCGGGTCCGGTTTTGGACCGGAATTTATATTTTTTTATTAAAAAAAAACTTTTTCTTAGGTTTAAACATATTTATAAATTCAATATATTAAAATATAATAATTCTAAAAGCAATAATCTTAAAGGCAATAAATATGAGGTTTTAACTTTCTAACTTTCTAAGTTTTAAACTTTTTTTTAACCTTTAAACTTATTTTCTTAAAAAAAAAAAACAAGAATTTCGGTCCGCCGGCCCGGACCGGAAAATTCCGGGTTTGGACTGGATCGGACAGGCAACCCGGAATCCAAAATTTCATGGACCGGTAACTGGACCGGAATTTTCCGGTCCGGTTCCAGTCCGAATTCCGGTCCCGATCCAAAAGTGCACACCCCCCTACTACTACCACTAATAGTCCCTCCTTCATTTGCTTGCTCCATACCCATCAAAAGATCCAAACCAACTATCAAATACACACTCGGATGACTAATCAAACCCAACATTCTCATAGATTTAAGAAGTACAACTGCTAATCTTCCCTTCCCCATTTAGGTGTTGCATACACAGGATGTCACATGTATTCCCACCCTCCCCAAACAAATGATGCAAAGTAAATATGATTTATCATGCTGTCACATGTACTCCCCTCTCTAATCAAATGACACAAATTAAATTATAAAATATAGTGCTTAAGGCTAACATGACCTCCCATTTGAAATGCAAATGCATTAACCAACTAATCTACAATATAATATTTGTCTTTGTGGGGAAAAAAATTATTTATAGATATACTATTTGAATTTAAAAAAAAAGTATATAATTGACATATCTGGAAAGTTTATAGCCTAATATTTCATAATTTATAGCTATAAACTACATTGCTTCCGCTTTAAGAACCAAATTGTAACTACACCAGGGGTGGTTAGGAGACCCGATATGTTTGACCCGTCATGTTGATCTGTCTACCCAAAAATAGGTAATAAACATGAAATTTTATTTTATGGGTTGGGTAACCGGCCCAAAAAAAAGATGCAAAAATCGAGTCGATTAATGAGCTTGCTTTTAAGTTAAACGTGTATCTTGGATAATACATCGTTATATAATGTTTTTCTCTTTCTTTTTTCACAGTTACATTAATCTCTTCTTACAATAAACAATTGTGAAAATATATCAAGTTAGCTTATTTAGCTACCCGATACCACATTGTTGTGCTTGTGACTTTCAGAGGGGAAATAAAAGATAAATAATAAGAAGAATCAACATTTTAAAGGAGAAGCTGGATTAGATGAATCAACAATTTAACATTTTAAAAAAAGGATTTGATGAATCAACATGTTAATGGAAAAATTAATTGTGATGCAATCTGCAAGTGAGAATATTTACGTTATGGTTGATCGGTAGTAGATCCTTTTGAGAAATGATGATTAGAGTTGGCATGCAATTGACAGTTGGCACTCATAGTAGTACCCAAAATACTGTAATCAACATGGATCGACATTTGACACTCATAGTAGTAGCTTCTTCTGTAGCTCTTCTAATGATTTATTTTCCATAATAAAGCTATGACACTTTTGCGAGCACCCAGTTGTTCAGAGTCGAGTCATGGGTTACTTTTCTTTGCTACTCGCAAATGCGGGTACCCACATATTCTGGTACACCCACATATTTGGGTACCCGAATAATTAGGTAACCGATTATGAATACTCCTAAACAACAAACTTTCATTAATAGGTTACATTCTTTAAAGAAAAAAGCAAAAAAAGAACGACATTAACCATCTTGAATAACTAAAATGTAATGAACAATATAATATAGATTAACCTCGGGGCATCTCCCGGGTCAACCACTAGTTAGACTATAAAAGCTATGACAATCGATAGTTTGAAAACCTACATTGCAATAAATTTACCAAATTATACATCATAATGTTTATAAGATAAGAAAACAATGTTTAATTTGATATCTATTGAAGTTAAATAGTAAAGTTTAAAGAACAAGAAAAAGGGTGGTGGGGGTGGTGGAGTAGGATGTTACATGGAAAACTGAAAAAAAAAGTATGGAATTAAAGCACAATTACTATAGCATAGTCCTGATACAGAAAAAATGTGGACAAGGGTTAAGCGTATGTACCTTGTCACATTTACGAGATTATAAGAAATCATCAAACATTTAACAGATGATTGCACAAAACTATAGCATAGTCCTGATACAGAAAAAATGTGGACAAGCGCTAAGCATATGTACCTTGTCACACTTACGAGATTATAAGAGATCATCAAACATTTAACAGATGATTGCACAAAACTGTAGCATAGTCTTGATACAGAAAAATGTGGACAATCGTTAAGAGTATGTACCATGTCACATTTATGAGATTATATAAGAGATCATAATCAAACATTTAACAGATGATTGCACAAAACTATAGCATAGTCCTGATACAGAAAAAATGTGGACAAGCATTAAGCGTATGTACCTGGTCACATTTACGAGATTTTAAAAGATCATCAAACATTTAACAGATGATTGCACAAAACTATAGCATAGTCCTGATAGAGAAAAAATGTGGACAAGCGTTAAGCGTATGTACCTTGTCACATTTATGAGATTATAAGAGATCATCAAACATTTAACAGATGATTGCACAAATACATTGCCGGGCAAATCTCCTTTGGCAGTGAGCTCACTTAGCCTCCAACAAGCTGACTTATCAAGTTATTATCAGCTATGAAGTTAGCTATAAGCTTACGACTAAATGACTGCCTGCCAAAGATGACTTTGCCCAGTAATGCATATATGCACTTGACTTATTATGACTTTGCTGTTACTTAGATTTGGAGGTCAGAGTATATTTATATGTGATGCACCAAAGGCAAGTCATTCGTTGCGAAAGGCATATCCTTAGCACAAACTTTGCCCAGTAATGCGTATATGCACTTGACTTAATATTATGACTTGCTGTTACTTAGATTTGGAGGTCAGAGTACATTTATATGTGATGCACCAAAGGCAAGTCATTCGTTGCGAAAGGCATATCCTTAGCACAAACTTTGCCCAGTAATGCGTATATGCACTTGACTTATTATAATGACTTTGCTGTTACTTAGATTTGGAGGTCAGAGTAGATTATTATGTGATGCACCAAAGGGAAGTCATTCGTTGCGAAAGGCATATCCTTAGCACAAACTTTGCCCAGTAATGCATATATGCACTTGACTTATTATTATGACTTTGCTGTTACTTACATTTGGAGGTCAGAGTACATTATTATGTGATGCACCAAAGGCAAGTCATTCGTTGCGAAAGGCATATCCTTAGCACAAACTTTGCCCAGTAATGCGTATATGCACTTGACTTATTATAATGACTTTGCTGTTACTTAGATTTGGAGGTCAGAGTAGATTATTATGTGATGCACCAAAGGGAAGTCATTTGTTGCGAAAGGCATATCCTTAGCACAAACTTTGCCCAGTAATGCATATATGCACTTGACTTATTATTATGACTTTGTTGTTACTTACATTTGGAGGTCAGAGTACATTATTATGTGATGCACCAAAGGGAAGTCATTCGTTGCGAAAGGCATATCCTTAGCACAAAAGTTTCACCCTTTGGATCAATTGCAGTTTTACGACTCAACTTGAATTCGAAAACAGAACTAAGGAACGAGCTAGTGTGGAATATTTGTTTGCAGGGAAGATATTCTAGGCACATCCTGTACTTTTTGTAGCAAAATGTGGTCCTTTGCAATTTGCGCGCATCCATATTTGCTGCAGGCTATATGTGGCAACATGGTGCTTTACAAATGATGCTCGAGATATGTAAGGAAGAAAAGTAATTTTAAGAAGACTAAAAAAACAAATTCCAAGAACCAAACTGAAATTGGTACAATTACTTCAAATGCTAGGTTGTTTTAAGTTCTTTTTTCAGGTTGTCTTTTGTATTTGACAATTTAGATTTATAAAAAAGTTATTTCTTCGTTTATATTGGAAACTAAACAATGCTCAATAGATCTTAACTAATTATAGAACAACACTAATTAATGTACTGGATATGTTAACTAAAAAATAATGTAAGTCTACATATAGATTACCAGCTGTAAACTATTGTGCTAAAATACTTAACTAATTGGCCAAAAACATTAACTAATTCGCCAAAAATATTATCGTGAGAACTTGTGAGACGCGGTCCGTTTTTGAAAAACATATCTCTTGGATTTGGGCAGGTCTCACGTTAAGACTAACGTGAGACCGTCTTTTCCAAGAATTTGTGCTATAAAAGCTATGAAAATCGATAGTTTGAAAACCTACATTGCAATAAATTTACCAAATTATACATCATAATGTTTATAAGATAAGAAAACAATGTTTAATTTGATATCTATTGAAGTTAAATAGTAAAGTTTAAAGAACAAGAAAAAGGGTGGTGGGGGTGGTGGAGTAGGATGTTACATGGAAAACTGAAAAAAAAAGTATGGAATTAAAGCACAATTACTATAGCATAGTCCTGATACAGAAAAAATGTGGACAAGGGTTAAGCGTATGTACCTTGTCACATTTACGAGATTATAAGAAATCATCAAACATTTAACAGATGATTGCACAAAACTATAGCATAGTCCTGATACAAAAAAAATGTGGACAAGCGCTAAGCATATGTACCTTGTCACACTTACGAGATTATAAGAGATCATCAAACATTTAACAGATGATTGCACAAAACTGTAGCATAGTCTTGATACAGAAAAATGTGGACAATCGTTAAGCGTATGTACCTTGTCACATTTATGAGATTATATAAGAGATCATAATCAAACATTTAACAGATGATTGCACAAAACTATAGCATAGTCCTGATACAGAAAAAAATGTGGACAAGCATTAAGCGTATGTACCTGGTCACATTTACGAGATTTTAAAAGATCATCAAACATTTAACAGATGATTGCACAAAACTATAGCATAGTCCTGATAGAGAAAAAATGTGGACAAGCGTTAAGCGTATGTACCTTGTCACATTTATGAGATTATAAGAGATCATCAAACATTTAACAGATGATTGCACAAATACATTGCCGGGCAAATCTCCTTTGGCAGTGAGCTCACTTAGCCTCCAACAAGCTGACTTATTAAGCTGTTATCAGCTATGAAGTTAGCTATAAGCTTACGACTAAATGATTGCCTGCCAAAGGTGACTTTGCCCAGTAATGCATATATGCACTTGACTTATTATGACTTTGCTGTTACTTAGATTTGGAGGTCAGAGTATATTTATATGTGATGCACCAAGGGCAAGTCATTCGTTGCGAAAGGCATATCCTTAGCACAAACTTTACCCAGTAATGCATATATGCACCTGACTTATTATTATGACTTTGCTGTTACTTACATTTGGAGGTCAGAGTACATTTATATGTGATGCACCAAGGGCAAGTCATTCGTTGCGAAAGGCATATCCTTAGCACAAACTTTGCCCAGTAATGCATATATGCACCTGACTTATTATTATGACTTTGCTGTTACTTACATTTGGAGGTCAGAGTACATTTATATGTGATGCACCAAAGGCAAGTCATTCGTTGCGAAAGGCATATCCTTAGCACAAACTTTGCCCACTAATGCGTATATGCACTTGACTTAATATTATGACTTTGCTGTTACTTACATTTGGAGGTCAGAGTACATTATTATGTGATGCACCAACTGACCGAAGGCAAGTCATTCGTTGCGAAAGGCATATCCTTAGCACAAACTTTGCCCAGTAATGCGTATATGCACTTGACTTATTATAATGACTTTGCTGTTACTTAGATTTGGAGGTCAGAGTAGATTATTATGTGATGCACCAAAGGGAAGTCATTCGTTGCGAAAGGCATATCCTTAGCACAAACTTTGCCCAGTAATGCATATATGCACTTGACTTATTATTATGACTTTGCTGTTACTTACATTTGGAGGTCAGAGTACATTATTATGTGATGCACCAAAGGGAAGTCATTCGTTGCGAAAGGCATATCCTTAGCACAAAAGTTTTACCCTTTGGATCAATTGCAGTTTTACGACTCAACTTGAATTTGAAAACAGAACTAAGGAACGAGCTAGTGTGGAATATTTGTTTGCAGGGAAGATATTCTAGGCACATCCTGTACTTTTTGTAGCAAAATGTGGTCCTTTGCAATTTGCGCGCATCCAGATTTGCTGCAGGCTATATGTGGCAACATGGTGCTTTACAAATGATGCTCGAGATATGTAAGTTAACTAAGAAATGTTGGTCTAGTTTTCATGTAGTTTGTGTAATTGACTGGCCTGTATATCTTGACTAATTTTCTTAACACTTGACAAATACAATAATTTAGAAGTCACATTATTTAACTAATTGCATCATGTTCTTTCGAATCATTTCATTGTTTTTGCCTTAAGCATTGTTATCATAAAACTAGCTCATGTATTATACACGAGCACTACATGAAATTTGTTTTTAGAAATTGCTTCACATCAGTTTGAGAAGAGACAGTTAGATCCAACGACTTCTAAACATCATAAATTAGAAAGAAACTCCGATTTGTGAGTTAGGACTAGTTGGCTCACATTAAATAAGAAGAGGTCGTATAATTAAAGCTTAGTGCGATACAATAGCTATATGCAATCTCCGTGACTCTGCAGTTTCAGAATCTTGGACAACAACTTGAAGATAGAAAAAGGAAACGAATGAAATTGGTGAAGCTATGAAGAAGTTGGATTGATCAAAACAACATGCGAATCTCTACTAAAAGTGTAAATTAAAGTACAAATAAAGCTGATTTTTTTCTTAATCCTTGATGTGAATATGTGATCCATGAAACCAACTCTGCAAGAATTCCACAGCATATGCTATGACTTAAATCAAAATATTCTTATTGTGGAAGGAGTATGAACATTGTGAATATTATCTACTTTATGGAGTTAATTATAAACTGCATTGAAAATCCTTTTTGTCAACAGAATACATATATACATATATATTTCCTCCGTTTCTTTTTACTTGCAACATTGAACTATGCCATAAAAATTTAGGAGTTGAGAGATAAAAAGAGACAAAAAAGGACCCCTATGTGTTAAGAGAGAGTATATATTGCGAAAAATGTGAATGTAACAAGTAATATGCAACTTCTTAAAGCGGCGGAATTATATTATTTACCCATATTTGGTCTGGAAGTACCAAATTCGAGAAAATAGATCAAGAGAAAACTTTGTCTGAGGCCATGTTTCTAATTGCTAGTGCATGTATCTTTGATTGTCATTATATTAGACCATGTACTTTGATTTCTATAACACTAGACCACATTATTGTGCTCAAGGTTAAGTAAGCAAAGAACTAGATTTTAGCTGAGCCAACTAATAAGTTCGATACGTAAAGATACCAATTTTTGATGTATTGTTGCAACTACACCACTATCAATCAATTACAGAAGTTCTTGAATTAGAGGATGATTAACTTATGCATAAATGAAGTAATGACAACTCCATAAGCCTTATGATCAAGGGTGATCAGCAAACTATAGTAAGACAATTGCATGGCTGAATTGTGAGGTAACTCTTATTTAGCTATGAATAGCCGAAACCGACGGAGATTTCTGTCCAAACAAGATAGATTGCTCACACACCAGTAGGTAAGAACAACAATACAACCCATTAATTCATCTGGCTTTGTGACAAACTCAGGGAATTATTAGAAGCCAAAGCAAGTGTGATTTTCGGCATGCGAAAAATAGCATATTTTCGGCATATGCTCAAGAACCCTTGTGGTCCCATACTCAACAACATTCCTCTGATAACACAAATTTCTTGCAATCTCACAATTTTTGCCAGGACAATATTTGGAGACAGTAAAAGGAAGAGAATTTTATTCTGGTCTTTTTGCTTTTTCCCTGACACTTTAAGGCTTACAAGAACATGTTTAGAATCTACTTCAGCATCAATTTCTGTCACTTTTGATCTTGGATTTGACGATGTCATTCAGACACATCCGAGAAAAGATTTAACAGCATGTTATATGATGTCAAACTTAATATATATACTGGGAAAAAAAAGATGCTAACAAGTCTAATATGATATATATAGTTCCTTCAATGAAAAGGGTTCTGTTTGATAACACAATATGGTTTGTCATTGAAACTAGCCATCAAGCGCGTTTTCAAGGACATGGTCACGAACAGTACATAAATGTTCTTAGCTAGTTCACTCTAAGCCGCAGCCTGCATATGGCAGGGTACACCTAGCTGTATTACCCTAGCATATGCTTTCTGTTTCTTTTGGCATATTCAAATTGAGGAAGGCACCTAACAAATGCAGACACTGAATATTTCCTGGAATAAACAGAGTAAAGGAAAAGTAAATCCTTACTGTTGTTCTCCATTTTATCATATGGGATGTTGAACATCTGATGTTTTGACAGAAAAGAAACAAATGCAATTTGTTCAATACCTTTAGTTAGTAGTCATTAGATTATTAAGTTTGACTTGTGCAGGTGTATTTAGTGAGTTTCGTCTCAAGAGATTAATTATGTGTAAATAAATAGAGCATTGCACCCATTTTTATTAGAGTTCAAGACTCCTTGCAGAGCTCTAAGGAATTTTAGAAATTAGACAAAAAATTGTTTTGTGGTCTTGTTTTGTGTGGTTTGGGAGATAACTCTACCAAAACGCAAATTTACAGTAAAAAGATGGCAACGACGTAACTAGTGCATAGACTTTAATGTGTAGACTTTTAATAACAAGTTTTGTGGGACAAAAGATTTGGATTCGGATTTGATATACATGTTTGAGAACCTAAATTCAGGCTGATTAATAATTGGTTCAATCATACATGCAACAAAAAGGGGCACTTTACTAGGAAATTTTGGATGAAACGTTCACAAGAAATGGTACTAAGCAAAATCTGAAAGAGCTAAAAGTCTATGGAATGGAGGGCCAGTTAGGATTTATTCGGTTATTCCTTTTACTTGTGAAGCAGATTTACCATTGATATATTTTACACGTAAACCTTAGTAGTTAGTACGTTACACTAGCGTTTACAAGCAGAAAGTGTGAGGTTAGGAGCGGAAGCACAAAAGAGATATGAAGTGAAAATTAGAAACAATGACAAATAATATACGCGACAATAATTTTAAGCACCTTTTTATAGAAGATACAATCCTAACTCTTAGTCAAACTAGGAAACCATTCTGACATCTAACCAAACTAATAACAATCAAATAGGTATATTAGCTACAATGAGGAACTTCGACAGCTAACAAGCCATCAACCACAACATTGTGTCGTTTTCGACATGGGTGTGATGGCCTTCAATAAAATTTTTGCTACCCTCTAAAAGAACCCACACGGGCGTGTTGATCTGGATATGGCATTATTGACCCCATATGCCATTATCTTCTTGCTTTGCTTAATTGCTTACCAACTTCACCACGACCAAACCTAGATTCCACCACGTGTTTCCGGTCCTACTCCCGTATTTAACTTGTTGAGCTTGCATACTTAAACATAACAACATATTCTTAGTCAGTTGTTGTAATACTGCGATTGAGCCACACGACAAAGGATTCCCCATGGATTAAAAAGCAGATCAAAAGAGCCAATGAGGATCATTTTGATGGGAAATTAAGATTGTAATCACATTAGATAAAATGAAAGATCAAATTCTAGAAGAAGAAAAACAAAATAGAGACACATATGCAACATTACCCTTCATTTTCTACACCATAAGTTGCAAACTTCGAAGTTGTCTATGATATACCATGCATAGCTGAATTGCCGGGCAAATCTCCTTTGGCAGTTTTAAACTTACTCCTCCATATCTTGTTTAATTAATTGCATACAGATAGAGTGGTTGTCTGCCAATGGAGTATTGCCCTGTAATGCATCCATGCAGCTGTTGTTAGTTGCAATGATATTGATACTTACATATGTACCCAAGTATTTATAGTTGATGTCTGAATTTTGTATATGCCATGAAGACATAGAATATTCTTAGCATATCCATTATGTTTATGCAAAATTACATTCCAGTGTCCTGCTGCACATAAAATTTCTTTAAAAAAGATATCAACAATAACACATAGCCTTTCCATGTTTATAAGACTTTGAATCTGATATATTTGATAAAATTTTAATACTTAACTTGGATTAAGCTCCTTCAAAATATATAAATATTAAAAAAAAAGCATCTTCAAAGTTGATGGATGAATTGAAAATGGAATATACTAGTTTTTCAGCTTAACCAAAGGAACACAATTGAAGGCCTTTCTACAATCAAGCCCTGATAAAGCCGGGGGGCTTGGCCAGGATAAAATGTACATGCTCGTGTCCGGTGTCCGTGCCATACCATGTCAACCAAACTCAAAACTAAGGCCAAGGTACGACATGGCCCATGGCTAGGCCCGACCCTTAACATGTCCAAAGTGGGACATGGAACAGGGCCTCACTTTCAAATGGTCCCCCAAATTGAAAAAAAAATTCTTTAAACATAAAAGACTTCAAGCTGATAGTCAAAATGTCTACAAGTTTCTTGAATTCAGCTCTTCTTGGAATGTATCAAAAGATTTTGAAGAGAAAAGCTTAGTTTGACGATGCATGTTTGTTATTTGGTTTACTTGCATATTTTGGTGGTTTCTTTGAATTTTTTTTATAAAGGGGCCTATTTTCAATATTAGCACAGAGCCTCCATATTGTTCAGGCCAGGGCTGCCCATGGCCCATGGGCACACCGTGATAGGCCGTGCCACACTGGTCAAGTTAAAAAATTAGGTCTATTCATAGCACGACCCACATGCATGTCATGGCATACGTCCATGCATAGGCTTAACAATCATGAGTTTTCACGCTTTTCAATGCCAAAGTTTGTGCAACTTCACAAAATAAATTGCCTAAAAAATGCATAACTAGCTTTTAAGGTGGGCTATACCCTAGGTAATTATATTTTTCATTTACTAAAATTTTAGTTTAAAATGATAACACTATCACTTGGTTTGGTTGTGGCTTACAGAGAGTAAAACACCCTAAAGGAGAGCGCCACATAATACCGTTCCATGTTCAGAAACGTCTTGTAATATATTAGTATAGGTTATAGATGTGAACATATCGTGGATGGAGTACTTTCTTGGAAAGTTAGAAATAAACCTTGGTCATAATTTTTACAGGTTCACAACAGTCTAGCGTTGTACTAAATTGCCATTGAACCAATGTGCATTTGGCTCTTCAAGAGAAACAAACACCACTTGACTAACACGTTCATCTTCAATAACTGTGTATGCTATGTTGCACAAAAATGGAAATTTAAGCAACATTTTCTCATCAAGAGGTCCTATGACCTACATTATTAGTTCTGTTCCAGTATTTTTGCAATTAATTCTTTTTAACTTTTCGTGTACAAAATGCTCTCAAGATTAATTTGATGCAACAAGATTATATGATATAAGACGCAGAATAATTCTTGTTACATAA
Source organism: Beta corolliflora (assembly GCA_947648045.1). Lineage (NCBI taxonomy): Eukaryota > Viridiplantae > Streptophyta > Magnoliopsida > Caryophyllales > Amaranthaceae > Beta > Beta corolliflora. Next base: position 149,198 of record CANSZD010000333.1, read on the forward strand.
GAAGCAAAGAAAAAGAAAAAGAGGCAGACATATCTCATGGATATACTTATTTCGAGGGGAGGCATTCTTTCTTGGTCAAGATATCTGTGCTGCTAAATATTCTTGTCATGATGTTTTCCAGTACCAAATGCAAGTACAATATACAATTTATTGATGGTTGCTATAAGATCATGTAAAGTAGTTGACTATTGCCATGAACTATATATTCCAAAAGCTTAAACAACGTATGAAATCAGTCTAAAATCTAACTTTATGCTACTTTTCTCTTTTACTAACAAAAGTCTTCTACTCTTAATCTCTTATGCTACTATATGTTTTTCTTCCTTATTTCCTTTTATGTAAGTTTCTTTTTGTTCTTGTTTGGAATATTTTCCTTTGTGGCCTAAACGTTTCCCCATTTTATTATCCACCTAATGGATCCCACTTAACTTCACCTAGCACCGCCGGCTTTAGTATTATCATTTATCTCTAGATGCACTGCAAATGGGTCTCATTTACACCATTAACTTCACTCTCCCACTTTTTTTAATTCTTATTTACCACTCCTTTGGTTTCTTCCTTAGGTAACTTCTAGGAAGAACAAAAAAGAACGAAGGTATATATACATATATGTTCAAATTTCGCCAACTAAATAACATAGCATCTTTATACTGAGGTTTTGTTAGGCATGTTAAATATGCGTTTAAACTACATTATGAAATAATAATGAAGATAACTATATATATGCACATGACAGAAGTTTAATTCTGTAATTTATACATGCAAACCATAATATATAAGGAGGACAAGATATATACAGATGATGAAGATTCTCAAGTACTAAGTGAGGATAAATGGAGAGAGCTTAGGGACCATAACTCCATAAATATGAGAGGGAAGACCCACTAGCTAGAACTATCCTAGCATATGCCTTTTGTCACTGTGGCATATCCAAATTTCGGGTACAAGTAGAGCTGGTATAAATAAGGCAGTGAATGAGTCCTGAGCTAAGCAAGTTAAGAGCTTCGAAAGACAGATTTCGATTGGTGATGGCGAATGACAGGGAAATTCTCCTTTGGCACACTGTCCATGCTCATGCATACTTCTATTGTGCCAAAGGAGAATTGCCCTGTAATTCACTACCACACTTAGTTTCAGTTGCAAGTAGTGTCACCAAGGTAGTTTTTCTTCCTATTTTGACCATCTTTTACAACAAGTATCATTTTTGGTGTTAACTATTATTATGTTTGCATATAATGGCAGTTAGTCGCCCTGGCCAGAGTTTTCGACATCTGCCTCTATATGATTGAAAACAAAAAATAAGACCTTTCCAAAGAGAACATCATATCAGATATGAAAATTATATTTTACTTTTCCTACTAATGACATGGTAGAATATAATTATGGTTCAAGGAATACAAATATATTCAGATTTGTCAGGAAATATTGTTACAAGTAGAGGTGTACAAATATACAACTATTTGCCTGAAATGTAAGCAGTTAAAGATCATCAATTTGCAGGAACAGAAAGACTGTCAATGTGGATGGAGGAAAGAACTGCTGTTCCAGATTGCAATCTACTACATATCTACTGATTCATAGACTATTGTATGGTGCAACTCTTAGTGTGTATAAGCTCCCTGCGAAACTATATAATATAACGAAATATTTGTTCGAAATTTTGTGTGCAAAGTTGCTTTATAGTATCTGAAATAATAAAAAAGAATGATAAGGAAGTCCACTGCTCCTTCTATTTGAATCATCATGTAAGGACTTCACAAAAGTTCAGAAATATGACATTAATCAACAAAAGAAGAGTTTAAAGTTATTACAGACTGAAGAGTTTCTCCCTGGGAATGGGGGGACTTGTACTACTAGTGTTACTGCTTACAATATCCTGCATAAGCAACTTAATACAACTCTGGGGTGGGGTAATTAGATCAACTATCTGGCCGGCATAGAAGCTGTCTTTTCTCGCCATTTTTGCAAGTGCATCTGCAACTGTGTTGGTGCTCCTTTTATTTCTTCTAATGTATAACCACACAGCTCATGCTGGAAACAAATGGGGGGCGGGGGGAGGGGAGGGAGATAGAACAATGTACTGATAGAAACAGCAACACCGATGTTAGGAATAGTGATCAAGCAGTCGAAGGGTGAAGAACATGAAGGATCTCCAATCTAAGTAACAGCAATGTGTTTATGTTGGCTACTCAGATATGTGAGATTTCTGATATCTTTTTACTGCACAATTTCTTTTTGCTGAGTTTATGTCAGAAGCAGTTTGGCCAACAGTAAAACAGATTAAGTTCCTTAGAGATAGCTTGGCAACTATGACAAAATTTGCTCCTTAGGCTTCCAGAAGCAGATTTTAAGTTGATTCGCTTAGTTACTCATAATCTTATTAATGCTTTAGTTAATAACGCAATGTAAGGCTCTCAGCCATATAATTGTATTATACTCCTACATGATTTTTTTCTTAAAGTTTAATGAGAATTTTAAAAGTTTGGTTTATGTAATCGTGACATTCTATACAAGACGAACAAACAGGAATGAGGGAGTACATAACAAAGACAAATATTTGCAGACAAGCTCACTAACACAATTTTTAGGCTTATCTGTAATATACTTACTCATGAGATCATGATCTCAGTAGCTTAGCCGAGTGACTTGAGATCTATGGATGCAGAAGTTTGTATCAATCAAGCACAATCTGTTATATAATTTACCTTCTATGATTTCGTTCTTTATTTAGCAGAAGTTACTGTTTCGGTATTGAAACGGTTGGCGGCCTCGAGAGAAGTCCGCCAAAGGTTGGGATAGGACTCCGCTAGTGAATAACTGCACAAGAAGCAAACGTGAACTACCCTCGGGGGGGATGCGAGGAAACCCCCTCCGATGCTCAAGTCAGCACGTGTCCAAATAGGATTTAGAGAGAGAAAGTAGAGAGAGAGAGATAAGAATTCTGGGTGTGAGAGAATGTACCTGCAGAATAGTACTAGTGGGGTATTTATAGAAGTACTATTCACCTGACAGGGTGCGTAATCCTTTTACACGTGTACGGTCATGGTGCTTCTGACAACTGGGAAGATTCCCTTATTTTGTCCTGTTGGGCGACCGCCAACGTTGTCGGACATGTTGATGTACTGACTTGTTAGAGCTGTGGGTAACAGTTTAAAGTATTCGCGTCCGTGATGGCGCTCGCGGACCTATCTCTGGGATCCGCTATCATACTTGGGTTATACCCATACAACTAGCCCCCCCAGCATCATTTGGGGTCCTGACCGCTAGTGATGTTGTCGACGGATGCGAGTTACTGTTGCCGTGCTCGACTTCTTGGGGAAGTTCATTCGTTGGGTGCCACGTGTCGTCGTAGGGAGTTGAAAAAATTTCGAAAAGTTAATGATTACTTTTTCGAAAATCCCGCCCATTATTTTATTAGGGTTTACCATACTTCGACACTTGGCAGGGATCTGGAGAGGGAGTTGAGAGGTCTTTTAATCCCAGTCGTTCATTCACGCTTTACATTGGAACAGTTAACTTTTTTCGGATTTCTTTATCTTCATTCACAAAACTCTCTCTCTTTCTCCATTTTTTCTCTGACAAAACTTCCATAGCCGAAGTTTGAGTTGCCTAAAAACCGCCTTTCCAGTGCTCAAATTTCTTTGAAAAGTTGCCAAATCTTTTAGTTTTCGATTTCCGGTCCTCTTGTGCTTAAAAATTTACCATTTTTTCGTGAAGGTTTTCTGGGTTTTTTCTGGGATTTTGAGTTTGAGTTTTGCCGGTGATAATTTTACTTTTCCGGTGGTCTTTTCGTTCAAGCTCGGGCTTTTCTGCACTCACTCCTTAGAATCCTCGCTCGTTTTTCTTTTCGGCAACCTTTTGCTCTTTGCGCTTCTTTCTCCGGCGACTTTACTCTTCCAGGTATTTCTTCATTTCTTCTCCAAGCTTAAAGTTTCTTTTTGTATTTTCGTTATGTCGGACCAGTCTGATAGTCAGAATACCCCTAGTGATGTACTTATGACCGAAAGCGAACCTTCTTCCCCTTTGGCCGACGATGAGCCTTCTTCTGATTCTAGCCCCGTGGGGAGAACTAGGTTATTGTCGGACATTCCCCTAACGGCTGAGAGAGAAAAAGAAATGAGGTCCAAGTTCCTTAACGACCCCGCCACTCCTGAGGAGCATAATTTGACTAGGAGATATCTGGTCGCTAGGGAGAGCGGTGATAGACAGACGCTTAGGGAGCTTAGACACTAAATCCTTGCTAGACGGTCCCTTAGGAGTCCGCCAACTGATGCTGCTCCTGGCCTTGATGTTTCCCCTTTAAGAGAGCACGCCTGGTTGGATAGTATGGCTGACGCAGGGGTTGGAGTAACGGCTGATTTTTATGACCGTTTGCACGACACTATGGCCGCTAATCCACCTATCATTGATTTAGGTGACGACAGTGATTCTATTGCAACTGTTATGGCTAATCAAGGGTCCACTTATCACCGTCGGTCTGTTCCTGACACCCCCATTGTTCGCGCCTCCGGAGACGCGACACATACTACAACCGCGAACCTCGGCACTAGCGCGCTCCTGTCGGAGCGCGTGGTTGGAGAAAATTCTCGCGCAGGCGAGAGGAGAGTTGATGTGGATCTTAACGTACCAGAAAGAGATGTTGAAGAGGACGCTGAAGGTCCCGGCACTGATGCTTTATGGTTGCCCGAGGATGAGTGTGCCGGGCCGTTAACGGTTGAAATTGATTCTCCTTGGCGACAGGATGCCCTTGACCTTGGTTACCCTAAAGTCGCTGATCATTTATTTCAGTTCCCGGCCGGTTATAGGCTGGTGATTCCTTCTGAGGGTTCCATTGTAACGGAATGCCCTCCCGGTCATGTGGCCGTTTATACTCACCATTTTGAGTTTGGGCTACGTTTTCCTTTGGATTCCTTTTTGGTGAGGATCTTAAACTCTTTCAACGTCTGCTTAGCCCAGCTGACTCCGTTAGCGGTCCGAAACTTGATTGCGTATATCTGGACGATCCGCTTTTTGGACTTTCCTGAAACTCTGAATTTGTTCCGTCACCTTCACTGGTTGAAAAGAAATGGTTCTGCCCGTCAAGCGGGGTGGTGGTCACTAATGACGGCCGATAAGAAGATGACGGTTCAACCAAAAGCTACTGGATTGAAGGGCTGGCAGGATGCCTTCTTTTGGCTTCAGGTGCCCGAGAACTATCCAGTGCGCCGTCACTTCACTGAGCCGCGTCCGCACATGGAGCACTTGTCTTTGGCTCCGCTAACAGATGATGAGAGGGCAGCCTATGACTTCTCTCGACACGAAGATTTCATGATTACCTATGAGGACGGGAGGGAAGTTAAGGTCAAGGAACCCAAAAATTGGCTCCCTCACTCTAGGTATATCCTGGGAATCAACAATTGTCCGCCATGTTGCTTTGTCATACTCATGCTAATGGTAAGTCTTGCTTATCGGGTCCGGTCTGTCGAATGTTTTTTTTTTTTTTTTTTTTTTTAACTTAGCCTTGTCTTGCGCAGGCTTTGATCAATTAGACCTGCAGACCCTTTGCATCTCCGAGAACTTTGAGCCGTTAACCAACATGCAGCCTGCTCCTGCTGAAGGTCCTGAGACCGTGCATGGCGTTGTAAATGGCCGTAGAGGGGGAAACCGTCATGGTCCCCAGAACATCCGCCGTATTCGCGGCGCTCATACCGGTCGCACTCCTGGCCGTGGTGGTATTACTATCGCTGCATCTGGCGGTCCGGCTTCCTCTGCGCGCCCCCACTCGGGTCTTCTACTTCACGACCTGTGTTAAGGGGTAGCGGGACAAGGAGACGACAACGTGAACCGACAGCGGAGGATACTTCTGCTAATAAGCGGCCAGCTACAGCGGATCCTCCAGCCTCTGTCCCTGCTCGGGATGTCGTCCATGTTGAGAATGTGGACGTGAACGCTTCTGAGGGCCAAGATCGTGGCGAGATCGCGACTACCGGCCCTGGTCATCACAGCGGGGTGACTTGGCTATCCGGATCTTACTCCAGTATTCGTGAGAAGATCCGTGAGCTTATCTTAATGCCCAGCTTCTTATCCAACCTATCCCCCAGCGTCTTCTCTCGGTACCATGAGTGGATCGAGAAGAAGGAAGTGCCGCTGAGTGATGCTGTGTCGGCATCCTTTGGTCGCCGCCTTGTTGTCCCCGGTAAGATATACCAACCCGATTGGGACGTCAGGGAGGACGAGTCGTTGTATGCCGATATTCCTGAAAACGGTGGCATTCTAGCCTACCGTATCCTGAAAGGTATGCAGCTGCCTCTAGACAGGCCGGCAGGGTCTCTGGTTACTCCTGCTGCTAGGTTGGCTCACGACCAACTTGTGGTACGTTTTAGCACTTGTTTTATCATTTGCTTGTTTTTTCTCTTTTTTTTTTTTTATTGACGTTCTCTTTTTGTCTTTGCAGGCCAACAATCTTTCTTGTTGAGTTAATAGAGCAAGTACATTGAGTACCGGAAGTTGGCGGACGACCATAAGCGATCGTTAGAGACTTGCCGGGACTCGTCGAAGGATGCGAGAGGAGAAGTTGGCGGCCCGGGAAGATGAGCCGGTAACGTTAAGAACGCGAGCATCTCTTTTAGAGGAGATCGAGGCTAACGTTCGGACGTTAACCAAGGCTATGGACACGGCTCAAACCGAGAAGGATATTGCTGTCTTGGATGCTGCCGCTGAAGCTGAGGCCAGAGGAGCTGCTAAGGCTGTTGCTCAGTTTAAACAGTCTGATGAATATGCAACAGCTTTGCACAAGAGGTATGATGGCGGATGGGCTGCCGCCATGAGATGCGTTTGCAAATCGGTTCCAGGATTTGACTGGAACGTTATCGAAGAAGCTCATGCCGGTGGCCAGCATCTCACGCCTATTGAGGGGGATCCTAAGTTCGCTGACGAGGACGCTATTGCTGATGCGGATCCTCGAGATGTTCCAGATCAAGGAAATCAGGAGACCCCTCCCTCTTGAAACTTTTGGCGGCCTTCTTTCAGCTCTTCCTGTTCTTCTAATAGCTTATAGTTGTATTTTTTGAATATTTCAACTCTTTATTCGGCCCATGTTGACATTTGTAAACGCTAACGTTTCTTAATTTTATAAGTACAATTCCAACTAAAAGCCTTTCATCTAGCCGCCATCGTTTTACCTGTAGTTGGCCGCCAAGCCAGTAGCTTTTATTTTATGGGAAAGTACTTTATATCTTGTGTTTTTGTCGCTTTCATTATCGTCTGATTGTTGTATGTCCGCCAATATTTTTGTTAAATTATCGTCTGATTATATGACCGTTAACGCACTGGGCCTGATATGCCTTAATTTGTGCAAGGTCTGTCATATGACCGTTAACGCACTTTGAGCCTGTCATATGGCTTTTGATTTGTACTAGGTCTGTCATATGACCGTTTATGTACTTTGAGCCTGTCATGGCTTTTGATTTGTACTAGGTCTGTCATATGACCGTTTATGTACTTTGAGCCTGTCATATGGCTTTTGATTTGTACTAGGTCTGTCATATGACCGTTTACGTACTTTGAGCCTGTCATATGGCTTTTGATTTGTACTAGGTCTGTCATATGACCGTTTACGTACTTTGAGCCTGTCATATGGCTTTTGATTTGTACTAGGTCTGTCATATGACCGTTTATGTACTTTGAGCTTTGTCATATGGCTTTTGATTTGTACTAGGTCTGTCATATGACCGTTTACGTACTTTGAGCCTGTCATATGGCTTTTGATTTGTACTAGGTTTGTCATATGACCGTTTACGTACTTTGAGCCTGTCATATGGCTTTTGATTTGTACTAGGTCTGTCATATGACCGTTTACGTACTTTGAGCCTGTCATATGGCTTTTGATTTGTACTAGGTCTGTCATATGACCGTTTACGTACTTTGAGCCTGTCATATGGCTTTTGATTAATGTACATGAAAATAATAAGACAATTGATGAACTGCTGACAGATTTTGTATTATTTAAGTAATCAAGGGTGGTTCTCGACCTATTACATTTAGTAACTCAAACATAGTATTTCTTTAGGACGCTAGCATTCCAGCAATTTTTAAGCTCCTTGCCATCCATATTCTTTAAAATGAAGGAACCGAGAGCAATCTTCTTGGCTATGATGTAGGGACCTTCCCAGTTAGCAGTCAGCTTTCCCTCAATATGCGCCTTGCCAGTGGCCGCTGTTCTGCGAAGGACCAGGTCGCCAACATCTAATGGCCTCTCCATGACTTTTTTATTGTAAGCCTTGCTGATCCTGTCTTTGTAAGCGGCTGCTCTCAGTTCTGCCATGAGCCTTGTTTTCGGCAAGAAGTCTAGGTCTTCCCTAAGTGCCTGGTAATTTCTTTACAGATCTTGGTGCTTGATCCGGTAAGAGGGTAACCCCACCTCTACTGGCAACACCGCCTCCGCGCCGAAGACTAACTTGAATGGGCTCTCTCCCGTCGCTTCTTTCTCTGTTGTTCTGTTTGACCATAGCACTGCTGGTACCATATCGGCCCATCCCCCTTTGAATTCATCTAGCTTTTTCTTCAAGGCGTTTAGGATCTGCTTGTTCGCGGCCTCTGCTTGCCCGTTGCTCTGAGGGTGGCAAACGGCTGATTATGCAAATTTTACTCGAAATTCTGTTAAGAAGGCCTGTACAGGTCGACAATCGAATTGGACGCCATGATCAAAGACGATCGCCATGGGGATCCCAAATCTTGTCATAATATTCTGCCAGATGAATTTCTTGACCTGATTTGCCTTGATTTTTGCTGTCGGCTCTGCCTCTATCCACTTGGTGAAGTAATCAATTCCCACTATTAGGAACTTTCTCCCCCCGATTCTTTGTGGTGAACGGTCCCAAGATGTCCATTCCCCCTTGTGCGAACGGGATTGGGCATAGGATAGATAGCCGCAAATCGTTGGCTGGCCTGTTAATGACGGGAGCGTATCTCTGGCATTTATCACATCTCTTAACATAGCTCTGGGAATCCGCCAGCATACTTGGCCAATAGAATCCCGCCCTTAATGCCTTAAGTGCCAGAGCCTTTCCGCCAATATGGTTGCCGCATATACCTTCATGTATTTCTTCAAGGATCTTCGCGGATTCCCATGCGGTTGCGCATTTAAGCTGAGGTAAGCTGAATGATTTCTTGTATAGCTCATTTTGGTATATGACGTACCAGCTTGCTTGTCGTTTCAATTTCTTGGCAGACGAAGGATTATTCGGAAGCGTCCCGGTCAACTTGTACGCCACCAACTCACTAAACCATTCTCCCTGCTGGTTTATACTGTTGACGGTTACGACCTTTTCTGTGATGCTCATTTCCTTCAAGATGTCAACCGTGACGGTTCTTTCAATGCTAAATGAGTCAGAGCTTGCCAATTTGGACAACGCGTCCGCTTTTGTGTTCTCGGCCCTAGGTATCGCTTGAATCTCAAAATGATTCAGTTGAGCTATCAATTCCTTGGCCTTTTCAACGTATTTTAGCATGTTGGCCTCTCTGACTTCGAATTCTCCCCTTAGCTGGCCGCTCACCAACTGTGAGTCCGTTTTTAAAGACACTTTCTTAGCACCCGCTGCCAAACACATTCTCAATCCGGCAATTGCCGCTTCATATCTGCTTCGTTGTTTGGCAGGGAAGGCGAACTTGATGGCGTCTTGATAAGAATTTCCTTCGGGTGGTCATTACTATACCGCTCCGGATCCGCTAACGACGGACGATCCATCGACTTCCAGCAGCCAGACTTCCTTTTGCTCCATTTCTTCCTCCTCATATGAGGCTTCCACGATAAAGTCTGCCAGGACCTGCGCTTTGATATATAGCTGTCCTGGGCTTGTACTGTATATCATACTCCGATAGTTCAACGGCCCATTTCAGCAAGCGGCCGGAACTATCCATCTTCTGCAATGCTTTTTCTAGCGGCTGGTTGGTTAAAACTTGAATGGGGTGGCAGTCGAAGTATGGTCTGAGCTTCCTGGCGGCTATTACCACGGCCAAGGCCATTTTTTCTACCGGTTGTAACGGCTCTCCGGACCAGTTAAGAATGTGGCCGATAAAATAAATTTGGGCTGCTGCCTCTTCTCCTTTTCTACCAACAACACGGCCGCGACTGTCTTCGGCGAGGCCGAGATATATAGCTGTAATACGTCTCCAGTCTCGGGCCTTGTAATGGTAGGTAGCTTCTTTAAATGCTCTTTTACCGCCAGGAATGCTTTGCTTTGCTCTTCTCCCCACTCGAACTTCTTATTCCCTCTCAGCAGGGCAAAGAAAGGCAAAGCTTTGTCTGCTGACTTTGAAATGAATCGAGTGAGGGCCGACATTCTCCCTGTTTGCCGCTGGATATCCTTGACGCTTTTTGGCTCGGGCAGGTCGACAATGGCTTGGACTTTGTCTGGGTTTGCATCAATCCCCCTTTTGCTTACCAAGAAGCCTAAAAACTTTCCCGCTCTCACCCCAAAGACACATTTCTTTGGGTTGAGCTTCATCTTATACTTCCTCAAAGTTCGAAGGTCTCTTTCCGGATCGTCCAAATGTTCACGGTCAGTTTTACTCTTGACGATGGAGTCGTCAACATATGCTTCGATATTCCTCCCCCTCTGATCCGCGAACACTTTGTCGACTAGCTTTTGATAGGTTGCCCCCGCATTACGGAGCCCAAACGGCATTGCCTTATAATTATATACTCCGCAATCTGTGATGAACGCAGCTTTTTTCCTATCGACCTCGAGCAAGCTGATCTGGTGGTAGCCCGAGAAGGCATCCATAAAGCTTAACAATGCATGACCGCTAGTAGAGTCTACTAGCTGGTCTATTCTCGGCAGCGGATAGCAATCCTTAGGGCAAGCTCTATTGTGGTCTGTGAAGTCCACACACATCCTCCATTGACCGCTAGCTTTCTTTACCATGACTACATTGGCCAACCACTCCGGGTAGTCGCATGGCTCAATGAAGTCAGCTGCCAATAGCTTATCAACCTCTTCTTTAATGGCCTTGTTCTTTTCGGCCGAAAAATTTCGCTTCTTTTGCTTGACAGGTCGGACAGTGCCGTCAACGTTTAGACGATGTACCATCACGGCCGGGTCGATTCCAGGCATCTCATCCGCTGAGAACGCGAAGACGTCCGCGTTTTCTCTTAGGAGAGTCACCAGGTTGACCCTGACCTTTGGGTCCATGTCTGTTCCAACAGCCACTGTCCTTGCTGGATCATCCGCCAGCATCTCCTGCTTTGTTTCTCCATCCGGTTTGGGCCTTGGAGTAACATCAGACCTGGACTCCAGCTCTTCCATCAAAACATCCGTCTCTTCACCCCCTTTCTCGGATCCTTCATCATTCGCCAGAGCCCTCCTCTGAGCTCGCCTTTGTTTCCGAGTTGGCGGATTTAATTCTTCTACCGGCACTCTCCTTGCCGGTTGCTTCAGTGCTGTTAGGTAGCATGATTTCGCCATCTCTTGATTTCCTCTAAGCTTTGCTGTCGTCCCGAGATTGGAGACGTACAACATAGTCAAATGATAAGGTGACACAATTCCTTGGACGTCATGGATGAAAGGGCGTCCGATAATTGCGTTATAAGCTCCAGGCACGTCGACCACTAAAAACTCCGCCATCACATCCCTGGCGTTCTCATCCTCCCCTACTCTGACCGGTAAGGTTATCAGGCCCTCTGGAATCACTGACGCCCTCGTGAATCCTATTACCGGGTAACGTACAGGCTTCAGATGTTCCCGACCAATCATCAATTTTTCAAAGGTTGAGAAGTACAGAATGTTTGCGGAACTTCCTCCGTCTACCGGGATTACGTGGATCAAACAGGTTTGACACTTTCGGCGTGACCACCGAGAGGGTCATCATGAGGGTAGACGACATGCTTTGCATCTTCAACCGTGAAAGACATGACGGGCATTGCTTTGGCGGCATTCTCCACTTGCATGCTTTCATTGAAATTGACTGGTGCCCGAATTCCTTCGGGCTTGCCTTGGCCCCCATTGACTGCCGCCATGAATTGGACCGCCACTTATAACATGAATCTCAGCAATCCGCGATTGCACATTCCGGTTATTAGGCTTCACTACGTCTCCGTCCTTTGATTGTGCCTTGTATTGAGTGAAGTTACCCCGTCTTATCAGATCCTCCAAGTTATCCTTCAAGTGCCTGCAATTCTCGGTAGTGTGACCATGATCACCGTGAAAATCACACCACTTGCTCTTGTCACGGTTTTTATGAAACATTTGCTTAGGACGTTGCCATTTATCACTGTCCTTGTTCATCTGATATATCTGAGCCCTAGGGGTCGTGAGTTGCGTATATGTATCGAATTTATCTTTGTACTCGAACCTTTCGCGGTCATTCTTCTCGCGGTCATTTCCCTTCTTGACCACATTTGATTCCTGCTTTCTTTCATCCCGACCGCGATCATTTTCGCGACCCTTTTCTCTCTTCTGCTTATCATCCTTCTTCTTTTCCGGCTCACGACTTTGGCTGCTTGCGGCCTTATCAAACTCTTCCCCCCTGATGAAATCGTTTGCCTTCCTCAAGACTGGCTCAAGGGATGTGAAGGTTTTACGGCCCAAATAACTTCTAAATGCGGACCCTTCCCTCAGCCCGGTCATCAAAGCTAAAACGGCCACGTCCTGCTGAAGGCGGGGAATGGTGACCGCCTCAGCATTGAAACGGCCCACGAAATCTCACAGGCTCTCATTTTCCCTCTGCTTGATAGATAACAATTCGCCAGTTGTGCGCTCGCGGCGCCTATTACTCACGAAGTGAGTGCTGAACATAGATGAAAGCTGAGAAAAACTAGAAACGTTACCGGCCCTGATGCTTTTAAACCACGTCTGGGCGATCCCGGTCAAAGTGGATGGGAAAACTTTACACCAGATAGCGTCCACCTGAGTGTATAAGTACTTGTGCCCCTCATAAGCGGCCACATGATCGTCTGGGTCTGAGGTGCCATCATACTTGCAGGACGGCATCTTGATTCGCGGCATTGGGTGGTTCAAGATTTCTGGAATGAAAGGAGACTGCTTAGGCTTGATCAATAAGTGTCCGCCGCGAGAATAATTGCTTGCGCCAGCGATCTTGTGTTCCCGGCGAGAACGACTTTGATCCTCATCTTCAGAATTGTTGAGATCCTCAGTTTCTAGGATGACTTCCTCATACTCTGGGTCCTCAATTTACCTTTCCAATTGGCGTCCCTCCTGATTGAAGGTCCGCATCCTTCTCACGGGGGTGCCATCGACGTTGCGACCATTCATGGTCGACATACGCCTACGAAGCTGACCTGCCCTTGCATTAGGAGTGGGAGTGTTGTTAGGCTGAGTACCCGCTTGTAACATCTGGATGAAAGACGCTACAGTTTGTAGCTGCTCAGGGGAGAATTGACTTAGTTGAGCCAGGTTAAATGATCCTTCTAGCGCCAAGTTCTTGGATTTTGGGCATGGTTTTTCGATTCAGAACCCAAATCACCAAACTTCCAACACCTAGAACTTCTTGGATTAGCAGCACAATGCAGGTTGTTTTATTTAAATGAGTAAAATATCAAAGTTTGCGTTGTCAGCCATGGTTAACCGAAGATGAATTTGGAGTGCGTATTGAAGTTTGCGTTGTCAGCCATGATCTCAGTCTTTTTTATGTCTATACACTAAACATAAACAAACTAACCAGTAATATTCTGTCATATATATGCTCTTTAAATTCCTGAGTTGTGCATTTGTGCTTCATACACGTACTAATTAAGATGATCTTTTTCCCTGATGCAATCTTAAAGAAAGGTAGGTAAGGAGGAACCTATAGGAAAAAGGGGACCATAGCAGCAGTAAAGACAGAATCTAAGATAGTAAAATGCAAGGTATAAAGAATAGTTTCATAGCATAAACCATGCAATATTCACAGAATATGACCATTTTCATTGTATAAAGCTACCATTTCAACAATCACAGACATGTAAGTAAAGGCAAGATCTCTAATGGTAGAGAAGAATAACAGGACAATTTCTTCATTGGCAGAATTATATCACATAATGTGAGACATATAATTAATGTCTCTGCCAAAGAAGAATTGCCCTGCCATCCTACTGCTGTACCTTTTGCAACAAGTTTAGTATACAGAGATTTCGCGAGCATGCATTGCTCGTTTTTCTTAGCTCATGGCCGGAAGATTAACTTATGCAGGTAAAACTAAGTGTTGCACAATATAGGAGCTTGAATTGGGTGCATCTTGTAGGGTCTAGGGTGTACAGTGTCCATAGATGATCATGTAATGAACTGATGTCACAAAAAAGATTATAGAAGAAGATTAAGAAGGAAAACTGATCTTTGATTGATAATATGGAATTCGACAGTGAAAAAAGATAGTAACAAGCATTCGAGAGGATTGTTTCTCTCCCAAAACTAAACTACTAAATCCTCCAATATTTTCTTCTTGCCCTATTCTCTCCCTAATCTGCTCTATATATAGGCATATAACATTTCATTTCTCACTCACGTTTTATCATATTCCTCAAGTAACTACTAATAACTAACTAATTATGCAATACCCACATTACCACATTACCCCTCTACCTAAGGCCAGTTCATCAGATTCTCTATCTCCTCGCGGCTTGCGCTTATCGGAGGATGAGAGAGAATTGGGAGGAGAAGGGAGAGGAGAGAGGGGGAGGAGGGGGAATGTTCGGGTTTGCTTGGTTAATATTTTGATTTCAATGGATTATTACACATAACGTTACTTTTTTTTTATGGTGTAACCGTTACACCCGAAAAAACTTTTGTAATTTTAAAGAAGGTTAATTATGTTAGAAATTTGTTAATGGAAGTTGTAGTGGGCTTTTATGTTTATGTTAGGAGAATAATGCTTTTATAATTGACTGTTAGTTTTTGTTTACAGTGGAGTGAAGTAGGAAAATGAGGAAGAGTTTTTTATGAATGGTTGACCTTTTATTAATGATGCTTGGTTTGTTACATTATGCAAACAAGAGCACTAACACCTATATATAGTTGTGGTATTGACATTCATAGAGCTAGTCTAGATTATTCAAAGTTGTTAGAAATGCCTAGAATTATCTACTAGATTTTGCTATAGACTTTTCTAGGATATCTTAGAGGTGATCATGGGTCGGGCCGGGCCGTGACTAAAAAAATTTGCCCATTGGTCGGGTCGGGCCGGGACAACAAATAGACTAAAAAGTCATTTTTGGCTTGCCCAAAGCCCGTCTCAAAAAAAAAAAAATCGGGCCCGTGGGCCAAAAAAATCTGCCCAAACCCGCCCCAAAAATCGGGCCGGGGCGGGTTGGAGTTGATCAACTCTAGGATATCTTAGACTTCAACTAGATTTTTCTAGTTACTAATCACTAGATTACAGAGATATTTTCATGGCATATCCTAGATTGTTCTAGATATTTTATTACATGATTTTTCTACAATATACAAGATTTTTCTAGATTAATATCTAACTAGTTTTTTGACCCGTGCAAACTGCACGGGAAGTTTTTTATTTTTTTTATTTTATAAATTTAAGTTTTTAAGAAGTTTAACCTAAAATCATGGTGGTGAATATTAACTTGTGATTTAAAATTTTATAATCATGCATTGAGATCTTTTAAAACTGACTTATGACCCGTGTATTTAGTGGTTGATGTAGTTAATATTAACTTGATTATTTTACTTTGTCCACTGCTTCTTTTATTAGAGGCTCAAATAAAATCATAATTCGCACCTCCACTTGCACTCAGCCATACACCCGCTGTCTCTCCCATTTCTGGCAGTTTCGCTCACCCTCTATCTCTCTTGCCATCTTGCACCACTAATGCTCCATATTTCGCTTCCCACTAGCCACTGGCCACTTGGCCATGACTTTAATTTTCTCAATATGTTTAAGCTTTAATACTAATTAAGGTATATTTAATTATATCTAATGGTTGTTTTTCGTGTTTGATTATATCTTGTGCAAAATCATATATATCGTTTAGATCACAATCTATATTATACTACGAAATGAGATTCTCTATAGAAAATTACTTGAGTACTTACAGCTTGTACCCACATTACCATTGGCTCCACTCATGCCAAAAACCACGCCCATGGTTCTATAGAATTGATGATTTAGAAGTTAACCACGCCCATGATTTTAGACCCACAAGTTACATTGGGTAATTTTTTTGTTTTATAATTTTAAGATATTATGATATTTCCCATAAAATTATGGTGAAAATATGTAACCCGTGAATCTATAAAAGTGATGATTTAAAAGTTAAGAATAAAAAATAAAAACATATATATAAGTATGAAAATGTAAATTTTAATTTGCTTTTTATCTATAAAGAACACCCCATCTACATGATTTCAAAAGCATGAGTGATCATATCTGATTATTTACTTATTTAGAGAAAAAGTGACTCGCTCCATCCCAATGTTATTCTCTTTGTTTTTTTTGAGGTCCTAAATGTATACATTTTTTCATTAGTTTTTTAATAATTATATCTAACAAATGGATCCAAGCAGATCTTACACAATATTTGAACACATACTAAATATTAAGATGATATTATATCAAATATTTCAAAATTTGACCTTGGAAAAAAGAAGTGAATGCAACCTTGGAGAAGGAATAAATATTTTTTACATATAATTATCAATGTCGCATTGCCGATCGTCAGTGCTTGCAAATTCTGAGAATTCCATGTGGAAAATTCTAGATGATTCTAAAACTATTTGCTTGTGATCTAGAAGTTTATAATATATATAGTAATAAGAATATGATTTAAAATTGGCTAAAAACCCTTACGTAGCACGCTTATGACTTATAATTATATTTTTTAAACAAAAAATAATGATACTTCCTCTGTTCTGTTTTAAATGAAACGTAGGGGCTTGGCACGGGGATTTATGAGAGGAGAGAGATAGAGAGAAAGAAAAAGAGGGACCCATGTGATGAGGAGAGAGATAGAGAGAAGTGAATACCAAATAAAGTAATGTTTCATTTCTTTTGAAACGGTCTAAAATGGTAAGTGTTTCATTTATTTTAGAACGCAAGAAGTATTTAAAGTCAAAGAACTGTAGTGGAAAACATGCACAACCAAAAAAGGAAGAAAAAAAAAATGGAAAGAATACTTTACATAGTTTTTAAAAAATTACCTTGAATTCGCTCAAAATCATGATATACTTAATGCTAACAGTAATCATGTATTAAAAACTTTATTTACAATATGATGCCATAGAAACCTATATTTACTTTTAAAATGTACACAAAGACATTGTAAACAAAATCTTAAGCAATTATGAAACATGCATGTGATTCTAAATTTCAACTATTTTCGAAGTATTATGGTTTGGCAATTAAAAAAATTAAAATATTATAAGAAAAACTAACCACAATAATCATAACTATGATCGTCTACTTTTAGTGATTTCCACTATAATTACTCCATATTAAAATATTCCAAATTATGGGTCATGTCTTCCAAAATTGATTTATTGACTTAAAGAAACCTATTACGGTCAAATGAACTATATGACACTTAATTCATTTTTTTGAAATGATTTTATCCTTTTCATTTTAGTGAATCTCCTTTCCCACTTGCTCAGTTTTGACTCACCCTCTGCTTGATTTGCACTTACCCCCTCCACTGCTCCCATTCTCTTCTATGTTATCTCTCTCTCTCTCTCATTGGTATCTTACTGTCCAAATGCCAGATTCCCCTCTTCTTCCTATAATTCCTTCTTACATTGAATATGGCTTGTCCCTGATCAATTATAAGACATCTTGACATTATGACGACTAAGGAATACAAAAATTAGTCATAATAGTAGCAAAAAAAAATGGTGGACTGGTGCATGGTGGTAGCCTGTCAAACCAGGTTATGATCAAAAGCAAAGAATCTGATTCAGTTAATGTCGAAAAAGGTGCTTAGCCGCTTAGATGAAGGACATAGACTTGCCAGACTTGCCAAACTTGATGTCAGAGATTTCCTATTTTCTCTTTTCTTTTAGTTTATTATTTCTCCAAAATTGTAGCTCCATATATTCTCTAGAAATATTTTATGACATTATAGTATAAATTATTATTAACTAATATGCTAAGTCTCAATCGTCATATAAATTACGACATAATTTTGACTAATATAAAATCCTAGGTACTAAAGGCAAGATTCCATGTACAATAATATAAGGGTAAATTGGTGCGAACAACACCAACTATTAGTTTGGTGCACAAAACAGCACCAACTAAAGAAGGTGCAGTTGACAACACAAACTTCATAAGCTGGGTGCACGTGATTTGGGAAGAAAAAGGGAGGGAAAATAAAAGGGAAATTGATTCAGTGGGAGAGATTCCCTGAAAAAGTAAAAATATCGAAGATTCGCCGGCGTAAAAGGAATCTCAGGCCAAAAGCTTCATTTATGTTGTTGCGTGCACCCAGCTTATGAAGTTTGTGTTGTCAACTGCACCTTCTTTAGTTGGTGCTGTTTTGTGCACCAAACTAATAGTTGGTGCTGTTCGCGCCAATTTACCCATAATATAATTGAGATTTAGTTTATAATTATATAAGTAGAAAGCCATATTCTTTTCTAATGCCTAACATCGATTAAGGCTAATTTATTGTCAATTTTGCTCCTGATTTCAAAATATTATTATACATTATTTATGAAAATATGATAAATATCTTAAAATATCTTATAGAATGTACCCATTTAATTATACTCTCTTGTTTATACGTTATTCTATCATGACTTCAAAATTATTATTATGAGTTCATTAACGTTACCCAAATTATCTCCTTATGTCTCTCCTAATTTATCTATAGTTTCTGCCAATCTCTATAATTATACGAAATATATAGAATATCGAAAAGTATTTATATTCCAAGGAACGTATTATAAAATCTTAAACTAGTTTTTAGGCCCGGGCTTGCCTCGGGTACTTATATTTTTCATCTATTAATAATTTAATTTTAAAATAATTACACCATATATCACTAGGTGTAGCGGTAAATGTATCTTAATATTTATTAATAGGTCATGGGGTCGATTCAAGATATCATTATATTTTTTCCAAAAAAATGATGACCAATCTACTGTTGGTTCATTGCACACGCGATAAAATTCTAGTGCAAGAGGAAAGGTTCCACATGGCACATCAAAGCACACCTGAAATAAATTATATACGCAATCAAGGAATTTGTGCTATGATTAACAATTTCACTGACCTTCTTTATGGGAGTTGCCCTCTGACATTTAAACTCCATCTCCTGATTCGTATTCTCGAACAACAACAATAAGATTTGATTAGCATCAAGAATAATTTGTAAAACTACCCCATTAGTTATGAAGTAGAGGACTCTCACATTCATGGTGAATTTCAAAAGGGGAGATGGAGCAAGGGGATGACTGCAAAAAAGAAATCAAATAAGAAAAATAAATTTTATGGCTGGAAGTAGGAATTTATTGCCACATTACTAATTACAACACATATCTATAATTTTGTGGAAATATGAATCACTAAAAGATGTTAGATGAGATGGTGAGTCTTTGGAAATCCTTACATGAGGCCAGGGGGTTCGAGCCCAAGCTTTAGCATATATATATTTTTTAAATAATGATCACCTGACTTATTGTTGATTAATAGACACGTGGCAAAATTCTAGTGGCAGAAGGAGGGTGCCACGTGGCGCATAGACGTTCTTATGCACACCTTTTAATATATTTGTATAGATTTATATGAAATGTATTAAAAATTATTTAAATGAATTTTTTATATTTTAAAATCTTAAATTTATCGAAAGGTATTTATATGAAATAGTTATATCGTAGATAAATGTTGCTGATATTAAGTCGCGGGGGTCAAATATTAAGTCGTAATTTTTTTTGTTAAAAAAAATGTTAAAATAAGAAAATTATGACTTAATAGTATTAATCCATACTAATTAATATTAGTAACACTAATTGGAATATACTTAGCACTTACCATTACATGAATTGGAATTTTTAACCCATACGACTTAATATTGATAAAATAAAACTTTCATGTTTAATTTGCATTGATCCAAAACCAAGCTAGTCAGTTATGTAAGATGATAAATTTACGATTTCTTGTACAACAACAACTTTGAGTACAATGCTTCGTTCTAAATGTTAACATTATCATTTGACAATTGAATTTCAACCACACTCACTCTCTCCCTGTCATACTTTGCTAAACCATTATACTCTGCTAAACCTCCTCACTTTCCTATTCAATATCTCTAGAACTCTCTAACCTAAGTAACCCAAACTCCCAAAAATCCAAAATCTTTCTATCTCATTCTTATTTATCCTTTTGAAAAATATCATGGAGATTTCAAGAAATAAATCAAGATATTTATTGCAATAATTAATGGTGAAAAAATTTCGAAGACATCAAGTACTGCAGACGTGATGCTTCTGGGTTGAAGATGATGATTGCAAATTCATCATTATAATGAAAGATCTTTTTTTATATTTCTCTTATCTTTATGATAATAATCTGCCTTCTCCCATTATAGAACATACACTATTTTTTTTCCTAGATCTAAAAACTCTTACTTATGTTGAATGATTGTTTTTAAAATTCTTATTGTATGCTTCTTCTTTTTTTTTTAAAATTTCTCAATGATATTGTTAGCAATAAATGCAATTTCTAGGACCTAGGGTTTGCTAGTTAACTTCAAGTTCAACAATAAATGCAAAGTTGTAAACTTTAAGTGAGAAAAGTAAGCAATAAAGAGAGACAAAGATTTAACGTGGTTCGGTCAACCTTGACCTACATCCACAAGCAAGAACCTTGGAGTTTTCTTTAGCCTCTCTAATGGAGGAATTACAATGGAGAAGAAGAGAGATAGGAGGAGAGAGAGAGAGTTATATTTTGTGGCTAATTTGAATCTTAGGGTTCTAAATGACTTTAGGATGCCTTATATATGACATCATTAAGTTTACAAAATGACCCAAAACCCAAAACATTAAATCCGGAAAAATCCGGATTAAAACACGAAATCGCGAAACAGGGCAAGCTGCCCGCTCGGGCCAGACAGCCCTCCCGGGCCCAACAACTGCCCTCCCGGTGCAGGTTTTACAAATGCAAACTGCCTTCGAGGCAGAATAGGAGCAACAGGCCAGGCCCGCCCGAGCTTCAATGGGCCCGCCCGGGCTGCTCTTCTCGGCCGGGTCGGCTTCGCTCGTCGGGTCTGCTGTGCGAACATCTTCAATATCTCACCTTTTCTTCTTCACCGAGAAATCAAAGGCACAAATTAACAATTCTCCACCTTGACTTGAATTTCTCCAATCACCTCCAATAACAACAAAAACCAAACACACTCCAAGGCTCTACCCCATAGGGGCCTACAACAAACAAGAGGAGAGACCCACCAAGTTCACACACAAGGTGAACTTAGTGGTTGGCAAAGGCTTTGTCAACATGTCGGAGGGGTTCTCCTCGGTACGAATCTTCATCAATGTCAACTCTTTCTTATCAATGACATTCCGGATGAAGTTGTACTTCACATCAATATGCTTCGTTCTTCTATGGAACGTGTTTTGGTTCTTAGCCAAGTGAATGGCACTTTGGCTATCACAAAATACGGACACCTCCTTAGAACACGAGCTAATCTCCCCAACCAAACCTTTGAGCCACTTTGCCTCCTTGAATGCCTCGGTAATTGCCATGAACTCCACTTCCGTAGTTGAAAGTGCTACAACATCTTGTAGCGAAGATTGCCAACTCACGGCCGTACCTCCCAAGGTAAACACATAACCCGAAGTTGATTTCTGATCATCCAAGTCTACACCATAATCCGAATCACAATACCCAATCACACCATTTGCATCTTGGCCAAACTCCAAGCAAATGTGTGAGGTACCCTTCAAGTACCTTAGAAGCCATTTCAAAGCTTCCCAATGCCTTTTCCCGGGCCTTGACATATAACGGCTCACCATGCTCACCGCTTGAGTAATGTCCGGCCTAGAACATACCATGTCATACATCACACTCCCAACGACACTAGTATAGGGGATGTGAGCCATGACCCTTTCTTCTTCTTCGGATTGAGGACAAAGCTCCTTTAAGAGCTTGAAGTGAGAACCGAGAGGAGTAGAAACGGACTTTGCATTGCTCATTGAGAATCTCTCAAGAACCTTTTCAATGTACCTCCTTTGGCTAAGGTGTAACGCCCCCTTAGATCGATCTCTCCAAATCTCCATCCCAAGTATCTTCTTGGCTTCACCAAGATTCTTCATATCAAACTCACTACTCAACAACTTCTTCAAATTGTTGACCTCAATCAAATGCTTGCAAGCAACCAACATATCATCAACATAAAGCAAAAGGTAAATGAAGGAACCACTTACTAGCTCTTTGTAGTAGACACAACTATCATAGGAGCTTCTTGTGAATTCATAAGCCAACATAAACGAATCAAATCGCCTATACCATTGCCTAGGGGATTGTTTCAACCCATACAATGATTTCACCAAACGGCACACATGCTCTTCCTTCCCTTCAACCTCAAAACCTTCCGGTTGCTTCATGTAGATTTCCTCCTCCAAGTCCCCATGGAGGAAAGCGGTCTTAACATCAAGTTGGTGTAGCTCCAAGTCTTCCATAGCTACCAAGGCAAGCAAAACTCTAATGGACGAGTGCTTCACAACCGGTGAGAAATCTTCATGAAAATCAACACCCTTAACTTGAGTGAAATCCCTTGCCACAACTCTTGCCTTGTAGACGGGACCTCCCGAATCCGGTGTACCCTCCTTTCTCTTGTACACCCATTTACACCCAACGATCTTCTTCTTCTTAGGTGCAACAACTAACTCCCAAGTATTATTCTTGTGCAAAGACTCCATCTCTTGCTTCATTGCCATCAACCACTTGCTTGAATCGGGTAGAGACATTGCTTCCTTGTAGGAGCATGGATCATCAAAGGTCTCTACCTCATTTGCCACGGTGAGAGCATATTGCACATAGTCACACTCCTCAACATATCTTTGAGGAGGCTTGATTTACCTTCTTTGTCTCTCACTAGCAAGTGTCTTGCGTTGGGTTTGTGGTGAACCCTCCACATGTCTCTCTTGGGTGAGAGCATCATCATGTGAAGCACTTTCAAGCTCCACCTTCTCCTTGGTGTCATGAGATGAACCTACATCATTACAAATAGCAAGCTCCTTCTCCGGAGTGATCATTCATGATTCATCAAACACAACATCTCTAGAAGTTTTTACCCTCCTAGATTTTTCACACCAAAATCTATATCCCTTAACCCCCAAACCATAGCCAACAAATACACATTTTCTAGCTCTAGGTTCAAGTTTATCCTCATTTACATGAATGTAGGCCGAACAACCAAACACTTTTAAATTAGAATAGTCACAAGGAGTTCCGAACCATACCTCTTGAGGAGATTTAAAGTTAAGGGCGGAGTGAGGAGACCAGTTCACTAAATAGCATGCTGTTGCAACCGCTTCGGCCCAAAAAATCTTCCCCAACTTGGCTTGGGAGAGCATACATCTTGCCCTCTCTAGGAGAGTCCTATTCATCCTCTCTGCAACACCGTTTTGTTGAGGCCTCCCAACACAAGTTCTATGACGAACAATGCCTTCATTAAGACAATACTTAGTGAACTTCTTTTCAACAAACTCTAGGCCATTGTCGGTTCTCAAAACCTTGATCTTCTTGTCGGTCTTCTTCTCAATCATAGTCTTCCATTGAAGAAACACATCAAACACACCATCCTTGTGCTTGAGAAAGAACGACCACACCTTCCTAGAGAAATCATCAATTATTGTGAGCAAGTAACTACAACCACCCAAAGAAGTCTTCCTAGAAGGACCCCATAAATCCGAATGGATGTAATCAAGAGGTCCTTTGGTGTTGTGTATTGCGGGCTTGAAGCTAACCCGCTTGTGTTTACTAAACACACAATGCTCAAAAAAGCCAAGGTTGCCAAGCTTCACATTATCTAGCAATCCTTGCTTGCAAAGTTCGGACATTCCTTGCTCTCCCATATGACCAAGCCTCAAATGCCAAAGCTTGGTATCATTGTCACTCATAGTGCCGGTGGAGACATTTGCCGAACCACTAACCATGGAACCTTGTAGCACATACAAGCTTCCCCTTTTAATACCCTTCATCAACACAAGTGCACCCCTAATAACCTTCAATACTCTACCTTCCGCTATGTACTTACACCCATTGTTGTCAAGAGTACCAAGAGAGATCAAGTTCTTCTTCATTTCCGGAACATGACGGACTTTGGACAATGTTCTAACCGTGCCATCAAACATCTTGATATCCACGGACCCTATGCCAATCACCTTGCAAGTTGCATTGTTTCCCATGGTGACCGTGCCTCCATTATACTCCTCATATGAGGTGAACATGTCTTTGTAGGGTGTCACATGAAAAGAACATCCCGAGTCCATTATCCATTCACTCTTGCTCTTGAGCCTATCATGAGTAACAACCAAAGCTCCACTTTCGCCATCGGATTCAACATAGCTTACATCGGCGGAGTTCATGGGTTCCTTGCCTTTCACGGGCTTACTATCCCCCGATTGCTTGTTTTTCAACTTGTAGCATTCGGACTTAATGTGCCCCTTTAGATGACAATAATTACAAGTCTTGTGCCTATTAGAATTGGGCTTCTTTGACTTAGAACGCCTCCTATTCTTACCACCATTACCACCTTGACTAGTAGATGCAACATCATTTGATCTACCCCTAACAAACAAGCCATCACTAGAGTTTGACGATTTAGATGTCAATTGATTATCAATCAACTCCCTTTGTTTCAAAGCATCCCTAACATCATCAATACTCAAATCATCTCTACCATACAAGATAGTTTCCCTAAAATGCTTGTATGAAGATGGTAATGAACACAACAACCAAATAGCCAAATCTTCATCATCCAAAGTCACATAAATATTTTGAAGATCCATCACAATAGAATAAAACTCATCAATATGAGACTTAAGAGAATTACCTTCCTCAAGTTGAAGGTCATACAATCTACTCTTGAGTAGAAGTCGATTGGTGACACTCTTTGCCATGTAAAGAGACTCCAACTTCAACCATAGACCCGCCGCCGAGTCCTCCTTAGCAACTTCCCTCAATACTTCATTCGAGAGGCAAAGTTGTATAGCCGATAAGGCCTTCAAATCCAATTCTTCCCATTTCTCTTCGGTCATAGTAGTAGGCTTCTTCACCTTGCCCTCTAGAGCCTTGTGAACACCATTTTGAATCAAGATTGCCTTCATCTTCACTTACCCTAGTCCAAAGTTGATGGACCTATCAAACTTCTCAATATCAAGCTTCATTGTTGACATATCCTTCAAAGAAATCAACTAGAAACCTCCCAAACCTAAAGCTCTTGATACCAATTGTTAGCAATAAATGCAATTTCTAGGACCTAGGGTTTGCTAGTTAACTTCAAGTTCAACAATAAATGCAAAGTTGTAAACTTTAAGTGAGAAAAGTAAGCAATAAAGAGAGACAAAGATTTAACGTGGTTCGGTCAACCTTGACCTACATCCACAAGCAAGAACCTTGGAGTTTTCTTTAGCCTCTCTAATGGAGGAATTACAATGGAGAAGAAGAGAGATAGGAGGAGAGAGAGAGTTATATTTTGTGGCTAATTTGAATCTTAGGGTTCTAAATGACTTTAGGATGCCTTATATATGACATCATTAAGTTTACAAAATGACCCAAAACCCAAAACATTAAATCCGGAAAAATCCGGATTAAAACACGAAATCGCGAAACAGGGCAAGCTGCCCGCCCGGTGCAGGTTTTACAAATGCAAACTGCCTTCGAGGCAGAATAGGAGCAACAAGCCAGGCCCGCCCGAGCTTCAATGGGCCCGCCCGGGCTGACCTACCCGCCCGGGCCTTACACACGCCCGCCCGGGCTGCTCTTCTCGGCCGGGTCGGCTTAGCTCGTCCGGGCTGCTGTGCGAACATCTTCAATATCTCACCTTTTCTTCTTCACCGAGAAATCAAAGGCACAAATTAACAGATATACTCCAAGGATTGATATGATTATAACAAATAAAAAGAAGTTGCTGCTTCTGCCGGTGGGGTGCCACCCAGTCTCATGCCGCTTGATTAACTGTGCTATTGGCGTTTCTCGGCTCTCCGATTGTCGGACCACCATCATCTCGCTGCACTGCTGAATTGTCGTTGTTCTTCTCTATTCTGATGAAGTCTTTATTGATCGAATAGCATATGGGCATTATATAGTAGTAAGGATTTGGTCTTCTTTATTTTTACTTTTTTTTGTAGAAAAGTGAAGAATCAATCTTTGATAGCTGAAAATCAAGGGATAAATCTTCAAGTTATGGAAAGTTTTAAATGGATTTGATACAATTCCTCTAATCAATGGATAAAAAAAGGAAGAATTTTATTACAGTTGATTTGCTGCGTTAATTGATTATCAAGGAAGAATGCAAGAGAGTCATATGTGGCATTCAATTTGCACACCTACACGTGGCATGTAGATCCATTATCTCACCATTTTGTCGTGCAATGTGAGGCTTTGGTGTACTTGTGAATGCCATGTGGCAGAAATTTTCTTCTTTTATTAGTATATATGATATGATATGATATATGATGATGATATGATACTCCCCCTTAATCTGAAAAATCTTAGACTCTAAGTTGTCTTCGGAACTGGACGAATTTCTCTGTTGGAATTGCTTTTGTGAATATGTCCGCGAGCTACTCCACTGTCTTGCAGAATTGTAGCTCGATCTTTTGACAATTCAATTATCTTTCAGTCCTTGATGAGTTCGAATAATTTTTTAAGCTTTAAATCAATGGATTTTTTAACTGGAATAATACAAACTTTGGCCCGTTCTCTCGCAATAATACAAACTTTTGATTATTTTTTAATAATACAAACTTTAGGCCAAAATTCCTGAAGTAGGTCGTGACCGGTTCCTAACTTGTTGGTGCAGGTAAAATGCATACGTGGCACTTACCGTTGGAGGGACCTTATAAATTTTTTTTTTGGCTCTTTTTTTTTCGTTATTTCCCCTTCTTCTTCTTTCTTTGTTCTGTTTCTTCTTCCTCCATTTATTTTCTTCTTCCTCCCTCAAATTCTTCTATATTTTCTTCTTCCTGCCTTAAATTCGTCCAAAAAAAATCGAAGCCCAAAAGCAATCTTTGAACCTGAAGCAGAAATGGCTGCCAGAAGACAAACGTCAGTGGGTTCCTCTGATTCAAGGGGAAATTCGAATGGTTCCACGAAATATTATTGTGGAAAAGAAGCTGTTGTTCGTACTGCGAAGCGTGGTGCAAATGTTGGGCAGAAGTTTTATGGGTGCCCTTTATGGCATGTGAGCATTTAATTTTGTTTTAATTGATTATTTTTACAAAAATGGGAAATCTAGGGTTTTTTTTCGCAACTAATTGACTGTTCTTGTATTGTAGGATACTAAGTGTGATTTTTTTAAGTGGTTTACTGAGCAAGGGAGTGAAGTTGATGATCTTAGATTTCAGATATTTGAGAAGGAGACTACCATAGCTGAGATGGAGTATGAGAAGAGTTTAATGGCTGAAAAAATCAAAAAATTGCAGCTTAAAAAGGACAACTTGGAAGAAGATGTGCAAGAGATGAAATTTGAGCTTTCACAAGTGCGTATTGAGGTGTTGAAAACTTCACGCAATGAGAAGAACTTGACCTTGGCTTTGTTTATTTCATGGCTTGTTTTTGCCATTTTCTTGTTTTACTTAAGTTAGTTTAAGGTTGTTATTGGTGGATGTAACAAATGTGATGCTTTGTTGTCAGTTAATACAAAAAAAATTGTTGGAACCCTTGAAGTTTGTTGTCATGTTATTTTGCATTTGGTGAAATGAAAAAAATGTTTGGATTTGATGATGATAATATGATATGATTAGAGTCAATAACAATACACTAAGTGGAGTCAATAACAGCATGAAATTTCATATAACAACTGCTCAAAAAATCCATTCTATTAGAGTCAAATGCTCATCCAAATAGTAGTACAAATGTCATAAACTTAGGAACTAATTAATAACCTTAATGTTCCAAAAAACCACAGCCTTAATTACACAACCTAAAATCAGTTCCTAACCAAAAAACCCATAGGCCTAATTTACTGAGTTGCTTGATGAAGAGTGGAGCATTGGCTGGACTGTGAGCCTTGGAAGTGTTGGTCATTAAGCACCCTTGGAGCAGCAGATGTTGGTGGCTGCACAAAAAGGTCAAAAAGTTAGGCTAAAGTTCAACAAATGTTGAAACAAAAAAAAAGTCACAGTGACTTACATTGAAAATGGGTGAACCATCATCCCCAATCAACACACCTACGCCTAACCGGGACCCTCCCCCTTCCCCCGCCCCGCCTCTTCTTCCACCTCCCCTAGAGCCAACTCCACCCTCGACCATTCTTCCTCCTCTCGCCCAGTGAGAGGGTTGTGCGATTGCATTGTGATGAGTTGATGATGATGCAAAGAGGTCGAGCTCGGCTTGGGGTGGTTGGCCATCATTCCTAGGCCTCCCCCTAGGTTTTTTTGGTGCAGGCTCAGGCACAGTTATGGTGTCCCTGTTTGGGCACCTCCTTTTATTATAGCCCTTGACCTTGCATAGGCTGCAAGTCATCTCAGATCCAGTTCTCTTCAAGGTCCCAGGCTTCTTAGGGTCTTCCCGAGGGTCCCTCCTCCTATTCTTTCTAAGTCTACCCCGGGCCTATTTTGATAGGAGGGGGTTGTACTTCACATGGCACCCTTGGCCAATGTCTTTCCCCTTCTAATGGTGGAATGGAACCCGCACATTTAATGAAAAACACTTAGAACTCATAGACGGTAGGCAAAAAATAGAGAAGAAGAAATGATATACCCGCATATCTTTGGTAAGTATACATCCTTCCCGTAACAAGGATCAACAAAATTTTCAGCTTCCTTGTGCTTGAAAATATATGCATGCAATGGCATGACAACAAGGCATACCCTTCATCTCCCACTTCCTACGGGTGCATGTCCTTGCATTTAGATCCACAACCAACTCGGTCTAAATAGTAGGCGACATTGAATAAGTTGTCCGTGGAAGGAAGCACATCACACTTTGCAGCATTATCTTTCTCTTTCTCCAACATGGCTTGTATTCTTGGACACAATGCGGATGTACACTTCTCCATTTCCCGCCTTTTGAGCACAAGTCTCGCATCGAGCAGCTACGATGTCTTCCATCATGTAAAGCGGGTGCTTTGTCCTTGCATTGATAATGTAGGCATTGAAGGTCTCGCCATGTTGTTGGTAATGGCATCGGTCCTCATCCTATACCCAAGAATGCCCCGTGAGAACAACTTAGGGTTGTATGCTTTGAAAGCATTTGCAAGCATCTTCACTTATTACCCCCAATTCTTCAAGAGCCTCATTATAATCGGCTTGATTATAAGCTTTTGCAATTTTCCAAAATTGCAATTTGAACTCATCACCCTTGAAAGACTTGTGCCATAGGGCAAATATATGCACGGCACAATGTCCGTGTTCTGCTTTGGGTAGAACAGTAGACACAGCATTGAGTATAGCCTATATTTGATTACAACAGCTAGTTAATGTTCTTAACACAACAACCACACAATTAAAATGAACAAAATGGAAAAAAAACATGCAATATACATGGTTTAGGATACCTGATGTTCATCAGAAATGATGGCAACTCCTTCACCATCTCCAAGTTGTAGGCAAGCTTCAATGTGCTCAAAAAACCACTGCCATGACTCATTATTCTCACGCTCTACAACAGCCCATGCTATGGGAAACATCTGCTCATTCCCATTTCTCCCCACAGCAGATAAGAGTTGTCCACCCAAGAAAGTTTTAAGGAAACATGCATCAACACATATTACCTTTCTACATCCCTCCATAAACCCTTTTTTAAGTCCCTCAAAGCATGTAAATAACCTCTGAAAAATAGGTGCACCACCTTTACCAACTGTTGTAACCAACTCCATAGATGTACCAGGACTAGATGTTTTAAGAGCCTCCAAGTAAGGCATAACCTTCCTATAATGATCTGTCATGCTCCCATGCAATAACTTATGTGCAACATACTTCACTTTGTATGCAAAACCCCTTGTGACCACAATCTTATAAGCCATCCTTATAGTTTCAACTATTTCCTTAGCTGGCCAGTGGGGCCTGGCCTTAAAAACATCCAACAACTGCTTAGCAACCCAACTACTCTTAAGTTTTCTGTTCTTTTTCATGTTTCTATGGCAGGTGTGCTGTGCTTTAACTCTCCTAACAACTAGTGTAGCCCTCCTTGTGTCCCAAGCTGCATACAAGTAAAAAGGGCATCCAGAAATGCACTTAATCCCAATTTGTTGTTGTTTGTTCTTGTTGCTGTGACTAATCCTCACATTCCTACCCTGTAATATAGCCCACTTTGCTACAGCTTCTTTGAATGCCTCCCTTGTAGGGAATCTTTGCCCAACACACCACTTAAACTTAGAGAAGTCAGTGTTTGGGTCCACAATTACACCCACCCTCTTCTTTTTTCTAACAGTCAAATCACCCTCCTCTTCACTCTCAGGTGGTGTGTGTATCTCATCTCCACTCTCTTCATACTCACTGATGTTACCTTCTTCAAGGGTGGGGGCAGGTTCCGTGGCTTGGCTCACTTGTTGAGCACCAAGAAGACCTTCTGCTGCTTGTTCTTGCAGCTCTTTTGCAATTCTCAACAACTTGCTGTTGCATTCCCTAACCCTATTCCTAGCTGTTCTAAACTCATCATCACTAGTATCAGACTCAGGGATATTAAACACAAATTCTTCACCTTCTAACTCCTCTAGGTCAGCCTCTCCTCCTTCACCTTCACCTTCTAACTCCTGTAGATCAGTCTCTCCTCCTTCTCCTTCACTTACTAGGCCACTGACCTCCTCATCACTACTGCTTGCACCATCATCAGCTTCATAACTAGGGTCACTATCATCACCAACTCATCACTATCGGGGCCATGTAGATCTTTCAAAGGGATTGGGTATGCGGCCTTGGGTCCTCCCATTCATAACTATCAATGAAGTTTGTGTCAATGGGCTCAGTGCATTGAATGGATGGTGTTGTGTCTTTGGGTGTTGAATGTTTTTTGGGTGGTGAAGACTGTTTGGGTGAAGGTTTTTTAGGTGGTGAAGGTTTTTTGGGTGGTGAAGTCTGTTTGGGTGGTGATGAAGGCTGTTTGGGTGGTGGTGAAGTCTGTTTGGGTGGTGGTGAAGGCTGTTTGGGTGGTGGTGAAGTCTGTTTGGGTGGTGGTGAAGGTTTTTTGGATGGTGGTGAAGGCTTTGGGTGTGTTTTCTTGGTCCCAATTGATTTTTTTTTGTTTTAGTAGGTTGTGATGATGGCTTAGGAGGTGGTGATGATGGCTTAGGAGGTGGTGGAGGTGGTGGTGGATCGTGAGGTGATAGTTGTCTAGGAGGTGAAGGCGTGGAAGGATGGGAAGTCCGCTTGGGTACAGTTTGCTTAGGGTTCTCTGTGCTTACTTTAGGAGAGTCAAAGGATGGTTGATTTATAAACCCTGCTGATGTGGAAGATTCTGTTGGTGGTACTGTAGAATAGGATAATCTTGTATTCCTTCTGGGTATCAGTTTCTGAGGTGGGCTTTTGGGCTTTTCAGTTGAGGTTTTGGGCTCACTTTGCAAAGACTGAAAGCACCTTTGAATAACAGGTGGGTCAGTGGGCTGAATATCTGGTGAAAGGCCACTATGGTACACAAATACTTCAACACACCTACTCTTCACAGCCAATTAAGCCATGTCCAACACCTCTTTGTCTGCATAAACCCTCCTTAAACCATTAACAAAACCTAGTCCTAGTACTAAGTAGAAAAGACCCTTAATCCTTGCATAATTTCCTGATTTTTTTGCTTCATTTTCTAAGTCAAACCAACACAATTCATCAGAGTCTACACTCACAGTCCTAGACTTACCTCCCTCATAAACTAAACCACGTTTCTCATGGTTCCTAAAAACACCACCATGCCAAAATTTGACAGTCACAGCAGGCATCCTACAATTATGCATCAAAAATAAGAAAAATCAACAACAAACATCCACACAGAAACCCTAAATCTACGCAATTTGAAACAGATACCCTAATTTCTTTAATTTAACATAAATTTGGAAATCAACAAAATTTTGTTGCTTTACTTGAATTACTAGCATATTAGAACCCAATTGAATAACCTACCTACTTTTAAGCAACAATTCCATCAAAAGAACCCAACAACTTCCGCAATTCAGTCAAAAACCACAAATTAACTCATCTTCAACCACGAATTTTAAACTTTAGGGTTTCGCTTTTTTACCTTGTACAAAATGATGTTGTCTTTGTTCTTCTGCAAGGAACTCAACGCGCTTATGCCCAGTTGGTCTTCAAACGTCAATGTCGAGGTTGGTGAGCTCAGTAATGGCGGAGAGAGAAAGAGGAGAGACAGAGAGTTTGTGAAGGGGGGAGGTTCGAATTTTTTGGGGTTTTGTTTTTTGTTGAGGAGTCAACAAAATTTTGGGAGGGAAACTCAATAAACAAAGTCAACACCCACATGTTGGAAGGATGAACCGGTCACCTGTAAACATGACCTACTTCAGGAATTTTGGCCTAAAGTTTGTATTATTAAAAAATAATCAAAAGTTTGTATTATTGCGAGAGAACGGACCAAAGTTTGTATTATTCCAGTTAAAAAATCCTAAATCAATTAGTTGTACATGAGTAGATCAACAGAAGTACTAACCCTATAAATGGCTATAATTCCTTTCAAGTCTTAATGCCTTATCAATGAAAATACAGAGATACTACAAATTCGAAAAATAATAGAAGGCTATAAAGAGAACACACCAGTTACAAAAATAACACTACAGTTCAAAGAAACCTTTTTTTTGAGGGGGTGATACTGCGATATTAGCATATAAGTTATAAGTGAAACATGAAATTTATTATTTATAGCGTATGAGTTTGTGTCATCTTTAGATTCTTTACTTAGGAAGCCTTAACCTAATTACCCAAGTACAAATAGATTTAGGATTCCTATTCCGAGTAAAAGTTGGAATAAGAACTAAGAAGATGTGTGCAAAATTGCTTGTTGAAGAAACTTCGGGAAACTACGTTATTCTCTTTCATCTTCCTTACTTTTGGTAAGTTTGTGCATGCTAAATTTTTTGTACTATTAATCTTGATTACTAGTTACTTGATGATGGAGAAACACTAAGCTATTAAAGAAAAGGCTAGATCTTGAAGTTATTTTTTAATTTTGAATTTATTTTTTAATTTTGAAGTTTGGTAATTTCTGTAGAATTTCGTAATTTTGGAGAAGATTGGAACTATGAAATTGTTAAATTGAAGTAAATTTGGAGAAGAAAAGGCTAAATTGTTAAGGTTTAGTGATAGTATTTGAAATTAAGTTTTTAAGGGAAAAGAAGAAACACTGTTGTTCACAAAAGAGAGAGTAATTTGTGTTAGATTGGGTTGGTTGACACATGACACAATGTAGCAAACATCTTGTGTGCAATCTAAAATTTGAGAGAAAATTAACTTTGAGTAAACAAATGAAGCTTTAAAGTTAATAATTAATTAACATTGTACTGTACTTTTACCATGCTCGAAGTTTTTGATATCATTTGTTGTTGATGTTGTTGGTTGTTTTCTGTGACTGCTTGTTTTGGTATGGATGTTGACATGTTGTATTACTTTGGTACTTGAATTATCTTACTTTAGTACCAATTTCTTTTTGTTTGGTACCTGATTCTTCATAATTTGAGATGTTATGATTTTTAATTTGGTATCAGCCGTGATACCAGTACACCATACGATACCATGAAATTGGTATCAATGTTGTGCTAGTTTGCTACAAGAATAATATTTATTGATGTAGGAACACGACGAAGAAAAAGGAAACTCCCTTGGAGAAGACAACCAAAAGAAAACGTGGAGAGGACGAAGTTGGACCTTCCAAGAGGTCCAAGAAAAAGGAAAATAAGAAGCTTGTTGTTATATTGGACTAGGAATCCAATGATATTAGCACGGATGATAAAATATTTAGAGTAATTAAATAGTTAAATTATGTGCAATCTATCATGTTGATTATGATATTGAACTAAGTTTGTAAGATCTCATTGTCTACTTGCATACTTAAGAATGAATAAATGTTTGTCTATTTTGTTTATTTCCAGGAAATAGTCATTGAACTTAAAGAGCACACTTATGACTTTAGTATCTTCTTAAACTTAATTTGGTACCAATATGTAAGATTATTGTACCAATATTACATAACTTAGGTATCTTTCTAATATTTTTTTGGTACCAATATAAGATCACTTTGGTACCAATTTAAGACCACTTTGATACCAATATAAGACCATTTTGGTACCAATATAAGATATGCAAATTATTACCTGACCGATTGACTCCCACTCAAAGCAACATATAATGAAAATGATTTTTGGTTTCAATTTTCATAATACTCTAAAACGTATACCAAGTATGTTTTAGTTGTTTGATTAATGGGGTTAATGTTATCTAAATTTTATCATTGAATTATTTGCTAAATCAAAATCAATTAGTTTAACTATTTACAATCATTAGATTATATTTGAAATTATTAAAGACATAGTAGATCACAAAAAGTCAATAAAAACATAAAAATAATGTCATGTGTGCAAAATATATCTACAATAATTACAATAAGATATTTGATTAGAAGGTAATTTAAGCTTTAACCTATTTTTTTTTACTTTCAATCTCATGCTTGACACGCTTTTCCTAAAAAGAAGACACTTCATACAAAGAAAGGGAAACTTGAAGTGGTGGACTCAAGTCTTGAAATAGGATTGACCAATATTAAGGGTACTAATCTATTGCATGAAGGGTACCAACATCAGATGTATAGGATACCAAGGCTTGTGTGGATTTCATTAATATGGAGTTTAATATTTATTCCTTTCTAGGATGGAATCATATGCTGGAATGGTTCCATTCCTAAGTGATATTAAGAAATGAAAACTTAATATGTAATCTTGATCAATATCAAAGATACCAATCTGTTCTATGAATAGTACCAAAGTCAGATGTGATGTGTGCATAATATATCTACATTTATCACACAATAAGATATATTATTTGATTATGTGAAAGAAGGTAATTGGAGATTTAATTTGTTTTTGTATACTTTCAGTCTCATGCTTGACACGCTTTCCCTAAAAAGAAAACACTTCATACTCTATTGACGATCAAATAGGCTCCAATTACTCCCAATGATATCTTATTTTGTTCATACTATGGTTTCAACCCAACGATATACCCCAAATAATTGACACAATTGGCCTCATTCTTGTACATTATTGCTCCAAACACTTGTAACCCATGTAAGAAGAGGAAGGTACCAATGTATGAAACATGATGTACGAAGTTAAGGCTTGGTTCTCTCAAATGGGCTCCAATCTCTTCTAACGATATATCCTATTGTTGTTCATACATGGTACCAACCCAATGATATACCCTAATTCATTGACATGATTTCCAATTGTGCTCTTCCTCATACATTATTGGCGCAAATACTTGTAACTTATGTAAGAAGGGGAGGGTACGGGGTACCAATGTATGAAGCATGAAGTACCAAGGTAACATTTGGTCCTCCTAATTGGACTTCAATCTCTCTTAATGATATCCTATTGTTGTTCGTACATGGTTCCAACCAAATGATATACCCCAAATCATTGACATGATGTGCAATTAGCATCTTCCTTGTATATTATTGGCCCAAACACTTGTAACCCATGTAAGAAGGGGAGAGTACCAATGTATGAATCATGATGTACTAAGGTAACACTTGGTCCTCCCAAATGAGATTAATCTCTCCCAATGATATCCTATTATTTTCATATATGGTTCTAACCAAATTATATACACCAAATCATTGCCATGATGTTCAATTAACCTCATCCTTCTACATTATTGGCTCAATCACTTGCAACCCATGTAAGAAGGAAAGGATATCAATGTATGAAGCATGTACTAAGGTAACACTTGGTCCTCTTTAAGGAGCTCCAATCTCTCCCAATGATATCCTATTGTTGTTCATAGATGGTTCCAACCAAATGATATACCCCAAATTATTGACATGATGTTAAATTGGCCTCTTCCTTGTACATTATTGACCCAAATAATTATATCCTATGTAAAAAAGGAAGGGTACCAATGTAGGAACCTTGATGTACCAAGATAACACTTGGTTTTCCCAAATGGGCTTCAATCTCTCCTAATGACATCCTATTGTTGTTCATAAATGGTTCCCATCCAATGACATACCACAAATCAATGAAATAGTACCCTGCTATATCTTTTTTATGCCTTTATTCACTACTACAGAATTCACGATTTGCGTCTGATTATGTGCGTCGCACGAGAGAGAAACTGACGCAAATGATGTATGTGCGTCGGATCTTAAAGGACATCCGACGCAAATAGCCTAGTAAAATGTATACAGGCCTTTTGTGCGTCGCACGTATACCAGCAAACGACGCAAATCGTGACGTTATGTGCGTCGCATTAAGATCCCATGTGACGCAAATGGAAGTCCGCAAAATGGAAATCTTGATCTGCGTCGGACCATATACTCATCCGACGCAGATTCCCACAGCCATTTGCGTCGCATTAAGCTATTGTGCGACGCAAATAGTCATCTGCGTCGGATGCTCCCTTTGTAATTTTTGTATCCTGCCCTGGCCCAGTATTTATGAAGTAGTCATCTGCGTCGGATCCTTTCTCACGTCCGACGCAGATGAGTCTTATTTAATTTTTTTCGTCTCCTGCCCAGCCAATTCAATTCAATTCCCACTCTCACTCGCACTTCTCTCTCTCATGCGAATTCTGCCCTAACTAACGACGCCTCTCCGGCACCGTCGACTTCTCCGGCATTACCTATCGCCGTCAACTTCACCGGCGACTCCTTGGGCTATCCGGCATTCCGGTGCACTCCGGAGCACCGCTGCTGCTGTACGTCGCTCACTCACTCACTCTCTCTCTCTCTTTTACACTCCTCTTTTTCTCCCACCGCTGCTGTACGTCGCGCCGCCTCTGCACTCCGTGGCGCCGCCTTTGCACGCGGTCTTGCCGCACCGCCGCTGCTGTACGCCGCCGCCGCCGCCATTGCAATGTAAGTCTTTTTTTTTTCAATTTTCTGTCTCAATTTCTGTCTTTTTTTTTATAACAATTTCTGTCTTTTTTTTTTTTGAATTCTTGTCTTATTTTTTCTAGATCTTAATCAAAGAGTTTGTGATTGTATTAGTAGAGTGATTGTAGTTTGTAGTTTAAGATTGAATTTTAAGATTGAATTTAGGATGTTTGTAGTTTGTAGTTTGTAGTGCTCATGAATTTATATAGTTTGTAGTGCTCTAAAATACTTCCTTTCTACTATATAATTATATTCACAAATCATTCTTGTTTTTTACCATTGATCTTAACAATTCTACTTTAATCTTAATGTTGTTTCTTAATCTCTAATTTGTTAATGTCTTAATATTAGATAGCTGATGTTTATGAGTTATGACTTAATCACTATTTAATTTGTGGGTTGGTTAATGCCCAATTGCAGTTGCCACTTTCCGTCCTCTACTTATCGGCTTGCCGGTGCTCCAAGCTCACCTCGTTGTGCTGGTCTTCGCTGCTCCTTGAGAGCAGAGGTATATATTATAGCTTTTGCTTTATGTTTATTTGTTTCATTTGTCCCTATAATGTTGAATTATGTGATTGGGAAAGTATATATGTGAATTGTTTGGTTATTATGTGATTGGGAAAGTATATGTTGAATTACGACCAAACCTATATGGACATACCTTAATGGGGTGGGGAGGGAAATCTAAGGAATGGATTGGTTTGTGCTGTTTAATTGCAATGTGTGCATCATTTGCCTAGATACCCGTTCGAGACTTACTCATTAGGAGTAAGTCTGGAATAGTCCCCGGTTTGGGACTGTCTTTGAGTTTCTTATCTCACTTAGGATGTGAATGAATGTTTGGTTTTCGATTCTAAGAAAGATCTAGCTCATTTCCCTAAGCGTTCTCTGGGTACATATGTTGATAGTTTACCTACTATCTTCATCGTGTACTTGGAGAACTTAGAGGGAAGTCTTTGCAAGATTTTTCTTAGAATTGAAAACCAAACATTCATTCACTAGTGAGATGAGAAACTCAAGGATGGGTTAGGTTGGAGTGATAAGGACCCAAATGTTCATGACTGCATTTGATAAGACACTTTGAATGATGTGATCGATATATTGTGTTCTTGTTTGGTGTCTCTAGTGTATGAATATGGATCGAACCTGGATGTATGGTAATCGAATTTCGGCGACATTTCTACGAGAAGTTGATGAATTTATCAGGGTTGCATTAGAACATCAATCGCAGAATGAGTCAAAGTTAGTCTTGTGTCCTTGTTGTGATTGCAATAACTCTAGGGGGTATCATGATGTGGATCAAATTAAGGATCATTTGATTCGTCGTGGGTTTAAGAGTAACTATACTAGGTGGACATGGCATGGAGAGTTTTATGATCAGGGTATGAGCTCCACTAGCTTGTGTGATGATTTGCATGTTGATCACATTGATGATGAGGTTGAGGTTGATATTGAAAAAGGAGAGGATGATAATGAGAATGATAGGGTAGTTGATAATGAGAATGATAGGGTAGTTGATGAGAATGATAGGGTAGATGAGATGTTGCACAATTTAGAGGATGAAGGAACCGATCGTCCGCATATGTATAATAGTATTCTAAGTGCAGCGGACAAACCTATGTATCCGGGGTGTAAGAATTTCACTAAACTTTCTGGCATCCTCACATTGTTCAATATGAAATCGAAGTATAGTTGGACAGATAAAAGTCTCAGTGAGTTGTTTACTTTTTTACAAGAATTGCTACC
Source organism: Beta corolliflora (assembly GCA_947648045.1). NCBI lineage: Eukaryota > Viridiplantae > Streptophyta > Magnoliopsida > Caryophyllales > Amaranthaceae > Beta > Beta corolliflora. Next base: position 188,114 of record CANSZD010000333.1, read on the forward strand.
TGAAGGGAATGAAATTCCTAACTCTACCTATGAGGCAAAGAAATTGTTGTGTCCATTAGGTATGGAATATGAGAAGATACATGCATGTCCAAATGATTGTGTGCTGTATCGAAATGAGTACAAGGATTTGGGTGAGTGTCCAAGGTGTGGAGAATCTCGGTATAAGATAAAAGAGGATGATGAGGGAGTGAGAAAGAAAGAAACTCCGGCGAAGGTTCTTTGGTATCTTCCAATCATTCCAAGATTTAGGCGTTTATTTTTGGATGAAAATAATGCTAAATTATTAAGGTGGCATGCGGACAAGAGGAAGAAAGATGGGATGCTTAGACATCCGGCCGATTCTCCGCAATGGAGAAATATCGACCGAAAGTTCGCAGGTTTTGGTAAAGAACCTCGAAATCTTAGGCTTGGACTTTGTACAGATGGGATGAACCCTTTTGGAACACTAGGTACCCAACATAGCACTTGGCCGATTCTACTGACCATTTATAATCTGCCCCCCTGGTTATGCATGAAGCGTAAATTTATTCTGCTATCGCTTCTTATTTCGGGTCCTAAGCAACCCGGAAACGACATAGATGTGTATCTTGACCCACTTCTTCAAGATCTGAAATTGTTGTGGGATGAAGGTGTTTCGATGTTCGATGCGTATACGAAAACTGACTTCACATTACGTGCCATGATATTTTGCACGATTAATGATTTCCCGGCTTATGGGAATTTGTCAGGGTATACGGTTAAAGGAGCAAAGGCATGCCCTATTTGTGATGAGGATATGATTGATGAGCGGTTACATCATTGTGGGAAGAATGTATACCTGCATTACCGTACATGGCTTCCTTTAGATCATCCATTTCGTAAGAAGAAAAAGTTGTTCAACGAAAAAGTGGAGATGAGAGAAGCCCCTGTACCCTTGCGTGGAAAAGAGGTTTCTAATCGGGTAAAGGATATTGAAACAGTGTTTGGCAAGCCCTTTAAAAGTGTCTCAAAGAACTTATATAAGAAAAGATCTAAGTTCTGGGACCTTCCATATTGGGAATGCTTATAAGTCAGACATTGTCTTGATCTAATGCACATTGAGAAAAATGTTTGTGATGCCATTGTCGGAACATTGTTACGTTGAATATGCCCGGGAAGACAAAGGATGAAGTTAAAGCTAGGAAAGACATGGCTGAAATGGGAAGACCAGAACTAGCACCTCAGGAGAGGGGACAACGCTATTATCTGCCACCAGCTTGCTACACTTTGTCTAAGAAGGAGAAAATGAGTTTTTGTGAGTCTCTGCATAGGCTAAAGGTCCCTGCTGGATACTCGTCAAATTTTCGAAACCTTGTCTCACTGAAGGACTTGAAACTCGTTGGTTTGAAATCTCATGATTGTCATATCTTGATGCAGCATTTATTACCTGTTGCAATACGAGGAATTTTGCCTTCCCAAGTGAGATACACGATTACAAAGTTGTGTTTCTTCTTCAGAACTATATCTAGCAAGGTGATTGATCCTAACACTCTAGATACGTTGCAAGCTGATGTAATAGAGACGATGTGTCGATTTGAAATGTACGTCCCACCATCGTTCTTTGACATCATGCCTCATTTGATAATTCATCTTGTCCGAGAAATTAAACTTTGTGGGCCCGTTTGTATGAGGTATATGTGGCCTTTCGAAAGGCATATGGGTACTCTCAAGGGAAAAATGATGAATCCAGCCAGACTAGAAGCAAGTATTGTCCAAAGAACAGTTGCGGAGGAAGTATCTGAATATGTAAGTCAGTATTTAGCACGTGCACAAGCAATTGGATTGCCAAAATCTAGACATGAAGGAAGGCTTGATGGTTGTGGTGCCATTGGGAGAAAAAGATTGTGTCTTGATGGAGAGTTGAAAAGAAAAGCAGAATTTTTGGTGTTAGAAAATCTAAAACAAGTTCATCCTTACTTAGATGAGCACAAGAAGATGCTTAGTGTTCAGTATCCATTGAAGAATGAACCTGAGTTGATGATTGAGCAGAATCGGTCGTTCGTTGATTGGTTTAAAGAACGAGTTATGAACCAACTATCTGACCCAAAAAATGATGTATCAGATACGTTGAGATGGTTGGCATATGGGTCAAAGATGCAAGTTCTTTCCTATGAAGGGTATGACATCAATGGTTATTCATTTTACACTAAACGACAAGATGACAAATCTACAATGCAAAACAGTGGTGTTACGTTGGGGGCTTTGTCATCAGAGTATAAAAGTAGAAGGGATAGAACCATTGTTGAGACAATGAAGTCTTACTACGGGTTCATTGAAGAGATATTAGAACTTGATTATGTTAACTTCAAGATCCCGCTCTTCCAATGCAAGTGGTTTGATGATTTTTCAACGGCCGTGAAAGTGAATGTTGATGATTTTTATTCGGACTACGCAGAAGCTCTAGTTCCACTACCTACTCCATACATCGTGAAACGCAGTCAAGCCGAGGGTTCATTCATAGAATGGCCGAAAGAGTTGGTATTTTTAGTCTCAGATAATCAGGTGACTTATGTTTAATATTTTGATTTATATACTAAGGAATGTAAATATATATACTAAGAAATTTTGATTTATATATACTACGTAATCTTTATTTTGTATACTAAGTAATCTTGATTTATATATGAAATAATCTATATACATATATAATATGAATTAAAAAGAAGTCGAATTGAATTAGGAACATATACCTAAAGAAGGTGCGATGAAGAAGAAGAAGAAAAAAAAAATAGTTGGTAGTGATCCTTGCACCGATGAGTCTGCACATAGGCACGTAGATCCTTTTTTTTACTTGACACTGGATGATATGGATGATAATATCAAGGAGATGCACCGAATATTTTGCGACAAACCCTCAGATGAGCCTTTTCATATGCAAGTTCCAAAGGGTACCGTCTTCGACTTTGACAGAGATCATATGATCATTCTCTCGCGACAAGATGTTTTTCAACTTCTCACGGGAGCATGGATTAATGTATCCATTTTGCAAGTATTTATGATGTGAGATTTCTCAAACTCTAAACTAATTAACATTGATATTTATTTTTATTGTTTCTCCCTAACTATAAGTGTTTGGATACTAGGTACTTGGCAGAGCAGTCTGAGGAGCATGGAGATAACAATATTGATTTCATGTGTCCAAGTATGATTTCAGCGACCATGATATGCAATCAATTAGATGCCGTGATCAACTACATGGCAAGTTCAATGAAAGCGAATCAATATATGCGTTACATCCTATATCCGTATATTGAAAAGTATGTTAGTCAAACTAATCTTTACTTTGTTTTATCTTTATGAACTTGTGGTTATATATATAAACGTCACATTTTGCTTCATGCCTTAGGGATCATTGGATTCTTCTTGTCATTTGTCTATCTAAGAGAACGGTATATATTTGATTCGATCAAGAGAGATAGATCCTTAGCTATCAAGATACCATTGAATACGTAAGTTCATAGTTATTGCTATACATGTTAATAAGTTTACATGCATTTTATGATATTTTAAATAGTTTATAAATGTTTATAGTAATTAATTGTTATAAAATCTCTATACTTAGTGCATATACAAAATTCACGCGCCTTGAAGGATCCAATAAAGGAACTAAATTGTCTTGGACATATATGCGGGTAAAACTCTTATGGTTTTGTATTTGATACTTTATAATTCTATTTAGGATTTTTTTTCGATTCTAATACATATCTTAAATTTGGTGTAGTGTGCTCAACAATCGGGAGGAGTGGAATGCGGCTATTTCGTGATGAGATACATGTTTCTAATCATCCGCTTCTACTATGAATCAAAGAATTTGTATGAGGTATATGTATGTTGTAAATTCGTTATTTATACTTATAGAATATTAAAGTATATTAACTAGTTTAATATATTTCTAGGCTTTTCCGTCAAGTCTTGAGCCATACTCCATATATGAGATCAACGACCTCAAAGAACTTTTTGCGGAATACTTTATACGGGTCGTTAACGAAGGAAACTAAGCTTGATGGTTAGTGTATGTATTTGTAGGTTAGAATAATATTTTGTTGCTTGAACCTTGTTGGTTGATTGATTGCAACATTGGTTGCTTAATTGAGATGTACTGAAACAGGTTTTGGTTATATATATGCAAAATTTTCCCAACGATTTCTTGGGTTATCCAAATTACAAAGGAGACTCTGCCGAATTTTCTGCTCATAAGTATTAACATAATGTTTGTTTAGTTTTGAAAATAATAATAAAAAAAAGCTGAAAAAAAAAAACATGCGACGCATATTGCACTGCATGCGACGCAGATGACAAGCCATCTGCGTCGCATATTGCACTGCATGCGACGCAGATGTCCAGCAAGTGTCCTGAGTCATCTGCGTCGCATATTGCACTGCATGCGACGCAGATGGTGCTTGCTGGACTGCTGTGGGATGCATGGTGGACGGGGCATGTGCGTCGCACTTTTGTTGGGTCCAACGCAAATATTTGAATAAACTGCGTCGTGTCGTATCCGACGCAGATGGCTGTCTTCCCATCTGCGACGAGACCTGTGCCGTCGGACCAGGGTCCAACGCAAATGGGGGTCCCAGGTCCGACGCAAATTGTCATTTTTCTACTAGTGGCGGGTCGAAGTATATGGTTGCCCGGCTAGTTAAATGCTGTTAATGAGAATAGTAATTCCCTATTTTTAACAATAGGGCCTGGAGACTTTTTGGTTCATCATGCTATTGCTTTAGGTTTACATACAACTACTTTGATCTTAGTAAAAGGTGCTTTAGATATTCATTGAAATAGTACCCTGCTTGTTTTAAATTGGTACCAATCTAACATGAAATTGTACCATTCAAATATGAAATTGGTACCATTCTGATGCATAATCGGTACCATTATAATATGAAATTGGTACCATTCTGATACATAATTGGTACCATTATAATATGAAATTGGTACCATTCTGATACATATAGGGATCATGATTTTACAATTGATAATACTAATATTTGCTAAATGAAATGAAGAATCATAATTTTACCAAAAGGATGTTCTCATATAAGAAATGTTCAAACATTCATGCCAATCATAATTCAGGTGAAGTATATATAGAATCGTTCAATCATTCATGCCAAGCATTCGGGGGTGATTATTCTTTCTTCAATGACATTTTCTTCTTAGTAGCTCAATTGAGTTGTACCAAACTTGATATATGACTGGTAACCAATCAGCTAACTTATTAAACTCATATTATACAATAATATATAATGCTCAAACAAAACAACATTTTATAAGCACACATTTATCAGTTACCAGAAACTTATCAATTAAACAATGCTTATCCCATAAATTTTGAGACTTCTATTTCAAAAAAGCTCGTAAAAATGATATGTTTCTACTAATAAAGAAAGGGATCTATGTATAAGGCAATAACATTTTATGCTTTATTCTCCAAATAGTACCCTTTTTGTTTCAAATTGGTATCAATCTCTTATTAAATTGGTACTAATCTCTTCTGATATTGGTACCAATCTCTTCTAAAATTGGTACCTTTTTTACCTCAAATGGTTCCATTATGACTTTAATAGGTACCATTAATACTACTTGAACAATTAAACACAAAATAATTAAATGCAAATACAACTACATATTACGTCGAACTTTGAATATAGAAAAAGAAACAAAATCATATAAAACCAATATACAACTAATCCATCCTCTTTGATCTCTGCTTGTAAATCTTCCATACAAAGACAATCCAATCCAAAAATAGAACAAAAGTGAGATATTTCGAAGCAACAACCTGATTTAGATAACTGAAATGAAATTAAATAATAAAATCATAACTTGATTTATTCTAAGCAACAAAATCGCAACTTTTAGTGAGAATCAAACTTAAAAATCAAAGCAAAACAGTGCAGTAACACATGCAATATTCTCGTAAAACTGTAGAGCCAAATTTTAACAAAAAAAAACTAAAGAACCCCATAATCAAAGAACCCATATAACTCAAAATTTGATTTTAGATTTCACTGTATGTTTGAACATAATTCAAAATTTGGTTCATATTTTTTAGAACTCAAAACTGGAATTTGTAGTGGGATTCAATGTAGTAATTCAAGATTTTTAAGATCTAGAAAAATAACTAAGAAATAATCTAATCCCACAAAAAAGTTTTAAGATATGAGTTCAATATAAGCAATTCGAGGAAATGGAGTTGTAGCAAAGACCAAAAAAGCTCAATGAATATGAAAGTTCAGAGTGATTGTGTGACATTGTGAGTGTCGTAGTGACCTCTTCCGATCCCTACAAAAGGACATAAGAACTTATGGACCCGATACATTTTAAGTCAATCCTGGACACCAACGTCAATGCATCAGAATATAATATTGGTACCATATCACATATAAATTGATGATAAAAGGTAGTTTTTAATAATAAATAAATAAAATTATAAGTCACCTAATTAACTCTTGAAAAAGATTGTTATTAGTAGTAATTCGTAAAAAAATCTGGCCTATAATTTCCTTTAACTCTTTTGTTTTTGTTGAGGTGTAGGTTTGATTATTCCAATAATAGATGGTTGAAAGTTTGAAACTTGAAAGCCGTGAAGTACGTTACAAAAGCCAGCAGTAGTAGTCTCCCTAAACTAGTAATATAGTACCACATCATTAGTAATACTACTAGTAAAGTTGCTGGTACAACCCAAGTTGGTACCGTACTATATATCATGCAGTACATGCAGTACTCCTGTACTAATTAAACTTTTTTTGGTTGTGCTATAAAAACAACACCCACATGAATGATGAAAACTCAGCAATAATCACCAACAACCATACAATCATCACATCATTAAGAGATAATTAAGAGCTTGCTGTATGATCACAGGTGGTGAAGTTCCACAGGAACCACCTGAGACCAGTAGACCACATGAATGAGGCATATGCACCTTAATTCCCTTATCACATCCACCAATTTTATTGGTGATTTGGCTTTGGGTTCTATGATCTTGTGCTGCTCATGTGTTCTCAGGTCGCCCCTGCCGGCCTTCCTCCATCACATGATTGATAGATCGATATGAAATCAAGAGTCGCATCAATGGTCGTCACCATAGAGGTAGTGGATGGTGATGAAATAACAAATTAGAATTGTATATTTTTCTTTACCTTAATTTTCCTTCAGAAGTACAACTAATTTATAATCTTCTAGGTGACGTAAGTCCAGACATTGCGTACATGCGTGTAGACAAATAACTTATGCTAGAGGGCAACAAATGTGTACGAGTTTTTAGAGGTGGCTCCTAAATAATTGGACTACTAGATGATTTAGTAGTATTAAATAACATAGTTGCATAGTTTTCTCTAACTTGATTTTCAATATTGTAACGAATGGATCTTGAAGGCTTTGAATATATATACTACTAACTACTAAGTTCACTACATGTTATATTATCATTGTTGCTCGCTACATTAATTTTCTACTTTCTTTTTCTTTAAATATCTGGAGTACTTCATTTAATTTCATCGATGGTATTGGATTTTGGTGGTAATTCTCAATTATCATGCACTTCTAGGCGGAGTTAGGGCCTGTTCTCCCCAACTTATTTTCAGTTCAGTTCAGTTCAGTTCAGTTCAGTTCAATTCAATTCAGTTCAGTTCCTAAATTATTATTATTATTATTAATTAGTTATAATTTAATTCAGTTCAGTTCAGTTCAGTTCAGTTCAGTTCAGTTCAGTTCAGTTCAATTCAGTTCAGTTCAGTTCAGTTCAGTTCAGTTCAATTCAGTTCAATTCAGTTGTTTTATGCCGAAGAGAACATACCCTTAAACCTCATATATATTTCCCATATTCTCTTAATGATACCATTAGCTAAATATTTTGAAAACAAATAAGTGGATAATATCTTTAGTATAATCAACTCAATCTCTTACTGTTAGATTGTGTAAAACTCCGTAAGTCTTGGAGTGATTCTATTAATCAATATATAGTGTTTACAAAATAATAATCCTAACCATGTTAGGAATCCAAACTATATAAGGTCTATACAAATATATCCTAAACCGATGAGAAAATATTATCCTAAATATATTCTCTATCACACCCCCGCAGTCATAGCGGGAGGAGGGCGTACGCTAAGACTAGAACGAAAATCGGTAAATAGTTGTCGAGGTAGGCCCTTTGTGAAGATGTCTGCAAACTGATATCGAGAAGCTAAGGAACATGAAGAACCCGTACCTGACCCAACGCAACTTTTTCTCGAACAAAATGAATATCCATCTCAACATGTTTGGTGCGTTGGTGTTGGACGGGGTTACTAGACAAATAAATAGCACTGCCATTATCACAATAAACAAGAGTGGCTTGACGGAGGGGGCAATGTAACTCAAGAAGAAGGTTACGAAGCCAACAAGACTCGGCAACAACATTAGCGACGCCTCTGTATCCTGCTTCTGCACTGGAACGAGATAAAGTAGCCTGACGCTTCGAGGATCAAGAAATAAGGTTGTCTCCAAGGAAACAACAGTAGCCGGAGGTGGAACGACGAGTGTCAGGACACCCGCCCCAATCAGCATCAGTGTAAGTAATCAGACGCAGAGAAGTAGAAGGATATAAATGTAACCCATGATCAATAGTACCCTGAATATAACACAGGATGCGTTTCAAGGCATCATAGTGAGCCTCTCGAGGATCATGCATAAATAAACAAACCTGTTGTACTGCATAGGCTATATCAGGGCGAGTGAAAGTGAGGTACTGAAGAGCACCAGCAAGACTGCGGTACTTAGTAGGATCCTGGAACTGAGGACCAGAATCAGCACTAAGTTTAGACTTAGTGTCCACAGGAGTAGCTGCAGGTTTACAATTACTCATACCTGCCCGTTCTAAAATTTCCTGTGCATATTTCTGTTGAGAAAGAAGCATGTAAGATGGTGTGCGTGAAACAGAAATTCCCAAAAAATAACTCAACGGCCCCAAATCTAACATAGGGAACTCAGTCTTTAACTGAGCAATCATACTCTCGCGTAAGGCATCTGAAGAGGTGGTGATGATGATATCGTCAACATATAGTAATAAATATGCTCTGTTAGAGTCCTGACTGTAAGTGAACAAGGAAGAGTCACTTTTGGTAATAACAAACCCCATATGAAGTAAAAAATTTGCAAACCGCTGATACCAAGCTCTAGGAGCTTGTTTTAACCCATATAAAGCTTTTCTGAGTCTGCATACATGATGTGGGGGCCCTGCGATCAACAAACCCGGGGGGTTGATGCATATAAACTGTTTCCTTGAGATCACCATGAAGAAAAGCATTTTTGACATCAAGTTGATGAATGGACCATTTTCGAGCCATTGCCAAACTGAGAACAGTACGAATTGTCTGAGGTTTGACAACTGGACTAAAAGTTTCATCACAATCCACACCAACTTCCTGTGACCTGTCATCACAGACAAGACGAGCTTTGTGCCTTTCAAGTTCACCATTAGATTTTTCTTTATGTCGAAAAAGCCACATACAATTAACAATATTCACCCCCGTAGGCCTAGGCACTAATTCCCATGTCCCTGTTTTAATTAAAGCACTAAATTCATCTAGCTTGGCAGCATTCCAATTTGGGTCAGTAAGGGCTTGTTTGTGATTTTTTGGTAGAGGAGATCGAAACAAAGGAGGCCCAGTGGCTGTGACTATGAGTCCATAGCGAGGATTGGGCCGAAAAATGACATGTTGGCTGCGAGTGACTCGTGGTGATGGGGGTGCTGGGCGCGTGGGCCGCAAGGGCGAGATGCCACGCTTGGGAGGTGGAGTATAACGAGCACTTGGCGTGGGCTGGGCCAGATTAAAAGGGATGGGAGAATTTGTGCGCTGGGAATTAGTGATAGTAGGGGGGTATTTGTGTAGTTTGCACCGGACGTTGGAGTTGGGCGGCAATATGGGATATTGGGAGTTGGGTTATTCGAGGGATTGAGATGTGGGCCTGGATTGAGGAGCAGTTGGGTCAAGAAAGGTGAAGCTGTGTCAGAATCCAAGAAGGTTTGATTATTTGTGGCGGTATGGGTATTTGTTGCAAAGGGAAAAGTTTGTTCATCAAATATCACATGACGGGATAGTATTAGCTTTTTGGTTTTGAGATCTAAACAACGATAACCACGATGATTGCGAGGATACCCTAAGAACACACATGGGGAGGAGCGCTGAGCAAGTTTATGTGGAGTTGTAGCAGTGAGATTCGGAAAACATAGACAACCAAAAATGCGAATATGAGCATATGAAGGTGTGACCTTAAATAAAGCTTGAGCTGGGGTTTTGTTTTTGAGAGTTTTTGTGGGCAAGATATTAAGGAGATAAGTTGCCGTCTCTAAGGCATATACCGAGTAGGCAAAAGGGACGAAAGCATGGACAAGAAGGGTACGAATGACATTATTCAAAGTACGGAGGATGCGTTCTGCTTTTCCATTTTGAGAAGATGTGTGAGGACATGAGAATCGGAAAACAATGCCATGTTGAACACAAAATAATTTGAACGGGTCATTATCAAACTCACGACCATGATCACTTTGGAAGGATTTTATGGGGCATTCAAATTGAGTTAAGACATACAGTTGAAAATTGATAAATGATTGATATGCCTCAGATTTATATTTTAAGGGAATAGTCCATACATAATGAGTGAAGTCATCAAGTAGTACTAAATAATATTTATGACCATCAATACTAGAAATAGGAGATGTCCACAAATCCGCATGAATAATGTCAAAAGCACAAGTAGTAGTACTAGTAGAAGTATAAAAAGGTTGTCGAATATGTTTCCCAAGAGGACAAGAAGGACAAAAATCGGAGGTAGGCTCCTTAGTAACGTCTATGTAATTATTATTCCTAAGAAAACTTAAAGGTTGAGCTCCAGGGTGGCCAAGACGGTGGTGCCATCTGCTGGGTGATTGTGCCGTGAGGGCGGTGGCAAGACAAGTGGATTGAGGAGTGGTGACAGGATAAAGATCGCCCGCACTATCACATCGTGTGATTATATTCCCCGTTTTGAGATCCTTCACAGAAAAACCAAAAGGATCAAATTCTATTGAGACAGAGTTATCAGATGTAAATTTACGAACTGAGATTAAGTTTTTAATGATTTGAGGTGCTAGGAGAACATCACGAAGGGCAAGGGGTGTTTGAGGGAGAGTGGTGTGACCATACCCAGTTATCGAAATGCGATTTCCATTGCCTACTAAAATATGATTTTGAGTGCTTAAATCAAACAAGGGCAAGAGAGTACCTGAGTTATGAGTCATATGAGATGTGGCGCCCGAATCCATGTACCATCCGTCATCCGGTTGTTGAAGTTGCATAGTAGAGAAAGCATGACCAAGCTCAGTGGGGGTCATTAGTGGGCCATAAGGGGCCTGATATGCCACGTAAGAATGTTGTTGGGCCTGCATAGGACGTGGGGCAGATGGGAACTGGTTTGGGCCTGAGGATACAAACTGGCACTGCTGGGGATATGGGTAGGGGTGTTGAGCCCAAGGAGTGGACTGCTGGGTCATGGGCCAGGAAGAATTGGGCTGAGATGGGGGTGCCCAAGTCGGTTGTGCAGGCCATTGTAATGGCGTTTGCTGCTGCTGCGTGGAAGCATGATTTTGGCGGCCTCTGCCACGGCCCCGCCCCTTGCCGGTGTGTCAGCCACCCCGGCCACGGCCACGGGCACCAGACCGGCCACCGCCACCCCCTCCATGCGGTTGTTGTTGTGGTTGTTGTTGGGTACTGTTTGACGGGGTGGAGGTAGAGGTTTGGTGGGCCTCGTTTTGAGTCAGGAAAGATTGGGCCGAGGAGGGTGTCTCTTGTGCACGACGGGACTCTTCAAGGAGTAGTCGTGATCTTGCTGTTTCAAAGGTCGGTAAGGGATCACTTTGTTGTATTAAAGAGGCCACGGTGTCAAAATCTGTATTTATGAGCCCGTAAACCAGTCGTAGGACTAATTTTTGTTCTGACACAATTTGATCAACGTTGGCGAGTTGATCGGTGATAGATTTGAGTTGTTGACAATAAGAGGAGATGTCTGCAAAATTGGAGAGATGCATAGAATTAAACTGATTCTCCAAATACACGGCCCTGGTGTGTTTGTTGTCTTGGAATATGGCTTTGAGACGATCCCATGTCTGTTGTGCAGTAGCGCCTCGATAAAGAATAGTTTGAAGAAGATCCGATGAGATAGTACCATAAATTCATTTTTTCACAATCGAGTCAAGTCGATTCCATAGGTCATCCGGAATTTTGGGGCGCGAAATTTTGGGATTAATGTGGTCTAAAACATCACAAGCATGGCAATGGATCTCAAATAATTCAACCCAATTAGAATATTGAGCTTTCTCGCGATCAAGAATGATAGGGATTTCATTCTTGATATTACTCACAGCTTGGGCGGGGTGAAACGTGGAAGATGCAGTAGGTGCGGAAGGTGTGGAAGGCGAGGCTGGGTCTGCAGAATCGTGTGTCATAGCCGGAAGTTTGGTGAGTAATATGACACAATGAGAAAGCTAAGTGGCGGGGAAAATAAACAAGTGTAGTGGGAAGCACTAGAATTTAATAATATGCCAATATGCCGGCAAACACTAACTGACTGCAACCAAATTAAACGTGAGGTCGAGGGAAGCAGAGAGAAATTAAAAAATATGTGCTTGGTGGAAAATTGGACGGGAGGTCCAAGGGTGCCGGACAAAATTTTTGTAGGGAGGATAACTAACCTACGCTCTGGATACCATGTTAGATTGTGTAAAACTCCGTAAGTCTTGGAGTGATTCTATTAATCAATATATAGTGTTTACAAAATAATAATCCTAACCATGTTAGGAATCCAAACTATATAAGGTCTATACAAATATATCCTAAACCGATGAGAAAATATTATCCTAAATATATTCTCTATCACTTACGAATGGCTCCTGATTAGATCTAGCCTATCATTTGTGTATATGGAGCGAGTATAATTTTTGTTATAATTGTTGTTGTTAATGATAATCATAAAAAAAATATCAAATATATCAATCGCAAATTGACATAAGTTAATAAAATAAAATTTAACAATATATTTACGAAAAGTTAGATAAACCAAAACCATAACACCATACATGTACGTAATGCTTCAAACATTTCTTTTGGGTAAATGTAAGTGATTTCATTAAAGCGCAAAAACTCAAGGAATGTCTACAGGACCAAAGCCCAAAAAGCCACCCTTGAAACCAATACAACCATTCAATATAGGCAACAACCTTTACAACCCAAAACACAAAACCTATACAAACAAACCCAACTACAGAATTGTAAACCAAATTAAAACAGCATCAAGAAACGTTATACAAACATAGTTACTAATGATCATTCCATAATTCTTAATCTTCATGACACAAAAAGAGTAAATAAAAAAACATGATATAACACATTAGAGAAATGCATGACAAAAACTATAGTATTAACATTCATATATAAAGAATGATATTATTCATTGGTTTATTTATTCAAACAACAAACTAAATAAAACATCATTGTAAAAGATCTGGTTCTTCATGTACGTTTGCAAATAATATCATTGTCTCCGTTAATAAGGCGGCCCTGGTGGTGGTGGTGAATTCCACTCAGCAGAACAAATTCCAGCGTCAAATGCAAAAACTCTGCACCTTGAATCACCGCAACAGTTAGAACTACGTAGACATCCTTCACCAATTGGGATGCACTCGCTCAACGTTTCTTGGGTCAATCGCCTCGTCACTCCACGCATACTTGCTACCGCCAAATATGCAATATTATACTTGCACTCATTAACTATAGTTGCACCAATAGTACTACTCCTTTCGTCCTAAAATAATTTGTATAATGTCCCGTCGCTTTATAATTAGGAAGGTAAAAAACTTATATGGACCTGGTCTACATTAAATTAGTGTGGATCTAATGCTAATTCATGTGATTTATGAAAAAAAGGTCACTATATATAAAAAAAAAGATATAAAATATGAGTAGATATAGACTGTAAAGTTTGACTATGTGAAAAAAAAGGTTCATATGTCATAAAGTGAAAATTTCATCATGATAAACTAATGTAAGAAAGAGTAACTATATTAAAAAAAACGGTCACTATAGTAGATAGTAACTATACAGTGTTGCTTAAGATTTTAAAAGGTTACTATATTGAAAATAAGGGTCACTATGTTAAATAAGTGATTTTGGTCCACAATAATATTATTGTGGACCAGGTCCACGCAAGATTAAATCATAAAGTACTTCATATAACATGATTTCACTATATATATACTTTCTCCGTTTTTTTTTCTGTTATTTAATATGTGCACGTTTGACAAGTAGCACTATAAACATTAATATCTTTAATTACTGTTTTATTAGGAAGAAAGAGAAAGTGGAAGAGGCAAACGATCTACTATATTAATTCCATTTAAGTACTCTCTTTCCACTTTCTAATCATGCATATTTTAGTGGGTTATATACATACCGCATCTAGTTTCTCATCTCTCCTCTTTAATTCGCATGTCATTCTACTAGGTTGTAACTATTTAGAAAATAATAGCTCATTGAGTTTCTCTCTCTTCTTTTCTCTCGACATTTGAATGTGTCGTCGCCATGGCAAGGAAAAATGGCGGGAAAGCTCAGAGCAGTGAGAATGGAAATCGGAAAAGTAAAGCGCGAGGACCTGATTCAGATTGTCAAGCTTTACGCACGAAATCTATGGATCAAATATTAGGAATTGAGGCATTAGATTTTGGACTTGGTGAGATTTTGACTCCGAAAACATCGATACGCCAACTCACACAACAATCGGAGATTCGACATACTTTCAATGACTGGTTGCAATCTATACATGCTAGTGCTGGAAAACCAAAATCTGTTAATCAATCAGGTAATATTCCAGTTTTTCAATTGAATGATGCTGATGATGTTGATATTGAGGATGAACTTGAAATGGATGATGAATTGATGAATGATAAGACTGATTTGAATATGATTGAACCTCGAATTGACAATGTAATTGAAATGCGAAATAATGGTGTAATTGAATCGGGAATTGGTGCTGAATCTAGAATTGGTGCAAAGTCCAGAGTGATTGCAATTGGTGAACCTTGTAACCCTGGAATTGTACCTGAACCTGTTACTATTGAGATGGATGATATTCAGGAGGAATTGGATTATTGGAGTTCTTCTATCATCTGTTATGTGGTTGGAGCGAATCCACCTTTGCAAGTGATGGAAGGTTTTCTTAGGCGGATTTGGAGAAATTATAACATTGATAAAGTGGCTTTGATCAAGAAAGGGATGTATCTTGTTAGATTCAGGGCAATGGATTCTAGAGACAAGATTCTTGAAGGTCATTTCTTCTTTGACAATAAGCCTGTTATTGTCAAACCCTGGGTGGAGGATATGGATTTAGAAAAAGAGGATTTGAAGACATTGCCAATTTGGGTGCAGCTGAAATTGAAACTTAAATATTGGGATGAAAAATCTCTTCACAAAATTGTGTCTCAACTGGGAGATCCAATTAAAAGAGATGAAGCAACTAGGAATCGAGATAAAATTCAGTATGCTCGAGTTCTAGTTGAAGTTAAAATTGATCAGGCTTTTCCCGAATCTATTAATTTCTGGAATGAGAAGGGTGAGTTAACTGACGTGCCAGTCACATTTGAATGGAAATTAAACCTAGTCAATGCCTTAATTGTAAAGGTATTGGACATAATACTACAGACTGCAGACTGAAGAATAAAAGGAAGATTTGGGTTCCAAAGAATGTTCAGCCAGTGCTGATAGTACAACAACAGCCAGCAATATTGGAGACAGAACAAGTTCAGGAGTCACCCTCAAAGTCTGCTGAACCACAATCAAAAGCACATGAGATTGATCAGGAAGGGTTTCAGAGAGCTTTGAGGCCTATTAGGGTCAGGCCAAGTCAGGTAAAACAAACTAGCACTCATAATAATTTTAAAGCATTGAATGTTGAAAATGAACATGAAATAGTTGTGACAGAAGATCCAGGTATACACACATCAGGAGGGGGAGATCCTCCTATCCAAAATGGATAAGATCTTGTGTTGGAATGTAAGAGGTGTTAATAGTGCTAATAAGCAGAAAGATGTGTTTCAGTATATTAACAAGCTTTTTGTTGGCATTGTTAGCCTCTTAGAAACAAAGGTAAAGCCCCAGAATCTTGGGAAGCTTTATCAAAGAATTTTCAAAGGATGGTGTTTTACATCCAACTCTAGTTTTCATGAAGGAGGTAGAATAATAGTGGCATGGAAACCTGATAGCTTTCAGGTGAATATACTGAAAGGTACTAGTCAATTATTGCATTGTTATTTACAGCCTGGTAGTGGTGCAGTTGATTTCTATTGCACATTTGTCTATGAATTTAATGAAAGAAGCAGGAGATTAGAATTGTGGGAAGATCTGATGCAACTGAATACAAATGAAGCATGGGTGATGTGTGGTGACTTCAATTCTGTGATGAGTACAGATGAAAGGTTGGGTTCACAGGTCAGAGAGGCTGAAATGAGAGACATGAAGAATTGTATGATGACTTGTGGTATGAATGATATAAAAAGTTCTGGGAACTTTTATACATGGAATAATAAGCAACAAGGAGCTGCTAGGGTGTTCTCAAAATTGGACAGGATGTTGGCTAATCAGAAATGGCAGGACATATTTCCTACTGCTGAAGCTTCATTCCATTGTGAGGGTGAGTTTGACCACTCCCCTGCCATTCTCACTGTGTATCAAGATGTTAAGGATGGCTATAAACCATTCAAGTATTATACAATGTGGAGAACAACTGAGCAGTTTGAAAGTAGAGTAAGAGATGCATGGAATTGTGATATTCAAGGTACTAAAATGTTCAAAGTTGTGAAGAAGCTGAAGGTAGTAAAGAAGACTTTGAAAGAATTGAACCAGCTGGGATTTCATGACATACAAGCTGCTGAAGTTAAAGCTCACCAGGTTATGTTAGAAGCACAAAAAAGAATGCATGAACATCCTGGTGATTTACAACTTGCTGGTGCTGAAATTAATGCAGTTAAAGTCTATCATTTTCATCATAAAGCTTATGTTGAGTTCTTGACTCAAAAAGCTAAGCATGCCTGGATCAAGGATGGTGATGAAAATACTTCACTTTTCCATCAGAGCATCAAGGCAAGGAAGCTGCAGAATCAAGTATATGGCATTTTTTATGCAACTGGAGGATGGCAGGATACATCTGAGGGAGTGTCAAGAGCTTTTTATCCTATTATGAAAAGTTGTTAAGTAAAGATGCTAGTGCAAGGAAACAGATGGATGTCCAGCTTATTCGGGAGGGTCCTAGAATTAATGATGACCATATGAGGATTTTAACTGCTCCTTATACTGAAGCTGAAGTAAAGAAGGCTCTATTTTCTATACCTGGTTGTAAAGCACCAGGTGCTGATGGGTTTGGAACATACTTCTACAGGGATGCTTGGCACATAGTGGGGGAGGAAGTGATTGGTGCTGTTTTGGATGCTTTGCAAAATGGCAGGATATTGAAGGAGCTGAATCACACAATTCTAACACTGGTACCTAAAATAAAATGCCCACATAATGTGTCTGATTTTAGACCAATAGCTTGCTGTAACACAATTTACAAATGATTTACTAAAGTTATTTGTGGAAGATTGAGACAGGTCCTCCCTGATTTGATTATGGAAAATCAAAGTGGCTTTGTACATGGCAGGTACATTGTTCATAATATCATGGTGCTTCAAGATTTGGTAAAGCACTATGGAAGAAAGAAAGTGAAGCCTAGTTGTTTATTGAAAATAGACTTGCAAAAAGCCTATGACACTGTGAGTTGGGAATTTCTGAGAGAAATGCTAGAAGCTCTTGAATTCCCTGCAGCTTTTACAGAACTTGTGATGACATGTATTTCTACTACCATGTTTTCAATCATGCTTAATGGCACAATGAGAGGATTTTTTAAATCTTCTAGGGGTCTAAGGCAGGGTGACCCCATGTCACCCTTGCTATTTGTGTTGTGCATGGAATATCTCTCAAGGATATTGACAAAGCTAGGTGAACTAGAGCAGTTCCAGTTTCACCCTAGGTGCAAAGCAATGAAGTTGACACATCTATGTTTTGCAGATGACCTCATATTATGTTGCAAGGGAGATTTTGTTTCTGTATATCTGCTATTGAAGGCTTTCAAACTTTTCTCAGAAACTTCTGGTTTGAAAGCTAATATTGGTAAATCTGCCATGTACTCATGTGGTATGAATCACACAGATATTCAGAGAATACTTGATGCCTCTGGATTTTCACAACAAGCATTGCCATTCAAGTATTTAGGTGTGCCTATATGTGCTAAGAAAATTTCTAATGCACAATGTGAAGCTCTTATAGAGAAGATGACAATGAGAATCAAATTATGGAGCTCCAGGAATCTATCCTATGCAGCAAGAGTACAACTTATTAATTCAGTATTACTAAGTCTCCACATGTATTGGGCACATGTCTTTGTACTACCTAAGAAGGTTCTGCAGGAAATTAATAAAATCTGCAGATCTTTCTTGTGGAGTGGTCAATTTTATAGTCTTAAACCTGGTGCTATAGCTTGGGAACATCTATGCAATCCTAAATCGGCGGGAGGCTTAGGATTCGAGAGATATTGAAGTGTGGAATACTTCGCTTTTATTGGAAAATATGTGCAGGCGGTTTCACATAAACGGGGATGTGTATGGCTTAGATGGATTAGCTCAGTCTATCTTAAACAAGATGAATGGTGGTCTTATGTACCTAATTCTAATACCAGCTGGTATTGGAAGAAGATTTGTGATGTGAAAGAAAGCTTAAAAAGGGTGTTCACACAAGCTGAGATCAACAATATGAGCAGATATTCAGTTCAAGAAGTGTATCACAAACTGAAGGGTGCACAGGCTGAGTTTCCTTGGGATAAGGTGGTATGGAATAGACTGGGAGTTCCTAAGCACAGATTTATCATCTGGCTGGCAATTCAAGGCAAGCTGAAGACTAAAGAGAAGTTGGCTTTGTATGGAATAAGTAGAGATGATCAATGCTTATTATGCAATAACAGTACTGAGAATCATCAGCACCTATTTTTTCTTGTCCATTCAGTGGTGGATGTTTGAGGCTCATCAAGAGCTGGCTTCAAATCAGATGCACAACAACAGATCTGCAGCAACTTATCAGGAAGATACAGCGCAACAGAAGATCAAAGTTTCACAAAAATGTCATTTTAGCTTGCTTGAATGCACTAGTGTATCTTATTTGGCAAGGTCGTAATTCTGTCTATTGGAATCAATGTGCTCCTAACATTGATGCTAGTTTTAAACAGATTAAGAACATCATTAGAGCTAGAGTTTTAGCTATTATGCCACAGAAAGTGACAAGAAAAGATAAGCAATGGTTTGATAGATTGTAATTGGATGTATGTTAGTATTGGAACTGTTGGTTCCTACTGTCCTAAAGGGTAAGGGAGTCCAACCTAGTTGGTTTGCCTCCTTTAGGATAGTTTAGGTTGTAAAATGATTAAGTTTTTAATCAATCTACTTACTTAATTAGCCAAAAAAAAACTATTTAGAAAATAGAAAAATACAAATTCTTATGGTTTATTTTAGTAGAGATATGGTAGGTAATTCAATTTTTGCAATTGTGTGGCGTCTTAACATTATAAGTTATTTAGCTGACATGTCTGGTGCAATATTACTTAGTAAACATCACTATAGCAAACTAAATCATAGTAGTACTTCATAAAGATAAGGTACTTTAATACTTTTACAGGAAGTTGAGCTATTATTGTTAGCTATCTAACAACACTGGTTAAAAACTCTTCCCCTCTCTCTCCTAAAACCTAGCCTCTCTCTGAAACCCTAGCCTCCATTAGTAATCTTGTATGGGCTTCTGCCGGTTGTTATATCGAAGAAAGCCCTAAATTTTGTTATTTTCTTCGCTTCATTGTTAGTTTTATTAGTTTATAGTTTATTTTTAATAATTCTCCCTCCTCTTGTGTTAAATTTAGAAACAATACGAAACGGTCCTGGGTAACCCGAACAAGGAGGAGGAGAGATTTGGTCCACTTTATAAGCCCAAAGGAGGTTTCATACTAAAATCAATTGGTGATAGTAGGAGTAACCCCTCTACCTTATAAAGTGGAACAATCTCTCCTCTTTCTCCAATGTGGGACACTCACAAGTGGGCTTTCAATGGCTTTCAACACACCCCCTCACTTGTGAGTGTCCTTAGAAATTCAGAGCTAATTGGAAAGGTCAGAGCAATAATCCTCTTAGGGGCTGGACATCCTATCGAGGTAAATCCTTATCCAGTAGCGATCAAATACCCAGTTTAGACGAGACCCGCAACCCGGGCTCTGATACCATGTTAAACTTAGAAACAATACGAAACGGGCTTGGGTAACCCGAACAAGGAGGAGGAGAGATTTGGTCCACTTTATAAGCCCAAAGGAGGTTCCATACTAAAACCAATTGGTGATAGTAGGAGTAACCCCTCTACCTTATAAAGTGGAACAATCTCTCCTCTTTCTACAATGTGGGACACTCACAAGTGGGCTTTCAACATCTTGTGAGGTGTTGTCCCCATCATTATGATGGTTCTATCTACTCTCGCCATGTGAGTCTTGGTTTTTTGGTTAACGTTGAAGTTGAAGATGTGGGAAATCGTATGTTGAGTCATCGAATTTTATTTATGGTTGGAACATTACCATATCAAAAAGCAGTTCCGAAACGTTATGGTGATTGACTAATGATAATCTTTCTTTTCCCTTTAAAAAAAACAACATGGGTTAAAAAGAATAGAATGCGAGACATGTAATACAAACTAGGGGAGATAAAATGTACAAAACCTGATGCCAAGAGGACGAGCAGTAATCTCAAAATTAATGGTTTCACATATTTGAGCGACACCATTCTCACAATCAACTACTTTGTAAATTAGCTTTTTTAAGAATGATATTTTACCAAATTGTTTGGTTGGCTTTCGATTCACATCTTTGTTATTTATAAAATGCAATGAATTTTCCTTCACAAATTAATTAATGTCGTGCAAACAAGACCCCCAATATTTTATGAAGTCTTTAGTATACTAGATTATCCTAAACCCGAGTCAAATATTCCACTTTATTTCGAGTCAAATATTCCACTTTATTTTTCATTAGATTCGTTTAAATATATACTCCACGTGTGCTCCTGATGTTTTATGATGCCTTTTTTTTTCACAAATATAAAATAGTATAATAGCATTTTTTTCTGAAGGAAGTATATTTACTTATAATCAGTCTAGTGCATGCAGTTGACTAACTAGATAGAGCTACTATTTTAAAGAAAGTAAACAGTACACTTCATATATTTGTTTTTGTTGATTCCATTATCAAGCTACCAAGTAATACTTCCGATCCGTTTCTTTATAATTTACACACTTTGTATTTTGACGTTATTCATAAACTTTACTTTAACCATCATATGTTATTTATATATAAAAAATGTAGTAAAGTTGGATCTTATTAGATTTGTCTCAAAATATACTTTCCAAATATCAATTTTTATATTTTTTTACTTTTTCGTATTTAACGATGTTAATGGTCAAACTTCTACATTGGAAATTAGTAAACATGAAAGTCAAACTATGCAGCTAAAAAGGAAACAAAATATATTATGAGTTAGTATATAGTCGGGTCATTGAAATCACATGAGATTGTTTTGTGAGATAAAAAGTGTGAGAAACAAAATAAAATATATCTTAAAAAGAAAATGATGGAGCAATATTTTTTAAGTATAGCTTATATAATTATCTTAAAATTTCTATGTATTGGTATTTAATTTTACATAACCTTTTCAAAAAATATGCTTTAGCTATCTATTGATATATATTTGAAATAAAGTTCTTTCCCTTTTGAATTTTTGATGTCCTTTGAGTTGTGGTGCGAGGTAGAAGAATTATAACCAAAAGTTAATGGCTCTGTTTGGCAATACTACCTGTAATGTAGCTGAAACTGATAAGGTAGCTGAAACTGATAAGGTATAGCTGAAACTGATAAGGTATAGCTGAAACTGATAAGGTGCTGAAACTGATAAGGTAGCTGATTAGTTTTACTGTTTGGCAGAACTAGTTGCATAAGTTGATTAGTTATTAAATTTTGTATTTTTTTCAATGTATTTAAACAATAAAATAACAATATAAATATTTAAATATAGCTCACTTGAACAAAAATATTTCGCTACTTCTCCATAAGCAATTATGAAACAAATTTCTCTAAATTTATACTACTATTTTCTTGCGTAGAAACCGTCACAATACAAAAAAAACGATACTTGTAAAATATAGTAACAAATCATTTTCTACTCCATATTTGACTAGCAATACGGTCACGAACCAAATCCATCTCTTTAGAGGAAACAAATGACAGAAGCATGTATAGTAACAAAAACATTGTATTATATTCACAATTCTTATATACATTGGAGGTGGCCTTCCATAATTTTTCTATAGAGAGTTTATGAAAAAGGGCTTTTGTGAAGTAGAAGCTATCTTTAAAAGCTTGGCCAAACCGGTCCTTAGTAAAACAATTGTCACTTGCTGTTTAACTCTTATATGTAATCACTGAATAATTGTTAGAAGTGAGATCAAACATGGGAACCGGATACACCACTCCAAGGCACGGAAACTACGCTTTCCTATTAGTTTAATTTCGCCCCTCTAGGATCACCGGGTTAACACGAAATAACTAATGAGATACAATGGAGAGAAACAATTCACAAGATGATCTTCTATGTGAATCAATAAGAACTTTGAGTTTGTATTTTGTGAAGAACACTAGAGAGAAAGTAGCAAGTTTTCTCTCAAGCAAAGCAAGTCTCTTAGAATCTCAAAAACTGATTTTCACTCTCTATCTCATATGAAAATGACAAGGGTCATATAACATATTCCCTCTTGATTAGAGCTGTTACAGCATTCATCTCCCTTTAATCCCCTGATTAAGAATACTTAATCATCATTAAACGGAAAACGTATGCAATACAACGGTTATAAACCGTCCACGCAAAATTTCACGCCCAAAACAGAATACACGTCGCGACCCGCGATACAGATCGCGAGTCGCGAAAATGCACTGGTCGCGACCCGCGACGGATGTCGCGACTCGCGACCAACCTTCTGTTTTGCTTGATTACTCCACGTGATTTTACGCATTCTAATCTTAGCATACTAGACCTCCTCCTCTTCTAGTATAGAACCATATGAGCTTATAAAACCCATTACCCTATAAATGTTCCAACAATCCTCCTCCCATTTATAGGGTAATGTTGAAAAGTTTTTCAACTTGCTATAACTCACAAACAAAACATGCTCATGCATCATGGAAATATCTTACGATTGAATCTCCACTTAGTAAAAGTAACATTACAACAATTTCGATTATAATGATAGACAAAGCTTTGAATCATATAACCACCACAAATCATTGAAGATACTAATACACATAAACATAAACTTAGTTCTTAACCTCCGACACCTATGAAGCCTTGGTGTCCATATCCTTTCATAAGCGTTCCAAGTCAAGCCTTAGACTTGGTGAAGCGGCCAAACCTCTAGCTTATATAGGTAAATCTTTACGCACATGCTCCTACAATTGAGCACTTATCAAAGACTTATTAAGAAACTTAATTTAACCTCTTATCATTGTAGTAACAAGCACTAACCTCGGGATGTAAATAACACAAGTGCTTCCAACCTTTAAGAAAAGTACTATCCTCATTGAATTTGAGATCTAACGTTGTATTAGACATCAAATTGAGTTTTCCTTAGCTAAAGGTTGATCAATAGGCTTAAGACCCATCCTTTTGTTCATTTTGTTTACTAGTTCCCTTGACAACGGTTTAGTAAACGTATCCGCCAAGTTCAAACTAGACCGAACAAAATTAATAGTTATACAACTATTCCTTATCATTTCACGCACATAGCTATGTCTAACTCCAATGTGCCTTGACTTGCCATTGTAGACTTCACTATAAGCTTTAGCTATGGTTGATGCACTATCACAATGAATAGCAAGAGGTGACATAGGTTTGACCCACAAGTCAACCTCACTCAACACATTCCTTAGCCATTCCGCTTCTTGGCAACAAGATGCCAATGCAATGAATTCCGATGCCATAGTGGAATCCGTTATACATGTTTGCTTCTTGGATGCTCATGAAATAGCACATCCTCCAAGAAGAAACACCCATCCACTTGTGGATGAATAATATTCCTTGTTGGAAATCCAACTAGCATCCGAGTAACCTTCTAGAATAGAAGGTTCTCCTTTGTAAGTTATGACATAATCCAAGGTTTTATTCAAATACCTTAGCACTCTTCTCAATGCTTGCCAATGCGACATACTAGGATTACTAGTATACCTACTGAGTTTACCAATAGCAAAAGCTATATCCGGCCGAGTGCTGGTCATAGCATACATCAAGCTTCCAATTAAGCTTGCATACTCCAATTGTGAAATAGGAGTACCACTACTCGGAACCAAGTGAACACTAGGATCCATCGGAGTAGCAAAATGAGTCGAGTTCGATTCATTAAACCTCTTAATCACTTTCTCAATGTAATGAGATTGTGACAAAGAAATTGACCCTTTACCTCTCATTATTCTAATACCTAGAATAACATCCGCTTCACCCAAATCTTTCATGGAGAAGCTAGAAGAGATAAAGACTTTGGTTTTTTCCACTTGTTCCAAATCAGTCCCAAAGATAAGCATATCATCAACATATAAGCAAATTATAACTCCATTACCATTATTATCAAATTTACTATATACACACTTATCAGACTGATTTATTTTGAACCCACTAGACAAAATGACCTCATCAAATTTTTGATGCCATTGCTTAGGTGCTTGTTTAAGACCATACAAAGATCGAACTAATTTGCAAACCTTAGTCTCTTGACCTTTGACCACAAAACCTTCAGGTTGATTCATGTACACTTCCTCCTCCAATTCACCATTAAGGAAGGCAGTTTTGACATCCATTTGGTGAATTACTAGACCATGAATCGCAGCCAATGCTATCAAAAGTCTAATGGTAGCTATTCTAGTAACCGGAGCATAAGTGTCAAAATAATCGATACCATATCTTTGCCTAAAACCTTGGACCACTAACCGGGCCTTATGTTTTAGTATGGTTCCATCGATCTTCCTTTTCCTTACGAAAATCCACTTACAACCTAAAGGTTTGCATCCGGGAGGTAAATTAGCTAAAATCCAAGTATGATTTCTCATTATTGAATCTATTTCATCATTCACTGCCTCTTTCCAGAAAGCAGAATCATGAGACTTCATAGCCTCATCAAAGGTCCTAGGATCCTCCTCCATATTGTAACAATATGAAATTTGAGTCACAATAGACTCCCTTGATCCTTCAACTAAATATAGTTGAAAATCCGGTCCAAAAGATTTCTCTTTTCTAATTATTTTACTTTTCCTAATTTCCGGTGTTGTAGTATCATGATCATTGTTAATGTCATCCACAACATTGGAACTAGTACTAGGTATCATGTCCTTTGGTCTTGGAATCGATGAGAATCTAGTCTCATCAAATATTGCATCCTTTGACTCTATCACAGAATGGATAGAGACAAAATCATTTGGCTCAATGACATAAAACCTATAGGCTTTGCTATGTACCGCATAGCCTATAAAAATGCAATCAATTCCTTTTCCACCTAAAGTTTTCCTTTTAGGTTCCGTCAATTTGACAATTGCCCTACAACCCCATACCTTAAGGTAATTGAGATTAGGCTTTTTGTTACACCAAAGTTCATAAGGCGTAGTCTTATTCCTCTTATTAGGAACTCGATTTAATATATAACATGCAGTTAAAATTGCATCACCCCAAAAACCGTCATTTAGACCCGAATTAGAAAGCATGGTGTTAACCGTTTCTTTTAGAACCCTATTTTTCCTTTCCGCTATACCATTACTTTGAGGTGAGTATGGGGTGGTTGTTTCATGAATTACACCAATGGAACTAAAATAGCTAGGATTATAGTATTCACCACCCCTATCCGTCCGAAGTCTTTTAACTTTTTCATTAAGTTGAAGTTCCACTTCGGTCTTAAAAATCTTAAACTTTTCTAGTGCTTCATCTTTAGTAAATAATAGATATATGTAACAAAACCTTGAAAAATCATCAATAAAAGTCACAATATATTTTTTATTTCCTAAAGAAGGTGAACTATGAAAGTCACACAAGTCACTATGCACCAATTCAAGCAATACCGTTTGTCTAGTCACACTAGGATAAGGATTCTTTGTAATCTTATTTAACATGCATGTCTTACACTTCTCTAACTTTAAATCGAAAGAAGGTATTAAACCTAGCTTAGACATGTCATATAATCTACGATAGTTTACATGACATAAACGATTGTGCCATAGAGAAGAAACATCAAGCATGTAAATAGAACTAGTATTAATTGCATTATTAATACTAAATTTAAACATACCATTACAATAAAATCCTTGTCCCACAAAAATACCACCCTTGGAAACAACAAACTTATCCGATTCAAATACAACTTTAAAACCAAATTTATTTAAAAGACCCCCCGACACAAGATTTTTCCTAACTTCCGGTACATAAACAACATCCCGGAGAGTTAAAGTCTTTCCCGAGGTTAACAACAATTCTACTTGGCCTATGCCCTTGGCCTTTACCGTAGAATCATTCCCCATATACAAGATTGGACCATCATCCAATTCTTCTAAAGACTTGAAGAAGTGCTTATTATTGCACACATGTCTAGAGGCCCCCGAATCTATCCACCAAGAATCATCAACCTGCACAAACATAATTTCAGAAATCATAGCCACAAAATTCATTTCTTCAATTACATTTTCATGTGCAACTTTACCTTGGTTTTGAACAACACTAGGTTGTCCATTCTTTGTCTTCTTCTTCTTAGAAGGACAATCCCTCTTGAGATGAGGTCCATTGCATACCCAACAAGTGAGGGTCTTCCTCTTCTTGTTTGCAAAGTTGGTTTTAGAATTGTTATTGTTGGATTTCTTGGTCCCACTAGACCCACCAACCTCTACCATATTCACGGTAGACTTAGGAATACTAGGAGTAGTATCCTTAACCCCATCTTGAGCCCGGATACCCTCTTCAATACGAAGATGAGTTCCTAATTGCTCCATGGACATATCTTCCTTCCTATGTTTCAAGGAATGCTTAGTTTCTTTCCAAGAATGTGGTGATTTATCAATGATTGAGGCAACCGCAATAGCCTCATCCATCACCATACCATGTGATCTTATTTGGTTCAAAATATGATGAACTTCATGAAATTGCTCTATAATAGGCCGATCATTAGTCATTTTAAATGAATTAAAATTACTAACAAGAAATTTCTTACTTGAAGCATCTTTCGAAATATACTTGGTCTCAAAAGCATCCCAAACTTCCTTTGCATTCTCCACGTTTTGGTAAAGGTCGAACAAAGGGTCGGTAAGAGAGTTGAGGATGTGACCCCGGCAAATGTAGTCATCATTCTCCCACTTTGTTCTCTTCCTTGTAGTCTCCACGGACTCTTCCTCTCCATCTTTCGGGAATGGTGGCATGGGTGTTGAAAGAACATACGTACACCACATTCAAAGTTGTCAACAAGAAGTGCATCTTCTTTTGCCATCTTCGATAACCCACCCCCTCAAACTTGTCCAACTTTTGGAAGTTCATAGTCATGTCCTTGAGTGATTGAGCCATATCCGAAAAGAAAGAAAATTAAACTAATAGATTGTTAGAAGTGAGATCAAACAAGGGAACCAGATACACCACTCCAAGGCACGGAAACTACGCTTTCCTATTAGTTTAATTTCGCCCCTCTAGGATCACCGGGTTAACACGAAATAACTAATGAGATACAATGGAGAGAAACAATTCACAAGATGATCTTCTATGTGAATCAATAAGAACTTTGAGTTTGTATTTTGTGAAGAACACTAGAGAGAAAGTAGCAAGTTTTCCCTCAATCAAAGCAAGTCTCTTAGAATCTCAAAAACTGATTTTCACTCTCTATCTCATATGAAAATGACAAGGGTCATATAACATATTCCCTCTTGATTAGAGCTGTTACAACATTCATCTCCCTTTAATCCCCTGATTAAGAATACTTAATCATCATTAAACGAAAAACGTATGCAATACAACGGTTATAAACCGTCCACGCAAAATTTCACGCCCAAAATAGAATACACGTCGCGACCCGCGATACAGATCGCGAGTCACGAAAATGCACTGGTCGCGACCCGCAACAGGTGTCGCGACCCGCGACGGCCCCCTGGTCGCGACCCGCGACGGATGTCGCGACTCGCGACCAACCTTCTGTTTTGCTTGATTACTCCACGTGATTTTGCGCATTCTAATCTTAGCATACTAGACCTCCTCCTCTTCTAGTATAGAACCATATGAGCTTATAAAACCCATTACCCTATAAATGTTCCAACAATAATTACATGATAAAGCTTAGGATATCTGCTCGCAGTTATAGATTAACTAGCAGAATAATTGATCCATCTTGTCGATGCTTTTAGAAGAGCGACTGTGGGAATAGAGCATTAGTAATTATACTGATAATATTTTAAAACTTGAATTTCATATTAATAATTATACTGATAATATTTTAAAACCTAATTATTAATTATTATTATTATTCGGTATTCTCTATTATATGAATCAAACTGTTCCTTTTTATTAATATTTAACGATTGAGTCTGATACACAAATTCTTTTACTTTATTTGAGCACAAGCTTTCTTCTGCTTTATATTTGCTTCTCTCAATACTATATTTGAATAATGATGAATATATAACTAAAAAAATCAACGAAACATTGATGTAAGAAAAACATATTAAAAAATTTATAAATAACAATAAATGTCTGTTTGAATCAAATTTTTTGTAATACTGATGAATAACTAATTGGAAAAAAAACGTTAATATGACATGCACGCATAGCGTGCAAAAAATGCTAGTAAATTCATATTGCAAGACAGTATATAAGAATCTATAACTAGTCGTTGTATTCTCTTGATTACCTTATAGTATAGTTAAATTTCTTACTCCCTCCATTCTCTTTTGTTCTTCTCATTTCTAATCTTGACAATAAATGACAAGTCGACAATTGATGTAGTATGGTCTTTTACGAGTAATGAAGATAATTTGCTATATATATAATTCATGAAGACATTTCATTAGCCCCTAAAGAGAAAAAGAAATGAAGATTATATTTGTCTTCCGCAAGTAACATAAATCAATTTAAAGTTGTGGTGAGGTTGAGGTGGTGGAGTAGTGGTATCGCTTCCCACCTCATATCCCTGAGGTCTAGGGATCAAACCTCATGGGACTCATTTGAGGATTATCCCTTATCCCCTCAAATGAGCCTCCTTCATCTTACCGTAAATTTTTTTTTAAGCTGTGGCTTGAATAATGTAAATTAACTTCTTGGTCGTTCAAGTGTCAACAGTCAAATATATATGGCCAATTCCATAATAAAATAAAATTTTCTTCCGTATTATTTTTCTTTATATTTTTCTTTATATTTTTCTAATGCGAAGTTTGCATTATACTCAATTGTGGCCTGAAAAGTAGTGTAGTCAAACATGGCTTACTTTACCACAACTTTTTTTTCTTAGGTATTGGAATAACGTACTTCCTCCGTTCTGTTTTAAATGAAACATTGAGTGAAATGACACTATTCATTGATCAATTTTGACTCCAATTTATCGCCATTATATAAAGAAAAACATAGTCAAGTGAGATCTTGTTAGATTCGTCTCGATGCATACTATCAAATTATAACTTTTTTATATTTTTTACGTATGCACAACTAAAGATATTAATGATTAAAGAAGCGCGTTGGGTTGCGTGAAAAAGCAAACGTTTCATTTAAAACAGAACGGAGGAAGTATAAAATTTGTATCCCTATCTCAGTATACTAATCTGAAATTAGGAAAATTTGTGAAATAGTATCTTTTATAACATTGATTTTGTGAACTAACCTTTGATGTCTTATTTTGTCAACTAGTAAGGCTCTGTTCATTTGGACTGAATTGAAGTGAACTGATCGAACTGGATTTGTCTGAACTGAAATGAATGAAAACTGTGAGAGGAAACTAATTGAACTGAACTGAACTAAACTGAACTGAACTGAATTTTTATTAATCCAGTCCAAAAGAACAGAGCCTAAGTACTTTAATGTTTTATTTTCAGTACCATTTCTCAAAATCCCGGCCAAATTGGTCAAGTTTCCGACATGGACCTTGTTATTCCCTCCAATTCTTGCACGTGTGTTGCAAATTATTACTTAAGGGTCCGTTCGGTATTATTGTGGTTTTCTGTTTTTTGGTTTTTTGATTTTCAAAGTCATATGATATATGTCCTATAATGAATAAAAAATTAGTCAAATTTATTGGGAACATGATGATTTTGAAAACTGACAACTAAAAAGTGAAAACCACTTTTTCTGGTTTCCTGTTTTTGGTTTTTAGTTTTCAAAAAAACTGAAAATTGAAAATAAAAAACGATAACGAACGGGCCCTAAGTTGATGATTGTCATGAACAAATTATTATAGTCGCATAATTATTGATAGTTGTACAATCATATTCAAACAATTTCCCAAAATTCATCCGGAATCAAAATTGGTCTGACACAAGATAACGCTATACCAAAAATAACCCGGATTGAAAAGTCACAACTAGGACATAATCTGATAATGACCCGGTTTCAAGAATAATATAATCATAAGCACCAACTTGGTACTAAATATGATTCAAACTGACGTCAACCTGGAAACGATAATGACCCAGTTTTAGATTGATATGATTTGAATACAACCTAAACCTTAATACACGATCCAAAATTCAACTAGTAGACTGAATATTGCTCCACCCAAGATAATTGGATACCAAATATGCTCTGACCTCAAGTCAATCATGAACCCGATTAAGATATATTCTAACCTTACCCGACTGAGTAGCAGAGCAAATCGACTCGTTCAACCTGACTCGATAGTAACCTGACCCGATCTGGGTCAATACAGTAGGCCGAATTGACCTATTTTCAACCCGATCGTTGATAAGTTCAAACCCAAAACCAATCCGAGAGTCTGAAATGACCTCTCCAGGTGTAGCTACTAGTCTAATATTTTTTTTGACAACGAGAGATCGTACAAGAAAGTAAAAAGGTCACTATCATCATTCATGTGAACCTTAATGATACGACACCAATTAAAAAATTCCGCCGTAGATTGAATATCATTAATCATATGTTGGATCGAAATGTCTTGAGTTGTGGGAGATTGCAATAGTCGAACAAGTAGAGCGGAATCGGTGTAGATCAGGATACGTGAGAGAGAAGTGTGTCGCGCCCAAGATAGGGCAAGGAGGCATGCTCTAGCCTCCGTGTGAAGAATGGAGGAAGCTAAAAACCTTTGAGCATGGTTGGTTGAGGAAGCGACCCCTAGGAAATGAGCGACCCATGCTGCCGCTCCCCTTTGTGTATGCTTGGTCCATGACCCATCTATCCCAAAGAGGGTCTCCGGAGGAGCTTGATCTAGATGATAGTGACCAAAGGTGGCAAAGAGGAAACCGGGGGCTGGACCGCCATCCACTGGCGACCTATTATAGGTTGTATCATGGTATGGGAAAAAACTAAATGTTGTTGTTTGCCAACCTCGATATGTTGTTGAAGTATTTCAACTGTGGCTCAAATGCGTCTGAAAACCTGATCGTTTCGTGTTGTCTAGATAGCCCACATGGTGCCAATGTAGGCAGTTAAGAGTACTATGGGGACCTTCAGAATCCCTCAGTTTACTAATATATTGCAAAAGCCAGGACTCAAAAGTTGTTGTAGCATTGTCGATATCGGGATTCGATAGATTAGAAATAGACCAAGCTTCCAAAGCAAGAGGGCATTCCCGAAAAAGATGGTGACGAGATTCAATGTCACCCAAACATATAGGGCAGGAATCAGAAGCTCCAAGTCCCCGACGAAACATATTCTCCGAAGTTGCTAGGCTGTTCTGCCAGAGCTTCCAAATAAAAAGTTTCCATTTTGGCATGATGTTCAAGCTCCAAATAATGCAAAATAAACGCAGATGCAATGGAGTTGCCATGCTACAAATATCATTAAGTTGTTGCTTAATAACAAGAGCATACGCGGATTTGGTGGAATACTCACCAGATTTTGTATGTGGCCAGTATAACTCATCTTTGGAAAGGGAGGTAGTGGGAAGTTCCATACTTAGAATCTGACAAGCACTGGAAGGGATAAAGAGACTACGAACTTGTCTACTGTTCCACTCTTTGCCATTAGGAGAAATAAGGTCAGCAACTTTTAACCTAGCGGCCACACGTAAAGGAACATCATCCTTCATGATTGGAGTGTGACCATGAACCCAATTATCTTGAGCTGCTAGTATACTGCGACCATCGCTAACTTTCCAGGCACAATGTTTCTTTAAGGTCGTTGTTGCCTTCAAAATTCCTCGTGAGCCCCAGGATAAATTTGCACTCCTTGACTGTAGGCGAGTAGTATGATAAGCTCGAGAGATAAGAAGCTGGGGGTGCTGTTGAATGCGCCGGGCCTTTTGCATCAATAAAACTTCATTATAAGTTCCAATACTGCGAAGACCAAGGCCTCCTAGACCTTTTGGAAGGTGTAGAATCGCACGTTTTTTCTAATGTATGCCTTGATTCGACGTTCCTTGCCAGAAAAAACGTGCAAGTAGACCATCAAGCTTGTGCACTATGGATTGAAGGATGTTGAAAACCGCTAATTGATGCATAATGGTGGGGACGAGGATGGAATTAATAATGATCATTTTCGTTGATTGAGATAAAGTACGATGTCGCAATTGAGAAATTTTCCCCGAAACCTTGTCGAGTAGAGGAGTAAAATGCCATACTTTAGAATCTTGAATATTTACCGGTGTGCCAAGATACACTCCTAGTGACGTATGAGAAGCCATCCTAAGAATAGTCTTATAGTCCTGTTGTTGCTCCTGTGGAATATTAGGACTTAATTTGACAAAAGACTTTTGTAGGTTCAGCATCTGGCCAGAGATAGAACAAAATCTCTCTATCATTGTTTTTATATTAGTGCAGGCTTCGTGTGATGCTTTAAAAAAGAAGAGCGAGTCATCGGCAAAAAAGAGATGCGAAATATCCGGGCCTTGGTGACGCATATGAATACCCTTGAACTGATGAATATCCACAGCTAACGAGGTCATTCGCGATAAGATATCCATACAAAACATAAACAAGTACGGAGAAAGCGGATCACCCTGTCTCAAACCACACTGGGGAACAAAGGGAGCAGTGATCTTGCCATTGACCAAGATTCGGTAGGAGACGGTGGAGATACATTGTTGAATTAACTGGACCCACTTCTCGGGAAATCCATAAGCAGTTAGAATTTTGAGAATAAACAGCCAACTCACACGATCATAAGCCTTGTTCATGTCTAACTTAAGAGCGGCTAAATGACAAGAACCTGTCCTTTGTTTATTTATAATATGCAGTAATTCACGAGAAAGGAGTATGTTGTCCCCCATCTGGCGACCAGGAACAAAAGCATTTTGAAAATTATCAATTAGCTTTGTGAGCAACGGTTTCATACGGTTGACCAGGCATTTGGAAGCACATTTATAGACGACATTACAAAGGCTAATAGGTCTTAGGTGATGTACCTCTTCTGGTGAATCATTTTTCTAAATAAGAACCAAGAGAGAGCGATTCCATTCTTTTAAGAGAAGTCCCGTTGAGAGAAAACGATTGACAGCTTGAATGACATGATTCCCCAGAATAGGCCAATAGGTCTTGAAAAATTCCGAAGGAAAGCCATCCAAGCCCGGGGATTTGTCGTTAGCTATATCAAACATAGCAGCCTGGATCTCATGATCCGAGAAGGGGGCCAACAAAGAATTCGTCTCTTCATTTGAAATAGTAGGCAGATGTAGTTCTCGTAAACCCAAGTCAATATTATCTGCATGTCTTTGAGAATCAACCAAATCCGTCCACGAAATAGAGTAGAGGTTTTTGAAATGAGTCACAATAATCTGCGCTATAGCTTGCTGGTCATCTAGCCAAGTACCATTGTCATCACGGAGCATAAATAATTGGTTGCGTCGCTTGCGATGTTTAATTCTATTAAACATGAAAGAGGACGGAAGTTCTCCAAACTTAATATGTTGATCTTTAATGCGTTGGCGCCAATAGGAGTAAGCCAGGGAAGCGTTACTAGTCTAATATTGGGACAACTTAAAAGTAAACGGTGGCAAATAATTTTTGAGCGAGGGAGGAATATCATATTTCTTATTCATAGCATATGGTGCAGAACATATTCGATACTGTCCTAATGTGTCAAGAGTGTTGTTTTCTTGTCCTCTGGGTTGTAATAACCTGGTGTGCCAAGTATTCTGTATCCATAATTTGTTCCACGTTGAATGAAAAGATTTAACTTTCCACAAAAGAACTTAAAAGAAAGAATTTTCTTTTGATGCAAAAGACAACGTAACATAAATTTAGGATTGGGCAATTAATCTTTTCGACCATTCAATAAACTAGGGGTCAAAAGGCTCTTCTATAATATGGTACCTTAACAAAAAGGCAAATAAAATCTGGCATATTAAAACGATATTGATGCTAAAGTCAGAAAAATATGAGAGATTTTGAGTATATATCATAACACAAAAAGTACCAAATCAAATTTGCTTGATTATAATCATATCTAACTTATGAAATTAGATTCTATATTTAGTGCATAATAAAGAACGCTAAAATTTTCAGATCAACCACAAAAAGGTTAGAAATATTATGAGTTAGTTGTATATATCATCAGTGAACCATTTATCAGTAGTACCCTTGGAATTGTCCCTTAGCATATTCTATATATCCCATGGCCTTTTTTACAGCATATCCAAAAGCATGGTCACTACTCAGCGAGCTATATAGATATGGTTACTGATCTTTGGTATATGTAGCAACTCGAGCATGCATGGTTCGATGTCGAAAATCGAAACTCGTACGTACAAGGAATGATGCAGGGTTGTTAAATTGCAGGGCGAGTCTCTTTTGGCAGAAAAGATTCATGTATGTAGAATGCATGCGATGATTTCTCTTTTTGCCAAGGGAGACTTGCCCTGTGATTTCTCCTGCATATATATATGTTTCGTGCAGAAAGAATAATCATCAGACATATATAGGCCAATTATGTTGCACATATCAAGGTAACTCTAAGGTAAGTTCATAATACAAACTACAAAGATTTTCTGTTCACGGTCTTAGTTATAGTAATCTTTTAGCCATTTTGGTTTAATTTGAGCATGTTATCACACTCGTACTTTGTTGTCTTCGCAGGAAATTCCAAGGTTACAAGATTAAATTGGTGGCTAAGAGTAAATATGTTTTCATTCAATTACTATTTAAATGAGTTTTGATTAGACGTAGAAAGTATCATCTTTCATGAAATTATCATTCCTGGAGTTTCATTTCCTAAGAGAATAAGGGATTGCAAAAAAAAAAAATATTGGTTAAACATAAAGAGGTAAAAGTTTATGTAAGTGATGTAGAATAGTAGGAGAGTACTTGGACTAGTTAGCTGTAAGTTTAAGCAGCTCGAAAGATGTACTTTGTATGTTTTTTTCAATCGACCAAAAACATAAAAAATGTCCAATTTTGAGAAACTTTAACTTTCCATATAAATTTATGTTAACCAAACAACTTTTCAAAGATTACTTGGGTATTGAAGAGGTTTAAACATGAATAAGGAATTAAGCATGATACTATATGTATGGGTATATCCAAGCTTGGTGTCGGACATATTTCATATGGCCGACATGAGCAACTTAAGACGCGATCTCACCAAGAAGATCCAAGCCATTCCTAATAAATAGGCCGAGATGGTGCTCGCGGCCACACTAAAGGACAAAACAAGGGAATCTTCCCTCCAGTCAGACTCATCGCAGTCATACACGTGTCAAAGGATTACGCATCCTGTCAGATGAATAGTACTACTATAAATAGTCAAATGCTACTATTCTGCAGGTACATTCTCTCACACTCTAAATACTACTTTCTCTCTCTCTCTCTAAAATCCTTATCGGGCACTTACTGACTTGAGCGTCGGAGGGGGTTTCCTCGCATCCCCCCCGAGGGTAGTTTACGTTTGTCTTCCTTGCGAGACTTCCGAGTCCGGACGCCCACTTAAAATGCGACGGACATCTCTGTGTCCGCCACCGTTTCAACACCGAAACAACTTGGCGCTAGAAGGAGGGACCTCCCATCTTTGTGAAGCAGTCATGGATAAGACAAACAACGCAAGTCGTGGACCACCAGGGTTTGAGATCGGACAGGGATCTACTTAGCCAGCTATTACCGGACCATTGGGTGCACCTCAGTTCAATACAAGGGTGCCCGAGAACAACAATGAGCAGCAAACTCCTGAGAACAATGTATCTCAGGTAAATCCAAATGGAGTTCCAATCAATCTGGCTCAGCTGAGTCAATTCTCTCCGGAGCAGTTGAAGACGGTAGCATCCTTCATCCAGATGCTAGCAGGCACACCTCAACCTGATGGTAATACTCCAACCCCCAATGCTAGAGCACCCCGTAAACGATTGCCGCCATTAGGGGGAAGAAATGCTGATGGTACGCCAGTAAGAAGAATGCGTTCCTTCACTCAAGAGGGCCGACAGTTGGAAAGACAACTGGAGAATCCTGAGTATGAAGAGACGTTGATGGAAACAGAAGAGCTTGATTATTCAGAGGACGAGAACCAAAGTCGCTCGTACCGAGAGTACAGCACCCATGGTGCTAGTAACTATTCGGTTGGCGGACACCTGTTGATCAAGCCCAAACTCTCTCCATTCATGCCTGAGATTTTAAACCACCCGATGCCAAGAATCAAAATGCCATCATGCAAGTACGATGGTAGTTCAGACCCTGATGACCACATCGCGGCTTACGAAGGACACATGTACTTGTACACGCAAATAGATGCAATCTGGTGCAAGGTATTCCCGTCTACTCTCACTGGCATCGCTCAGACTTGGTTCAAGAGTCTTAAACCTGGTAACGTATCTAGTTTTTCTCAGCTTTCGTCCATGTTTAGTATTCATTTCGTAAGTAATAGGCGCCGTGAGCGCACTGCTGACGAACTGTTGTCGATAAAGCAAGGATAGACGGAATCCCTTCGTGACTATATTGGACGCTTCAACGTTGAAGCCGTATCCATTCCTAGGCTACAACAGGATGTGGCAGTTCTAGCACTGATGACTGGACTGAGAGAAGGATCTGCATTTAGAAGTTATCTGGGCCGAAAGACTTTCACGTCATTAGGGCCAGTGCTGGGCAAAGTAAATGATTTCATAAAAGGAGAAGAATTCGACAAGGCAGCTAGCAGCCAACATCGCGAGTCCGACAAGATGAAAGAGGATAAATCACGGAAGGATAAGGGTCGTGAAGTTGATCGTGGTCGGGATGAAAGAAAAGAATCCAATATGGTCAAAAAAAGAAATGACCGAGAACGAGATGGCCGGGAAAAAAGTGAACGCAAAGATAGATTTGACGCGTACACCCAACTCACTACTTCCCGGGCACAAATATTCACCATGAACAAGGAAAGTGACAAATGGCAGAGACCAAGAAAGATGTTTCACAAGAACCGTGATGAGACTAAGTGGTGTGATTTTCACGGAGATCACGGCCATGTAACTGAAGACTGCCGCCACCTGAAGGATAATCTGGAAGATCTTATCCGCAGAGGATACTTCACTCAATATAAAGCTCAGACCAATGAAGGTGATTTGGTAAAAGCTAGAGATCAGAATGTTCAATCTCGAATAGGTGAAATACATGTGATCAGTGGCGGCCCAATCCATGGCGGAAGTGTCAGCGGGGCGAAAGCTAGTCTCAAGGAATTCCGACATCAGGTAAACTTTAATGAAAGGTGCCAGTGGAGAAAGCCACCAGCCATGCCGGCCATGTCATTCTCGTTAGAAGATGCAAAGCATGTGGTATATCCTCATGACGACCCACTGGTGGTCACCTTGAAAGTTGCAAACTGCTTGATTCATAGAATTTTGGTGGATGGAGGAAGTTCCGCTAATATTTTATTCCTATCTACTTTCGAAAAGTTAATGATAGGCCGGGAGCACTTACAACCAGTTCGATACCCAGTGATCGGATTCACTGGAGCATCCGCAATACCAGAAGGAATTATAAAGCTACCGGTCAGGGTTGACGAGAACAGTGAAGCCAGAGATGTGATGGCTGAATTCCTGGTAGTAGATGTTCCGGGAGCATATAATGCAATAATAGGAAGACCGCTAATCCACGATGTTCAGGGAGTGGTATCTACTTATCACTTAACCATACTGTATGTATCCAATTCGGGTACGACAGCGAGGATAAGAGGAAATCAAGAAACAGCAAAGTCATGTTATTTAACGGCCCTGAAACAGCCGGCAAGAAGGGTTCCTATTGAAGAATCATGTCCGCCATCAAGGAAGGAAAAGAGAGCTAAGAAAAAGGCTGAGGCAGAAGAAGAGCAATCTGAGAAAAAGAATGAAAATGCTATGGAGGTAACCATGGAGGAGCTAGAAGCTCGGCAAGAAGATTTGCCAAGGCCCAAACCTGATGGAGAGTCCAAGTTAGAAATGTTGGCGGATGATCCAGAAAGGACCGTGGCTATCGGAACGGACATGGACCCAGAGGTCAGGATCAACCTGGTGACTCTCCTACGAGAGAACGCTGATGTATTCGCGTTCTCGGTGGATGAGATGCCGGGAATAGACCCGACCGTGATGGTCCATCGTCTGAATGTCGACAGCTCGATTCGTCCAGTCAAGCAGAAGAAAAGGAATTTTTCAATAGAAAAGAACAAGGCCGTCAGAGAAGAAGTTAATAAATTACTGGCGGCTGACTTCATTGAAGTTTGTGATTACCCAGAGTGGTTAGCAAACGTTGTTATGGTGAAGAAATCAAATGGCCAATGGCGGATGTGTGTTGATTTCACCGACCTTAATAGAGCGTGTCCAAAAGACTGCTATCCCTTGCCAAGGATTGATCAGCTGGTAGATTCCACTAGCGGCCATGCACTATTAAGTTTCATGGACGCGTTTTCGGGGTATCACCAAATCAGCCTTCTCGAAGCTGATAGGAAGAAGACTGCTTTCATCACAGACTGTGGAGTCTTCAACTATAAAGCAATGCCTTTTGGCCTGAGGAATGTTGGGGCCACGTACCAAAAATAAGTCGATAAGGTATTCGCGGACCAGAAGGGAAGAAACATCGAAGTCTATGTAGACGACTCAATCGTCAAGAGCAAAACAGACCGTGAACACCTCGATGACTTAGAGGAGACTTTCATCACTCTGAGAAGATACAAGATGAAACTCAACCCAAAGAAATGCGTATTTGGGGTGAGAGCTGGAAAATTTTTGGGGTTCATGGTCAGCAAAAGAGGGATTGATGCCAACCCAGACAAGGTTCGAGCTATTATGTATCTGCCAGAACCAAAGAATGTCAAAGACGTCCAGAGGCTAACTGGGAGGATGGCAGCGTTAACCCGTTTTATTTC
Source organism: Beta corolliflora (assembly GCA_947648045.1). NCBI lineage: Eukaryota > Viridiplantae > Streptophyta > Magnoliopsida > Caryophyllales > Amaranthaceae > Beta > Beta corolliflora. The sequence continues at coordinate 227,766 of CANSZD010000333.1, forward strand.
AAAGTCGGCCGATAAGGCCCTTCCCTTTTTTGCATTATTAAGAGGAAACAAAAAGTTTGAGTGGGGCGAGGAGCAAAGCCAAGCTTTCATCGCGGTCAAAGAACACCTCAAAACTTTGCCCACAATCACTCGACCAGAGACGGGAGATACACTACAATTGTATATCTCGGCCTCACCGAAAACCATCGCGGCTGTCTTGTTGGTTGAAAAGGAAAAGAGGCAGCGGTCGAAATATTTTGTCAGCCATATCTTGAATGGTCCGTAAAGCCGCTATCAACCGGGTCGAGAAGATGGCTTTGGTTGTGATAATTCGTTGCTAGAAAGCTTAGGCCATATTTCGATTGTCATCCCATTCAAGTCTTAACTAATCAGCCACTGGAGAAGGCATTACAAAAGATGGATAGTTCTGGGCGCCTTTTGAAGTGGGCAGTTGAATTGTCCGAGTACGACATCCAGTACAAACCTAGGACCGCGATAAAAGCCCAAGCATTAGCGGATTTTATCGTAGAGGCATCTTACGAAGAAGAAGAGCAAGTTGAAAAGAGCACTTGGATGTTGGAAGTGGATGGCTCATCAGCAGTGAATGGCTCAGGGGCCGGCATTGTAATGACTAGCCCCGAAGGAAGCGTTTTTGAGTACGCCATCGCTGGAACAAGGATGTGCATAGCTGCTGGGGCCGAATATGAGGCCGAATATGAGGCCGCAATCGCTGGAACAATGAGGCCGAATATGAGGCCGCAATCGCTGGAACAAGGATGTGCATAGCTGCTGGGGCTAAGAGCGTATCTCTGAAAACGGATTCACAACTTGTTAATGGCCAACTAAAAGGAGAGTTTGAGGTCCGAGACCCCAATATGCAGAAGTATGTGGAGAAGGCCAAGGAATTGATAGCCCAGTTGGCTCACTTCGAAGTTCAAGCCATTCCTAGGGCCGACAATACTAAAGCGGACGCACTCTCAAAACTGGCAAGCTCTGATTCTTTGAACATAGAGAGATCCGTAATGGTGGAAGTTTTAAAAGAAAAAAGCATCACTGAAAAAACCGTGAGTGTAAATAGCGTCAATCAGCAAGGTGAATGGTTCAGTGAAATAGTGGCTTACAAGCTTACAGGTTCACTTCCTTCAAACGCTATGGAAGCCAGGAAATTAAAGCGGCAAGCTAGTTGGTATATCATCTACCAGAGTGAGCTTTATAAAAAATCCTTTAGCTTACCACTGCTAAAATGCGCGACGGCATGGGAATCCAGGAAGATATTGGAAGAAATTCATGAAGGGAATTGTGGGAATCACATCGGAGGAAAAGCGCTGGCATTGAAAGCATTGAGAGCTGGATATTATTGGACGAGCATGTTGGCGAACGCACAAGGTTATGTCAAGAAGTGTGATAAGTGCTAAAAGTTCGCCCCCATTATCAATAGGCCCGCGAATGATCTTCAACCCATAATATGTCCGATACCATTTGCACAATGGGGTCTGGATATTCTCGGACCATTCACAGCGGCCACTGGCGGTCGAAAGTTCTTGATTGTTGGTATCGACTATTTCACAAAATGGATCGAAGCAGAGCCGACAGCAAAGATAAAGTCAAACCAAGTCAAAAAGTTCATTTGGCAAAACATAATGACAAGGTTTGGTATACCAGCTGCGATAGTCTTTGATCACGGTGCGCAATTTGATTGTCGACCAATCAAGAATTTTCTGTCGGAATTTAGGGTAAAGTTTACATTTTCAGCCGTGTGTCACCCGCAGAGCAATGGGCAAGCTGAGGCCGCGAATAAACAAATTCTAGCAGCTCTCAAGAAGAAGTTGGATGAGTTCAAAGGAGCCTGGGTCGACATGGTTCCAGCAGTATTATGGGCAAATAGAACAACCGAAAAGGAAGCAACTGGAGAAAGTCCATTCAGGTTAGCTTTCGGGACGGAAGCAGTTTTGCCAGTAGAGGTTGGTTTACCGTCCTATCGGATCAAGCACAAAGATCTAGAGAGCAATGATCAGGCTTTGAGAGAAAATCTGGATTTTCTACCAGAAGTAAGGTTGGTAGCAGAACTTAAAGCCGCAGAACTTAAAGCCGCAGCATACAAGGATCGTATCAGCAAAGCTTACAACAAAAGAGTTCTAGAGAGGCCGCTAGCGCTGGGCGATCTGGTATTACGAAGGACGGCCGCAACTGGAAAGGCTCATACAGAGGGAAAGTTAACAGCCAACTGGGAAGGGCCGTATCAGATAGCAAAAGAAATTGGTCCCGGATCCTTTGCTTTGAAAACAATGGACGGCATCGAACTTAAGAATTGTTGGAATGCTAGCGTTCTAAAGAAATATTATGTTTAGACATCTTATGTAATGGGCCAAGGGCCGCTATTCTCTTGTTTGAATAATTTAAAATACTACGTTAGCGCTCTGATTAATTATCTTTCATGGGTAGATATGCACAACGTAACTTAACTGTATGCCATAGACATTCCTAACGGCCATATAACAGGCCAAATACAAAATGACCACATAACAGGTTAAGTACCAAAAACGACCATATAATAGGTCAAGTACCAAAAACGACCATATAACAGGTCAAGTATAAAAACGGCCATATAACAGGCAAAGCCTTTACACGGCCACATAACAGGTCAGGCTTAAAGGCGGTCATATAACAGGCAAAGCTCATAAATGGCCATATAACAGGCATCAAGTCCCAATGTTCAATTTTTTATGACGGACTTCAGTATCCGAGATACGGCAGGTTATGGTGAACCCAAAAAAGCAGAGCGAAAAATAAAAATTTGCTAAAATAGCTTCATTACTAATTACTGGCATGGCGGCCAACTACAGGCAAAAATGTGGGCAGCCATCAAAAAGGCATCAAAAATTTATAACAGTAATCGTAATGGGAAACATATTCAAAGTACATGCCATATTGGGCCAAATTCAAAGTTTATAAAATATTGGAAAAACAGAAATTTAACAGCTATTAGAATCAATTGAAGAGCCTGGAGATGACCGCCAAAAACATCAAGGGAGAGGCGCCTCTTCGTCCTGGGTGACTGGGAGAACATTGGCAATCACGTGCTCTTCGCAAATGAAGGGCTCATCCTCAAGATGGCGGGTATGAACACCTTCTCCAAAGGCAGTTTCCATCTCCTCCCAGTTGAAGGTGGGGTGAGAATGGCAAACACACCTTTTAGCAGCCACCCAGCCGCCATCATATCTCTCCCCTAGCAAGCCGACAAATTCCTCCGACTTTTTGAAATTTGAAACGGCTTGAAGACTGGCATCATCCTTGGCCTTGGATACAGCGGTGGCCATCTCGTTCTTAACAGACTCCAAGGCAGCTTCAAGCTCTGCTGATCTCTTCTCAGCTTGCTCAACCTTGCCGGCCTTGACTCGCAAATCCGTCAACTCCACATCAACCACTGCCCTTGACGCCTTCTCGGCATCAAGCTCCTGTTGTATAGTTTCAGAATGAACTCGGGCAACATCAAGCTGAGCCTGAAGCTCATCCAAGGATTGTCTCTGCTTATCAGACAGGGATTGATAGTGGACGAATTGTTCGATAAGCTCGATAGCGGAATTATTAGTCTGCATTAGAAAGACGAGTTAAAAAAAAATGATGACGAGAAGATCCTTACCACAGCAAGATCATGAACAAGTTGGGCCGCTGGAACCACCAGCTTGTCGGCTGGGCAATCAATTAGCAACTGCAGGCCCTTCAGAAGACGGTATCCAAGAGTACCGCCATTGACTGGAATGTCAGCATACAAGGACTCATCCTCCCTCACGTCGCAGTTGGGTTGATAAATCTTCCCTGGAGTAGTAGGAGGACGGGAAAAAGCAGCCTTCACAGCGGTACTAAGGATTATTTCCTTATGCTCTATCCACTCGTGGATCCGAGAAAAAATTCCCGGACCCAGGTTCGACAAGAAACTCGGAGAACTAAGGATATCATAGATCTTCTGGCGCATGGAGGACCCAGACCCCAGTGCCGTCCCAATGCTATCAATAGCAGCATTGAGAGGAGAAATACGATTGCTGGCAGGCGCAGACTCCCGGACCGGACTCTCATCCGGGATATTGATGGCGGACTCCATGTTACGAGTCTCAGAAGCAGCATTGGCATCCAAGGCTTGCCTCTTACTGGGGCTATCCTCAATATTATCGGCCTCACGGGGCCGCCTCTGACCAACGGTCCCGCCACCTCGGCGGACCGGGACTTGAACCATAGACTGCGGAGAACCCTGGTCCCCACGACCGGCACTACGACCCGGAGCACGGCCGGCACGTCGGACACTAGTGCGCCCGGCATTGCGGTTACCGCATCCGCGATCAGCGCCGCGAAGACCTCCAGTCAGGCTGTGAATAGTATCATAATCAAAAACAGGATCTTCAGGAGCTTTAGACATTGGTCTCAGATGTTCGTCAAGCCCCAACTCCTCAAGATCTAAACTGACAGGACCTGCAAAAGCAAAGCCGATAAGGATTAGTACTGTGTTAATCAACAAAGAGCAAGTCCTATATCGGACCACAAGTCGAGAGACAAACCTTCTAGGTGGGTCCGGCAGAGAAACAAAACCGACAGAGGCTCATTTCCCAATATATACTTCGCATGGGGGAGCCATGTGCAGGGGATCCTTTCCTCGGCATCCTCGCCGTCAACAATAACAGTCCCAAGCTCGGACTCAAAATAGTCAAAGGCCTTTTGTTCGGCCGAAGAAAGACCATAGGAGGGTATATCCTCCATCCGGGTGACCGGCTTGGTAAAATGGCGGCGAATAGGGAAATTATCCGGCACTTTAACCCAGTAAAAAGCTGGTTGCCAACCTTTTAACCCGGTCAGCTTAGGGTAGACGGTAAGTTTATTTTTGGCCGTCATTAGACACCACCATCCTTTCTCGGTGGATCCGTTCTGTCGCAGCCAATGAAGGCGACGAAAAAGGTTAAGTGTCTCAGGGAAACCTAAATAGCGACAGGTCCAAATGTACGCAATCAGATTTCTAACGGCCAAGGGCGTCAGCTGCGCCAAACAGACGTTGAAAGCTTTCAAAATTCTTACCAAGGTCAAATCTAAAGGAAAGCGCAACCCAAATTCAAAATGGTGCGCGTAAACAGCTATGTGCCCTGCCGGACAATTAGTCACCTTGGACCCCTTGTCCGGGATCACCAATTTATATTCGGGCGGGAAGGCATACAACTTTTCCGCAACCTCGCAGTAATTGAGATTAATAGCACATTGCCGCCAGATTCTGCAAATAGCCGTTGATTTCGGACCACTACTGTAGTCCACCGGTAGCCAGATCCCGGAATGCTCAACATCATTGCGGTCAGGAATGGGCTCGGGCCGAGAATTAGGGGGCATGCTTAAACTTTCCCCTAAAGCAACCTCAGTTTGACGAATATTTCTATCCCGGCCAGAAGTAGAAGGACCATCAGTCTCGTCCATTGTAGCAAGAGAGTCGTTGTCCGAACCTAGATCAACAACAGGTGGATGAGAAGGGCCGACATCATGAGCAAGGCGGTCGTAAAAATCATCCGCAACTAAAATCCCAACATCTGTTAGACTATCTAACCAAGCATGTTCCCTCAACGGTTGGACATCAAGTCCGGGAACAGCATCAGGGGGAGGATTCCTAACGGTCTGGGGAGCTAAGATTTGATGCCGTAATTCTCTTATAGTTTGCCTATCACCACTCATCCTCGCGGACAAATATTGAGAGGTCAAATTTTCTTGTTCAGGAGTGGAACGATCATTAAGAAATTTGGATCTAAGTTACCTATCCCGATCGGCAGTTAAGGGCAAGTCGGCTAATAGACGAGTTTTTCCCTCCCTAGAACTAGTCGATGAACTATGTCCGCCATGCAGGGAAGAGGGGGAGGAAGGGTCGCTTTCAGACAAGAAGTTGTTACTCAAGGTCTTTTGGCTATCTGAACGGTCCGACATAATTTTAAGCAAGAAAAGAAACAAAGCTAAAAGGGGGTTTGAAGCAGGTACCTGAAAAGAAAGCTTCGCCGGAAAATTGACCGGAAAATCAAGCGACCCCTCGAAAGAGCGCAGTGAAAAGTTTCTAAGTACGGGCAAAAGATTCCCAAGCAAGCGACGCCGGAGAAACCAAAAATCCAACCAAAAATCCACCGGAAAGTCGAAATCTTTGCGCGAAATTCATGAAGAAACCCAGGCGAAAGGAGGACGAAAATGGCGAAATTCTTCGAATGTGCCGAATGAACAGTAACCTAGAATACTTTCGAAGTAACTCCGGCGCAAAAAACTAAGATCTTGGCAAGAAAAAGGAAATTTAAAGTTCTGGAAAAAATCGCACAAACCAGAGAAATCTACGAAAGGTTGAAGATGAAGAGTAAAAAAGAGAAAAGAAAACTAACTTCGCTTTATAAATGCGAACATCAGCGGCCAGGATTAAATGCCTCATCAACTGCCCTGCTGGATGCACGCCAAGTGTCGCCTCGTAAGCAAACCCTAATAAAGATAAAGGGAAATGGGCGGGATTCCAGAAAAAGGTGATGATTACACTTTTTGAAATGGTCGTTTCTCCCCAGACCAACACGTGGCAACAGAAGAAAATCTGGAACATGCACGAGCTCACTCGCGTCCTTAATATAACATCAATGATGGTCACAACCCCCAATGATGCTGGGGGGGCTAGTTGTATGGGTACATCCAAGCTTGGTGTCGGACATATTTCATATGGCCGACATGAGCAACTTAAGACGCGATCTCACCAAGAAGATCCAAGCCATTCCTAATAAATAGGCCGAGATGGTGCTCGCGGCCACACTAAAGGACAAAACAAGGGAATCTTCCCTCCAGTCAGACTCATCGCAGTCATACACGTGTCAAAGGATTACGCATCCTGTCAGATGAATAGTACTACTATAAATAGCCAAATGGTACTATTCTGCAGGTACATTCTCTCACACTCTAGATACTACTTTCTCTCTCTCTCTCTCTAAAATCCTTATCGGGCACTTACTGACTTGAGCGTCGGAGGGGGTTTCCTCGCATCCCCCCGAGGGTAGTTTACGTTTGTCTTCCTTGCAGACTTCTAGTCCCGTACGCCCACTTAAGTACTGACGGACATCTCTGTGTCCGCCACCGTTTCAACACCGAAACACTATATGTTATATACACGGCTTAACTTCGAGAGTGGTCTGTATACAGTATTAACTATTTCAACCTTGTTAAGTTCGGTTTCTTGTTATGTTTCTTTGACACTATAACGTTTCCATGGTGACAAAGTTGTAAGTTAATCTATACTCATTGTTTGGACCAAAAATATTTACACTCAATGTAAGCATGGAAGTAACAATATAAAAACTCAATGTAAGCATGGAAGTAACAATATAAAAACGCATGTAGGCTTGCCTAGGAATTAATTTTATCATACATTTAGCCGAAGATCAGTGGCTAGGCATTTTTTTTTTGGAAGCAAAGCCCATGTGGGCAACTAAATATCATTAATAGAAATATCCGAAGCCAACAAATAGTCAATACAAGAAAGAAATTTAACTAACCAAACTTTTCTACCAATAACCCAATGCAACCCTATTCCCATTCATATGGATAAAACTCCAATATACACTATCTAACATACTACTTGTATGAACAATGTTATTAAGAATAAGATGCATGGAAGCTACTTGATGTATCATATTTTTATATAGTTTTTAGGTACATTTAGGTTGCATTTTAGGAGCATTTAGATGCATATTGTAGTTCATAATTGCATATAATTACTTAAGTTGCGAAATATTACTCCTTTTGTATGTTTTTGGTGTTCTTTGGTGAATTTCAAGTATTGAGAACATAATTGGAGTATTATTAAACAAGCATGAGTATTTAGGAGCAACTAGAAGAAAGCTACATTGATAAGGATTGTTATGTATATCTTTGAGTGTAAATTGGAGCCAAAATAAAGTTGGAATATGATAAAAGAATTGTGGAAATTGAGTCATGTTTACTCTTTTATCCATAACTTTTGACTCGATAATGATAATCGAATGATTCCAGTGGCTTTGGAAACTAGACTTGAAGATCTTTCTAAATGATACGTTTCACCGCCCAAGGCGATTTATATTCCGGGAGATATGGGCTTTGCAAGATTAAACTGTTTTGTTTAGGCCTCCTCCGCGTGCGCGGATTTGTTAATTCCACCTCTTTAATTAATGATTTAATTGACTTTTTTTTATCTTGTAATTTACTTTTCCACTAGTTTTAGGAGATATAACTTTATATTAGAGAATTTTGAATTAGGTTAGGAGATCTATTCATTACTCAAAACACACGTTATTTTGTTCTCTAGTTTTTTTCTCTAGTTGTTCCATATTAGCCCTAGTTTATTTCCTATTGAAATTTGAATATTCAAGATTGTGTCTTTGATCAAGATTTCAGATTCATCAAGCATTATCAATCAAGTTTTATTCTTTTCCTTCTCTTGTTTGTTTTAATTATGTTTTCAATCAAGTTTTGTTGATTTTATTGTTATATATGATCAGTGAGTTGTCTTTTTATCTAAAATTAAGTTGAGCCCTTGTATGGATTGATCATATGAATTGTCTCTAATTTCTATTTTGTTGAATTATATGCTTAGGGTGTAATAAGATTGTAGTCGTAGTCAATTTTACATCTTGATTTAGCCTAATTTTATATTGTGAATGAAAGTTGGAGTTGAAATTAGGAGTTATTTATTTGTTAATAAATTATTATTTTATTAATTGAGTTTATCAACGAAATTTAATTGGGTCTTAATTTAGATAGTCGTGTCATTGGTTTGAATTCTCCCATGAAAATAGTTGAGAGTTAAAATTGGGAATTGTTTTGATGACATTGGTTTTGTAATAATGCTTCTAATTATGCGCGTAAGCCATGAAAATAGGAGACATAGATCTACTTTTTATAATTTTGAATTATTGATTAATTAAATATATTAATGGTTGAAATTATGCATTATTGGCAAGAGTGAAAGTCAAAATATTACAACCAAACAGAGGAAGTATATACAAATATCAAAGGAGTTTTTCTCAATACTACTACACAAATATCAAAGGAATTTTTCTCAATACTACTATATATGAAAACTCCCAAATATGAAAAACGCATTATGTTTATCACCATGGTAAAAAAATTAAAATGAATGAAAAATTTTAAAATAAAGGAAAAATTACCAAAAATAAGCCAACGTTTGCCTCATCTACCACATTTAAGCCAACCTTTTGATAATCCAGAGTTAATACTACATTATGATCATTTATGCCAAATTTAGGTTACATAACATGTAACTTGTTCTACAAGTTACAAATATTCTTAATTTTTTTCCTAAAATTAATATCTCTCCTCTTTCTTCTCTCTCCTCCCTCTTTCTCTCTCCTCCTTCGACTTCCTTCATTCACCGGCACTACCACCACCACCAGCCCCCCCTCTCTCCAACACCCAAACCCCAACCATCGTAACCCTTCTGTCTCCTTCTCTACCATCGTGTGCCATCTTCTTCATCTACCATCTTCTTCGGGGTTTGGGTGTGGATTTCGGTTAGGTTTGGGTGTGGGTGGGTTTGGGTGTGGGTTTTGGGTTTCAGGGTTTTGGGTGGTTTCAGGGGGGTTGGTTTGGGTGGTTTCGGGATGGCAAGGGTTGGTGGTGGGGTCGGTTTGGTAGTTAGGGTTGGTTAGTGGTGGGGTGGGTTCGGTTGTGGTGGGGTTTGGTTATGGTGGTTGTGGGTTTGGTTGTGGTGGTTGTGGGAAGAGAAAGAAGAGGGGTGGGTGGTGTGGCAGCGGTGCAGGAGGAGGGCAGCAGGAAGAGGGAGGAGAGAGGTGCGTGGTGATCACGGTGAGGGAAGAGAGAGGAAAATATAAGAGTAATTAATTAATTATAATTAATTATAATTAAATTGTTGCAACCTGTATTAGCAGGTAAACTAAAATCACTAACCTAAATTTGTCTTAAATGATGATAAGCTTGTATTATCTCTGGATTATCAAAAGTTTGGCTTAATTGTGGCAGATGGGGCAAAGGTTGGCTTATTTTTGGCAATTTTTCCTAAAATAAAAGTGAATCATATATTTAAATGTATAAACTGATATAAAATAAGTATAAACTGATGAATAGTATGTAGAAATTGATGAAAAATATATGTAAGTTGACATAAGAAATATGTAAAACCTAATAAACAAATATGTATACAATAATATAAATTTGTGTCTATATGTTTTAGAATATGTATACATTGTTAAAATGTATGTGTATAAACTAGTGAATAATATATGTTTTATTTATGTATAAGTTGATGAACGATTGAACGGTAACGTTCATCACAGTTAGAAACTAGATACTCCTCACAAACATACAGTAAACCAAGGTTAAACAAGCCATTATCTCAACAATTTTTTTATTTTGTTGAACCGTGTAAGACTTCATAGCATAAACATCAAAATCTCCATAATACTCCTCACTTCTTTTTTTTGCATATTTTATACTTGCACATTTTATATTTTTTGTTTATTTAAGTAAAGTAGGTAACAAATGTGTAAAAATATATGCTTATGAACACATAGTTCATTTTAAGAAAATCCACTAGTACTGTAGTAGACAAATCAATTGACCGACTCAATGGATTTATTGAGCAAACCACTGAGCCTCAGTTACAAACAAAAGAAATATTCTTCTCCTTCATTCACTCGCTAATGCATTAGGTTTTCACCCTATTTCCGAGAAAATGGGTCATCCATGAATTCCTTCATTCAGGCTATATTCAGTTCACCTTATTTTTGCTTATTTTAGATCAGATCAGAAAAAATAAGTTCAGATCAGATAAGTTCATATTATGCTTATATTTAAAAACTTATTATTATTGTTATTATTATCATGATTAGATTATTAGTATTACTAATGCTATTATTGTTATTGTAATAATAATAATTATTATTATTATTATTATTATTATTATTATTATTATTATTATTATTATTATTATTATTATTATTATTATTATTATTATTATTATTATTATTATTATTATTATTATTATTATTATTACTATTTACTACTCCTTCCGTCCCAGAAAGATCTGAACACTTGTTGAGACACGTAGTTTAAGGTGATAAGTTGTAATGTGGTTATTAAATGTTATTTTATTTAAAAAGTAGATGTGATAGGAGTTGGTGGGGTATTTTTTATCACAAATTCTTGGAAAAGACGGTCTCACGTTAGTCTTAACGTGAGACCTGCCCAAATCCAAGAGATATGTTTTTCAAAAACGGACCGCGTCTCACAAGTTCTCACGATAATATTTTTGGCGAATTAGTTAATGTTTTTGGCCAATTAGTTAAGTATTTTAGCACAATAGTTTAGAACTGGTAATCTATATGTAGACTTACATTATTTTTTAGTTAACATATCCAGTACATTAGTTAGTGTTGTTCTATAATTAGTTAAGCTCTATTGAGCATTATTTAGTTTCCAATATAAACGAAGAAATAACATTTTTATAAATCTAAAATGTCAAATACAAAAGACAACCTGAAAAAAGAACTTAAAACAACATAGCATTTGAAGTAATTGAACCAATTTCAGTTTGGTTCTTGGAATTTATTTTTTTAGTCTTCTTAAAATTACTTTTCTTCCTTACACTTCTTTCCTTTAATTTGTTTTTGCACGATCGGAGTCTAAAATAACCAATGTAGTTGTACTTAATGAGCATTGTTCTTCTATAATTGGTTTTGTAGTTAAGACTTTGGTTAGACTTGCAGCAGTAGTCTTGTAGACTTCTTGCAGTACCTTTCTTGCATCTTTATTATCTTGACTTTTGAGAATGAGATTGGAGAACTTTCTTTCGATTTCATATCGCCGTGGGGTTATGTTGTTTATAACTGTTCAAGAGATTTCTCTTTTCCACACTTCGCTTTTTGCAAATCTAGTCCACCTTTTACACATGTACCTATGTGGTATTGTTGTGATTGAACAAATAAGATGTGTTATAATCTGGTTTTTATGTTATGACTAATATATTTCAACGGTTAACTAATATACTTCACCACTTAACTAATGTACTTCACCGCTTAACTAATATACTCCAGCACTTAACTAATTCATCCAGAAGCAATTTAAGGCTAGCATAACTAATAGGTTCAAGCGCTTAACTAATTCTGGTGTTGGTTTGATGCACGCGCGTGATGTCAGCATGACATCAGCTGGTCTCACATTAACACTAACGTGAGACCGTCTCTTAAAAAACGGACTCATTTTTTATTAGAGGAGAGAGAAAGTTGGGTAACTTTTTATTGATAAAAGGTAGAGTGTGGGTCAAAGATGTGTAAAAAAAAATATATTAATGGTGGGACCATGCCAAAAAAAGAAAAAACTAATTTGGGACAAACATAAAAGGAAAGTGTTCAGACTATTCTGGGACGGAGGTAGTAGTACATTTGTTCAAAAAGACTATTATTATTATCGTTGTTGTACTTATTAATTATTAATATTGGTAATTATTATTAATGTCGTTGTTATTATTATAAATGTCATTGATATCACTATTGAAGCTATTTGTGTTCAAGAAGAAGAATGTTCTTTTGGCATTTGTACGTGTTCTTTTTATATTTGTTCTAATTAATAATTTTGATATGTGATGTTCTTTTTGATGTTGTACATGTAACGAACATGACAATAGTATATGATGTTTATTTTTTAAAATAATTTTGGTAGAATAATATAAATTATATGTTACTAGTTTATATAAAACATGAGTAGCATGAGATAACCTAATGGTGTTGTCATCACGTTCAAAATTTTCCCTACAAAGGATTTCAACTTATCTTTAAAAATAAAGTTTATATAGAACAAGACAACGATATAAGAAGAATATTTAACCATTTTGTTCAAGATCATATGATTATATATATTTATAGGTTTATTTATAATAAAAAAGAACAATTTCTTGATATAACAAAGAACATGTTGTTAGTTAAATCCAAAAATGTCATCAATATAAAAATAACATCTATCTTTTATTTTTAAAATGTATTTTTTAAATAGATTTTGTATGCTCTTTCAGTATATGTTTTGTTTTTAATATCATTATATGTTCTTTTAATTACTACCGAAATTCTTATTATTAACGGACCTTGAACATGAACAATATGTTCTCTTCACCATGAACAATATGTTTTTTTTTACCTAAAATGTGTGTTCTTTTTTTTTTTTTTGGCCCCTTTCGGGAACCCCGTGGTAAGATGAATTTCCTCTGGGCTGCTCTCGCACAGGGTCACTCACCTAGAGCCCAAGCCCCAAGCCCCCTCCCCCACCCACAACAATATTGAAATACATGCTTCCACCAAGATTTGAACCTTGGTCTCTCATGTGGGAGGTAGGAAGCCATACCATTGGACTCAAGAGTCCTTGGTCTTTTATATTTAATTGTTATGTTCATATACTAATGTGTTCTTTTTCAAAAAAAATAATAATTATGCTATTATTAATATTATTATTATGTTATCTATATTATTATTATAATATTTATATTATTATTATTATATGATTATTATTATAAAATTATTATTATTATATTATTATATTATTATTTATTATTATTATTATTATTATTATTATTATTATTATTATTATTATTATTGAAAATTGTGCATAGTAATAAAATGATAGTAATAGTAATAAAAGTAATGATATACAAAGTAATAATAATATTAGTAATAATATGTTTTCTAAAAGATAAGTTGAGATCAGATCAGATAAAAAAAAATAAGTTCAGATCAGATTAGATCATATTAGGGGTGGGAATGAGCCAAGCCTGCTCGCGAACTATACGAGCTCGGCTCGGTGGGGCTCTGCTCCTGTTCAGGTTTGGCTCGAGTTTTAACGAGACGATACATGAGCCAGGCTAAGCTCGACTCAAAAAGCTCGCGAGTGGCTCGAATTATTCTTATATCTTACATATAAAAATATATTTACAAATTTCAATGGCTTTCATTTTTATATATGTAATTATATTGGTATTATACAATATTTACCAAATTACCACATTAAACAAGCCATTTAAAATAAAATATAAAGAAGCATTAATTTGGGTGAGAATAAAAAAGCCTTGGTCCACGTTTTCCTAAAATGCTCATTGAATGAATGTATGCAACTTTTTAACTCAACAAATGAAGCTCTTCGCCTGCTGCCTTGCTGAAGTCCCACTGTCCCACATCGAAGTGGAGAAGGTTGATAAAAGGAAACTTCTATATAAATACGAAAGGCTGGAAGCAGGTATAATTGCATTTGTGCCAGCGGGCCCTATTCTAGTTGAAAGCCTTACGACAAGCGTCTCTTGGGCTATATTAATTGGATGATTGGGCTTACTTGAAAGCCTATGACCCATTTAGTACTTTATTTAAGTCACATTTGGGATTGAGCTACAGTTAATGGGTCTAGCCAAGCTTATGATGAGCTCGAGCCGAGCCTAATTAGCATGGCCGACGAGCTCCATTTTTGAGGCTCGAGCTGAGCCGAGCCTCAAACGAGCTCGAGCCGAGCCGAGCCTCAAACGAGCTCGAGACGAGCTCCATTTTTGAGGCTCGATGAGCCTCGACCTCGAGCCGAGCCTCATTTTCGAAACTCGAGCTCGAGTCGAGCCTACCACTATTCGGGCTCGGCTCGACTCATTCCCACCCCTAGATCAGATCAGAAAATTTAAGTTGAACTAAACATAGCCTCAGTCACTAGACGGGCTTGCTGCTTTGAAAAATTGTGCCAGCCGGAAAAAAAAAATGGTCTTGTCACTGACATAACTTTCATCCATACTAGAGCATGCTAATATTGACCAAATCAGTCTAATCAAACAACTCAGACTAAAAGTCTAGAACCTAACTTGAAATAATGATTCACAATAAAGTTATTGTAAAAACAACTCGTAATTTGCCCAAAAACAAGTCACTTTGTAGGTTAAATGAGTCACTTTATGACAAAGTGTCACGTTTTACTTTTAATGGGTCATTTAGACTATAAGTAACCCTTTCAGCACAAAAAATTACATGCATCTGACAACTATTAACCCAAATAAACGAGTTGGTCCCAACCAGAAAAATAGATGATCTTATATAAGATTTGTACCGGAAATAAGCAAGTTCAGATTGAAATATTTAACAACTATTAACCCGCCGTTCAATTCATTATGTAGAAAAATCACACAACATTATATTGGTAAATGCAGAATTTGGTCAATAAACAGAATAAACTCTAAAGATAGGTCATAATTCTTTCAAAACAAAGTCAACCAACGGAGTGCTTTTTATATTCAATTTTTTTAGCATTCCAACTACAGCACAGGCTTGTGTAGTTTCAACTATAAACTAATGTCAGTGCACATAAGAACACATTTCACTATATCTATGAACACAATTAGTTGTCAAACAGAGTTCATTAACGGCTAATATAAACAAAAGGACAGCAAGACTCAACAGCTGAAGGAAAATTATAACTTCTTCACAAACAGATACTTTTTTTGAGAAAACAGAAACTACGGTAATCCACTAGTTCACAATCACTCTCACAATCACTCTACAGTAATTGTGAATTTACCAACTGTACAACCCAAAAACACCAACATAACGAGATATAAACAATACGGCTCCCGCAGAAGGTTATCCACCACAAGTGCGTCCACAACGAAATTATGTTGCAACCTCTGAAATCAAGAACAGGCATTGTCAAGGTAAAATACTATAAGTCCCAAAATGAACTTTCAAACATGCTGCAAAGGTGCAAAAAGGTAATACATGAATTCGTCCGCTCTTGACATCGATAAAAGCAATTAAAAGCAGCAAGGCTGGTGCAAGGCATACATATGCTCAAATACCACAAAGGTGCCCACAATAAAATCGAAACTAGGTTATCTTATGTTCATATAAAAGACCTTGTGAATTTCTCAGACACTGTTATCTTAAAAATGCATGGAAGAAACAATGCCACAGTAGGAAACACAACATATGTCATCTAGAAAGTAAGAATTTTTTTTGTACATCTGTGTGTCAATCCTCTACCATCATAGTCAATCATTAGCCTTCATTCAGAAACGAAAGCTCATGGAGCACACACTAGGAGCTTCAGCCTTCAGGTGACTTAAGAAGTTCTTCTCTTTATCGTTTGCTTTCTTTTTTTTTCACTTCATTTTACGGCTCGCCATGAGCCAAGCCCAACAATGCACAAAGCTCAGCTTCAGTTTAACTTGGGAGTTGGGAATGAATTACTTCCAAGTTTGAGCTAAAATTCCTATTTAGATTTTTTTTTCTTTAATTGTTTTCCAAAAAAACAATTATTTTGGTTTGTTTCAATATTTTAGTCCATTTCCCCATGATGTGTTGAAAGATTTATTGTTCTTGATTTGAATCAAAAAAATCTGACTAAAGAAGGGCTCATTGAAGTGTGTCTACATCTGATATATTATGAAATAGCCTATGGTTGTTGCTTTTCCCCTGCTCATAGCTAGGAGGGAAGCCCTTTAAAACCATGAGGCAATGTTGATACTTGATATTCATACACTTCTTACTTATTATAAGCTCAGACCTGAGATGCTTTTTTATTCTACTTGGCTTCCTCAGTAAAGTACTAATCTTACAGAAAGTAAAGTCATCCCACACGTGACACGTCTATTCTGTTCATAGAGAAAAATTCTATTCCACTTGGCTTCCTCAGTAAATTATTAATCTTAGAGAAATTAAAGTCATCCCACAAGTCTATTCTATTCTAGAGAAAAATTCTATTCTACTTGGCTTCCTCAGTATCAAACCGGAGTACTTCACAAAAATTAATAGAGAAATATATTATAATGGGTGAAACCATGCTAAAGTTATTGAGACACAATGAAAAAAATACCCCTCGAAAAAGTAAAGTCATCCCAGAAACAAAAAGAAGTCACCCTGGAATTACAATAAGAAACAAGCTATGGTGAGACCGTCTCACATGAGACTTTGCCATTCTCATTTCCCACATGTCAACTTATTCCACGATAGCATTTGATTATCATGCTAAACAACCTAGTTGCAAAGATCGATTATTCAAAAAGGACGGACAGCTACTCAGCCAGTAGCAACATTACAAACTGGAGGGATGTGAGGCCAAATTCAAATAAATAAAGCCTACTTGCATCACAGAATTAAGAAATTCCTATCCATGTCTGGATCTCATCTCATAAGCAATGGCATCAATATTTGTGCTTCTACTTGAAAAATTCCTCCAGTGCTCTCCACCCAGTTGCTGTAGACAGCAACAGCATAATAAGTTCGATAGAGTTTACTCACAGGCAACATATTCTTGTACTGCAAAACCATCCCCATCTTCAAGGGAAGCTGATACCACAAGGATGATTCAATTCTGTCCCAAACTTATCTTAAAAAAAAGAGCACCCAAAAATCAGGTCTTATTACAAGACACCACGACAGCTAGAAAAGTATGCACATTTTTTTTATTCCTGGGTAAGCCATCTGAAGTCTTCATAATCAGCAAAAAGAATCCAGCATCAAACTGGTTCCTGTCAACTTTTTCCTTCTTATCTCAATATGACTATAGAAACCTTCCAACTCAGAATACCCTTTTTACCAGCAATATGGCAGCAACAGCTATAGAGACAAAACAGATCACTTGCAGGCTTGTTCTGAGCTTCAGAGATTTCTTAGACCTAGAACCAAAGGAAGTAACCTAAGAATGTCCTCCTTGTAATAGGTTGGCAACAATGGGTCCACAAGATCACAGAAGGGTCTCATGAGTACTGACTATAAATGCCTGGCTTCGCTGTTCAGAATACCCTACTTGCACTCACTTTTACTTTCCTTCTCTATGTTGTCAAGTGCTCAAGAAAGCTAGGTGAGACCCCGAGACAGACTTTAGTGCTTTCTATCCTTCTAGGTTGAAAACTATCCTTCATTTTAAAGCCATCTTAAAGGACAGCTAACTTATGGCCCTTCAACTAAGGAAATTCTGCAGATTAGGACCAAGAAGTCGGTGCAGAGAGAGCCTTATGCTTTCTCCAAAATTTTGGATTCAAAGCTAGTGATTCCAATATAAACGCAAGCTAGTGTAATTTTTTCTTCACCACAAGACAATATGCATTTCAGCTAACAATCAATCTAAAATTATAACAAAGCTAGATGAGCTACTCTAGCACTGAGCTAAGCAACTGATTTATAGCCAATAAGGCAGTAATATACAATAAAGATGAACCATGCAATCTCATGGAATGAAAGACTTATCAATGCAAGATGAATTTAGAAGTAGATCTCACATAGTGTACCAGCAGTAGGACAGTAGGATCTTCAATTTAGTCAAAGTCGCAGCTTGAAACCCACAGCAAGAAAATCATCTAGATCAGTCCTGAGACAAAGAGCAATAAACATAATGATTCTTTTTATCATGGGTGAAAACATGTAACACATATTTTCAATATAATAGCACAACCTACCTTTCAGTTCACACTCTGCTTACTTACATCGGTTATCTTGCAGGAACATTAAGCATTAGGTACACATAAATACAATATGACAAACATGGATATGTTTATTTCAAAAAACAAATAACCCAAAATTTTCTTAAAACTGTTAAAAGCTAATACATGTAATAGATCAAAATAAGTTATCCAATCGTATAAAGCCAATCCAAGAATCCAACGAACTTCAAGAGGCATTCGAATGAACTCACGAAGTATACACAAAATTAGTGCAATCATGTTTCTGATTAGATGAGCCGCGATGTCAAAAACAAGGTCAAGGAGTGGCCTTGCTTTCCTAAGGGTCCTAGTTGTAAACTTAATAAGCTGATAATTTGAATAGTGTATAACCACAGCAAAGAGCAGTAGACAACCATACCAAGCATCTTATAAGCTTCTAAAGATTTTCCCCATCTATAGACACAACAACAACTTACCAAATAAGCCACATTAACCACGCGGATAAGCAAAATGATAACCAAGGCAACCAGAATGCTAAAACAATCGAAATCATAACTAAAAATGCAAGTATTCATGGATTTGATAGTAAAGGACAGGACAAAAAAATCAAATTACTTCTTCTTCTTATGCTTGCTTGTTGTTGCTCCCCGCTCTGGCTGCACCTTATCATCACCAAGCATAACAAGGCTTTCCACAAAGATCTCCGAGTCATAACTCCCTTTCGGCAGCCCATCAACTCCAGCTCGCAAGGCCGTTTGGGACCTCATATCGTACCAATGCAGCTCCGAATTATCCACCTCAATCAAAAACCTTTCCTTGTCAGCAGAACAACCAACAGGCCTAAAATCAATCAAACTACAACTACTATCCTGCTTGTTAATACGAATAGCCGGAATCCACGAATCCCTGTTTCCATACTCCTTCATCACCCACAAATCAGCACGACCATGAAAATCATAATTAACAGCACAACATAAACACCCACCCAAGTTCCCTAAATAAAATGTCCAACTCCTTATATCATCATCATACTCAGGGCAATCCAAAATCGAGTAACTCTCAGTCCTAAGATCGAACCTCGCAATCGACTTCTTCCTCGAATCGTACACTACCTCACTAACAATGTAATGCAATGAATCAGCAACAAATGTACCACGAAAATCAGGGTAAATCAAATAGTAAGGAAAATCATTTACCCTTTTCCATGAATTTCGCCTCAAACTATAAACTTTAGCATCATTATAAACCTCATTATCAGGTCCACAACATTGCATCAACTTCAAAACCTTATGATCATCACTTGAACAATCATACCCAAACCCGAAAACCGCGAACTTATTCGGGTGCGGGTTATCCGAACCTGGTAACTTACGGTAAGTTCTTGTAGACGGATTGAACAATACGACGTCGTTTTTATCAGCGTCAGAGATGCAAACGACACCGTTGCAAGAACCCCAAAGATGAATTCTAGAAGATTCGAAAGGGCAGGATTCAAATGGACCACCAAAACGACATCGTTCCTTTTTGTGGTGGTGCGTTTTGAGGGGGTGGTTTATCTCGGAGAATCGAAAATGGCGGTCGTGGAGTTCGCTGGAGGAGAGAGAAGAGTAGGAGAGGAGGAGGTGTCGATGAGAATCGGAAATTAGGGTTTGATTGAGGTGGAGTTTGATGAAATTAGGGCTTTTGATTAGGGTGTACCATGATTTTGAAACGATTAGGAATTGAAGAAGTTGTTTTACTGGTAGATGAGAGAGAATTTCGGCGATTAGTTCAGTTGGTAGTGGCGCCATTTTTGCTCTGGGTTCGAGCTTCACATGAAACCGATTATGAACTTTTGAAAATGGATCTCTATTATATATGGGAACTCTTGAGGACTTTGGTGTCCACCTGAGTTCCCTAAAATACCCTTTATGTTTTTATTCTTTCGGGATAACTTACTGAGAAAAAATTCGTAAAGTTTTTTTTAAAAAAAATTTCAATGTAACTACTAGATTTCCCAAAAAAAAAACTACCATATTTTTTTTTGTAACTTCCATATTTTTTTGAAAACAAATGAAACATGTTCAATATCACCGCGATATTCGCGCACGCATCGCGTGCAGAAAATACTAGTATCTAATAAGTCTATGTTCTTTTGGACTGAATCGAACTGAACTGGCTGGTTCTAGACTAGTAGTGTTCATGAACTGAACTGAACTTAATTTGTCTAAACTGAACTGAAGTGAATAAAAATTATGAGAGGAAACTAACTGAATTGAACTGAATTTTTCTAAACTGAACCGAACCCGAATTTTTCACGGGCCGAATCGAACCGGATTTTCATTAATTCGGTTCAAAAACAGTGCTAAATTACTCTTATGTGAGGCTTTTTCGGGAGCATTAGAGGCGCCAATTTCTCGTAACCACATGTAACTACGAAAATTAAGATGAACCGTGCGAAAATTTTAAATTTAATTTCAAAGCCACCCTTGGAAGATCGTCCTATATGCGACATGTTACACTAGCTGTTAGTTGATGGTGTGATATGAGGTACTGATTACATAGATGTGGTGACCACTAACGTATATGAGATAAAGGACTAGTATAAATGGAATTATTGATAGTGTATATGTAGAATTATTGATAATATTGCACCATTATTTGATGTGTTATGCGTCATACGGAAGTCACATTGTTATTCTATCTTATAAATCAAGGGAGGGCAGTGCATCACTAATTGATCATAGAGCATGTATATGAATAGTTTGTTGGTTAAACCTTTTGAATCTAAAATATGTATAAACTACAAGGGATTATTAGAAGCACCACAGGATTGTCATGTAATAAAATATATTTAATATTATAATTTAGAATAATAAAAATGGATAATTAAAGTATTGAATAATCAAAAGATAGAATTTGGTTCTCAATAAACTACATTATATAAATCAGCTATAATTTCAAGTATATAAAGTAGAAATTACAATGTCTATATTATAGGATTCGTCTCGAAATGTACTTTAAAATAAGACCTATAATTATATACTTATATTATGATTACATGCTCAAAATGGGATTTATTCTTTGGCAGGTAGTTTACAACCCAACTAGAAGAACATGAAAAAATACTGACACAATACATGGTCCTTTTAGTACTCTATGGATGAAAAATCGGAAAATGAGATAGTATAAAATGTTTAAGCCATCAAATAGTAAATTCTTGAGAGTTGTAGAATAGAGTTTTTGGTTCCTTCAAATCTTTAATTTGCATGGGATTTTTTGGGTGAATTGACGAAAGAGGGAGAAAAGAGGATTGAGAGAGAAATTTAGCAAGAACAAAGTAGAACATGTAGAAATTGTGAATTGAGTCCTAGCATGCTCCAAATTCATAATTGGTATGAGAGTTTTTCTTTAAGTAGGTTAGCGCTTAGGAGGAAGAAGAACCTTATTTTGGGAGCAGGATACAATTTAGGAGGAAGAAAAAATGAAAAGATGAATCTAGAAGAAAAAAAAATCCTTGACTTAGTATCTACTCCCTCCGTCCCTAAATAGAGTGCCCATAATTTTATTTATGTTTGTCCCAAATAGATTTCCCATTTCCTTATTTGATATGGTTCCACCAATTAAAATATTACTTCTCCGTTTTTTTTTACATGCGACACTTTTGAATTTCAGTTCGCAGAAAAAATTTGGAGGGGGATTAAGTAATAGTAATGGTATGGGATTAAAGGGAGTGGGGACCTACCCACCCCACCCACCCCCCATCCCCCACCCCTTCCCTCTCCCCTCCACCCCACCGGCCCCCCCCCCCTCCCTCTCCCCTCCATTCCACCGCCGCACCCCCCCCCCCTCCCCGTTGTTTCCACTTTGTCCATCTCCGCGCCACCACTTGCATTCAACGGATCTCCGTAGTAAAACCCTAGCGAGCAAAGGCGAATCTCCGTCGCTTTCCTTGTGCTCGGATCCGGAATTCCTTGTGCGAAGGGGAGACGAATCTCCGTCGTTTTCCTTGTGCGAAGGGGAGACGAATCTCCGTCGTTTTCGAGAGTAAGGGTGGGATTTTCGGCGGGTTGGGTGGTGTTTTCGAGGGTGGGTTGGTGTTTTCGGCTGGTGGGGTGGTGTTTTTGAGAGTAAGGGTGGGGTTTTCGGCGGGTGGGGTGGTGTTTTCGAGGGTGGGGTGGTGTTTTCGACGGGTGGGGTGGTGTTTTCGGCGGGTGGGGTGGATTGCGGTGGTGGGCGGGGTGGGGGAAGGGGGTTCTTTGCGGTGGTGGGGAGGGGCTGCGGGGGGTGGGGGTGGGGGAAGGGGTTGGGGCTGTTGGGGTGGGTGGGGAAGGGGTTGGGTGTTGGGGTGGGTGGGGAAGGGGTGGTGGTTAATTGTTAATTTAGGTTAAATTTAGGTTAAATTAAGTAGATTTAATTTTGGTTAATTGTGATAAGTAAGGGTAAGATGGTAATTTAATAGGCAAAAACTTACTATTTTAGGAAAGAAAAAAAAGTGTCACATGTAATTTGCACCATTCCGTTTTAGGAAAGTGTCGCATGTAAAAAAACGGAGGAAGTATTTTGCTTTCAACTTTTATAATATCACCACTTTCCATGTGGCCCACATTTTCTCTCCTTAATAAACAATTTATAAAAAGTGTGTCAACTTCATATTTAATTATGATTTAATACAATTAAGGTCCTACACATGATTTTCTTCTTAATACTTGTGCCCAAAATAAATGGGCACTCTATTTAGGGACGGATGGAGTACTTTATTAGCTCTAGAAATTTCTATTTCCTAAGAGAGAAAAATTAATTTTATTATATCTAAAATAATTATTTTTTAAATTTTTAAAAAAATAAGTTTTGTTATCAATGAACATTTTTGTTATCATTGGACCCTTTTTCCACTTTTAAGATAGTTAACTAACATTTATCAAATATTGTGACTTCCTATATATAACTAATTATTGGCTCAATTATGCAAGTCAAGTAAAGATCGACTTAACTCCTAGAAAGAGTTAATAATTAAAGATATAATATGTTCTAAAGATTCACAATCCTTAGATTGATAATTTAATAATTATGAGATCCATTTACATGCCAGGAAAAAGTGCATAAATTATCACGCTTAATTGTCTGACAATATCCATTATAAAATTAAAATTACAAAGGAGACGAGTAATATGAATAAAATACACGAGCACTTAATTAGTGAGTAGTATATATAAAAATAAGGATATATTAGGATAAACCAATAAAACAATTATAATTATTTTTAACACATTGAAAATATCTCGTACATCGCACGGGAATCACAACTATTATCGAATATTTCTATAGATGGATGCGTCCATAGTCCATATAATATCTCTCGTCTCATAGGTTTGTGGTACACTATGTGATCGATGTATGTTGTTTTTCCACTTGGTTTTATCTATGTGCATTACAACACTTTTTTATGGAAAACTAGCAATTAATATAATTTCTCACACCATCATATCTGTCGATATCATCTTTTTTGAGAATTATATCATGCATCAATTATCTGATTGCGTGTTTAAGATATTTCGCTTAATGCAAATTTCTTTTTTTTTAAAAAAAATTATTAATCTTTTACGGGGTCTATTTAAAAGGCATCCTTTTCATACAGTTGTCAAACCTCATAACTACTCATTTCCCTTATTTTGCAATATTTTTACACTTAAGAAATTTGATTCTTACCAAGTATCAAACTATCAATCATCTTACATCTTAGAATGAAAAAATCACTCCCCCTTCCAACCCTAGCATATCATGAAACTCCATCAACCTCAGAGATTGAGTGCGACTAAAACTTTCTCATATGACATAAGAACCGGTTGTATCAAGTATATCTAGCCTCCACACTAAGATAAGCTCATTTCATACTTATTTATCAGTTCTTTTCCGTTCGTCAACTATGTTAATGTAACGTGTAAAAATAGCTGATTGAAAAAGTGGCAACAAAATGCATGCATATTTCATATTTGTTACTCCTAATATTTCCCCATTATATAAAAAGATATAGTTGAATACACTAAATTCACACCAAAAAAAAGTTTTTAATCGCCTTGACAATTTTACTTTTAAAATAAGAGAATTTCATGATATGGTGGGATTTTAATGGAGTATGATGTTGTGATGATGTGGCTTGCCACATCATCTCCTCTCATATCATAATCTGTTGTGTTAGTTATACTTATAACCGATTATTGTAATAACCCTCCCCTCTACTAGCTAGCTACTGTATATATTCATTTTACTCCTCTTTTAGTTCTGGTAATTTTTGATTCAAGGAATAAGAAATCTCGCTCTGAAACTCTCTACAATTCTTTTCTCTTTCTTTGAATGTGATTAACAAAATCACAGAATTTGTCAGATTTATGCCATAAGTAAGGCCTAAGGGGATGTTATGTTCAAATCTCAAATTTGATACCAATAATTTTTACACTTGTTGGGTCTCTGGGTGAGTCACCCTATGCGAGGGCAACCCAAAGGAAATTCTTCTTACCACGGGCTTCCGAGAGGGGGACAAAAAAAACTATAATGTACGGATGTACCACCTTCTAATTTTATCAGTCGATCTAGCTGTCATATGATGATGACGACGCCAAGTAGTTTAACCGGCTGGTTAGCCTATGCCTTCTTAAAAAAAAAAGATTTTGTTAAACATCGTCTTATATTTATCATATTTTTTACACTCTTTTTTGTTAAAATTTCTCTCTAAGATTCTTTTTTTTCTTGCAATTTAATTTTTTTGTGAAGTTTTTATAAGTATTTTCTTATATTATTATCATAGTGCAAAGACAATTAAAACAATAACATTTAAGCTTAAAAAAAGCAAGTATGATAAAAATCTACAAGTATAACTTTAGGCATAAATTTTCATGATGCACGCCATGACTTAGGCAAAAATAAAAAGTCACCACAAAACTTTGTCAGTTTAACAAAAACTTTAAAGAAGCATAACTTTATTTCCGGAATGGTGTGTATAGCTTTTTTTTTTTTTTGAAAAATTACGGTCCGTAAATGATTTTCGACCTACCATATGCATGGTGAGCCAAAAATCATTTTCGGTCCACTATATATTTTAGTTGGTAAATATATTATATAAGGGTGAAAATTAGGTCGGGTTGGGTCAGATTCAGGTCAACTTGACTTTTATTTCGGACCAATTACCCCTAATCCAAATCCGACCTAATTTTAATTTCAGGTCAAAAATCATAACCCGAAACCAGCCCAATATGTCCTGATTTATATTTTATAATTGCAACAATTATTCATTTTTTGAAGTTAGCATTGCAAATCCTAACTTCAAATGATAATTCAATTAAAAATTTCAAACTTCAAAGCCATAAATTACTCACCGGCTTCAAATTAAGAAATGGCCTTGGCCCAATACAAGTTTATAATTACAACGTAGGTCACATATATAAGTTGTAAAAAGTCGGGCTAATTTCTAAATCGGGTTGTTCGGGTTCAAAACGTCAACCCGAACCTAACATGTTGCGGTTTCGGAGTCGGTTGGGTCGACCCATTTTTTATTTTTGGGTCGAAAATCTCAACCCAAACCCGAAAAGTTCTAGTTAGGTTCGGGTAGGGTCGCTTTTTTGTCCCCTAATATTATATATGTTGATAAAGATGTATGCGAATTTATTTATTGGTTAAGAAATCCTCTCTAGAAGGGACGGAAAAGGGGAGACTTCTCTGGTCATTATATTGGAAAAATAATTACATGTATTTTCTTTAAGCATTATTTACACATGGAATTATTTTTTCAATATACTGACCAGATGAGTCTCCCCTTTTTTGTCCCTTCTAAAGAGGATTTCTTACCCAATAAGTAAAATCCATTTATGGTAGAGAAAATCATCAACAATTTTCTCACCTCTCTTTTCATTAGATTCCAAGTCACTGAAAGTGGACATAAACCAAAGCTAATTTTCTTCCTTATCAGATTATTACACTACATTTCAAGATATAGTTAAATAGTGGAAGAAGGTTAACAAATGATCATCCAAAAAAAATAATTATAAAAAAATATATTATTTTTAACTTTTCTTTCCCTTCTCCATATATTGATGGAGAGCAAGTCAAGAAGAGATGAGGATTATCCACCAGGAAAAAGACTAAAAAATTTATGCAATATTATAGATCAAGCTCAAAACACTCCCCCCTTAATCACTCTCACTAATGATGTTATTGATCACATCATTTCTTTGTTACCCATCAAAAAAGCAAGCCAAACATCAATTCTCTCTAAGAGGTTTGAAAAGTCATGGCAACATTGCAAGCACTTGTGTTTTGATTACATGTTCTCTAGAAAATTTTCTCAAAAACAAGTTGCAAGTATTGTTAATCGCATTCTTATGCTTCATTCTAGTACAAAAATTTATACATTTCATATATGTATTAATTCAGAAAAAATTGAGGCTTTGATTGTTTCTTGGCTCAAGTTAGTTATTTCTAAAAAGCCTAAAGTTTTGAACTTGGATTTTTTTATAGGGAAATTTTGTGAACCTACTTTTGAAGTTCCTTTTGATCTTCTTGATATTGAATCCATAGAAACTCTTGGGTTTTCATATTGTAATATAGAACTACCATCCAAATTTAAAGGCCTACATTTCTTACGCACTTTGGTACTTAGGCATATCAAGCTAAAGTCCTCTTTTATCAAAACTATAATTTACAATTGTCCACTCCTAGAGTGCTTGGACATTGTAAAATGTCATGATATTCACCATATTGAGGTAAATGCAAGTGCTCTAAAGTTCTTCAAGGTGTTGAAAATTAGGGGTTGTTATCAACTCGACTTGGCTTATATAACTGCTCCAACTTTGAACGTTTTGCACTTTGTTGGAAAACCTAATCATGTAGTTTTGGGTGGTAAAATGGTGGAACTTAAAGATGTGATGCTCCATATTAAAATTATCTCATATATTTTCCCAAGACGTAAGATTAAAGATCTTATACTAAAGATCTCGCATGTTAGAGTTCTGACTATTACTAGCACATTGCTCGAGGTATGGATTAATCTGAATTCTCTATTCAATAGTTTTATCATCAATTATTTTTTGACCTATATCAACCCACCTCATCTAAAACTTGTTTATGTATAGCGTAACATTTTTATCATGTACGTTCTAATGATGAATCTATATTTTATGCTAGGATTTTTGCTCAACCTTTATACATAGGGAATCTACCATAGGACCAAAGCCTTATCTTTGGCATCTAAAAGAAGTTCAGTTGCTTATGGAGACCACAAGCTTCTGCAATCCATATGATCTTGTTAGTTTCGTCGATAAATGTCCAGTTCTTGAAAGGCTTTTCATTGATGTGAGTATCTCTTTATCTTTGGTAGTTTCTATATATATGATGAACTTCAGGATGAATATTCACATTGGTTGGCTTTTTTTTTCTTTAATGCAACATTTGCTGGCTTGTTGCTAACTTTTTTCCTTCATAAATCGTACCAAAAAAAGATTATGTTTTGATCTCATCTCATACATGTTGAATAGGAGAACAACCATCACCTCATCAGTATCTATAGCAATTGCATTCCAATTATTGGTAAATAGATCGGGTAACTACTTTTATTTGTCCACATTTTTTTTTAAAAATTTATCCACATGCAATGTACTAGTCGTTAACATTTTGTTGTACACTCAAGTTTACCATGGGGCATGGCATCGGACATAATACACAGTATATTTTTTTTGCCAAATTTTCTTATTGGGAATTGTCTCATGATTCTTATTTGTTCATCTGGAATCCATTGAATGAGCAAAAAAAATTGTTGGTATACCATATACATGGTGAACAGATGTATATACAAAGCCTCCATATAGTGCTCATTTGAACAAAATATGTGACAAATGTGCAAAAAATATGCTTGGGAGCACATAGTTCTAGGTGATCTTGAAAGCATATAAGAATTGTATATAATAGATATTAATCAAATCTTAACACAATCTTTAATTATTATACACCCGGGTGTACCATGAGCATGCATGTGGTACATACAAGGCCATTTTTTTGCTCATTTAATTTGGAGATCTTACTATGCTCAGTTTGAACCAAAAAATAGCCTTGGGTGCATGCGGGTGTATGATGAATGCACTCGAATCTCAAACATGTATAAATGTTGCAACATGAAGAATAAGTTTACAAAATTATCAACAGACAAGTACAATTTTGTTTTTTCAAATTCCACTCTTAATTGCTCCTTATCATTATTCAATTTCCGGTATATATCCATTGTTTTTTCTAAACAAGGGTTATTTTGTTTAATTTAGAGCTATTTCATTCAATTTCCATAATCTCTTACTTTCATACTTACATTATATATCTATTTTTTGCTTCAAAAGTTGCAGAAATTCACTTTTGATGGAAGAGGCCATTATTGGACTATGCATGATAGTGTAAAATTTGAGCAATATGACAAAAAACTATCCTTCCTCAAATTGGTGAAGATCTCTAATTTCAACTTCCATGTGTTGGAACTAAAATTAGTCAAGTTTTTCCTTGAGAAGGCGCTGAATTTGGAGAACCTTGCTATTTTTACCATGAAGAATTACAGTCTCAAGAAATTTTCTACTGTTACAGTTGAGTTTTTACAGCATTTGGTAACTTGGAGATCATCTTTAAGAGCCAAAGTGGGTGTGTATGAACATTGTGACACAGAAGATGATGTTCTTTTTCCTACGCACCGAGATCTTTGATATTCAACTTATTTACCAAATTCAGAGATTATAGAAGTATATTACTTGATTATGAGAGATTGAGAGTTCATGTGAAACTTGTTTTCCTTTGTCTTTTCTAGTCTTTCTTTGTTTTTCCCCTTCTTTTTAATTAAATGTACATGTATAATAGAAAATAATATTGTCAAAAAAAATATTTTTAAGACAAATTTTAAATAGTATAATTTTTACTTATTTGTCATATTCTAAGATATATTTATGGACAAAGTAAAATTTTGGAGAAGCGTGCTTGACTGAGGTAGTATTCTAACTCCCTTCAAAAAAGAACATAATAATCTATTAATTCAGAAGGGAGTCCAAATTCGACGAGGATTGTTCTTCAAAGGTTATAAAGAATACAAAATTAATTTATAAAAATAATATATAATCGTGGTGTCACGTGGCAATGCAATTATCTCACAACCCGATAAAATAAGGGGATAGATTTGAGAATTAATGAAAAAAAAATAACTTTTAATATATTTTAATTAGTTGAAAAAAGTCCGATTCCACTACCAAGTAGGATTTACAACGGCGGTTAGGAGATACTTTTTTGTATATAAAAGTTCACACAAAAGCTAATTAAGGAGATTGGCAACAACCTTATTATCCTCTAAAAAAAACCTTATTAATAACAAAGATTTGAAAGTGGAAGCCCTAAGCCGTTTCACTCTCCTCCGGTAGTAGTGGCGTGCTGCTTCAGAGTTCAGACGTCGTGATCTTGCTGAGCAGTTGACGGGAACACTGCGTTCTTCTCCTATAACACGCACCAGCATAGCCAGGTTAGTGTGTGTTTTTTTGCTTTGCTCTAAATTTTAATAATTGTTGATTCGTAGACATATGAATTGTGAAATCATAGATTTATGAATTATGTGAGTTAAATCAAGTAATCTTGGGGATCCAAGCACTAGTTAAATCTTTTAGTTTAGTTGGTCCTATGCTACACCAAGGGACGTTATAGAATATAACACTAATCTTGGAATATATAGTTGTAATTGAATTTTAATCCCCTAATAGACTTTTGTGATTTATTTGCAAGAAATCAATATTGATGTTCAAAATTATACATTGATAAGCGTGAATAAAGAGACTGATTGATCAACTAAAAGGAAATAGAGAAAGACTGACAATGTTATTTATCTCGATGAATATTATTTGTGGAAAGGGCCTTTTAAGCCAAAAATTCCTTTACATGGTACCATATATTAGTTGATGACGATTGCACAAAAAATCATCCATGCCTGGTTTTGATAATCACTAAACACTCATATCTTTGTTAAATTTGAGCTCGTTAATTCGCTATCACTATCACTATCACTATCACTCTATTAGTTTCTAGTTTTATGAATGTAATTATATAATATGATATACTATATAAGAGGTATAATAAACGTAAAATTAGCCATATGTATCTTTAACATGTTAGCTTGAAAACTGACAACAGCATATGCTTGTTTTTGGTTTCAAAAAACAAACTAATAACTGTCAAGCCTTAAATTAATGTATACATTTCATGAGAGATATGTGTAAGTGCTAATCACCCACAGGAGATTTAATTTGTGCAAATGTCCTGTTAATTTGTGGATTTTATGTGCAGGTTTATATAATTGTCCGTGTTGTTGTTCCATTATATTTTCCAATTCCATTATTGCCTGGTTTAATGGGAGAGACTATGTACTGCTTAACATGGATACAAGATCTCTTGAAACAACGTTTCCATGAATCAGACCATGAACCTTATTATAGACTTGGTAACGGGACTTCGATCTCAAGTCTTCCAGATGATATCGTCATAAATATTCTCAGTAGGCTTGATGCTAAGAGTGTTTTAGCATGTAAACGAGTGTGTTCGCCATGGCATCATTTGTGTTCCACATCGTATTTTTCTGAAATCCATCACACTCGCGCTACAACTGATGCTAGTCCTATGTTTTTGGGACAAAATAGATCGTACAATGATGGGTCTAAAGAGACAACATATATGTTCTTACTGGAAGAATGTGGGAAGTATACAAGGCTCAAGAAAGTATGCATCAAATTGGAAGGTTTTCCAAAAACGTATGAGCTTGAGTACAAACTTTATGATTCTTGCAATGGGTTTGTTCTGTTTTTTACACCCCCACATTATCATTTGGTGCAATATATACCTCAATACTATGTGATTTATAATCCTGTCACACGAGAAAATGCTTCCTTTTGTGAAAAAGGACTTCATCTTTATGGATTCTTCTTTCATCAGTTAGACAAGGACTACAAAATTCTGTTTTTTGGTGTTGATGAGACTTATATGACATGCCAATATTATACATATGGCTTTTGTACAAAAGCAAAGAAAAAAATAGGATCTTCCCCTTATTCTCCTATGTGATTTAATGGGCCTGCAGTATCAGTATATGGAGCTTTGTTTTGGATGGTTTGCGACACGAACGATCGTTATCCAAGGACATGTACCAAATGTATAATGACGTTTAATTTGACAAAAGAAAGCTTTCATGTCATGCCTCACCCAGGAGCTAGTTGTACGTATGGCGGGCGATGGAGTACATGGCAAATGCACGAACAAATGCGGCTTTTGGAAATGGATGAATTACTATCTTTCACTAATCTATGTGAGAAAATGGTTGAAGTATGGGTATTGGAGGATCTTGCTAATTGGGTGTGGATAAAAAGGTACGTTGTAAATTTGGATCAGCCGTATAATAGTGATGCACGTTTTAGATGTCTAGACCACCCTGTTGTGGCCATTCAAAGTGGTAAACTTTTGTTACATTGGCCGAGTAGGGGACTGTTTTGGTGTGATCTGCGATCGAACTTGCTCCATAAAATGGCAAGAGAGTCTTCTATAGATATACGGTGTTGTGTACTTCATGCTACAAGATACACCGGCAGCTTCGTTTCTCTAGATAGACTCAACAAATAGCTAAATAATACTTCCTCTGTTTTTCTAGATGCAATATTTGTTATTTTGGTGAGTGGATTAAAATAATTGAATGTTGTAACAGTGGAAGTAATTAGTTAGCTACATTGTCTTTTGGTAGTCATTTGTCAAGTATATTCTTTTTCCATGTTTCTTCCATTCTAAGTATTAGTAGTGACTTTGAATTCTCCTTTACTGTTGTTAATTAATGTGTTGATACCGTGCAATATAATGATGCACTTGTATGTTTTTTTTAAGGTAAGATGAAGTCCCTTGCAAGGAGATGGGGAAATTGGGGATCCTCCTTGCAAGGGGTGAGACTTGATCCCAGGATCTCTCCAATATCTCTGGGATCGGAGGCGATGCCAATACCACTAGGCTATCACTTGCTGCTCAAATGATGCACTCGTAAGTGAGTAGTAGGAGTATGTATTTTTTTGTGTGTATATAATAGTGATGTGATACTTTTTTTTCCTTTTTTCAATTTGATTTTTTGTTTGTTTTTCTTGTATGCTCCAACATACTATGTTGTTGTTATATACTCCTTCTGTGAGTACATAATGAGTATATAGTACTCTCTCTATTTCTGAAAGATTGTTAAACTTTCACTTTTTCACGCCTGTCAATGCAAAACTTTGAGCACTAATGTCTCTAGTTTATTATTTGTAAAAATTATAAAAAGTTGATATTTATAAAATACGAGTACATTATACATATTAAGACGAATATAATAAGATCCCAAATGATTATTTTTTCTCAAGACTCTACAAATCACAACAATGGTACAAGTGAAAAGTGTCAAATTCTACCAATTTAAAAAACGGAGGTGGTATAAATTTATGTTACATCTTTCATTATGATAAAGATAATAACACATGGATCTTATATTGAAATATCTTTCAAGTTGCTGCTGATGATTCAAAATTTATAATTTTTGAAAATTTATATAAAATATTATAATTAATTTATTTTGCTGAAAAATATGTAGGTAACATAAATTAACCGGTCATAAATTAATGTTATATTCAATTTACTCTCTTTAATACTAGTAGCATCTAGTGTTTTATCAGTAAACCATACTATTTTTCCACTTATTCTAGAATCTAAGTATATATGTAATTTTATTTTTTAAAGATCTATACTCATCTTAGATAGTGATCATATCATAAATTTGTAAATCAATACATTGAAATAATTCATTCCCTCAAAAAAAAATACATACATTAAAATAATTCATACTATATAGCAAAGAGTCAAACACATGGCTTGGTGGAGTTTGCATCCACTTCCTTACATCCAGCTTCAGCTATCTGCAAAAACTTCTCCATAATTTAAGTCATTAGTCATTACACATCTCAAAAAAAAATCATGACACATACTTACCCCTTCCAATGCTTTACAACATTAACATTAAATAGAGAGAAAAAAAAAAAGCCATATAAGATGATTATGTATGCATTTCTAATATTTTTAGAAAAAAAAAAGTTACAAGTAAAAAAGAATAATAGAT
Organism: Beta corolliflora; assembly: GCA_947648045.1. Classification (NCBI taxonomy): domain Eukaryota; kingdom Viridiplantae; phylum Streptophyta; class Magnoliopsida; order Caryophyllales; family Amaranthaceae; genus Beta; species Beta corolliflora. The sequence continues at coordinate 261,341 of CANSZD010000333.1, forward strand.
GAAAAAAATGTTGCAAGTTTAAAAAAAAAAATAGATGAAAAATTTAGCTACATTATCTGAAAGTTTTTTTTTTTACAACGAGAATCGTACATTAATTTAAAAGTGGAAGTACAGCCTAACGCAAATACATTATCTGAAAGTTGTGACTAAAAACAAGTAATTGGTGTGGTGAATGGCAGAGCAAGTCTCCTTTGGCATGTCGGATATTATGCATTTGCAATCTCCGCATGCCAAAAGAGATTTGCGCTGTAATTCACCAAGCCCACATTTTCTAACTTTGTTATTTTGCTATGGATAGGAAGATTGAAGGAGTCCCTTATATATAAGCTACGCAAGTAACGCAATTTTTTTTTGTCAATTGGAATGTACCAAAGATGAATAGCATATGCTACAAATATATATATGCTCTATGTATCGGATGTGTGCCTCCTGAGTCTTCCCCAGCTCTATTTTCTCCTTTTGTGCATTTTATGGTGAGACTTGATGCTCTTTATTTTATGGTCCCTACCTCCGGTTTTGAGCTAATACGTAATAAAGTACGGGAAAAAAATATTTTGTCCTGTGTACTTGTATTATTACGTATGTGCATCATACATTCTTATTGGTCTATATCTATTATCTTGAGAAAAGAATGTTGAGCTAAAGTTTTTTACTATAAAAAAAGGGGACAAAAGATTCGGACTCGTAAAATACATGATTTCAAAAAATTTACTACACGTTTTATGTAGAATTTATGCGCCACTCACTCTCATTGATTGATTATAATATATATATATAGTTTAAATGGTAATAAAAATTTATGCAGATTAGCCGTATGTTTTAAGATCAAGTTTCACCACATAGATAATTGACATGAGATTTTCGTGCAAATTCACACTATAATTCATCAACATTAGCACCACTTAATACTGTCTATCAAATCATCAAATGGGCCAAATATAATTTCATGATTTAGTCAAGCAAAAAAGCTTCGCAAGGTGTACACTGTTGAGAAGATTATTAGTGTGATATAGATAGAAATGAATTCTCATCGTATTAGGTCTGTATTGTATTGTCACACTATAAATACATAATGCCATGGTTAACCTAATTAACGTTAACACACCAAGGACCCTTGGGTCCAATGGTATGGCTTCCTATCTCCCACATGGGAGACCAAGGTTCAAATCTTGGTGGAAGCAAAATTTCAATATTGTTGGGGGTTGGGGGGAGGGGTTTGGGGCATTGGGCCTCCGGGTGAGTGGTCGTGTGCGAGGCAGCCCAGTGAAGATCTTAATCTTACGGGTTCCCGAAAGGGGGCCCAAAAAAAAAATTTAACGTTAACACACAATTATTCTCAATACTTGTACAAAGATTAACCCCACATTTGCCGCGTGCTATTCTCTTTCAACATTGTCGACTTGCCACAAAATTCAGAAGCTATATTGTTTATGCTGAATAATATGCCGCCTGGTTTTTGTATATGCTGAAAAAAAGCATAGCATATGCTAGAAGACAATTCCAGTTCTTAAACTCCTTTTCTCATTTTTTGTTGTTTAAAGTTGCAACTGATGCTAACAGGTCAAATGCCTACTTTCCCCGTTCGCACTTTATTAGATATAGTCCATATAGATGCCTCCTATGACCAAAAAAGTAATATTCTTATATAGTAAATTCTATCAAAGAAGTCAAACCATTGCTCATTCATAGTTTAGCATTACTGATAATTTGTATATACTTCCTCTGTTTCTTTTTACTTGCAACAGTTTGACTTTCACGCTTGCCAATGCATAACTTCAACCATTAATATCTTTAGTTACCGATAATTAAAAATTATAAAAAGTAGATATTTGAAAAATATACATGAAGATGAATCTAACAAGATCCCACATGAATATGTTTTTCCTTAACTATAAATCACCAAACATAAACTAAGTAGAGTTGGTGAATAGTGTAAAAGTCAAATTGTTGCAAGTAAAAAGAAACGGAGGAAGTATTTAGTAATGACCAAGCTAAACTTGGCCTAGTAATAAGAAAAGAACTTTCCTACATCAAGGTTGAGGGTTCAATCTCCACGAGGGGCACTTTGGGAGAGGGGCTTCCCCTTACCATCCTCCCACTCTCAAAGTGTTAGCCCGCAAACCCAGGATAAGTTAACCTGTGAGAGGTTTCGGTCTGGCAATGCCCTTCATCTTACCCTGAGGTCCCCACTCTCTAGTGGGGGGCCCCAAAAAAAAAATTATTAGTGACTATTATCTACTTCTTCTATTTCAAAATACTTGAACATTTCTCTTAATACGCTTGCCAATGCATATTTTTAAATATCAATATATGTAATTTTCTATAATTAAAAATTACAAAAAGTTGATATTTTGAAAAAATATATATTGAGATAAATAATCTAACGAAATCCCACATGACTATTTTTTTCTTACGTAGAGTTCACACAATATAGTCAAAGGAGAATGTGTGAATAATGCACAAGTCAAACCGTGCCAAATATTTTGAAACAGTGGAAGTATAATATAAGAGAAATCATGCTAGCTAAATAATCGAAAACGTTCAAATTGCACTTTCATCATCATACTGAAATACTGATAGGTGAATTAGATTCGAAAAGGTAGATTATAAAAGGTTTTGTATGATACGCGTCTTAATAATTTTGAATGACATAAATATGTGTATCAATTTACACACATTTGTTATTATTTTTTAGAATATTTGTGCATTAGTCCATGGGCACAATCTATTAGTTATTTTAATATTTTTAATCAATTTATAAATTCTTCTATAACTTTATACTTTAAACTGATACATGTATGCCTCAAACTAATATATGTATGCCTTAAACTGATATATTTACACTTTCAACTGATAATGTTGAGAAACCCCGATTTTCTCTCCTCAAACTCACTCGTCGACCACCTCTGGGTCAACGTTTTCTATCAACCGCTAGTTCTTCGTGGGTCAAACATGATATGTCCTCCCTCCTTTAATTGTTCTATGTTGTTATTATAACCACTCATTGAGGGATCGACCTTTTCTTGCCCTTTGTATCCATTAGAGAAACCAAGTTAGGTTCTATTTTAGTAAGCTCGACAATGGCCTATCAAATTTTATTGGCAGAGTCTCCTACCAAAGACCTATATTCTCATGGCTATAGCATTCAACCAAGCATATTCATAAACAAGTAAATTAAACAAAGTCCGATCCTTTAAGCTATAGGTAGTCCCAATTCTCATGGTACTTTAAGTTTAATATATAGTTGATTCGAGGCAACCATTTAACTTTATTCGTTTTTCAATCCTTTATTAAGGATACCAGAAAATTATGTTTCTATGATGGCGAATCACACAAACTTTCATGAAAGTGACAAATCAACTAACCAAATTATCTCAAATCCAAAACCGAATATATTGGATGTAAAGGTTAGTTCATGAACTCATCAATGACTTCAAACCTTACCCAAGCAAAAGAACTACTCACATATCATGATAAATCATAAAATACAGACATTAACAACTAAAAACATAAAATCGAATATTAATGTACGATAGATAAGCAATTAAAGTGAAAAATAAAATAAAAATATGTAAATAGAACAAAATATAAGAGAGAGAGAGTAGGAAGTGAATCCTCATTAAATGAATCCTCATTAAAATTGAAGGAGTGACCAAATTTTCAAGATTTTTTCTAGATTCTTCATAATTCAAGCTTTCAACAAATTTCTCACATATCTCTAAAGAAAATGAAATGTTCTTCCTACGAAAACCTTAACTAAAACTAAAACTAATGGAGGCTAGCCCTCCTTCCTCTATTGAAAAGTTAGGTGTACGTGCCTTTTAAAGATTCAAACATTACATTATTAAACGGGTAGAAAAACAAGGGCTCCGGTAGAGATCAAGCGGAGCGGATGCTCTTGAATAATATGGAGTGGTCGATCCATACAAGAGAGAGCATACACAAGGTTTGCAAGGCATTTGGAGCAGACGCTCCATTCAGATCCGGAGCAGATCACGCTCGGTTATGGCAGACACGCCTGATTTCAAACAGTAATACTTCCTCCGTTCCAAAATAAGTGAAACACTTGTCTTAAAAAACTCTCACATAAATGAGAGAAGTGTTTCACTTATTTTGGAACGGAGGAAGTATCTCCGTTGTTTATCATCCGAATTAGGCTTATGACCATTAGTTTGAAATGTATCGAGCTAAATTTTCATATTCAACTTTAATCGTCCAAGAATATTAAGTGTGCTGAAAGATATGTCCATAAGAAGTTGACCCCTGTGTACAAACCCTTCCAAAAGGTCTTATTTTGCTAAAATTGCTTCATTTTATGCTCATTGCGCGGGATAGGTACCTTTGAGGTAGAGCCTACAACATCAAACACGAAGTAAGTATTATCAAACCCTATAAAAACAGCCGAAATAACTAATATTCACAAATAAGCTACAAATAACTTAGTTACTCTACAATAAGCAAAATAAACTCGAAAATGCAGAATATCGCTCTTCAGGCATTGCAGAAAGTAGACAATAGAGGAGGGAGATGGGTGGCCTAGTGGTTTAAGGAGGTCAGTGGAGGAGGAGGAGTCGTGTTGGTGGCGCGGTGGTGAATGAGAGGTGGAGGAGGAGGAGAAAGAATATAAAGGAGTTATTGATGTATCTTGGAGAGTAGGAGTCTAGGAGATATAAACAAATGAAAGGGTTAATGGTTTGGGGGTATTCTAATGGAAGAGAGCAAATCTTGGTGACAACATAAACCACAACAAGAGGGCTAGTACTCCAATTCACCTGCCTAAGGAAAAACGGAAGAGAAAAAAATTTGTAAAGCATGCAATCATGCATAGAGAATATGAATAGTTAACATGAAAAATAAAAAATTTAGTCCACAAGTATCTAAACCTGTAAATGTAAGTTCTAACACAATGCAAGGCAACTAAACAAGAATGATACCAGAGCAAGTTTTTTCGGAGATAACCTCTCTACTCTCTAGTACACATCTTGATCTTTCCGGACTTTTCGCCTTTTCGGCGTTGGTGAATGGCAGGGCAAGTCTCCTTTGGCATGGCAGCAAATTGGCAATTATGCAGTTGCTTGCATTAGCATTCTCTGCATGCCAAAAGAGATTTGCACTGTAATTTACCAAGCCTATATTTTCTAACTTTGCTCTTGTTTCAGGTAGTTAGGGGATTGTATGAGATCGCTATTTAACCTACTACTCAAGTGATTCTCTTTAATGGGGATGTACCAAAACCTGGAGGATATGCTAAGAAAATGCTATGGATTTTCCTTCTCCATGAAGTCCAAACATTCCTTTTTTTTGCATTTAGGGTTCTGGTAGTGGAGTCATGGTCCCTACCCTTGATTCTGAACGAGATATCATAATCCACTTTTACCCTTTTCTATAGGAGTGAGGGTATTTGGCTAGCTAACTCTCGTCTTATGACGCTAAACGTAGTACTTCCTCCGTTCTGTTTTAAATGAAACGTAGTGACTTGACATGGGAATTTAGGAGAGGAGAGTGATAGAGAGAAAGAAAAACAGGGACTGGTCATATGATGAGGGGAGAGATAAAGAGAACTGAATGCCAAATAAAGTAATGTTTCATTTATGTTGAAACAGCCTAAAATGATAAATGTTTCGTTTATTTTCGAATGGAGGAAGTATAAAAATGTACAGGATCATAATCCTATCCCTTGTTTAACTAGCTACAATTAGCCCCATAGAGTTTTCTTTTTGTAGTCGCGCCTATAGGTTTGATTTTCTTTTGTCTACTTGGAGAGTTTGGAGTCACATATATAGATTGTTATGTTGTTGCCTCTTTAATTGTTGACTTGGTGATGGAGCATTAAGGACTTCTTTATCTCTAATTTATTAAAATAATTAAGTTTCCGCAAAGCTAAATTAAGTGAACAAAAATAGATTTAGTTAAGCAAAAAATAAGTCTTACAAATATAACTGTAGTCCAACAACAATAATTGAGTTTAAGTTAATTTAAATATAAGCTACATTAAGCAAGACAAAGTTATATTCAGCCAACCTTAACAGATAAGTTTAGTCAAACAACATTAATTGAAGCTATATATATATATATATATATATATATATATATATATATATATATATATATATATATATATATATATATATATATATATATATATATATATATATATATAAGCTACATTAGGCAAGACTAAGTTAAATTCTACCAAAAATATTAATTTGAGCTAAGATATACTACCTCTGTCTTTTTTTTTAAATGCAACATCTGACTATCTTAATACACTCACCAAAAAGGCAAATGTTGCATCTAAAAAAAATCACCAAAAAGGCAACTGTATTGTTGCATCTAAAAAAAACAGAGGAAGTATAAGTTTATTAAAATGCACTAAATTCAGCAAAATAAAATTAAGTCATGCAATTTTAAATTAATCTCTGCAGAATAACTAGAGCAAAGCAAAGCCATCCTTATGCTCCCTTTAGTTTATCAGAAAATATGATTATCTTTCCCTTCAAAAAAATATGATTATCTACGAAACACAACTTTCAAAAAAAAATACGCTTGTAAATTTATTTCTTTTATTCAAAAGTTAGAGTGATAATAAGATATATAAAATGTAGGAAAGATGCTAGATAGGAGGAGGAAAATGGACTTTTAAATTTATACCGAGTGTCAAGTAGTTGCTGAAATTTATATTTTGTTGGTAAATGATGATTAATGCTGGTAATGACAAATTATTTACGATAATAAAGACTTACCAAACGGGTCGTTACAGTCTCAAAACAAGCCATACAAGTTTTTGGATCATGCTACAAACAATAAGTCTTGGTGTACTATTTTTTATCCTTTTTTTTTTTTTGAAGAAATGTCGATTGTAGCCTATAGTAGTGCAAGTAGACCTGGGCATGGGCGGGGCCGGGCCTGTTCATGGGCTCGGCCCGCGGGCTTGAGGTAATGGCGAGCCGGGCCGGGCCCGAGCCCGTGAATGGCGGGCCGTGCCGTGCCTGGCCTGAAATTTTCAGATTTTGTCCACGGGCCGGGCTCGTGCCTCCTGCGGGCCTGGCCCGTGTTTTATGTTGTTTTTTTGAATTCTTGGTAGTTTTAGGCTAAAAAACAAAGAAAAGGGGTGTTCGGCCCGTGGGCCGGCCCGTGGGCTATATAGGCGGGCTCATGCCGATGCGGGCCTGAAATAAAATTTCTTGACCGTGGCAGGCCCACGGAGCGGACAACGGGCCGGGCCTTGAGCGGGCTCGTGCCGGTCCGGGCCCAAACCGTGCCGGGCCGGGTCGGCCCGCGTGCTGGCCCGGCCCATGCCCACCTCTAAGTGCAAGTATTTCATGTTCATCTTAAAAATGCGGCTCTAGGAAAGAGGTTCATATGGTGATTCCTTAACCACACATTTGCAATTTAATTCTCTTGAACAAGCTCGAAATGTCACAAATTTTTTATTTCAGAAAGCATGCATGTTTATGCTGAATAATATGCCCTTTGGTTTCAGTATGTGCGAGTGAAAGTCGTGGCATATGCTAGGAGACAATTCCATTTCAGTAGCCCTTTTTCTCATATTATGCTCTTCTGAAGTTGCAACTGCTGTAGGTCAATGCCTTCTTTTTTTATTTGTAGTTTAAGAGATTTTTTATGCCTCATATGACCAAAAAGTGATATTCTTGGTGAAAAGAAGATTAAACAAGTCAACTAGATGCTAATTCATATATTATCATCAATGATCAGAAGCATACTATATAGTGAATACTTAATTTGTCAGTTCACAAGTTCACAAGTAGAGTAGAATTTTGATTGGCGTTTGTTGTTAAGCTGTGTTTATGTCCATGATCTTATCTTTGACACTTCTTTTACTTGGTCAGTCATAATTATTAATTCAATATTCCTAGTTTTAAAGCCGCAAGGCACAAAAGTAGTCATAAATAGTGGTAATGGTAATGATATTTAGTGTAAATTTGTAAAGAAGTTCTCATGTTAATGACCATGGGAATGAAACTTTATCACAAAACATGGGTTTCCCTTTCTAAATTTCCATTACCACCCAATACCACATTCCCAAGTGGTAATGGATAGTAATGAGATTTTAGGAAGAAAATGGATATCTTGGGATGAAGTATCATTACCATAGGTAATGACATTGAATTTCTAGTACAAATTTACACTATAATGCATTACCATTCCCACCATTTATGGCTTCTTACCAAACGGGCCGTAATGGTTGCCCTATAGTTTGTGGTCATTAATTATTTTATTACTTCCTCACTCTTCCACCTACCACACCATATTTTCTCTCTCCTCCAATTCCTTATTTGCTCCTCTTTTTCTTGGTCCATCAAGAAGAGTTGGGCATCAGTTTTTTTGGCCAAATTTTTTCTCTCTCCTAATAAACTAATATTACTTTTATACTCTCTCTCCTCATAACCCACTAAGAGGGCAACTGATGGGGTTGCTCTTAGTGGCTCGGGCATCTATTGTTATGTATTTAATGTATCAGACATTTGAGGGTTGGGTGTGGTAAAATATAAAACCAATTTTGAGGCTCTAACTATTATCTTAAACTTTTGGTTGAGTTGATCATTTGACATGCATGGTATCGAACCCGACGTGACAGAAGATCATGGATTCGAATCTCATCCACTTTTCTTTTTTAAAGTGGAACATTTAGCCTTAGATAGTTGTCAATGATTAAAAGAAAATAAAAAGGCTACATGTAGAAAATAAATTTATTACTTAAATTATCAATGTTGCAGCTCTTCTTCCATTTTCCTAAACTTTAAGAGCATTACCGAAAAGACGGATTTATTTATAAGCAAAGATTATCCTTTTATAATATCTTACATTCATTTAATTTTTCAGACTCACTTCCAATGCTTTATTATTCATGAAGTGTAGAAAGTGAAAAGATATTAATTCAAACCGTTTGAAAACTACTTTTTTTGAAGAACCAAACCATCTAAAGTTCGGTTTGGCTCAAGATCTTAGCGGGCCAAGTCTGAGTTATACATCCTTGGCCGGGCTCGAAAACTTGTAAATTGGCTTAAAAGTTCTTAAATAATATTTTTTTTAGAAAATTATTTATGGTTATCCTATGTTTTACAAGATTTTAGATGGTAACTTTTTTATAATCCAGATGGTGACCCTTTAACTTCGTATAAAGTAACTTCCATGACTTTAATAAAGTCTTTGTTCATTATAGAAAAAAACAAAAGGCTTAATTATAAAGTCGCACATTGATCGATAAACAATACGTAAGGTTTTTATTCAGGAAAATGTTTGGGTCCCTAAGGGTTGGCAACCCTCATGAGAGAGATAGAGAGAAAATAATAATAAATTCAATATTTTCGAGAGAGAAAATGTCTCTACAACTAACGCATTTATTATACTTTCTCTCTATCTCTCACATAAGGGTTGCCAACTCTTAAGGTTACTCTATCATTGTCCTTTTATTCACTATGAAATGTGTTCCGACCAATCAATATTCCTGGATTGACTAGAGCTTTTGAAAACACGAGTTGAGCCACATTTTCAAGCTTTTATATATATATTTGGGGAGCTCGAGCCAACCTCTATCTGGTTCTCTCGACTTCGAGCCGATCACACATTTTTATGCTCGACGAATTTTAAGCTCGACTCGAGCCAGGCCTTATTACCCATTTCTGAGCCGAGTGTGTTTACCCATGTTTGATTCCCTTTTGTGGACCACGTTGTTCTCTTAGGTTATACAAGTTTTGATGTACTTGATTTACTGTGGAATATTTGTTACTTGTGTAATGACATGAGGATCAAGAAACTTGGATAACCTATCAAACCATACTTCCACCGATTTGTTTTGAACTTGCAACTATAGAGTATCATACAAGAACTTAGGAGAGTAGAGAGATTAAAAACAAAAAGATGCCTCATGTGATAGGAGATAGATAAAGATAATATATTGCTAAAACATAATATTGCAAGTAATATGCAACTTATTCCGGCCAATAGAAATTGTTGCAAACAAAAAAGGAAGCATATCGTAAGTCCAAAAACGGATTAGATACGAATACATATAATGCAAACTGTTTAACAAGTTATGCTAAAATCGACAACCTTGCACTATTTTGCTCATATCTATTGATGTAGATATATAATGATGCAAAGTCAATTGAGTTGGCAAGTATACTTCAGGATTTTTCCACCATCAATATATTAAGCACATTAAAAAGAGCTTTAATGTGGATCAGAAGCTATAGATGTTCGAAATTGAGTTGTCTACATTAAACATGTCACATGGTCATTTACATGGTCATGTGCCCTACCGATTGAGGGGTAGAAGAAGTCCAAATTTTGAATCGGATAGTAAGGTAAGGAAAGGGAATAAAGAGGGAAATGTGAGAGTAGAGGCCGAGAGGGTGGGAGGAAAGAGAATGGAAAGGAAGGAATGGCCGAATGGCAATCTATAAGTATATAAAATATAGGGTGATACTAAAAAATGTAGGACGAGGAATAGTTGTTCACATGTTCTTTAGAGGAATGACATTGATGAAGTAGTGTTGCCACATCTAATTGCTTCTTCATTTCTTTTTCTTTGTTTTTCAAGGCCTAGCCCTTCTTTAGCACCAAACACATAAACAAAAAAAGGAGAGGTTGGCCCCTACCCGCCCCAACTAAAATCCTTCGATCCTTTAATGGAGCATCGTAAGCTTATGATCTACGTTCTGCATGGCTGAATTGCCGGGCAAATTTCCTTTGGCAGTGAGCTGATTATGGTAATCTCTTAATTAATTACCAAAAATTAGAAATCAACTGCCAAAAAGAATTTGCCCAGTAATACATCCATGCACATTGATGCATTTGGTTGGGTCAAGCTCAATGAAGTAACTTTGAGGCTTGAAATTACGTATATATAAGGCAGGTGCAACTCTGACTTGCTGACCATCTTAGAAAACGTATATTCATATTGCACAGAATAATACAAGGATTGCATATATTGAGAATATATAGTATGGTGGTTGATTTATTTGTAAAAGAGATATTCCAGTAAAATGCTATACCTAGTTCCAAGGTACTAAAAATGTGCTGTGGTGCCCTTTTTTTTTTTATCCCCTAGTTTAACTACTTGAAGTCACATTTTGATTTAAGGGTGAGGCTAAAAGAGTAAAATCACACTACATGTGACATTTTTGTAGCACAAAAATATTTTCTTCAAGGTAATTTCTGAAATTATGTAGCGCAAGTTAGTTAATGATGCAATGGTGTGATTGCTTGCTGGTGTTTCACATGTTAATCAAGATTTTCACTTATTATTCACATATATACCCCACTTTAACCATAAATTTTTACTAATACATATAGGCAAATGTTAACATAAAAGAATATTTTGTTTGGCTTTGTTTCAATGTAGGTTTTTCATATCATCAACTTTTCACAATTCTTACTAATAAATAATAAATGGATTTTTTGTTAAACAAGACTAAAGAATATAGGTCTTTTATCGAGAAAGATCTAATAAAAAATTATATTGCAGAGAAAAACCAAATAAGAAGGTTCCATTGACAACTTAAAACCACTTTATAAATTTTCAGCGAGCAAGTCGACTTTCCGGTTATTGTTTTGATTTTTCCTCCTTCACCATAGCCAATTCCTTCTTCAACAACTTCATATCATTCAACATGGTTTTCTTCTCAACCACAATATCGTTTATGACATCTCTTTGCCAATCAGTGCTAGCTACCATCATTGAACCAGTAGAACATAATTCATCCCCTATCCCTAATTTCAAGATTGTAGAATTAAAATTCTACTTGGGTTGACTTTTGTCCAAGCCCTGACCTTTGCAATAAGGACACCACAACCATATTTGGTTTGGGTCCCCCTTGACATTGTTCACCCGATCAAAAGCAAGCCCTAATTTCTGCACTACAAATACCACATATGAACTTTAAATTCATGACAATAGTAATAAAAATTGGGAAAGAAAATTGCCTTCCAATTTTCAAAATTGATTTCAAATTTAAGAAAATAAAGACGCTCCTTGATCTCAAGCTGATATCTCCACCCTTGTTCTCCAACAGGATAGATTGGGGTTTTTATAGATAGAATATTCTGCTTGAGGGGGGATTGTTAAGAAAACGGCAAAAAAGAAAGAGTAATTGGAGGAAAAGGCAAAGTCATACAGAAGGAACTCCTTCATGCCATGTCCTTCATGAATGCGAGTTCTGCGAACTGCAGTGCAGTTCTTGCTTCTCTTGAAGACCCTAGTTGACTTGCTAGCCGGAAATTCATAAAGTGGTCCAAGTTGCCATTGGAACCTCCTTATTTGGTCTTTCCTAGCAAAAATAGGTTTTTCTCCACAAAAGACCTATTTTATTTAGTTTAATCAGACAAAAAATCCATAATAAATTAAAGATATTGATGGTCAAAACTATACATTGACAAATGTGAGAGTCAGAACTGCAACAATTAATGTCGGATAGATGGAGTAGAATATATCACCCTCTCTATTCAGTAAAGTAGAATTTATCACCCTCTCTTTTAGTAAAGTAGATGGCCTTGATATCCATGACATGGTCAAGCAGCTAAACTTTGAAAGAATCAAATATCTTGTCTGTTAAGGATTTGATAATTATGAGAATAGACTGATGTAAGATTTGGTGATTATCAGAATGGAAAAGGCTATCAACTATCACGAATCAACTGCACAAGCTAAATTTTAGAAGTGTAATAGCAGTAGTAGTACATTAAGAAAGTGTTTACTTTGTTGCAAAAGGCATATCTAAAGAGTAAATCCTACAAGGGGTAAATTGCAACAGAAGATACTGACCCACTTCAGCATAATCCCTTCGTAGAAGAATTAGGAACCAAAGACTACAAATGATAAAAGGGCTGCTCCACATAGATTGTCCCAAGACTCCCAACTCCCAAGCATATGCTGTCTCTGTGGCATATCCTAATGAAGGTCAAAACTATACTCCCATTGCCAAAAAAAAACACAACATAATTTTCCATATACTCCCTTTTTTTTTAATTAGTGTACCCCTTTCCTTTTTATGGCTCCAAAACATCTCTTAAAATTGGGCCCTTCATATGTAGTTCATTAAAAAGATTCTCAATTTAAAAAAATTACTTTAATATTGAAAATAATATCTAATTACATCATATTAAAATAATCTAAACACATCTACTTAAAAAGTGTTGCTCTTTTTGCACATTTAGAAGCAAAATCACCAACAACACATTGTACATCAATATGGGAGGAGAGAGAGAGTTGGAAAAAAGAGTAAATATTATTGGGAAATTGCAAAAAAAATATGGGAGGATGAGTAGAAATTAATGAGAGGGAGTTGGAAAAAAGAGTAGCCATTAATGGGGAAATTGAGAATATGAAGCAGCAAAAAGAACCTATGCGTGGATGTTAATTAATCTGATGAGTCATATGGGGACTTTCCCAACGTTGTTGAAACAACAAAAAATAAATTAATTTTACTCCTACACAGAATTGAACCCGCGACCTTGTTTCCCATCCCTTACCACTTTACCACTGATCCAAATGCTTTGCTTTTGTCTTTCTTTCAAACATTTGATATAAATATATTTCGGGGCCCCTTTATTTTGGGGGCCTTATTTCGTCGCCTATACTGCATGGGCCAAGAACCGCCCGTGCCCCTTTCCTTTTTATGTCTCCAAAACATCACTTTGACTAATAATATCTTCCACTGTGTATAAATAAAAAATTGATAAGTTAAATCTATACGTTAGACGAATCTAACAAGATCTCGCGTGATAATGTTAAGTGTTATATATTAGTCTTATACTACAATCGAAGTAATAAACTTTGACATTTAAAAAGCGAAGGGGTAAATAAATAAAAAGACGGAGGAAGTATGTGATAACTCGAGTTTAAATGCCTAGCAAGGCCATCTAATGGGATATTCGACGTATTTCACATCATAGGGATCCTCAAAGTAAGGGGGCCAAAAAACCTAATAGTTCAAACAGTAGAAAAAAACATTATTTATCTATCTCATCTAATGATTTTTGTTTAATGTCCACTATAGTTGTACTGTTACAAAACTTCTGTATGGCAAAAACGGTAAGCAAGTCAACTTTTATACAAAAATCTCAGTTTGTGAAATGGTAGTGTGCCGAAGCAGAGCTATCCACTAACATAATCATGTCAGTTTAGAGCACGCATTTCAGCTGGCTTATCACTCGCATCAGCATTTGGTCATACCAGATACTAGTAACACACAAAAAAATAAGAACTTTATAAGCTAAGTTGCTCTTTCTTCTAAAACTTGGTAACTTTCTACGTATTTCGGTTGAAACGTCTGATACAAGGATTCACGCACTCGTTTCAGCTTATAAGAGCCAAGACGGGAACCGTGATAACCTCCAGGACAACGTTACTAATGCCAGATTCAACCAGTACAATTGACATAGAAAAACCCACATGGCCACATAAGTATCAAAGAAATCTAGAGATAACCAGAAACTAAGAAAGCAAAGGTTTCGAAAACGTATCAAAGAAAAAAAGCATTCAGAATGCAACTGGATTTATCAAAAGAAAGAGGAAACACTATCAATAAACTCAACAAATGCTGAGAAGAAAGCAACCGATGAAGTGAAAAGGTAAGCAAAACTACTCTCAGACACAACTAATCAACTGAAAAGATTGCACACAGAAAAGTAGAATAAATTTACTACAATACTACTTTCGGATCGGAACTGATGGAGAGGTTATTGGTGAGGTTAACAAGAGCTGGAACAGAGGTCGCTTGAGTCTTTTTCAGTTCTTCTCCAACTTTGGCTTCTGTATCTAACTGCTTCTGCCATACAGGAAATTAATTTGGTCAGTAAGGTAAACAGATTAAAAAAAGAACCATATTTCAAAGAATTTAGTTCTGCAACATTTTTCTCATAATTGACATCATTATCAGCAGTAATATTGATAACACAGCAGCAACGTCTAATGATCCTTGGTTGGTTATAATGCGTCAAAGATGCTTGCAAGTTTCAAAATAAAGATATCACTAACTAATCTGTTTATTGACTGAACTCTGTGGTGTGCAAGTCCATATTTTTCTTTATCTGGAGTTGAGGGTAGGGGAGCTTCATTATATATAACTAGTATTTTTTGCACGCGATGCGTGCGCGAACATTGCGGTGATATTGCACATGTTTCTTTTGTTTTCAAAAATCTGGAAGTTACTTTCACTAAAAAATGTGGTAGTTTTTTAGGGGAAAAATCTGCAGTTACATTAGAGTTTTTTTAAAAGTTCTATGACTTTTTGCCCTCATTAGTTATCTTGGAAGAATAAAAATATAAAGGGTACTTTTAACTGTACACCAAAGTGCTCAAGAGTTCCTATATAATAGAGATGAATATAAATTACAATAACAAATATAAAGTTATAAACGGAATATCAAGGACTATTCTATGACTCTGCATTAACCGATAATATGTAAGTACAGTGGAATAGAGGAAATAGATTGGGTGAATATGCAATTCTGTAAAACAAAGAGGACATCATACTGATAAACAAAAAAAAGAAGAGATCGATATTAAATAGTAAACAGGAGAACCCTTGGGCAGGAACAAAAAAAGCACCAGAAGGCAAATGAAGGAAACAAGAGCTCAACTTACTAGTGAATCCGCATTCCCAAATAGCTGAGTCTGATGGGCGCCAGACTTGCTGCTTCTTTTTATCTCCAGTGATTTTTCTCGGGTTTCATAGAATCCCAAGTCATCTACAAGTGAAGACTTTGCCAAATAATTCTTAAATATCTTCAGCATTTCTAACCCTTGCTTCAGCCCAATCTACACAATCATTTAGAACCAGAATTTAGACGTGGAAAGAAAAACGGATTTAAAACCAGAACACTATTTCAAATTATTCACACTAAAGAGGCATGCTGTCCAGGAAACTGGGAAAACATATCTCTGTCATTTTAAGGGAATGCTGCATCCAGCACAAAAATGAACGCCGAGCGCCCTGAGGGTTGAGGCCTCACCTCACCCTAGGCAGGATCGTCATAGCAGCTTTGGGCAGAAGGGACTCCCCAAAAATCGTAATAAAGGAACACAACAATGATCAAGTCTACTTTAGAGTTTTATAGAATATAGAAAAAGGTTCAAATTCTATTGACATAAAAGAAACCGAGAAGGCATCAGTCCCGGTAATTGCATAGTGCAGACTGTAGATGTAAACAACTAAGCCACTGTTGAGAGAGAGTAGAAAAAGAAGAATTATAGCTACCACAACATTGAGAATTTAAAAGAATAGTATTTAACATGTAAAACACCTTCACTCCAAGTTTGCTTAGGGCAATATAAAGAGAACCTAGGAAATGACATCATTGATCACAATTTCACAACTCTAATTGACAAGTGAGCACATTTAAAAGTGCAATTTCAGATTCGACAGCCTATTATCCTGACTCTAGATGTAAATTGTCATATATTTGCTGATAATGTTTATGTTTCCTCCATCCACAAACACAAAATTCGTTGGAAACATCAAAACACAGTCAAAACATCAAATATCATAGAGTTAGACAGTCCAAGGTCAACGGTATATTAGAAGCCAATGTAATTAATTAAAAATTTATTACGTCTTACCTCTTGGGTATCCCGAGTGTAGGTCACAGGCCTATTATCATTGTTTTCAAGAAGGATATGTCTCAGTTGAGAATTAGGTATATCTTTCACAATATGCCACTTTACTGGGAAGAAGCCACTCCACTTGTCAAGCTGCCAAAAGTCCATGTTCTTATTAAAATCCACTTTGCCTAACATCTCCGCCACTCCAACAAATTGACCACTTCCATTGACCTGTAATATTAAACCACAAGGGTAATAAATTTCAGCAAGAACTCAAACCTACAAGTAAAAAGAGTTGCACTTTCCAATAAGCAAAAAAGAGCTAATTCCAATTTGACATGGGACATTTCCAGACATGAACATTCCATACAAGATGCCGAAATTTTTTTTTTCATCATTTGTAGACCAGTCTTAGTGAAAAAAGTTTCAAAATCATTATGAAACTAGATTCTACGAGCAAGTCCACAAATACTTCCACACCAATATAGAATCACCTTTTGCAAACCTTCACTTGCTTTCTAGTCACATAAACTGTTTTTAACAAAATCAAATCCGTCTTCAACGATATTCTTGGATTGCATTTATCAGCACAAGAGAATTGCTCAATGGAAATAATATTAAACACTCTGTGATTTTATTCTTTAGATGTACCCTATAACACTTACAGAGAAGAAAAGGAATACTGGACACTTGATGCCCATCTCATTGGATTTCACTTCTGCGTCATGAAATGCTGCATCTAGCTTCTTATTCCCATTAGCAGTACTTGACCAAACATCATACTTGATACATTTGTGAACATCATCTTCACTATATGATTTAATAACGTAAAACTTTGCAGCTTTATACTCCGTCTGGAACTCCGCCAAATTATATTCATCTCTCCGAACAGCTGAACCTAATAATTCCTTTTCAGATGAATCTGAATTGCTCTTGTTGGCTCGAGGACCACATGTAAGCTCAGCTGACATCTCAAACTCACTTTTCCTATTGGATCTAAATTTGTCATTTCCATTCCACATCCTTGCAGTTGGTCTGTATCCCATTGGACCAGCATTTCCAAACATACCTCGTTTGGGGAAAGACAAAGACTGGAAGTTCCCGCTTGGATGGTAAACATTTGTAAACCCAGCTGACGGAAAATAGGAACCTGACTGAGTAGAGATAGGAAGGACGCATAATCAATCAAAGTGGATGACTAAAAAAATAAGATAAAGGACAATATGCAAAGTAAAGGCACGTAAAAATGAAGATGGAACCATATACAAGTTTTTCATTGCATGAAACTTTGCATAAAGATGATCCAACCATGAGCAAAGGTATTCTTTGAACTCTCTAAACAAAATACTAGGTCAATTTACACAAGCTCTTCTAGTAAGCTACTACATGTTTTTCAGAGTCAAACTACATGTGAACAAGTCAAGAAACATCGATTCTAGTGCTTTAAGCAGTGTCAAGCAGTGCTTTTATACCCTTAAACCTTTGTTGTTTATAATCACATAACTCAAAGGCTGGTCTCACAAAGCAAATCTTGAAGCTTAATTAACCAGACTAACCACTTATATATACCTTATATATACGAATAATATTGAATCATCACAGTAATTAAAGCACCAACCACTTGATGAACATCAAAAAAAAAATGAATGAAGCAAAACCTACAATTACAAAGATATATGCAAAGAAATGATAAAGCCTCTAACTGGAAAAAAAAAAGTATCAAAACACATTGCATGACATTCAAAATACAATATTGTATTTACTATTCAGGACTTTGTGGTCTAAATGAGCCCACTAACCTGATAAATAAACAAACATAAGCAACATACTACAATTATGAAACTCGAAGCCTCTTCAGCCAAGATCATGACATACAAAACCATGCTCTATTAGCTAATAAAGAATATAAAAAAACACTAACTTTGACAAAAGGTCTCTGAAACTTAGCGACACACGTACGCCCATTTTTCATATAAAATAATAAAAAGGTCAATTTTAGCAAATTTCATACATCCACCGCTAAGTGCTAAATTAGATTATTTGGTTAACTACAATAATGCTTACTTTCAAATCCAGTTATCACAGAAAGTAAGACTCAACACCTTAACTGTTAAATGATTAGGACAAAAGAAATAACAGCGTGCAGAAACAAAGTATTCTTGCATAACATTTCTAACTCTGCAAAGTGATAAGTTATGCACACCTTATTCAATGGCTTGTTTGGTTGAGTATCAAACTTGGGCTGAGAAACATTAGGTGCAGCAACAGACGGACGTGATTTAGAGTTTGGAGACATCGAGGAGAGCTTGCTCATGGAACTATATAATTTTGAAGGTTTGATGCCGTTTGACCTCACCACGGTAGCGGGAGAAGGATTAGATTTGACATTCGCAGAGGCAGCATTTGATCCAGTTGAGGGATCTCCACCATAATTATAATCCCAAGCATAACAAGGAAGCGCTTCAGCCCCATAGGTAACTGGAGTAAAATATGGCTGACTAACACAATGCCCATCAGCACCAACAAAAGCTCCAGCACCATAAGGATTATAGCCAGGCATATAATAAGCTATTGAACCGTGATTTGTTTGTACACCCTGCATTGCAAGAGACAGCTACGTGAGAAAAAGAACTACCATCAAACTTTGTGGAGAATATATAAAAGGCATCAGTTCACAAAATAAATTCAAATGTCAATGCTGAGTATACCATAGATGAATGATCCCTGCCATCATCTGATTGACCAAAAGACCCATTGTAGCCTGCACAATAATCACTGAGAAATGTCAAGCAAACTTCTTTCGTCCTTGTAATTTATTTACATATTTTGGTAGGAGGACAGAGGAAGGGGAATTTAAACCTAGTAGAGCATCACAAAGAAGCACTGAGGTCTAGCTAGCCAAGTTGATAAAGACAAAAAAAAATCCATAAATAGGCTACTTAGCACTGAAGAATAACAAGTAAAAATGTGACCGCATATTCAAATGTCTAACACCCTGGGGCTTTGTATCTAGTTCTTCTCATTTTCTTTTATCTTTTCTTATATAGAACAATTCACTTGTCAATGTTTCCTTAGATTAATTCTCCAAGTTGTCAAGCATCTTCTTAAGCCTGGTATCGTTTCACCCAAATTTTATTGTAATATTTTTACTCTTCAGTTACCAGCTAAAGCTAAAACTAACTGCTTATATCTTGATCCAAACTAAATCCCACTAAAATATACCAATAATACTATTTTCAAGCAAATCTAACTGCTTTGCATCTAGATTGTCTTGCCTGCATAATTCCCTGAAAATAACACAATCCTAAAGTTCAAAATCACCAATTTTAATCACCTTAGGCAACGACCACTTTAGTACCAAATCCTAAATACTGTTTGAACTATTATATCAACAATAGGAATATTCTAGGTAGCAAAGTAGATTAACAAGGAAGGATACAGATGCATATTTCCACAATGTGGAATATGCAGTTACTTGCAAGGTTCTAGCCAATGAAAACAGGCGTATCCAAACGTATATATATTTTTACCTGTAATGGTCCATTATGACATAAAGTGAGAGAAGAAATACATGGTCATTAATTAATGAAAGAAGCAATTGTATAACTTCTCGCGAAAGGGGAAGGGGCTCAAGCTCCCCCTTCAAACATAATTCGTTAAGGCAAACCTACCGTCAGGCAATAACATGCCAGCATAGACCATAACATAAGGGAGAGAGCTCCAACTCCCAAATGGACACACTTATAAAGCTAGATCTACCACCAGGCAAACCCATGACATCATAGTCCGTAACCTATGTTCCACAACCACTAATTTATAACAAATTTAGCAGTTAACTTGATTGGTACTACCAATGCAGATTTTCATACATGAATGTTTTTTGGGAAAGCACGATTTTAGAGAAACCTCATTTTGCTGCTTCCAAATTTCGATAGACAAGTTCAAAATCATGAGGCTTACCATTTCTTGCAAAATTCATATACATGAGTAACATGACACTGTAAATTGAATATAAAAACCAAAAAAAAAAATCAAAGATGTACCCTAAGATCCCCAAATCCTGACTAGTAAATTCTGATAAAAAATTATTTTCATAAAACTGCCTAGGGTGCACAATAAATCCAAAGTTTATTGCCAAGATTGCAAATTAACCTGAGCTGTTAAGTCGAGATAACCCAAACCGTCAAATGACAATGGAAAACATTCTGGACTATGTATATTTATTTTCTTATTAAATATTTTATTCACTTGCTTTAGACAAAATGGTAATTAAATTGCCACATCAGCAAAAGTGGACCAAGAAAGTGACACGCTTAGTCCAAGACCAACATATAACATCGCCAATAACAGTTTTATTATTGTGCATTTCCTTTGTTGAGCCTAATGTTCATCGGAGTAGTTTGCAACAACTGATTTAATAACATTGCATTCAACTTCAAAGCATTTCAGCAAGGAAACATACAGATTTAAATATAAATGCGAGAAAGTACATTATGAAAGACAATAAACTAGTTCAAGTCTGACCTGGATAATAATAATTGTAATAGCTTGCAGTTGGATTATACATATCTTGCCCTGCAACTGACTCTTGACCAGTCTCCCCTTTGATGCTGGAGGCAGCATACTGGTTAGATGAGGTAGAATCAGATGTGATCCCATTTTCAGATGCAACCTAGTGAATGCCAATCAGTGACTAATGAGCCAATCCAGTAAAATTTGAGCTAGGATAAAAAGAGAGATGATTTCCCAAACAGATCAAAACATACTATCAAATTTACATCACAACCAGTATGACACAGTAACCAATCACAAAGACAAAACTCTCGTTGGATGATACAAAGAGAAGCCACTGACACAAAAGATCTTGGGATAAGGTCACGAACAAAAGTAGCTTAGAAGAAAAGTTAAAAAATGATGACCTAAACATCAATCTATACCAACTCACTAAAAACCATCTTTTAGGACCTCTAAGTGAAAATTTTGACTTGCATTACTGAGTCATGGAACCGTAAGCAAGTATAGTGAGAGGCCACTGAAAAGAAAATCTTCTAGAACCAAAGACAAACAGCTTATCAACCGATAACCTATTCCAACCATCTTAGAAACACCCCGTTCCATAAAGCACTTGAATTCAGAACTGTCAGCTGTGCAATTTGTTTAACGACAATTGCTTTGAAACAACTCTTTAAGCACCTCAATAAAAAAATTTAAAAAACAAAAAGCATAGCAGTGCAGCCGAGAGAAGTTTCCCTTGTACTCCCTCCGGTCTTTATTAGTTTACCCGTTTCTTTTGCACAGAGTTTTAGGAGAAACAATGTTGTGGGACATAGAAAGAAAGAGAAAGTATTATTTTATATTAAAGTTGAATGTATGTGTGATGGAAAGTTCGTGGTCCCATTCCAAAAATGGAAAAAAAAGAAATGGGTAAACTAATAAGGGACATCCCAAAAAGGAATACGGGTAAACTAATAAAGACCGGAGGAAGTACATGGTAACTGGTCCAATTATATAACATAGATATTAACCCACACTAATCATCTTCTTCCCAGCAACGACTCCAGATGCCATGATGTTGACAAGTAAAATATGGGTTCAAAACCAAATTATGTCCAGTCCATTTCAGGTTCCACACAGCTTTACTCATGTGTTTAGTAATTTGTCACATAGACTACAAACAGTCCTAGGAACCTTGTACGCATTAACATGTAATTTGAAATAAAGTTAAGTGAGCAAACAAGTAATTGACAAGAAAAAAACTTCCAAAATAAAATTACAAAATTGCTGACAAAACAAAATTGACATACCGTAGCATTTTCTGCTGGTTTCGACAGGATCAAGCCTGAATCCACTCCATTAGCTGGATCATGAAGTCAAGAAAAGCATTTTTTTACACTAGCTAATGGTCCATCAAAGAACATAACAGCAAACAGTATACCCCTGCTCAGCTATCAAAAGATATCAACTAAGCTATGCCACGTTCATAAGCGTAATGATCTTAACTGATCAACATGAGGGAAAAAAATTAAACTAAATCATCCAGAGCTGCATACGATTAATTATGAAACTTCGTGATTGAGATGTACTTTTTCAAACACATATCAATAAGAAAATCAATCGAATCAAACCAAATCCTCAAATAGATTTGTGGATAAGAGTACAGCCACACTTAATCAAAATCGACAATAACATTGAAGTTCATTCATCTGTCTACACTGTTTTCTAGCATCATTTACCCCACCCACCTCCCCCCCCCTTCCTACAACACACGCAGACTTCTCTTAGAGACTGGCTCGCTCCCACAAGTTCCCTATATTGATTATTGAGTAGCTCAACAATTAAACAATCATATATTTAATACTGGCTCATTAAGAGAAATACTGCCATGATCAAACAGGAAGTAAAGTAACAAATATGAATATATGCATACACCAAAGGATACATTGCTCAAGCGGCTTTTCGCAAACCATCCTTCCTCCAAGTCACACCTATATCACAAGGATGAAAAATAATGAAAAAATCTTCTTAACAGAACAATCAACTAATTCGTATGATTTCCTTAATGAAATAGTACACGAAATGAACACGGGGATCAAATAAGAAAGAACACTTTTCCCCTTAAAACAAAATATCTATAAACGTGGAAGAAAACTAACAAGAGAGTAAACAAACATCACACGAAAATGTCACTTTCACCATTATATGCCCAGTATTACCAAAAAACTAAACAACTTAGTGCAAGGCAGTAAGAGAGTATTGATTCTACATCACTAATCAACCAAACTAAAAGATTCTTTCTTTTGAAAATGATAGATACAATAAGATACAAATAATTGCTTATATTACATAACAACAAATCAAAAAAAAAATCAATACTTTGAATTTTCTAAGCAAAAAAAATAAATCTTAGCTATTAAGAAATTTGAACTAGACAAAACAAAGGGGTAACACATCAGCAAAAACCCAGAAAGTTCATCAAAAAAAAATCTTAAATCAAACCCACAAAAAAAAGATTTTCTAAGATCAAGAAGAATCATGGGTTTTGACTAAAACTCAAAACTTGTCTAAATTTACAATAAAACAGTTAATTCAGTAAAAAATTCACAAAGAAATCTTAAATCACTAACATTTCTCATAAAGTATAATTCACTAAAAATTCACACAATCAAGAATTCAGTAACAATATAATAACAGCATAATCATAAATCCATTAATTCTTAAGTACATAAATAAATATAACAATCTATTCTTCACTAACTATGATTTTAACAATCCATAAATTACTAACCACAACCAAAAGCCCAAAACACTTGAACGTAGAAACCTTGAAGGGCGCAGGTTGAGGAGAGAGAACGAGGAGTCGAGGAGAGAGAGAGAAAAGAAAAGGGGGGACGCAGTACAATTAGGGCTTCCTTTATATTCTTCTCAGCTTCAAATTCAATTTTTTTACAAAGAAAAATTAGGGGTAGCCCTTGTCA
This sequence comes from Beta corolliflora, assembly GCA_947648045.1. NCBI lineage: Eukaryota > Viridiplantae > Streptophyta > Magnoliopsida > Caryophyllales > Amaranthaceae > Beta > Beta corolliflora. Next base: position 285,383 of record CANSZD010000333.1, read on the forward strand.
CCACGTCGCTCCGCTACAGATACTCTACGTAATGGTCGAGGGCTGGCAAAAACTGACTTAACCCGATTTGAAACTGATCTGAAATAAGTGGGGTTTGGGTTGAGAATTTTTTTACCAGTGTAAGTAAATTGGTTGACCTGAACCCGACCTGAAATCTAAATGGGCCGCCTAACGAGTTTAACCCTTTTGTGTTTAGAAGTTAGGCTTTAGCTTTGTTTTTTAATTTCGGTCAAGCCCGATATAATAAGGTATAAAAGACAATAACCTGACTAACAACGTATTCAATTTTTACTCACGCCGCTACAAGCTACTACTTATCTCCCTCCCCTTTCCTCTCTCATCTCTTTTCTATTACCTTTATCTTGGGTTCTTTTCTATTCAAAGAATACGTGGATTTCGAATTTGTAATAAATGTTACATGTTATGAGCATACAATGTGTACAGAGTAAAATTTTAGAAACTTTACTTTGTTGATATCAATTCAGGTCGGGTCGGGTCAACTCCGGGTCATTTTTGGACCAGAAACATGAAAAAATCATCAGGTTAAATAGGTCGTGTTCAGGTGAACTCGTTTATAAACAGGTTAAGTTTGGGTTGCAAATTCTGACCCATATAGGGAATGAGGTCGGGTTCAAGTTTGGGGTGTTAACCCGTGTACATAAACAGGTCAACCCAAACCCGACCTTACCCAATTGACAGCTCTAGCAATGGACAACTTAATTCAAGTAAGCATACCTCAACTGATTCCAATAGTATAACAAACACAATAATACTTATATATTTCAACTCAGTTTTCTATCTTATAATTTTTTATCTCAGAAGTGTTAGGAAAAACTAGAGCAAACTCTACTGCATATAACTGTCCTATACCCCATGTCATCTTTGAAAAATCCTTTTATTTAGTGGCTTCATCTTTGGAAAATATGTAATCCTTTTTGTCATAATATGACCCTTTCATATGCTGCCCCAACCCTTCAAGGGACAATATATTAGTGTGCATTTTGACTTTTGTCTAGGATAAATTCATAAAGGATATCCTCCGAAGCCCAACACATCCATTTTTAGCATATATGAGAAGATCCAATGGCATGTTTTATGTTGGTCGAAATTATTCCAATCACACATCTTTTTATTTTGTAGAAGAGAAAGTTTTGTAGTCCTTTTCTTTTCTCAGTTTTTGACTCCAGCATGATTGACTTTCATGGAATTGTCCAATAAAGTTATTGCTCCTATGAAGAAACATCACTTTATCGCAATGTAAATATTATATTAGCTTTTATCATGAATTTAAGACAAAGAAATAATTTATAACAAAAAATGATCATGTAGGATCTTTTTAGATTCATTTCAATGTGTATAAGTCAACCATTTTTATTTTTACTTAATACATGTTTAAAAACATTGATGGTCCGAGTTGCGTCTTGAAGACTATGCAAAAGCAAATGGGAACATAATAGTTAACAGGTATATGGGACGTCCAAAAAGGACCATGCATGATTGCTAGTTTGTCACATACTACAAAATACTAGACATGTTCTAGTCACCGATAAATAATCTATATGACATCATGAACATACTTGCATATATATACTTCCTCCGTTTAGAAATATTTGCACCATTCCATGTGTTTCATGCTTGTCGAAGCATGGTTTCAAACACTAATATCATAAATTATCAATAAATAAAAAAAGTTGATATTAAAATTATATACATTGAGACGAATCCAACAAATCCTATATAACTATATTTTCCCTAAATTATAAATCACCAAATACAATCAAAGTGGGAGACGTGAATAGTAAACACTATGCAAATTGTTAGGGACTTAGGGTTGATTAACAGATCAGGTCGGGTCGTGTTCGGGTTCGGGTTAATAATAAACAGGTTGAACATGTCCCAACCCAAACCTAACCCGTTTATTAAACGGTTTGCAAAACTCAACCTTGACCCGACCTGTTTATTAAAAGGGTTACCCATATAACCCGTTTAACCCATTTACATATTTATTACTATTAAATTTTTATTAAAATTTATTAGTTTTCAACAATAGATTCACATAAAAGTATGCATGATTAGATACTCTTTTCAATTTTTGTGTTCTACAATTAGTATTTTTAAAATTTTCACCAACTTTAACACAACTTTTTAGGAAATTTATATTTTAATGAGTTAAACAAGTCAAATCATGTTAATTTCGGGTTGAAAATGTCAACCTTAACTTAACCCATTTAATTAAATGGGTAAGTCGTGTCAACCCATTTACTTAAATGGGTCAAAAATCTCAACCCAAATCCGCTTATTTCAGGTCGGGTTCGGGTTCGATAAACGGGTTGGGTCAGGTTTTCACAGCCCTACAAATTGTGAAACTATTTTTAAACGAGGGAAGTATTTGAATACTTCTCTAGGTTTAGCCTTTAGGCAACTAAAAGAACAAGAAAAACTAAGAAGATGAAAGATGGGACCATGGTGATGGCTGGGACGCTTTCAGGACCATGATTTTGAAAGTGAAAGTAAAAATACTCCTGCTATTTGCAAGGCATATGCTACACTTCTATAGCATATCCAATAATTCCAATTCAGGGTAAAATGATCAGCATATATATAAACATTTCAGTGTAGTTTAAAAAATAACATGTGAAGCAAGAAGAAAAATGTTGGTGCTATAGGTGAATAACAGTGCAATTCTCCTCGGGCATATGGAATGTACATGCATTATGCATAGCTTCCGATATGCCAAAGGAGAATTGCCCTGCTATTCACCAGCATCGTGATTTCGAGACATCGACTAAAATGCAGACCATATACGATGGTTATTCTCTTAACATCTCTAACTATGTTTCTTCTCTCTTTGGACAGACCTCTTTGAACTGTATCGTATCAAGACGAATTGCTCATGTTGAAATGAAGTTGCGGCGAGAAATGACAGTGTTACAGCAATCGAGAGACGAGAGCTAACTGGTGCAAGCAATTTGCTTGGACGGGGTATTTAGTTTGCACGAACTTTGTACAAGTTGAGACACTGAGAACAATATTACAAGCTTAAGGTAGGAACAAATACAGCATCGTCCAGTCTGAATGTACGTCACCCCAAATAACTGTTCCTTCTCATTTCACCACCCTTGCGTCATTGCGTGCCCTCTACAGCAAGGGACTGAGCTGCATCTTGCTACCCTGTAGCCTGAACGCGCAACAGTTCCTTGCACAAGTAGCACAACAAGCTCGGTTGTTCCCACAAACGCCCACTTGCTCACTAGTAACCACATCAGTCTACGACCTAAATACATATATACACAAATATCCTCCAGGTTTTATCGGAGAAAATTATCACCAGTGGATAAAGCAAGATAGATGATTTACATATTAAGAGAAGCAATAGTAAAACATAATAGCACAGAAAACGTATGATCTGTTGAACTGTATCAGATTCAGATCAACTTCAATACAATAATTTAACTCAAACTTCTTCGAGAATATTATACTTCTTGTCAGGCGGATTTAAATATTCTAACTTCAACATCAAAAAAGAACAGTCTTAACTTCAAAAGTTTTAAATATACAAAAAAAAATTAAAAAACAAATACAGAAACAAATGGACTGGAAGAGAGAATTTCTAATGCATAATTCTATGATTCTACATCATTTTAACTAATTTTAGCCCAGCTGCATTCTATGTAAATATAACTAGATACAGGAATAACTTTTTACAATCACAAATATATATACATTTTTTAGCTAAATTTTCCTCTTCCCACGTCTTCCGGGGTCTAGTTCCACAAGCCTTGAGGACGAACTTACAGGCATTGGTGCGGTCAGACCAATAGATTCAGGGATATCGAGATCAACAGCCATAGATGAACTTGCGATAGCACGTTTACTATCAGAATCATGCAATTGCTGAACTTCGATTTTCTCTTTGTTAATCTGCAGAATGAAGAAATAAGAATGGTAATAAGAACTTACTCGCAGAAGCTAAAGCCTAAAACCTTTTAATCTTTCTTTTTGACGGAAAGCTTTTAATCATGTAAGTGGAACCAACAAATGAATATATTCAAAATTATTATAGGCAACATAAGAAAAGCTTACTAGCTCAACATGATAAATCGATGAAAAAGCATCTCCAAGTCGTTTATGCAGATCATCTATCTTCTTTCTTTGGTACTCTGTATTCTCCATTTCATTTCCCCTCTCTCCGAGCTCCTGATACAGTGCTGCAGTTGCAAAAATTAACAAACTTAGAACCACCTTTGCTTATGCATGTGGCTGGCTACCTTACAAATCTTGCCACAGTAGATTATTGACCACAATTGATTTTGGCTATTTCATACTCATTTTTACAATCCAGAAAGTCCATCATATATCCTTCCTCCAATTAACACATAATCACAGGTTCACAACTCACAGGCAGTAGATGTTTGAATTACTTATCAGTGTATTGCATAGAGGTATGGTCCAAAAGTATTTTAGAAGATCCAACCATACAATCTCAATCAATTCCTTCAATCTTAAAAAAAACATTAGAAACCCCGAGCCAATCCCCAAAACGACACTCATCGCAAGAAATTGAAAATAAGTTTCTTCAGTCATTAAACTGAGGGAATTCTTATCCTCTGATTAAAATGAGACATTAGATCACTATTATATACCTGATAGAACTGATAGTACCCAGATCTGTGTAGGGACATCATTGAGTTTCTTCGCCAATGTCAAGGCAGACCTCAAAATTTCTCTAGCTTGCACAGTGTCGTGAAGAGCAAGTGCCAAACTCCCAAGTACTGTTAGATACTGTGAAACCAGTTGAAGATTACCGAGATAACTGTGTGTTATTTGCAATCCACTGGCCAGACGTATACTGCAGCATGGAAGCAAAGTAGTAAAATTAAAGATCCTCAAACTTCACCAAACAGACACAAAAAGAAAAGGAAATAGGTGAACATACAAACAGTTATAGATATCTATGATTTAAAAATACTGAAACCAAATACTACAATTTGCTCAATTTTGGATATGTTTCATGCATGTTTCTAGACATGCACTTGTACAGTAATAGTCTTAATCTACACACATGTAGCAGGAATTTGGGATGCCAATATGCCATAGAAGCATAGAAGGACAAAATAAGTGGAATTCAATCAAGAAGACTCTTAGGATTCTCCGATTCATCACATAGCAATAAAAAGAAACGGAATTAGAGGAACATATGAACAGTTAAAGATATAAAAAACTATGATTTGCGCAATTTCGACAATGTTTCATGCATGTTTTTAGACATGCACTTGTATAAGAATAGTCTTAATCTATACACATATAGCATTAATTTGGGAAGACACATGTCTTCTTTTTTTCCTCTTTCTTAAAATCCAAATTAAGAATATAAAATACAGTCAAAACCAACTAAAAAATTTTCTCTGCAAATGTCACAACCCTCTCCTTTCTCCCTTCTCCTTCCCATTTCCTTCTCCTTCCCTTTCTATCTCCCTGCTTCCTAACTTTTCCCCTTCCCATTCCCAATCATCTTTCTAGCAATTACTATTGATCAACCCCACACACCCTTCCAGGAACTTCTGAGAGACAGTAATGCTCATATTGCAGATACTTCTGCTTTCAAGCATTGTTGCTCCTTGAACCAGCAACTTATCAAAAAGTAACAACCAGCACAAACAATACCGCCGCTACTATGGCCACTTGAGGCACAATCTGGTACCTTCTCTCTCTCTTAAAGGTGTGCCTAATTGCAGAAGATCATTTCACGTTCTAAAGTTGGAAGTTTTGTTATCATGTCTTTATGGGTTGATAATGTTGTTTGTGAATGGAATCTTTTGGTTTAATTAGGTTTAGATAGCATTTCAAAAGACCATTGCCACAATATTGTCCTCTAGTTAGGTGCATAATTCATTTGATTAATGGATTTATTCTACCTCAGTTTAAGTAATACGGCTATCGTCTTCGAGAAAACTAATTACAGCCACAAGCTTTCTCTCTCTTCCTCTCTAAAATAGCTTTAGGCAGATATGGGTGAATTTGATCATTGGAGCTAATGCTATTACTTTTTCAAGAAAATTTGGTTCTCTAATCCCATAATCTTTCAATTACCCCCAAAGAATTATAAAGGCAATTGTTCTTTCTTGCTATTTCTCTTTAATCCCCTTATTTTCATTTGCTTCAAAACCTTGTTCACTTTTCTCCTTTGCAAACACTGCCAGTTCAAAACCACCAATCAAACTTTAGTTCTAAACTCACTTCAATACATTAATTCTCCCTCCTCCCCCCCCCCTTCTCTCTCTCTCTCAACCACCAAACTTTAGTTCAAAACTCACTTCTATACATTTATTCTCTCTCCCCCCTCTCTCTGCCTCCCCCCTCTCTCTCTCTCTCTCAATATAATGTAAATTTTGTAGTTAATTTACATAAAAACTTTGTACTCTCATAGTCAAGTCAGTATATGAATTCAAAATTTAAAACCATGCTAAGAAACATTGCACTTGTATAATTACAATTGGTTTCTTGTCATTCCAAAAAAAAAAGACACTATTTATACTAATGCAATTTTGGACGCGCTATACAATAACAGCATATTCATTTGTATGTATACAGTTATATTATCATGTTCCCAATTATGTAAGAATATTTTGCTGACTCTCTTGTTTTTAGGATCTTTATGGGTTATTGGGTTTGAAGGAACTTTTTTGGGTGTAAAACAATTGCCTAGATCTAAAACTTTTATCACTGAACAGAAAAGGGCAAAGGGAAAAGAAGAAAAAGGGAAGAAAAGAAGATCTTGATAGAAAGAGTTGATTTCAATCTTGCAACTTATATCCCAACAGCTACCAAATAATTGAATAATATTCTGGTCAGTGGTGGTCACAGAAGATAAATCCCAACGTATGTAAGATGCTTGTGATGGAACCTCATAATCCTAAGTTGTCCACTTAAAAAGAACCACACGAGCATACTCACAGAAGAACCCAGATACTACCAAATGCCCACTTATAAGCCATGCATAACACAGACTAGAAACTAGTTGAGATCATATTAAATGCAGTAGTTGTGATATCCAGGTAAGTCGCTTATCTCTAAGGAACCCCCAAGCTCTTATACACCAGTTGGTCAATTATCCAGTTGATGCCTGTCACCTGTAGAGCCTGAATTTCTTCCCTGCTATAAAGAACCAAAAAGAACACCTGTTTTCTCGGACTCCATACCTTGTGTCCTTGTCTATCATTTAGATGGAAGAAGATTTTAGACTATTTAGACTACAACTACTCCAATAGGGCAGTTATAGTGGCCATGTAAAATGCCACAATGTTTGACATAGCTATAGACTGTAGTAATCCAACTGAAGCAAATGGTGAATTATGATTTTAATCTCATACCGCGCATCCTGAAGGTTGTTCTGCTTCATCAACAGAAGACCATAACCAAAAAGAACACTTGTTTTCTCTCGGACTCCAATGAAAGAATCCATCACCCTGTAGACCGGCCCTATCAGATCAAGAGCCTGCAAAGACCATGTTAAATAAAGGTCTGGAGCTTATTATACACATGATTGATATTACAAAAGATATTCATTCTTTTAAAGATGAGGAAAAGAATTTCATTATTTCCAGGAAAATTTATTACCCGTGAAATAGATTCTGTGTCTCCGATACATATGTATGAGACAGCTGCATACACTTGACACATAGCTTGGACTGACTTACTCTCTGTCAACTGCAAGTGATATGACAGTCAGGAAATCATGAATAATAAATACATTTCTGTTGTTTCAGAGCAAGAATAAGGGAGTGTATATCCTGACTGCAGTGTACCAAGCAAGCTTAGCTTAGGGGTGGGATTCTCACCTCCTGACTTGGAGACAGGGGTCCAAACTCATTAAAAACAGCGCCCGCTAGTTGTAAATGGCAACTCACAGGTTTCTGCAAACTTAAGAGCCTAACGAGGCAGTTGATATTTGTCGGTCATCAAAGGGTAATTGGTGAATGTTATTCAAGCCATGGATATATGGTGTATTTATTTTCTAAAAGTTGGGGGGTCTTCTCTTAAAACTCAAGAGTCATATGGTGAAATTTACCTATTAGTTCTTTTCTACAACAATATATCTCAGTCCTCAAAATGATACTTTTCGTTTTACTATTAAATATTCACCGTTCAAGTACCCATTGTCCATCCCAAGATTGACAGTCATTTTTGCTGCAGGAAAACATTGCATAAGGCATGCATTAAGTCACATACCTTCCCAAGGTGCAATGTTAGGGATATTTATGGGGTAGGTTTGATGGATAGCCTCCCCACATCCCCCAGTTTGGCGGGAATAGGCCTTCGGTAGAGCTCTGGTATGTGGTAGGGAGGACGGAGATAAAATTGTACTTGCCATGAGGGAACAGCCAGCTGTGGTTTTGAGATTCTACCCGTCTCGTACCTACCCGCCCCCATACCCACCCATGTAACATAATCTCAAAAACACACTAACAATCTCGTCACTATCTCAAAAAAAAAAGGCAACTCAGCTGCGGTACAAATTCAATGTTTCTAAAATGAAATTGCAAAAGAAAATTTCAGTTGGTCTTTGAATTCCGAAGTGGATGGGTAAGGTGGGTATGATAACCAGGTACGTGGGGAGGGGGGTGATTTAATTCTATACCCATGGAAGCGGTGACAAAATTAAGATTGTGTACCCTCCATAGGAGGTGAGGCAGGGATACATGTGGATTGTGGAACTGTGAGGTGGATATGGGTACAGAAAGACCATTCTACACATCTGACTTACCGATTCATATCCCTAGCAATGAACATGCGCCTAGCGATAAGCAATATTTTTAGTGTTAAATGATAAATTGGATAGATATACATATTTCTCATAGGGAAAAAGGTGGAAAGGTACAGAAAAACATTCAGGCTCCGGCCAAACAGCCAATAAAACATTCCCTTCCACTAGACTGCAAACCTTCCCCTTTGAGGTACTTAAGAGTTGCGTTCACTGCCCTTCTAACAAGTCCAGTATGAGTAGCGTGGATATTCAGCTAAGTAAGAAACACCAGTCAATTTGAAACAAGACAGTTTAGATAAAAAATTTGTTTCAGGAAGAACTATGAATCTATGATTCTACGACATTGTCCATAAAAAGGCCATTGTTAGATGAATCCCAAGAAATAGAGAAATAAAATTAGAAAGATTTATTATATAGATTAATACTTCCGGTAATCATGCATTCATGCCTAGCTACATGCTCACCACTTGCTCAGAGATCCCATTATATTAACTGGAGAAGTAAACACTCCTATTACAAATCAAGTTGAGGCTTTGAGCAGCTAAAGAAATACCCCCCCCCATAAACAAAAACAAAACTGAGAAAATAAAAGATGTATAACCTTTGCTGCTTCAACAAAATGGAAAGCTGCCTCACCGAAGCAGCCAATTGAGTGAGCATATTGTCCTCTTAACATCTCAATAATGCTTTCACAAGCCTGTAAGATTGTAGGAAAACGGATGTACCAATTTCTCATCTGCACCAATGCCTGCAAAGACATACAAATAACAAGAACATAGAACTGGTTAACTTTGTGAAACATCAACTGAATTCACCTTAAGAAGGCTTCTTAGACACCCAGGGAACAGATAAAAATAAAATCCCTTCTGTGGCAGCTTCACGACCCCACCCAAAAGCTTAAAAGGGAGAAATAAGAGGTGAACTTTAGAGTGACACAACAGAATAAGCCATATTCCACCCATCCAATATATTTAAGACTATGAATATCTGGCTTTTCTCCCAAATAACTCCCTAAAGGAAGCCTAATGTAAGTAAAGAGTCAAAATGACACAACCTCACTAGAAAGGAAACCATTCAGGGCAATGGGTCTAAATTAATCCCAATCATTCTAGCTAGCTAAAGTGATCTTGAATCTCTAGATCAACACAAAAATATAAATAAAAGTTAAAGCACTCATGGACTTCTCCAAATCAACAACTTAATAGAGATGCAACTACCCCCTACTTACGAACCCCATGTAAATCCCGTTAAAAACATTCTACTCAAAACATCCACCACCTTGGTAATAGCAGCTGTCCTTGCTTTAAACCATAATAAACCATAAATCATCTTCTCCAAATCAATGAACACCTCATTATCCTGTTATGCTTTTCTCATACTCCATTGCCACTAGGGAGATAATCCTGCGCATTGACTCTTCTCAAGAAGAAGCCTTCTGGTATTTATAGATTCTGATTTCGAGCTCAGTACCATATGATGTTAGTGTTTGGACAAACTCCTAGAATTTAATAATTGGTATGCTGATATTCGAGATCAACACTCAGTTACCTATATGTGCTGAAATGTGTTTACTATCCAAGTCAGATCCAATCATGCGCTTCATCCAACAATACAAGTCCTAATTAGAGAATCTAACAGAAGAATGGACTCGGTAGAGGAAACCTGAAGTGATACACTTGGAAACAACTTATTTCATGCAAAAATGAAGCTGACAACCCACCTCTTGAGCCTCTACAAAATCAGCTCGTGTGAGATCCACTGCTACCTTATTTTCGAGGAACTGCATCAGAAGCATTAGATAGACACCAGCCATCCAAATGGCAGAATGCTGTAGATCTACTTCTGTGGAAAGGATATAGCAACTGTCACTTGTTACTACTCATTCTAAATTGTTACAACTAAGAGGAGATTAGAGACAAATGGCATAAACATAACATAATATTTTGGTATAAGAAGAACAGCTTCTCCTATAGCAGAAAAGGAAAATTGCTCAAAATAACCTGAATTATTGACAACAAATTTTAATAACGCCGAATATATGTTATACGAGGATAACCTAATATTTTAACGACGAAACTGGGAAAAAAAAGGCCAGCATCTCACTTGAGAATGGAGTTTCCATCAGAAAGGATGATGTATACATGTATTTTGCTTTCCCTTCCATTTTTCTGTACATTTTTTCTTTGTTTTCTAGGTACGATGTATGTGTTTCCAGATGACAGATTTGTTTACAAGTGAAATACAGGTTATAAATAGTTCAGTTGTGTGAAAAAATAATATTTTCGTAACATTTGATTCATATATTACTTATTAGTTGATTTGGTCAATAGTTCAGGTTCATTTAGGCAATTTTCCCAAGAAGAAATCCACCTTACCTCTCACACCATCAGTAATTCCCAGCCTCGATAATTCCACTGCAGAAAGATACATGTGAAACATCCAATCAGAATTTAGTCTAGTTTATGGAAGTACTACAAAGTCATTCTCATCAACCAAAATGCTTTTTGCTCATAACTACATGTCAACATCTTAGCAAAAAGGAAAACAAAGCAAAGCACTCCGGTAAAAACTCAAGTGTCTCACTATCAAAGGAAAATACATCTGCAGAAAGCTTCATTTGGACATATCAGGTAGAGGTAGTAAAGGAACCAATCTCACTTTTTCTTAGCATCACAGGACTGGAGCCTTGTATAGGTAAAAATTCCAAATCAGTCAGAAAAGTAGTAGAAGAACCACTCAGATTTGGAAATAAGCTCATCTTGACAGCAAGAAGACTAAGGCACTGACAAAAGGGAGGAAGACTATCAGATACTTCTACAAGAACCAACCTTGGATAACCTGTATTCCAGATTGAATCCGCTTTGCACACTCCTTGAACTGTCCTTTTGGGCGCCCAAAAATAACGACCGTAAGGTCCACCAAAGCATAAACTGCACTCTTGGGCAACCACTCCCCATCAATGGGATATGGTGCCAGCTCAAGCTTGTCAGCAGAGGGCCTCCTCTCATATTCAACACTTGCAGGATCAGTATAGCCTTGGGGAATGAGACTTGAAGTGGTTATAGTCCTAAGCTGCTGCTGAAGCTGAGCACGTTTCTCAATCAGCATTGAGCAATCTCTCTGCTTCATAGCAGGATCAGAGAGAGTTTGATTCAAATTTTTTAGTTCACTGGTCAGCTCACGAACATGTTCTGTTTGCTGCATGTCAGCCTTCATAGCAGCATCAAGCTTGTCAACATGTTGAGCAATATTCTTGTAGTCGCATATGCGAAACCGATAGAAAAGGTGTAGCAGTTCATTATAAAAGAGTAGACCAAGACATTGCTGTCTCTGCAAAGGTGAAGCAAGAAGAAGATAGGCAAACAGATGCAGAGGTCATCAGTTTCAGTCTAAAGAGAATTGCAAATAAATAAAATAAAAACAAAAATCACGTTGACTGCAAAGGATAACATAAGTGGCAAAAGAAGCATCTTTTTCCACAATGCAGGCATGCAGCATGTAGTTGCGACATGCAAAGACACAAGGAACCAAACAATAAATTCAAGTTATTCAACTGCAGATATCACTAAAGAGACAAGAAGCGCAACCATACGTATTATGTACTAATTTGTGTTATTTGCTTTCACTAACGCATATTGGGCATTAGGCAAGTTCCTTCAACAGATTTTCATTTCAAAATAGCTTGAAAGTCCATAACTCCATAAAGCCTTTAAGCTGTATGTTGCCATTCAGTCTACATATATTCTCACCTAAGATAAAGGAATATATCAGCTACATCTTCATCCAATTCCCCATCCTTTTGGATAATAGCTCCTAGATAGCGAAAGAAGTCAAAACTTTGGACAATTTTCTCCTCTAAGTTAATAGCCCCACTCTCCCTGCTTCTGACCCCACTAAAATTACACTCCAAATATTCTTTCTTATTTCTACTCAACCAGGTCCACAGTCCACTTTATGCGTTTTTGGTAACTACTTTTAGTTTTAGTCTCTTCAACGAACACATCTATATCATTCTATTCTCCACAAACATTTAGATAAAAAAACACATGTCAACTACTTCTTCATTTTCAAATCGTATTTCAGAAACTGGAAATCTGCCATAAGGAGCAAGCTTTTATCCACACTTCAAACTGCAGCTTTTTGATAGCATTGATACGGATGTCAATTGACAAATCACAAATCCTAAATCAAGAACTACAATGCCTGATACCAGTCATGTTTTATGGATAGTGAGAAGACTCTGAATTACATGCTTCTGAGCTGCATTACAAATAATAGCTTACCACAAAGGGAATCTCATGATACTTAAGGTTGGATTTGTGCAACTATTATTGGAGTATTCTTTGGCCAAAATACAGCCACAAATGCTTCCTTTTGATAATGTTGTTAGAAAGCAGAGAAAGTATCCTTCACCAGAAAGCTATCAATCTAATATTTTAAAGCACTGAAGCTACTTCTTGTTCTTTACTGGATGTGCTTTTTTTCACTATGAGGGAGGAGCTCTATTAACCAGCATTATGTGTGAATATTTTCTGTCATATAGTCAAAAGGGAAAAAAAATTAAGGAACACACTCTTCAAATGTAGACTGTAGCATCCCATATAGAGCTATAAAAGTGATTTTGTGTCATGGACTAATATACTGAACCAGCAAAGAGAAAGCACTACCATAACAAGACTAAATGAGGCCACAGATATAAAGAGACCCAGACTATCTTATGCTGAGCCTTTATAAGCCCCTTTCTCACTAAAAAAAAAGAAGGTAATCAAAGCTTTAGCAGAAAGCTTAGCTTAATTAACATGGTACATGAATATATAACAAGAAATTCTTGCATGGTAGTTACAGTAACCTTCGTGACAAAGAAATCTTAAGTTACCTTATTCAACTCAAAGGACTCCCACACCTCATCGCATTTTGTAAGAGCCCGCTCCACCAAGTTCACATCATCCCACTGCATCAGGTGTACATGGAATATCGAAGTCGCAAAAAACATCTGACCACCACAGCAAATTTAAGAAAATATCATCATATTAGTGGATGAATTGATATGATATAATATATCTTCATCTAAGATACTACCATATAAGTCAAGAAAAGAGGAGCAAGAACATCATAATTATGCTTTGAACAAATAGAATCCCATTAGTTATGGTAGAAGAGGAATAGCCAAAACGTTGAAATACTATTCTCCATGATAAACTTCCTAGTATTGTAAACCATAGAAGAGAAATCAAATTCGAAGAAAGATCCATGAAATGAGGAGAGAACAGCTTACAATTAACAAGAATCATCACTCTCCCATATGAGTATCGACACTTCGAGACTTCATTTTGGATCAATACATAGAAAGTTTATTTTAAAAAAGCCAACACATGTACACATATCCATGTTTGACATATGAGATCCCAAGTCCAAGTAAAGTAACATAGTCGATGTCACCGAGAATTGTAATTGTACCCATTAAAACTAATTGGTGCTTCCATTTATGTTCTCCTAGCATCATGACCAAAAGATTGGTATTTTAGGTATATAATGGTACTCAAAGAAAACGATGAAACATGCATACTTGTGGCGACCTGAAAGAGGACTAGGAGAACAATTACATATAGTTAATGATACGTTATCCAATCATATTAGACACCCTATGGAAAGACAAGGTTCTAGAGGACACCTTTTAGATATATATTATCATACTACCAACCTAAATTAAATTTACTACTCTCACTACACATATAGTAGAAACAACACACCCTCGCAATTTAAGGAACAGAACTTTCCAATTGGGGAACAACCCACCCATTTTAGGATCTAGATTCATCTACGATATCTTAACAAATAGAAGAAGTGATCAAGTGAAACACAATATTATTTCTATCTCACACATACAAGCCATCGAATTCAGCCAGCACCCAATTGAGAACTAACCTGCATTTCTGGATAACATATTTCAGAAGCACAATTGTATCCTTGTTCAAGAGTAGCAAGGGAATTCTGATAGTCCCCTTCAATTATTAAAGCCGTCGAAAGCTGTGAAACTAAATTGCAGTACCATAACTTTGCTGCAAATCTTCAACCAAACAACATGTATCAATCCCAAACCTCGGAATTTTATAACAATCGCGTGATGGTATGTGGCACTAAATGGGGGTAACGCCAATGAAATTAATTGTAATTTGCAGAGAAGATCCACTACTCAATACCATGGTAATGGAATATCATTCCCAAACATGTGATTGTTTGCACAATTTCCCATTCTCACTCAATACCACATCTAAAGTCGTAATGCAAATATATGAAGAAAGAGACATGTTAAGGGATGGATTCTCATTACCATGGACATTGACATGAGATTTTTTTCTTAAGAAAACACTAAAAGTCATTATGATTACCACCATTTATAACCATCAACCAATCCGGCTGTTAGTAATTTACACCAACAAGGAAGTACAATCAAACCCATGATCTCCACAACAATAACAACAGAAAGCACATCATAATAACCCACAAACTTCACTCCCAACACCCAAAAAAACAAAAACAAAAAGTGAGCATACCCGTCGCCGAGTGACCTTGTGAGCTCTAAACCCTTGTTCAAAATCTGCTTCTGTGAAGGAATAGCTCCAACAAGATGATAACATTGGCTAAGTAAACTATAAGCTCTACATTTCAATTCGAAACACGACGGAATCGACTTCAATAACAATTGCTGCAAAAACAAAACATACATTAAATCACACACCAAACCCAAAATTAAGCAATACCCAATACCCATTTTTTTTTTAAGGGAGCCAATACCCATTTTTTAGTAAAGAAATAAAAAAAGGCATACATAAATTCACACCAAACCAAAAATTAAGCAATACCCAATACCCATTTTTGAGAAAAGAAACCACAAAAAAGGCATACATAAAATCAAACCCAAAATTAAGCAATACCCAATACTCATTTTTATGAGAGATAAAAAAAAACATGCATAAAATCACAAATGAAACCCAAAATTAAGCAAAACCCAACACACAAAACTTAATTTTGAGGAGAGAGAAAACAAAAAGAAGCAAACTTACAGAACGTTCAAGGTGAGCTTTGGCATGGTTGACATTATGAGAGTGGCGCAACAAAAGTGTGGCGATTCTAAGCCGAGTTTTGACCTCAATAATTGGAAGAAATGAAACTGGGCTCTGACAAATTGCTTCTAAACATTTAATTGACTTTGATATTTCCCCTTTTTGTAAGTGGTAATCTGCTAATCCCCATAATCCTTCTGCTAATGCATCCATGGAAGTTTTAGTTTTTCTTCAATTGCAGCACTTTGTAGATTTCACTGTTTCAGTACCACTAATTTTTCACTTTGAGATTTGAATTGGATCCTCATGTGGCAACCTCAATTCTCCCACAAGTTTCAGTTATGGAGTTCAGGAATGCCAAATTTGCATAGAGGTCTTTACTTTTTTTTTTTTTTTTTTTTTACAAGAAACACCTCGTTAGGACTTGTTCGTTATCGTTTTTTCCAGTTTTTGATTGTCAGTTTTCAAAATTGACATGTTTAGTAAATATGAGTAATTTTAAGTTTATTATACCCTTTGAAGTATGATTTTGATATTAAAAAAAAAAGAAAGATTGGAAATTGATAATGATGCCGAACGGGACCTTATATAGCGGGATTGTTTCTATGAGTCTTGTCACTCTATAAACGAATTTTGTTTATAACAACCTAACAAGCTCAATTTAAGGTCTGTTCGGCTCAACTTTTTAGATAACTTTTGAATTTTGAAAAAATTATTTTAGCGTTCACCATATTAGCTTTTGGATGTAGGTTTTAGCTTTTGTCAAAAGCTACCATTTTTATACATTATTTACACATTGAAATTTTGTCAACTACTATTACAGAACACTTATACTTCGAACATCTAGTATCATAGCTAGAAGCTAACAGCTACTTATACACCTAAAAGCTAAAAGTTCACAATTACTTTTAGTATTTTGATAGAGTCAAAAACATTTAAAACTAATTCAAAAGTTGAAGCACAATTAGGCCTTGAGTAAGTTTGTCTCTCTCCCGATAATTCATCACCAAATTATGAATAAATCAACCAAATTACCACAAAAAAAGATGTATCCAAGAAACCATAAATTTACTATATGCATATCATGATTATTTGTTAGTCTGTGAACATCATCTCACCTGACTTAATTACTAGCCCTGCACAGCATGAAATGTACGATTACAATTCGTGGATCATGCATGGACATTAAATTTAAATTCAATACAAGCACACCGATCAAGCCTATTCTATATTAACCAAAAGAAAATTCTAAGCTCCTAAAGGAGAATCGTGACATTGTCAATACCGCAAAACCCAACATGTGAATCAAGAGGTGTATGAGTCTCTCTTTTAGAATATTGGCACGACAAATCATTTCGTTGATGCATGTCAAGCTCAAATCGACATAAGTATACGACACAGGACCCACTAACTTGATACGTGAGCCAACATGACACGCCCATGCCCAGCTTAACACCTAATACAAGATGAAGTCTTAGGCAAAACTCTAAGTGTTAACTAAATTGGGTCAACTCCGTATTCCAATTAAATTAGAAAGTTAGTTAGTTGTTGGTCGATTCACTTGGTTGACTAACTTTCCAACAATCTATTATCAAGATATTCCGTTAGCTATAATCCTCATATAATTTTGCACCACTACGAGTAAAGTTCATATTGTTCATATCAAATAGTTGAATTTATTTTATTTTGCACATATCCAAGAATGTTTATATTATTATAAACCTTTAAGTGCAATGTTTGAACTATATACAAGTGGTAATCTAGCACAACTTCCAAAATCATAACTACATAATCAAACTCCTCTAATTAATACTTCATCCGTTTCTAAATAAGTGCAACATAGAGAAGTGGCATACAGACCAAGGCATCTAAAGAGAGAAAGTTGGGACCACACTTAGTAATTAGGCAACCTAATTAGATAAAACATCTACACTAATTGCCCAACAACTTTATATCCCCAACACCCTCCACCTCCCACCGAACACTGCCACCACCACAACACCGCCACCACCTACCACCGCCACCACCACAACACTGCCACCACCTACCACCGCCACCACCACAACACTGCCACCACCTACCACCGCCACCACCACAACAACGCCACCACCAACCACCGCCACCACCATAACACCGCCACCACCTACCACTGCCACCACCAGAACAACGCCACCACCGACCACCTCCACCACCGGAAAACCTCTTTCCTCTTCCCTCACCCCTGCCCATCGAAACCCCCCACCCGATTTCCCCTCCCCCACCCCCTGAACTAACACCCTACCCTTCCCCAGCCCAACCACCATAACCACCAACAACAATTATTAACCATCAACCACCATTTCCACTGCAGAATCGCTTCAAC
The DNA here is from genome assembly GCA_947648045.1 of Beta corolliflora. Lineage (NCBI taxonomy): Eukaryota > Viridiplantae > Streptophyta > Magnoliopsida > Caryophyllales > Amaranthaceae > Beta > Beta corolliflora. The sequence goes on from CANSZD010000333.1 coordinate 303,573, forward strand.
CACCACCACCACCGGCATCCGCTGTCTTTCCCCACTACCACCATAGCAGCAACACACCGCTACCAACGCTATTCCACCACCAGCCAACATCACCACTGTTTAAAAATCACGATTTCCCAAATTCCCCACCATTTCTAAAATTCACCACCACCAGATCTGGAGAAAACCAAAACTCACCAACATTTCCCATTTTAGAAACTTACCAACCACCAGTTCCAAAATTCAGATCTGGAGAAAGGCGAGAGAAGGAGATAAGGAGGCGTTGGATGAAAAGGAGAGGAGGAGAGAGAAGGAGTGGAGGAGATATGCAGTACTAGTGGGGTAGTGGTGTCGGCTGGTGGTGGAGTTGCTCTGGTAGTGGTGTCGAATTGGTGGTGCCGGAGGTGTTGTCCGGTTGGCGTTGGTAGTGTTAGATTGGTGGGTTGGGTTGAGAAGAGGGGGTTGGGTGGGGTTGAGTTGAGGAGAGAGAGAGTGGTGGGTTTAAAGTGGGGGTGGCTGATATGAGTGAGGGAGTTTTTTTTGGGGGGGGGGTTGATTATTAGTTTTGTTTAGGTTGGTAGATGATGAGTTAATTAAGTTGTTGGGTAATTAAGTAATGGCATATCTGTAAATAAAAAGAAGAAAACTTTCCATTTTGAGCTATGTTGCACTTATTATGACATTTCCTAAAATGGAAAATGTTGCACTTATTTAGAAACGGAGGAAGTAATTTTTATATGTTCAGTTTCATTTAAAATTTGGATCTTACACAACTTAAACTAGGATACAACATGAATTGAGTCGAACAAACCCACATTCAAACTGAATTTGTCTATCTCACTCCTTACCCATGACCATGGCTAGATGTTTTCGAGCACGGTCTGCATGCAATCCCTAAGCTAGGAGGAAAATAAGAAACATATATTTTTTTTCATCTACTAGCTTCACACTACAAGAGCGAAGTATGGAAAACAAAAGATGTACACACCAACTAAGTTTCATCTATTGAATGCTAAACCAACCAACACTAGTACACTACAAATTTCAGCAGGCCTACAAGTTTTCATATGTACACAATTACATCAAAGGTTTCTTTCATGTGGCTCTAGCCAAGGAAACCCTAGGAAATCAAAGACCTGCTTTTCTGTATCAAAGTGCAAACTCGCCGTTCCTCTTGAACCCTGAAATAAGGATTGAGACACAATGTTCATGAACTATATTAGGAACACGATGAACAACATGATAGTTTCAAAGAACGAACTAACAACTTAATCCTTACTCGTTTACTGCCTGAACCTGGAGTGGCAAGAAATAAGCCCGTATCATCAAGCCGATACCCTTTTGATTCTGCCACTAATCTCAGCCTACACAAAATCACAGATACACCAAATCATCACTGCTTCAAGTGATAGCTAAAGATGACTTTGCTAACTAGGAAAGTATATTGTTCATTAAAAGATTCATTCCTAGTGAACAAGCGATAATAGTTTTGTGACGATTAGACTCCCTCTGTTCCTATTAATAGGCCACATTTATAAACGAAAGCCAGTTTTAAGGAATTTAATCATATAACACACTTTTTCTTCACTAATTCAATCTCGAAATTTCTACCATGTTTACATACTCTTTCTTTAGTATTCGTAATCCATGGTATCATCAATGGTAATGTGGAAAAGTTCAAATATAAATTACTAAATCAAGAAAGTGTCTTATTAATTTGGGACGGCTTAAAGTAAAAATTTCTCCCTTTAAATAGGACAAGAAGGATAGTAGCACTTTCACAATGCAGTAGCAATATAACAACTTTCCTGTATCTAATTTAGAATGTTGTGGTTAGCTTTAAAGCTAACATGAATGCTCCTAAATAATTTAGTCGTCTATCATGGTTTAAAGAATTAGGAAAGAGAGCCACCAGGGAGCAGTAAAACTAATCAGATATCAAGGGGAAAATGGTCCAAGAGGAGTAGAGGACAAGGTCTATATGCCCAACATGAGGGTAAGTTCAACAATTGTATAAAACTCTCATTATTTTTACTTTTTCATACAATTGTAAGTTTATTTAGAAAAGATTAAACTCGGGAGAGAAATGATATTAAAGTATTGACAATCTGAACATTGCATACCTTCTATTCAATGTATCATTGCCCGTCCATGCTATCAGCCCAAATGGGTATATATTCTTAGGATACACCTAGAGAAAGCAAAGAAGAACTACCAATATCATGCAACATATAAAATCAACTTTTTATCTCATTTTGTGTAAATAGGCTTGAACTAAGGAAACATGAAATTTTTGGACATCTACTTTTTATCTTTTCGGGTCATAGATATATAAAATGCAGGTTGCTCGCTCTCATTGCAACGCATGACTTACTTTTATGAGCCTATGAGGACCTTACAGCTTATACTCCCCTAGCAGAATACCTTAAAATCTATGCGATAGCGTAGCTCTCGGCCAGGATAAGTGCACAAACCAAAAAATGTGTCTACTCCATGATCAGTACCCTGCATATACATTTATAGCACAAACGATTAGAAGTATCGTGCACCAACATACCCGTCTCGACCTGGACGCTCTGAGATACACTGTTCAAATGTCACCGAGAGTTTAGTATTAAGGGAATAAGGACTATTCAGGTCCCAAATAAAATCTTAATCATACACTACATCAGTGTGTATCACAGTAAAGACAGTAGATTATAAATTTCAGAGTGCTTGTTAAGCAAGAATCATATAAGGTTAACGCAATTAGCTGAAATGAGATAGATTTACCTCTTCACTGTGAGTACTGAAGACCAATTCCTCCCTCAAAAAATTCATATCCTTTAAGTGCTTGACAAACTTCGATAGAAAACCTTTGTGACTGAAAATTTGACGCATATCAAGCCACACCAATATGTTAGCTAACAACAATTACAAACAAGATGACTTCACGAATCAAACTTTCTTCTGAACTTTTGCTATTCTACGCTCAGCTAGGTGCTATTACCACAATCGATTAAATACACTTATTAAGTTAGCTTTTCCTAATTTTCTGTTACTCTACTAGCATCTAGCGGCTCGGGGGAGGGGGTCAATTCTGTAACTTTCTTCTGGTTAATCCATCGTCAAGATCACTGAAAGACACCTCATTTTGCAAGTGTTTCTAGATCCACTCATTTTAAAACTTAAAAGATGATGTAATCCCGGTTTTTGTTTTCTTTGGAAGTGGGGAAAATACTCCATTCATTCCCAAATAATTGTTCCTCTTCCTATTTTGCACCATCTCAAAAAAGTAATTCTCCTTTCCATATTACTCTGAGTTTCTACAGCTACCAGATGAATAAAGCCATCCACTTTCTTGATGGTACATGTTTTTAAAATGGTGAAGATCATTTTGTTATGGAGGGGCCAATAAGCACAACAGCAGCAGAATAATTAGATTATGAAACAGAACACCTTGATATCTGAAGCAAACTCTAAAATACCAATAATGATATTACAAAATCTCAGGAAAAGCATTGAGAAAATGGTTCATCAAATGTCGTATTCATACAATTTTAAACTCTATTTTAATTTCAATTAGCTACTAGCCATATATTCAAAGCCTCTTGTATTTTCAACTTATCGGTCTCCTGGATTTCTTCCTTTTGGCTTCAACATTAGCTACTAAATGGAAAAGAATAAGACGGGAGAAATTAGGATTGTAAAAAAAAAAAGATTAAAAAAAGAAAAAGGAAAATACAACCATTTACCTACAAAGTGCAAATGATGATTTACATTAACTACGTTACAAGTTATGCAACGGTATAAGAGAGCTACTTACCTCTGCCCATCAGGATGTGTAATTACTATGTCCATATCTCCACAAGATGATTTTCCACGTCTATAGGATCCACCGCATACAATCAACACCTTCAAAACAATAGATATGGGGTAACGTCAGTGAGAGACAGAAATAAGAAAAACATGCTTAAGAGACCAAATCAGTAGCTACGTAGACTGTATTTTGAGATTCCACCGACTAAGAACTAGTAGCAAACAAATGTAACGGTCAGGCCAGATATGTTCACTTGTTTCCAAATAATAGTCTAATACTTCCAATCTATTAAATTCATAAAAGAGAAGTGTGTTAGCTCTTCATGCTCATTTGCAAGTCCCTATAGATATCCAAGCCCGACACTTAAAAAAAAAAGTAACATCAGAGTAGCACTACAGCAAGCTGAACTGGACATGTACAGTAACACACCATAATTCAAGAAATGCCTTTTAATAAGACTACCACCTTCAGGGAGTATAGGGGATTAAATTTACGCACCCCAAGCAAATGTGATGGGGTTGTTTCCTACCGACTCTTAACTGCTTGATCCAAAGATACCTGGCTTACTACTTCTTATCGAATAGGAAGTAAGAGCTGTCTATTGAGACATTTGATTTTGTCATATGAATCAATGTTTAAAAAAAGTTGTCCATTTGAGGCATTCAAGTTAGCCAAAAATGGACAAGAAGAAAAGGACATGAAGGCTATCTTATATGACAATCAAGAATGGAAGCAGAGCGCATGTGATGCATACACCAAAACAGCATATATGCCACCTATGCATGGCTGCACACAAGTACATCAAAAGAGTGAGAGAGATGGGAAACTAACCACACAATGCAGAGATCACAAAACAAAAAAAATTTGAAGTCCACGATGCAACTAACCACCAAGGAAAGGTGAAAAGGGCTCATTATCAACACTCACAAGCAAACTATGTGGCCTTACTGTCATACAGGAAGGAAGGGAGGCCAAAAGACTTTCAGGAGGAGATTCAACAATTTCAACAAACTCCTCACCCCAAGAAAAAAATAAAGCAAGAAGTGAAACAAAAAAAAACAGCAGGTAAAATACTTCCTCCGTTTTTTACTTGCAACATTGAAATAACACAAGAATTTCGGAGAGGAGAGAGATAGAAAGATATAAAAAAGGGCCCCAATGTGCTAGGAGAGAGAAAGAGATAATATATTGCCAAAAATGTCAATGTTGCAAGTATTATGCAACTTCCTAAAATGGAAAACATTGCAAGTGAAAAAAAATGGAGAAAGTATATGTTTATGGTATCCCAGTTACAAGAGACGGTCAACAAGCTCACTCCTGGCAGAACTTCTTCTCCAGCCTTCTGCAGCAATTTCTCCATTTCTGCTACCTGTTAATTTCAATGAAGCATAAGTTCCTAATAGAACAGTTTAATAGCAATCTCAAAAGACAAGTCTTTATGGGGCGCAGACAAAGTACAAGATGGAACCTCGTGCTGCGGAATCCTTTTCTTGATATCATCAAAATATTGTAAACCTATCTTCTGGGCTTTGGTCAAAGATGGATCGTTCTCCAAATCTTTCAAAGTACGGTGTCCTTTTTCATACAGTTTTAGAGCAGTGGCAGGACCAATTCCCCAAACTTCCCCAAACAAAGAGATAGTTTTCACCTACAAGGATTGTCAAAAACGGTCACTCAGAGAAGACCAACACCAGATCTGTAACATAACCACCTCAAGTCATCCAAAAGATCTGCTTGGAGAAGGTTGAATGTAAAAATTGATTTCTTAAGAATACCCAAAAAGGAAGCATATATGTAAAAGTGCATATGAAATGGATTCAGAGAAACCAATTATAAATTGGTGTGACAATGACCACTTCTGCAATCCTCAACCCAACAAAGTAATGAGCCCGAGAGAGATAAAGCATATAAAATCACAAAAAAAATGACAAAAAGAAGAAAACGTAAATAGGTTGAAATCTAATCCTCCCCCCCCCACCTTTTCTTTCATACAGAGAGGACGGTACTAGTGGCTGAACACCTTATCTCATGTTCAAGCTTTTAAGATTACAAAATCAAAGAGAAGATAGTGATAGACAAGCACCATGACAGAAAGAGAAAGCTTGAGGTTATTTGTATCACAAAATAAAATCTTTATTAAGGTATGGTATACCATTGATTAGATACTATGATATAGAATTCATCCGTAACTGCTATGAGAATTCTTATGGAGTACGAGAAATCGAGAACCTAATTCACCCCTAAATAACATTCCCAACTCCCAAGCCATGCCAATATCAAAGGCAACTACTTAATTAGATTCAACGCATGAAGAAAACTTTTAGCATCATAAGCTTAATATCAGGTATGAAAAAACTAACTTACCTTTTCATCATTCTCAAAGTGCTCCAACTTTGACAACTTTCCAGTAGACACTATCTCTTGTATCTGAAACAGATATAAAACATGTATGCATAGCAGTCATCTGTCATTACGTGCTGATATGTCCACAGGGGAAGCATTCCTAGTAAATGCACAAAAAGACAATTCTACCAGCAAACACCACACTGGACCACTCATCTAACAATTTCTTAGAGGACAAAGAACTCCATGCATGTGGCTTTTCCATATTTCCGAAAATCATTTCACGAAAAACCGAATGTCAGGCAATTACTGGTGTCAATATACACATTAATGCTTAACCATAATTCTTGAACACAAGATGTCTGTGCCAGTTCTTTTCCTTAATACTGAATTTTTACAAAATTTCACAAGGCCTCCAGGCAATCAGTATTTGATAAATAATTCCATGCCAACTTGCGCATAATGACAAAGGAACTCATTAGCTTTCAATAGTCATATATGAACAAATGTAAAAGACAGAAGCTATACAAAAGGATCACAAGAGAAATTGCATTATTTGTGACACAGGTTGTCGAGGGCAATCCCAATATGGTGTGAACATGGGAGGACCAGAAATGTACTGGACAAATCATGTAATAATGGAAAAGAATAATGTGAAAAAAGGTCATGATGATGGGTTTCGAAAGGGTGGCATGCTTAAGCCTCTGGGCCAATAGCAGTCAGGAAAAGCACGCCCATGCTTCAGGCTTCCACATCCTTTATAACTAACTTGTTCCAGAATCCAGATTCTTGTTTACTGTTTCCTAATCAGAGGCGATTATACTAGGATATGATGCTATGTTTCTTAGAGTTTTGTAATTCTAGATTATTATACATTTTAATATCTCCTAAGGTTGGTAGGAGTAGCTAATCATAAATCATCCATCATATCATGTTGTGGTACACACGGGAACCAACCATGTGAAGGATTGTTTGATTTTTTGTAAACCCAGCAAGTGGGTCTTACAATGCTAGAGAGTGTTCTTTATATGATTGTGTATTGCAAGAATCGTTTTGTGACATATGGAAACTAGAGAATGTTTATGAGATTTTTGATGTAATGTAGAGAAGCGTTTGAGCGTTCTTGGTGGATTCATATACTACAAAATCTAGGGAAATTGTATGTGTTATGAGGTATAAAGTTGTTGATTGACTAGTAATACAAGATTGGTGGCTTTCCCCTACTTGTTAGTGAAGGATTTTCCACATATATTTTGTGTGTTCATACTATATTTTCTGTCACCTTGTTATTCTCAATCGTTGATTATACATCCAACCATTGTGTGTGTTGCTTTGCTCAACAAAGCTGGCAGTATGTTAACCTAAAAATGCTAAAGTTGGACCCCGGACCCCAAGACAAACCAAAAGATTTTTTCATAGTCACAGCTATTTGGATGCTCTGTATGGAGACATCTCCAAATTTCTAGAACCAAAACAACTACCATAAAAAATGCCAATAAAGCAGAAGTACAAAATGCAACTGCACAATCAGCATGTCCCCTTGTAATAGTAGACTATAATAAGCTCCAGTACTAAAGAACAACAAAAACTTAATGTAGGCTGTAGCACAGCAGTAATTAGTCAGTACACTGAAGAGTATATACGGTAAATTGATTATGTTTCTATTAGCTTACATGATCACGCAATGACTTCCCAATCCCAGGCAAGTGCTTGACTTGATCAGCACTCTCAATTTTAAAAGGCAACTTCTCAATCACGGGAATGGCCTTATAATAGCTGAAAGACCTTCGATCATCACCAAGTGCTTTACAATTGAACAACCAAAATACCAGCCGTGAGAATAGAGAAAATATATAGCCATAACGCATGCAGAGACCATTGCATCGAACTCTAACCTTACCTCTATAATTATCAATGAGCTTCTTGAAGATATCAGTGATATTCTTGTTTAAATCAGGTGGGTTGTATGTGCTAACCTGAATTGATGTAAAACTAAAATCTCATTAGTTCCATAAGACAACTTTGTGAATTTAACAATGCAACACTCTTTCTCTGTCAGTCAATACTTCTAAGTCCCTAATCTCATGCACTCGCACATGAACACCAACATAAAGAAAGTCCTTCGACCCTGGGAAGACAGAAGAAGAGGCAAATCAAGAAAAATAGATCATATGGATAAGTGAAAATATCAATAAAGTTCATCACTGAAGGTATTCATCTGAACAAACAGAGGATTACAACATATGCATCTATGTACATTCTGTCTGCAGTTAAGAGCAATTCGAGTAACAGCACAATATCAGATTAGTTATAGAAAATCATAGAGATTTACTTCTTTGGCAGTCTGTGCATCCGAGGTGTCAGACAACCCATCATAACTCCTAGATTTAAATATCTCTTCATGCAGTTCCTTGCTCTCAGCAGTTGAATCTCTAGAATCTTCAGGCAACGATTTGGTTGAATCTTTCAAATTTAGAGGAGGAGAAGATCTCGACTTCTTATGAGGTGAAACCTCTTCACTGCCTGAAGAGTTTTCATTTGCCTGACCAGAAGCCCCCGCTGAAGACTGATGGGAAATATTTTCACCAGGTTCCTCTTTGAGAAGGTAGGAATCCTCGGATACCTTTTCTCCTAATCTCAAACTATCTTCCAACCACTGGTACGCTAGAATATTCTGAAAACGGAAGCAGGACATGTTATCACCGCTGACCCTTACTCAAGCCTCTTGCTTTTACTCGCACACACAAAAAAGTTAATATGAAGTAGACATGCACATTATTATTCAATGTCAAGGATGAACCAGAGAAAAGATGATCACTGAAAAAGAGTGTTACTTTGAGATACACCTTGCGTTAACACAATGGTAACTGACACCAAACAAACATACACCCAATAACCACACAAGTATAAACTTTTAAAGAATGTTCAAGTCAGACACCAAAAGGATGGAACTCACTAAAAGTAGATGGATTCAAACTTGCATTCAGAATCCACCCCTGATCAATCAGGAGGGTGACTGGATTACCAACATAAGATGAACTTGCTCTCGATACAGTATCATGTCAAAACTTTGGAAGCTACCTCGTTTTTCATGATTTATGAGAAATCCTCGCCATCAGGCTCTCTCAGCTAAAGCTCTCAACTTGATATTGTGAACCTAACAAAATGCCTTGGAAGAATTGAAAGCCTTTTGATCAACCTAAGATCCACATTTTCACTCAAGCCCTCCCTTCCATGGTATTAAAAGTCGGCTGCATCTCTCCATCACAACTGCATTGCAAAGGTTTTTGAGTTCATCGCAACCGAGATATAAAGCCACAACAACCGCAAACCAATCGCATTACCCACGAAAGTGGTCCCACAGTCGTGACCGCATCCGATATTGAAACCATGTTCCCTACTGAAATTATCACAGCACTTCCTATTTGTATTGTCCCAAAAGCACACCATTGTCCTGTGATAAAGTGCACTTCTCATGCCATTCTTCTAAATTTATTGCTAAGCTAACAACCATTTTTGACAAGGTACGCCTTGAATTGCTATATACAGCAGACATGCATTGCACATTATCAAACAAACCAACATTCTATCATTCAAAGACATTATGAGTCAAATCTTACCATATCTACATCTTCTGCAAACTAGTTTGTTTATAACCAAAATTTTCCATTTAAATACAATCAAACATAAACCCTATTTTAGAAAAAGGAAAAAGAAAAACCTTGTACTGAGAAATCAACAAACACAAACACTTCAAAAAAAAAAGACTGCTTCATGTTCATCGTGCGTATAGTCCTCTTCATATGGACGTGTGTATGTACTAATTTGGGCAATTTATTGGAGCAACAATTAAACCAATTAAAAAGAAAAAAGGAACATACTCCTTTGAAGGTTGACAAGCGCTTAGAATCAATTTTCTGTTTGAGAGCATTCAAATTCATGGCAAAAATATGAGTCACTTTCTTTGACAAGTACCCTTCAATTTTAGCCCCCATTTGCTCCAATTTCTGCTTCCATATCTGAACCCACCAAAAACATTAAAAAGATAACATGATATAATTCAGCATAAGATAAAAATAACACATTTTTGGAGGGAGTGTACATAAAAGTGAACCTGCAATCTGCGAGGTTGAACAGCAGCATCAACTAAAAAGACGAACATCCCAGAAAACATGCCATCTGAAGGAGATGGTGGTGAGGTCTCCTTCTTTGGCGCCATTTCATTGATTTAGTTACGGTGTTTGAGGCTCCTTAGTAGAAACAACAAAATCGAAGCAACATACTTTATACGGGTTAAATTGACTGAAATAATCTCACCTTTTCGATACGGCGTTAAAACGATTAGAAATGGGGAGCATATAGTAAGAATAAGGTACTGTTGTTTGGTTGACAAAAATGTAGGAAATTAGTTGAACTTCTTCACTCTCAACTTCTCTTTTTTCCTTCAAAACTCCTTATGAAATTATTAATGTACTCACAAGCTTTGTGTTTTCTTCAAAATTGAATATCGTTATGCGAAAAATCATTACACTTTCATTCCAAAACCATTTCTTTATCTACAAGCAAAGTGATTAGAGATGGAAATATCCAGTGGATCACCCGACCACCCACTCCACCCGGTTTATTAAGTGGGTGAAAAACCCGGTTTAAACGGATGATAGCCGGGTGACGGATAATCGGGTGACGGATGCGGGTCGGGTTCGGGTGATATTTTTTCATCCATCACCCGACCCATCACCCGTTTACCACCCAACCCGTCACCCGTTTAAAGTAAAAAAAAAAATTTTATTTTATTTTCATATATTGTTGTCAGCTCCCAAATCAAATGACATGTTGGTGACAAATTGACATAAACAACTAGAGGACAGATGATCCTTAATCAAGAATTTGAGAACTACTCTCAACGTTTTCTTTATACTTACTGAAAATACAATTAAGAACTAGACAACTAGTAATGGAGTCCTAAAGTCATCCACTCAAAGCTAACATTGGATATTGTCAAATTTTACAGATGGCCAATGTAACCAATCGTTCCTCCATGAATACGTGCTCGGTGCTTCCACTCTATCCCTACCACATCAGATTTCCTGCAGTGATTTTAGCTCCTAACTCATACCTAATCAACCAACTAAGGGATGGCAACGTTACCAAAAACAATTGATTAAAAATCAAGCTAAAAGAATTACTTAGATTTTGCGTGCTCTTTGTATGTACCACATAATTGACATTGCAAGCTCTTCTTACAACATCTGCAACTTGTCAGCACGCAAAGAACTATCCAACGACTCGCAGCAAAGGTTGCCCACTTGTTTACGTGCAAAGAACTACACAGTGACCAGCAACAGCCAACAGGTCAGAAGGAAACATAATGAAGGTTGATAGTAGTAGTTTTTAGTTCATCCGATTATCACCCGATCCATCCGTTTCACCCGTGGGTGATGGATGGATGGATTCGGGTGGATGTTTGACCGGGTGATGGATGGATCGGGTGGGGTGGATGGAGGCGGGTGATGGATGCGGGTGATGGTCCACCCGCCCCGAACCCGATCCATTTCCATCTCTAAAAGTGATGGATGATGAAATTTCCCTATTATTATTATTATTATTATTCGATTTCCAATTGTAAAGTTCCTTTTTAACATAGACTATCATAGTCTTTTTACACCGTTTTTTCTACAAGTTCTTTTAATGTACTGAGGGTTTTTGAATTTAACAATTGGATTGATAATTTTTAGTTCACGGGGCTCAAGTTTCATTTGACTATTTGATTCACGGCGAAACCTAATAGAGGAGAGAGAAAGTGGCATAACTGGGAACAAAACTAGCTCAGTCAATAAGCTACATACGGTCGCGGCAACAACACATGTAAGCGGGATTAACGGTGAGAAAACGACCATAACTCTAGAATGAAACGGAGGTTGCAATGCGTGTAAGGCCGTGAAGATGCGAGTAGCTAACACAAACAGGGGATCGGAAAGGGTTTAAGATGGGGTTTGTGTAAGAATTTGCTCTTTTGAGTTGCTAGTTAATCACACTTAACATTCACAAATCTCAGTTATCATTTAATAAACCTCAAATTACATTTACTTGCAGAGATCATAACCTATTAAATGCAAAACAACTTAAATCCTCGATCTTAGACATGTGGGTTAGGGTCCACAACACAACGACAACCCAAAAATATATGAATTGATCGAAAAAATTCTCCAAGAAAATACATGAAGCTATCAATAAGAGTTTTTTTCAACTAAATTGTTGATTTTCACGATAGCTCTTGCAAAACATCTCTCATATCACACAATTATAAACTTTGGTTCCCTTTGGAGCTTTCACAATACATGCAAAATCATTAAAGAGGAAAAATGCCCCCAACGGGGACAAGTGCCCAAAGAACAAAATCAACAAAACCGAATACAAACATTCCAACCCGAAAACTCTTTTCGGTGGCTTAACAATATGAATGTGTTGAGAAATATGAATGTGTTGTTGAGTGTATCTCAAAATAAAATGAATGGAGTACATAATAGAAAAATTATCTTAACATGTAAACTTTTTATATCGCACATAATCAATACTTGAAACAAATTCAAGAAAGTATTATCTCCTTCAAGAAAACGAAAGATTCATAATGCATCTAGCATGATCTTTTAAAAACAAAACATAAAATTAACCTAATTTCTCATAATTGGATTCAAAAGTGAATGAGGGGTGTTCATAAATATCCGATCCGATTTTTTAGTTTTCAAGTATTTCGGATCGGATACGGTTTGAAAATTTTAATTTCGGATATCCGAAATAGCCGAAACAATTGGAATTTGTACGAGATATTTTCGATATCCGATCCGAAATATCCAAAAAATCAATTTTCATGACCAGGGCATCCAAAAATACTCGATGATCCGATTCGAAATATATTTTATGAACTTTTCCTTTGAAAAATTCAATTTGTTAGTTTTCGGATATCCGACCCGAAATTTCAGATATCTGGTTTTTTCATATCGGATTCGGATCGGATTACCCGGCTTAGTCAATCATGTGTCCTCTTAAGAGATCTGTCACATCTCTATAAAGCCGATGCAAATGATCTCCAAGTTTAGACATTTATCAACCATTTTCGTCAATTTTCTCCTTGACTAACTGACGGTGCAAATTTCCAGCTTCTGCGAACCCTAATATCCGAATTTGAATCGCATAATCTCTCTGGTAATCTCTTCACCTGCTGAATTTCTCTCTAATTTCAGCTATATTTCTATACAGCTGAAACCCTAGTGTTGTTTATCGTCTTTAATTTCTGAAATTCAGCTACATTATTCACATGAGATTCTGAATGTCTCTTGTTTTATTGATCACGAGTTCTATAGATTGTGATGATTGATAATGTCGAATTTAGATATGAATGATACATTGACGACTATTCCCTTAGACATAATTAGGGATATTCTCTTACAATTGCCTGCAAAACCTTTGCTACGATTCAAGAGTGTGTGCAAATCATGGTATAATTTGATCAATGATCCTAGTTTTATTCGGCGCCATGTCGAACAATCCCTTGCTAGTCAATCAAATCTCCACTTTGTTATTAGAACCCCCGTTCTTCATTTGGCAGATTTTGATACTTTCGATGGCCCCGTTGAGCTTGATTACCCTTTCAAGAATTCCAGTAATGGTGGTGGTGAAGTCGTGGGATCGTGCAATGGTTTGCTTTGCCTTTGGAATTATGATTATGACCTTTCCTTATTCTTGTATAACCCGACTACCCGAACCCACAAAATCCTTCCCCATCTGCCAATCATTGCTCCCTTTTCTTTTAGGCGGCCGAAGTTTGATTTTGGATTTGGTTATGATAGCATTTCTGAGGACTATAAATGTGTGAGGATTCTTCAGAATTACGACAAGCAAGCGGGTTCTTTTGAGAGTGAAGTCATGGTTTATAGCTTGAAGAGTGATTCGTGGAGAAGGGGTCCGGACGTTCCTTACTACTTTCATTACCACAATGGATTGGAAAATACTGCTCTGCTCAATGAAACTGTCCATTGGGTTGGTGATAATGCAGATAGAGTCGCACTACCTATAGTCGCCTTCAATCTAAGGGATGAAACTTTTAGCTCATTACCATTGCCAGTTTTTGATCCTCAGTGGTATGCTGGCTTGTTTGTGGGAGTTCTAGATGGGTTTTTGTGTCTTTCGGTAAGCTATGTAGATAACTTTGATGTGTGGGTTATGAAAGAGTACAGTGTGGCTTCATCTTGGACATGTTTGTTTAGTGTTGATAAACGGACGATTATTGAGCATCTGGAACGGCCTATCTTTTATTCACTGAACAGGAAGGAATTGTTTGTTAGGATTTGCCTGTTGAAAGTTGCCGCCATCAATTTGGAAACACTGCAAATCAGAGATGTGAAGGGTGCTGGTTTTCACAAATGCGTAGATGCCCATGTTTGTGTAGAGAACCTTCTTATGTTGAAAGATGTTGTCGTTGATGTTCCTGTTGGGGAGGAAAACCAAGGCCAAAAGAAATCTAAAAGAAGAAGGAAAAGAAGGAAACATAGGAGGTGAAGATGGTACAGTCTTTTTCTCTTCATCTATTATTCTATTATCTTCACTTTGATGATCAATGTTGGTCTCAAGTAAAATAAAGGGAAGATAAAGCACATCATTATCTTTTATCTTTCGTGTTTGCTAGTACTATTTGTCGTGGATCTTTGCTGTTATTACACTTTGAAGATAAATGTATTGTATACCTTGTTATTTGTTTCACATGTTTGATTCTCTTTAATAGCATGAGCTTTATTGTTGGTTATTCAGAGAATCAGAGTTGGTGAAGTGTGTGATACCTTAATGTGCATGCATGTCTCAAACTCTCAATTTCTTGTTTTTCTAATTATATAGAGGACTACCATGATTTTTGACCAGGTTACCAGATTTACTCCTCCCCTCTCTATATATCTGTGTCATTTTCGCATTTGCTTTTCGTGATTTGGGCGTATCTAATGCTAAGCAGAAAGTATACTTGAAATTACATCCTGTAGTCTTGTATCCCTACTATATTGGGTGGTTTCTTGGTTTGATGGTATATTCCTACTTAATCACCCTGATGTTGTCTCTCTCTTCTCTACACTAATCTGAAGCCATTTAAGCCCAATGGCAGCTTTTCCTGTCTATACCTTTACATCCTAGTATGCTGCTAGCTTCCGAGTATTAATTTTAAGCTTTGAGATACTTCCTACCTCTTGATTTCTATGATATCCTGCTGGCTTGTCTTGTTTCTTCCACATTGGTGGCATTTTTTGTTTTTCTACTTACTAGAAGCATTTAAAGAAGTCTCTACGTTGGCCGCAAAAAATGCTTCATAGCATCGTCATTCGCCAAGTTTTGAATTTGAGATGATAATGTCCCCCATGGTCCTCTTCGAGTTCGGTAATGGTGTTGTGTGGTGACTGGTGAGCTGATTCAATGAGTGTCAGATTTAAAGGTAGATTTTCCGAAATTGAGGTGAGCTCCGATTTGTTGCTTGTGAAGGAGTTTGATAGGTTTTGTAAACATTGGATATAGGGATGGTTTTTTTTTTTTGGTACAACCAAGCGTTGTACTAATCTAAATAATATATCTCACTATAATTGTTCGTATGAGATAAATTTATACCTCGTGAGAAATTATTGTAATATGCAAGCTATTGAGAAATACTAGACTTTCTTTGTCATACACCCTGAAGTGACCCAGCAGTTGCAGTCAAGGAGACCAGCAGGCAGACTAAACTCAACAGCTGCAGCGTTAACCACTTCAACGAATATGGCGTGATCTTGTTTTGAGCAATGTACATCTCAACCGAGAAGTACTCGTTTCGAGGCCAAAACCCGATTGATCCGATGACCCGTATTTGAAATTGAAATCATATTTGTGCTTAATTTGTGGCAAAAACTTCTGTTGTCCAGTCAAGGCAAGGTTAACAGGAAAATCATTAGTAATGTGATTACAATTTACACCAACGATCAATCCAAGATTTGCTTAAAAATATAACTAACAGAAGTTAATGACAGTCTCTAATGGTACCTACATTAGCTTGGACCTCCTTCATGTATGTGTAGATTTATGTAAAAAAGTAATTAAATACTTAAATTTAATGGATGGCTAATAATCCTCTCTAAAACCTAGAAGTTTTAGAGAGTACATATATATATGGGCGGACTTGGGCAGCAATTTTTTTTAGTTAATTTGCTTGGCTTGTTTATATTTTAAATGAATCTTTTATTTTTAAAATTTAAGGAAAACTAGAAGTTTTGTTTGTACTTGATTTTTAACATGGTAGTTTGTAAATTGTCGTGTGTTGATTATTGTTCTAAAAAGTACCGGATTCTTATCATATGATTCTGCCCTAGCACCACTTAATTTTTCTAATGAGAGTGAAGGATAGCTCAGTTGGTTAGAGTTTCCTTCCCGGTTTCAGGAGCTCCTGTTTTCTAATCCCCTATTACAAACTCTCGCTTTCACAATACTCGTTAATTGCCCTGCCCCAGGAAGCCAGGAATGGCAGTGTGATTCAAAGCAATGTCAATTGCCATTTTAAGTAGATCTGACAGGAGAGACATGTTTGCCATTCTTTTGGGGGTAATATTACACAATCATAATAAAAGGTGATAGCATGTGGGAAAATCTTTTGTCTGTATGAATTTAAAAAAATGTATACTGTTGAGATAACAGTGGAATTGTTAAGCATAGTGAAGTCCACAGATTCACCTAGCATGCATTTAATGCAAGTTGGGAAAGTTTCTCCCAAATCCGCTGGAATTGTTGAATTTGTGCAAATGTACACAGTAAAAGTTTTGCCTATAAACACCGTCAATGTAAGAAGTGAGTTTACTCAATTCAGATACAATACACTCTTCTGATATATTTCTATCAGTAGCTTCTCTCTATATATTTCTCACAACATATACTTGGAAAAAATTGATGGAGGATTGAACAACTGAAACAATTGATTTAATTTCATAGCAATTCCCTAGATTTAATCCTTGTAATTTCCATCTTTGCACTATCTCACCTATTCACAATATGTGCAATTAGCAACACCAAAAAAAAATATGTGCAATTGTGACAGAACAAGGAGGCTATCTTCCGAGTTCACAGTCGTTGCTGAATAGGATATGCTCCTGTTCAAGTGAAGCTTTCTCATCAATGATCGACACCCAACTTTCTGCTACCTTAGTTATATTACCGTCTGAAAATTCCACCACAGTGAAAGCCCGCATTGAACCTCCAGCGCTCGAGTTTTTCACCCTCGGAACAATGGCTGCATTTAGGTACATGGTGTCATCATCAACATCTATCATCTTCCGAGAACCTCCACCTGATAATTCTTTATGCATGTGCCCGAAAACAACTAAAGGAATGCGATAATTTGTAGTCTCTTTTAGTTGTTTGATCGCTTGGGCTAAGTCTGTATCATAAGCCATAACATGAAGACTTTCAAGATCATGAAAATACTTACAGATACCAATTAATCTAATTGCTATACAAACAAATTTTTTGAGAAAAACAAAACAAAAATTAACCCTAGAAGTGCAGGACCTAGATAAAAAAATTACCTGGGTCTCCAAAATCTCCACCTTCAGACCCCCAATCTATGCCACATATGTCGTTTTTACCAGAGCCAAGACCTGTAACAAGTGAAAATGCAAGAGTTAAACAAAGAAACTAGAGTAAATATTTATATACAGATCATTAAGATCAGTAATCACCTTTTGGCCCATTATATGAAAGAAGTATTATTGAATTCTCCTTTGGAGTCCTTAAAGCAGCCTTGTAAATTCGTTCAGCACTTTCTTCCATGTTATTGACTCCATATCTAAATATATATACACCATTAGTCACAGTAATCTCATACAAATGCCAAATATGTAAAGAAAGAAAGAATATACAGACGCGATCCATTTCCATTGTATTTACGATACAAGCAGAGTTTATCATCCATTTCTAATCATATCTAACATAGAATTTTGGTCAATTTTCTTTCGTCTGTGCAAGTTTTCTGAAAGATTAGCATGATTGCATCCCATGGGATTTGTATTGTACTTCACTTCTATATACACTAATGAAATCAATCAGAAAGGATAAAGCCAATGAAATCAGCCAAAAACGGATAAAGCCGATCATCATACCTGGCACGTAGAAGCTTTTTCCTGAATAACTGGCTGCCTCCACAGGAAAACGGTCTCCCCCCAACAATAGTAAGCTTTAATGGAGGGAAGTCCAACTGATCATATCCAACATGTGCTTTACCTAGATATTCCAGCTGAAGCTGAACTCCATCTTTCACCTTCTTGGAGAACTTGCAAGTAGACCACGAATCATGATTCCCAAGTATTGCTCCTTTTGGAAAGTTAAGTTCTGAGATTCCTCTAACAAGTTCAACATTCTCATTGCCAAAGTCACCTGTGAACATCACCATATCCGGCTGTAAAAATCGGAGAGCTCTGGAGTCCTGCTCTAATGTCCAATCTTCATGGATGTCTCCGACAATAACAATACGAACACAGGAAGACAAAGGAGATTCACGGCAATGTGGCTCAACCTGAGGCTTCATGGCTGGGAAGAGTAAGACTTCCTGCATTCTTTGGGAATCTGTGAGAAGCATTGCAAGATAATCAATGCCTAATCCCCAACTAGCAGAAGGGGGCAGCCCATACTCAAGTGCTGTGCGACAAGAATCATCCAAAAGCAGTGCTCTCTCACCACCTGATTGTAGATCCATATATTGTTGGCGACGAAAATCAAGATCATTCATTTCAGTGCAAGCGTTGCAAAGCGCATGCTTGTTCACGAACAACTCAAAATATTCAGTCAAGCCAGGCTTTGATCTGTGGCGTTTGGCGGAAGGACTCATCATTTCAGGATGGTCCATGACAAATGTTGGATTCACACACCTTTGCTCCAAAAAGTGTCCCACCAAATTATCCAGCAATCGAGCTGTTATTTGTGGAGATGTACATTGCAAATCATATTTCGTGCATGCATCCATCAAATATCTATTTGCTTCTTCACTAGCTAAATCCTTTGGTATGGACAAATTTGTCACTTTCTCTAGCTCCTCTATCACGTTAATTCTCCTGCAATTTATATAATTAAAGGGTATCAGCATACATCATACCTAATTATACCATAATAAGAATGAAAATTATACAGATATAGATGGTAACAGTGCACAAACCTGAATGGAGGGGTGAAATCAATTTCAACCGGTGCCTCATCTAGGCCATTGGAATGACACTTAATGACAAAACTACCCGTTAATTCCTTCACCATCCCACTCAACAACTTTTCAGTCAGCTCCATCATATCATTGTAATCTGCATATGCCATATAAAACTTGCAAGTGGTGAATTCAGGGTTATGCATTTGATCAACAGCCTCATTACTAAATTGCTTTCCAATTTCATATACACGATCTAATCCACCAACGACTAGCTGCTTCAGATAAAGATCGGGTGTAGTACGAATGTATAGCTTCATATTCAGCTCATTATGATGAGTTATAAATGGATGTGCAGCAGCTGCACCACCAGAAATCGTGTTCATTATGGGTGTTTCAACCTCTAGGAAATCCAGATTGTGAAGAAACTTCCTTATATACATAATAACCTTTGACCGGGTCTTGAATACTTCTCTTATTTCATCATTCAACATTAAGTCCAAGAATCGCTGACTATACCGAGTTTCCGCATCATTCAGGATGTACGAGTCAGGATTCCTTGTATTTCCTGGAACCCAAACTTTACTTTCTTTAACAGCAACATTCTCTGAAGGACAAACCTTTTGTATTGGCATCACTCTAAGACAATGTGACAAAACAACAAAAGACTTTGGAAAAACACTCAGCTCCCCTCTCTTAGTTTTTCCTGGGAAACCTGTTACGCCAACAATATCAAAACGTTCCACAGAAGAGTGGAACTTGGAAAACTCAGATTCTTCTAACTCAGAAGTCCTACAAGCAGTGACGACCTGAACTTTGGCACTACCACCGTGCAAATCATAAAAGACAAGTTTCGACGAAGAGGGACGCTTGCTCATGATCCTTCCCGCTAGTGAAATTTGCACATCCTCAAGACACTCCTCATTGTTCAACCCACTATATTTCTCTATGAATTTAGGTATAGTCATTGTGATAGAGAACTTGTGAAGGTATGGATTGATTCTAGCAGCCTTCTGCGCATCCAGGAATTTCATCCTGTTCTCAAGATATTGCTACCACAGTAACAATAGGTGAAAACAAAAATCAACAAGAGCAACAGACAATATCGCTTCATCTCAGACCAACCAAGCATTAACCATATACATAGGGACAATAATACAATACAAGTGGAAACTTGCCAAATCAAACTATATAGACCATTACTTCTAGACCAATACAATGACAGTAAACTACATTTATTTATTTTCACAGGAGGATAATAAACTATATAGACAACAATATACTCCCTCTGTCCCTAACAGATTGCACTAGTTTCTTTTTTAGTTTGTCCCTAAAAAGATCAGATGGTCTTGTAAGAGACCGCCTATTTCTAATTTACTATTCTAATAATTTGTGTACTGCCCCGTTTCCTATAACATGGTCCCCACAATCTGTCTCTGCTTCTTCTCTACACACTAAGGCTCCGTTTGGTAAGGTGTAAAATATTTTTTATGAAAAATGAGTTTTCCTTTTCATCTCATTTTCAGTTGTTTGGTTTGGTAAGGGGTGTAAAAAACACATTTTCCTCCCTCCTCCTTAGTAACCTTTTACTCTCCTCTTGTCTATCCTCTCCCTTCCCCTTCCATTTTTCTTTTTTCATAGCTTTTTTCACATTGAACCAAACAAAGAAAAATTAGCTTTGCAATTGAATTTTCCATTGTAAAATGTTTTACCTCAAAAATCATTTTACATAGAAAATGTTTTACATCCCACCAGACGGAGCTAAAAAAGAAACTACCTACCCACTTAGCACAACAATTTTTCTACACGAATACGATAATTGACTATTCCAAACAAATACAATGACAATCATTTCTAGACAAACGAAATAATTAACAATAAATTTAATGTTAACGATGAGTATATGTAGATTAAGGGGGTAATTAAACAAAGTGCTAAACTACATACATTAGGGTCCATAGCCTCTCTTTTCTGGTTGTTGAACAGCTTCTTCAATGCACTAGTTTAATTCCAGCAAAATCAACATAATCAGCATTCATATTAAAATCGTAAAAAAAAGTAAGAATAATTAATACAGTAAGAAAAAGTTACTCACTTCTTACTGAGAATTTCTGATTCCAGAGTATTCGAATTCCCCATATTTGACCTTGATAATAACGCAATGAAATCAATAAACCAATTATTGAAATTAGCGGATTATTTTGAAACTAAGTGATGAATGTATCAAACATTAAGACTTTGTTCTTTTGGACTGAATAAATGGAAATTCATTTCGGTTCGGTTCGAATCGAATCGATTCGATCATTTCGGTTCGTTCGACTTATTCATTTGATTCGGTTCGATTCGTTCGGACTTATTCATTTCAGTTCAGTTCAGACTTATTCAGTCCAAAAGAACAGAGCCTAAATCAAATTATAAGATGAAAGCAGAGTAAAAACAAGAAGAAGGAAAAAGAATAGAATTTGTGTGGTGTGTGTAAGTGAATGTGACTTCCCACCATTCACCATTGAGAATGGTGCGCAGCAAGCGTAGCGAGCGGTGCAGCCGTAGACCCGTTATGGTGAGTAGTGGCGGTGTGGTGGTCAGACCGTGGTAGGGAAATTTTGTGTTAACTCTTATAAATCTAATAAATGTTACCATTTACCTATGTTTTACTTCTTTTACTAGGGTAAAAAAGGGATATTTTTACCTTATTTTCAGTCTTTATAAGAAAAACAAAAATGAGTTAGTTTTGCGTGGATCACAACTACCCACATGACATAGTGACCTTTTACAATTTAAAGTTACATCAATCTACTATTATCTAATATAGTGATAATTTTTTTTCCATATAATCACATTTTCTTACATTAGTTTATTATAAAGAAATTTACACTTTATAACATAGTAACCTTTTTCTCACATAGTCACTTTATAATCTATAACTCCTCTTTTATATCAATTGTTTTTTATAGTGTGACCATTTTTTCATAAATTAGATGTACTAGCATTGTCCACACTAAATTTAGTGTAGACCAGGTCCATATAAGTTTCTTACAAGAAAAATTAAGTTCATATAAAGTCCAATGATAAGGTGTAATAAGTTCAAATAAGTTTAGTTTGGTAAACGTTATATATGTAAAAATAAGATTTAATACACTCACACATAAGGTGTAATAAGTTCTAATAAGTTGAAATAAGTTCCTAATAAAGTCTAACAAGTTCAGATAAGTTTAATTTTGTGGAATTAATCACGGAATCACAGTGAATTAGCTCCGATACCATGTTATAATCAGTGAAGTGATTATATTCAATCAAAAATCATAATATCAAAATGTTTATTGAAAGGACAAAGAATATCACGAGAGGACAAGTATCTTCATTATGATGATTTGTGTCGATTTTCCAAATCCATTTAAAAGGCCATTTATGATGATTTGTGTCGAGTTTCCAAATAAAATTAAATAAAATATTACTCACATTAAATAATTAAATAAACTAAATAAAATATAAAAGAATACATAACTAATAATTAAAATTATAAAATAAAGGAGAATACTTGAATTGATGATGGAATGATGAAGTCTTGAATAATTCTTCAAAGCCCAAAAGAAAACAAACGCTACGTCTACAGTATATGAGAAGGAGAGCGAGAGCCTCAACAATAAGTGATTCCTAATAAATATATAGTTCCTCTGTTTTATTTAGTTGCAACAATTTCCATTTATAAGTGTTTTTATTTAGATGCAACATTTCCTTTCTTGGTAAAGGTTTTGGAGCAATTTGACCATTTTATCCTCACTTCAAATGCCCCACATGCAAAAAGTATGCTGGGCAATTGAGTCAAATCATACTCTTTTTCCTATTTCCTTAATATTTGTGGAATAAGTCTTTTGTTGCAACTATAATGTAACCTAATATAAGTAGGAAAGTAAGTTACAAGATAAGGAAAGTCAATTAACTCATAAAATAGGCGGAATTAACTAATCCGCGTACGCGCAACAGGCCTCAGCAAAACAGTGCGATCTTGAAAAACCCATATCTCTTAGAATATAACTCGCTCTGGGCCGTGAAACAAGCCTATCATTGGAAAGTTCTTTAAGTCTACTTTCCAATGCTCCTGGACAAAAGAGTAGTACTGCTATCATTATCGTGTCAAAGTTATGGACAAAAGAGTAGACATGACTCAATTTTCATATTTTTTTTATCAAATTCCAACTTCATTTTGGCTCCAATTTACACACAAAGATATCCATGACGATCCTTATCGACGTATCTTCTTTCCAATTTCTCCTAATACTCAATCTTGTCCAATAATACTTCAATTATATTCTCAATACGTGAAATTCATCAAAGAACACTGAAAACGCGCAAAAGGAGTAATATTTCACAACTTAAGTAATTATATGCAATTATATATGAACTACAATGCACCTAAATGGTCCTAAAATGCAACCTAAATGCACCTAAAAACTATATAAAATATGATACATTAGTTTATAAGGTAACTAAGCACAGTAAAGTAAACGAGATCTAATCCTAGATCTTGCTAACATCCTCACAAAACTTTATTAATTTAACTAGATGCATGATATCAATTTCAATTATTATTGTATGTACCGAGTGCATGCGCAATAAATTTATTGTGATACCTGTAGACCGCTTTACTTTTAGTTAAAATTAGTCACTTCTTAAGTCAAAATAGCTTTAAAGTAAATATGAGTCACTTTTTAATTAACAAAGGTAACTTTTTTTTAAAAATCTTAAATGAGTTAATTTTATATAAATAAAGTGACCAATTAGGGCAAAATGTTACCTCGTCTAACAAGTACTTTTTACCTTAAATGAGTCACTTTTGTATAAGTGATCTATTTGAAACAAAAAATTACCTCCGTTTCACAAAAAAATATTATGCACCAGTCTCATTTAATAATTTGTATATTAACTTATGTGTAAAATTTAGATAAATGGTCTTTCTCATTACAAATATAGGAACCTACATACTATCAAGATTACAAACATTCTTACCACACTTTTTTTTTAAGAGAAACATTCCTGATTCCTACCACACTTTGCTTCATCGATCTGCCCATTTGGCATTTGCCAAAGTTGTATAGAGCTAGCAGCCAAAATACAATACAAAATAATTACAAAAACACAACAAAAAGTTTCAAAAGGCAGATTGGAATATAGCAACTTCCCTCCGTAAATCCCTCCGTATAAACCTTTGTCCTTTCTACATGCCTATGCCTCTCCTTCCTTTTAAAGTGTTCCTTTTTTTTTTTGACGGGTCCTTTTTTTTTTTTTTTCAGGAAAGATAATTGGTCAGAAAGACCAACCCTTGATGCTTAGCAGCGCAAGACACCACTCATTGGCTGGGTAGTGGGGATTTATACCCACAAGCAAACATTTTTATACAAACTCCCCAAATTGGAGAGTGATGAGAGTCGAACACCCGACCTCGCGGTTGGGAGGTGGGAGCACCAACCATTGGGCTCCCACGAGGACCTCTTTTGACGGGTCCTTTTAAAGTGTTCTTATTAGGCCTTTTACCAGGTCCTTTTTTTGTCCCCTGATTATTCACTTTTAAAGTCCAATTATATTACACCAATAGTCTAGTACTCCCTCCTTTTTCCATTCCAATTTTACTATATTTAATTATTTCGGTATTTTTCGGTTGAGACCATCTCAGTTTTCAACGATGAGTTTCTGTCAAGTTCAATTTACATGTATTTGTTAGCAGTTTATGCATAGTTGTCATTAATTTATACATATTTGTAAGTAGTTTATGCATATTTCATACCAACTTATACATAAATGCATATTCCATACCATTGTTTATACATATTTATTATAAGTATTCATATATATAGAAGTGAGTTCATATGAGAATACATACTTACATGAGAAATGAGAATGGATTTTACGCGCTATAACTCTAATGAACAAGTGATGCAACTCTAATGAAAAAGTGATGTAACTCCAAAAAAAGAATATTAGAAAAAAAAAATTTCAACCAATTTTTTTTTGGGCTCAAAGTTTTTCAGGGGTATAACTCTAATGAACAAGTGTTGTAACTCTAATCCAATCCTGTGGTTGAGATTCATTCTCATTTCTCATGTAAGGAGCGTTAAGTGTGATCTTTCTTTATTATTTTATATATATATATATATATATATATATATATATATATATATATATATATATATAGAAATGAGTTCATGTGAGAAGGGATATTAGGGTGAGAAGTGAGAAAAACTTTGGATCGTTAGATCAGCAGAATCCGATGGTTGGAAAAAGATCCCGCGTCACTAATGGGAAAATCGTAAATAAAAGAACTCTTTTTAATCTCTCCTCTCTCTCATTCACGTGAATTGCTCTTCTCTCTCCTCTCTCCTCTCTCCTCTCTCAATCTCTGTCCTCCCTCACCTCTCTCAATATCTCTCTCCTCAAAATAATGGCGGAGGAAAGCTCAAACTACGAACAGGGAGGAAGTATTGTCGCCGGTGAAGAGGACGAAAGCGAACGAAAAGGCGGCGAAAAGGTGGTTTATTGCGGTGGTGGTGGTCCGTGAGGAAAGAGAGAGTGTGGGCGATTTTTTCTGAGTTTCGACAACAATGGTGGACCTTGAGGTTCAATTCGTTTTTAATTTTCAGATTTTGCTTCAATTTTGCATTCCAATTTGTTGCACTTTTAATTTTCGTCAGAATGTGTTGGTTTTAGATGAATTTAGCTGAACTCTAATTAGTAATTGTTATAACTCTAAAGAAAGGGTTCTATAACTCTAATTAGTAATTGCTATAACTATTAAGAAAATGCTTATGTTTTCAATTAGCTTTGAAACCTAATTTTGCAGATTTTACATATCAGATTTTCGATTTAGTAATTATATTATCGTGAGTTTGTTTGGTGATACTTCCATTTGAAATGCTTTTCAAGCTTAATTTTAGTTTAACTATGTATAATGTTGGTTTCGTAGCATGGGTGTTTTCTTATTAAATAATTTGTTGAAGGCTAATGTAGTATGATGCTCTGCCTCTTTGATTGAGAGGGAATAAATTTTGCTCTCCATAGCAAATATCATGTGCAAAGGAGGAAGTCTAGAATCTATGGACTTAGTTTTTACTAGTACTTTGTTTCTGTTATGGGAATTATAAAGCAGTTATAGGAAGTAGTACTAACAGTTATGCTAATGTTTGATTAGAGTAATATAAACTAGTAGTTAGAGTCATGGAAACAATTAATTAGAGTTATAAGTACTTGTAATTAGAGTTACGCCAACGTTCTGTTAGTGTTATAAGAACTTGTACTTGGACTGATGCCAAAGTTTGATTTGAGTTATATAAATTAGTAGTTAGAGTTGTATAAACACTTCATGGGAGTTATAAGAAGTATAAGTTTGAGTTATGCCAACATTTGATTAGAGTTATATGAACTTACAATTAGAGTTGTGTCCCGGCTTGAGATGTTGTCACACTTGTATGAAGAGGTATCTATATATAAGGAATTTGAATTATGACAAACAAGGTTGTTGCGTAATCAATTATTAAGAAGTAACCTAATTGATGAGGGGGGCTTGTTTTTATCATTCCTTAGGCTTGTCCGAAGCTCGGTGAAAGGTTTAAAGAAAGAGTTGATAATGTTAAGGTACTACTCACCAAGTCACCATCATTATCTCTTGCCTACTCAACATTATTTTTCTTCTCTTTCTTATTTTACTCCTTTGGCGCACGGTGGATGTATTTAAAATATTCATCGAGCTCTTGAGGCAAACCGAAAAATGGTCTTTGGAGGCAGATGGATACTAATGAGGTAAGGTAGGATACTTTGCACTTTTTTTTTGGTCTTTGGCTCTTGATTATTTTGAACCACAACCGTCTGCGCGAGCTCGACTTTTAAGTTGGTGATTTCAATGTGAACGATACTTTTATATTAAGTTTAGTTGTGACTATAATGTACTACGAAAGCTAGACTATATGGAGATTCAGTTATAGTTTGTAACACTATTCTGTTTTTCCTATTAGCTTTTTCTATCTATCAAAACTCTGGTACATTGTAAAGGGAAGGACTTGGGGGATTATAGATTCAAAGTGGTTACACTTGTAATACTTGTGTATTAGTGTTAATAGTCTTAAAAGTACACTATCATTGGTAGCCATAAACGATGATCTCCAGATTCATTGATGTCCTTTTAATGTATGTTTCACGGACTTAGGTGCTCAGTTGGTTTTTGTAAATTTTCTATGATTTTGGTTGAAAATTAAGTGTCATGTTGAGGTGACCCTAAACCTATATACTGGATTATTAAGGATCCAACAGATTTACTCAAGGTGAAATGAAGAATATGAGTAACAAAGGTGTTTGTTTGTTCTTTGAGTTGTAGATTGTTAGGATGAATATAGTTGGCCAGTTGGGTGTGAATCATCCAACTGTGCCACATGGTTGCATGAAAGTGCTGCCACAACAAAACTCCCGACACCTAAATTAATAGGTTCCTTTCTCTTGCAGGGCCAGGGGTGTTTAAAACCGAAGCGTTGTACACTAAAACTAAAATTGAAACCTATTAGCTCAAATGGAAGAGCGTTGTGCCATGCACAAGATGTGGGTTCGATTCCCACATAGGTTATGATATGACAATTAGAACCCTAAACATAAAGTAGAAGAAATTAAGTACAATAAGACTCAAGTACACAAACTACAACTGAAATGTCATTATTTTGACTCAAACTAGTGTCATTTTTTTCTTCTTTTATCACATTACCGAGTCGGCCTTAAGAGCAAAATTACATCTATAAGTTGAACAAGACCATGTAAATAAGAAGTGCACAAAGCATATTAAATAATAAGAGCACGTGTGGGAGTCGAACCCACATTTTTGTGTATTTGCACACACAATACTCTACCAATTGAGCTAACAGGCTATCAAATTGCAAGCATAATTCCCATACCGATCAAACACCCTTGAGTCAAGCCAAGTGCCTTAACTCATCATAGAGTAGTTATATTGCCATAACTCTATTGAGACATTGGTATAACTCTAAGGCTATAACTCTACAACTCTAAACAAATGTTGCTATAATTCTAATTCGTACTTCATATAACTGTAAACAAGCATTTATACAACTCTTAAATACTACTTCCTACAACTTTAAACAAGTCTTGACATTACTCTAATTTAGTTCTGATAGCTCTAAACAAGTGTGGACATAACTCTAGTTACTACCCGTAACTTTAAACAAACGTTGCTAAAACCCTAAATACTACGTACTCTTACAACTCTAAAGAAGTATTTGTATAACTCTAATGACTTCCTATAAACTCTAAAAAGATTATGTGTAACTTTAAACAAGCATTGATATACTCTAAAGAAGTATTGCTATAACTCTATTTAGTTCATCCTATAACTCTAAACAAATATTGTTATAACTCTAATTAGTAGTTCCTATAATTCTAAACAAATGTTGGTGTAACTCTCATTAGCACTTCCTATAACGACTCTAGACAAGCATTGGTATGCAGTGGCGGATCCAGGATTTTACGGATGGTGGGTCACCACCATGATTTGAAAATGTGGTTTCCATTGCGGTCGCATAAATGGTAGCGCAGTCGAAACGAAGAAGTTGACGATAGACTGCATCGCAATTCCCATGTTGTGATTTTTTTAATAAGTTTTTTCAAGTGCTATTAAATTTTTGTACTAAATATCATATAACAAGATCATTTCTTAAATCTGTTCCAAATAAGAAATTATTTTAGTCATTACTTTTTTGTTTTTTTTACTTGCAACATATTTCGTTTTAAAAAGTTGCATAATACTTGCAATATTGAATTTTTGGCAATATATTATCTCTTTCTTTCTCCTAATCGGTGGGAGCCGGGTCCTCTTTGTCACTTTTTATTTTATTTTCTAAATTCTCGTGTCATAATATTGCAAATAAAAAGAAAAGCGGAGGAAGTCCATAAAAGATTAAAAAGATCCTAAACATTATATGAATCAAATGTTTCATCCCTTTTGTTATCAAACAAATAAAAAAAGCCTACTACCAAAATGTGTCATAATATTGCAAATAAATAAACATTAATCGGAGGAAGGCTAACATTATCATTCAATAACCTCTTGTATAAAAAGCCTAGCCCTTCCCACCAAAAAAAATCAACTTTTAAAAAGTAACACTATTCTTATTTGATCTAGTAATTAACAATTTACTTTTAAGAAACCTACTACTAAATAGAGTACAAAAGAAAAAGAACCAAAAAAAAAGAGCAAAAGAAAGAACAAAAAAAAAGGAACAAGAAATTACCCCAACCCACGTGCTCCCCATGACCCCATCTATTTAAGTTGCCCTTCTCTCTCTTCCAAAAAAGCCACTGCACATTTTCTTCTTTCTCTCTCTTCTGGTTTCTGCAAAGTGCAAACTTCAAAACTATGGCAATTTTTTTTTTATGTTTCCTCATTTCCACTTCTTCCAGTCAATTGATTATGGCACTGAATCTGTGTTTTTCTCTTCTTCCTTGCGGTTTGACATATCAAAAGCTAGAAATTCTGGGTTTTTTTTTAAAAAAAAAAAACTAAAACTTCATTTTTTTTCTCAGATAATGGTGGGTCACGTGACCCACCATGACTAACCGTGGCTCCGCCACTGTTGGTATGACCCGTAACTACTACTTCCTACAACTCTAAACAAAAGTGTACATAACTCTAGTTACTACTTCCTTTAACTTTAAACAAATGTTGTTAAAATTCTAACTACTACTTCTACAACTCTAAAGAAGTATTGGTATAACTCTAGTGACTAGTTCCTATAAACTCTAAACAAGATTCGGTATAACTCTAAACAAGCATTGCCATAACTCTAAAGGAGTATTGCAACAACTCTGATTAGTTCTTCCTATAACTCTAAAAAATATTGTTATAACTCTAAAGAAGTATTGATACAATTCTAATTAATTCTTCCTATAACTCTAAACAAATGTTGGCATAACTCTAATAGTATTTCTTATAACTCTAAACATGTATCAGCATAACTCTAATTAGTATTTCTTATAACTCTAACTATTCATTCGTACAACTCTAAAGAAGTATTGTCATAATTCTAATTAGTACTTCCTATAACTCTTAACAAGCATTGATATAACTCTAAAATACTACTTCCTACTACTCCAAGTAAGTGTTGTCATAACTGTAATTAGTAATTCTTATAACTTTATACAAGTATGGGTGTACCTCTTCACTACTATATCCTACAACTCTAAACAAGTGGTGCCATAACTCTAATTAATAATTGCTATCACTCTAAAAAAATATTGCTTTGAGCATTAGTTCTTTTTGCAACTCTAAATAAATATTGTTATAACTCTATAACTAAGACTCCAACATCATGAAATAATAAAAGATTGCCATCAAGAAAATGTTGTAGAAACAAACAATAGACTGAAAAAATGAACAACAAATTCGCAAACAACGTATATTTGCCCAACTTACAAGCAATCATTTTCGAGTGCAATACTCAAGGAACTATGAAAGAAACATGATTATGGAGAAGCAAAGAAAAATTCGCCAACAACGTATGAAGAAGCAACAAATTTTCGCAGAACGAAAAAAAAAAAAAACTCCACCAAATTTTCGAAAAGAGAAGCATACAAATTTCTGAAAATAATCTAACCTTCATGCGATGTGGTAATTGACTCCATGAAATTTCTGGGCAAAAGGAGATGAAGGAGAAAAGATCATGTGAGAAAAGAGAAAAGAGGAGGAGATGAAGGAGATGAAGCATACAGTTGGAGGTGGTGTTTTTTTTTCGACGTACGAGTTGAAGGTGAAAAGAGGAGAGAGAAAATTAGGTTTGAAGGGATGATTAAAGGTAGTTTAAAGTTAATATTAGTTTTTAAATCTTGGCCGTTGATAGGATCTAATCTAAGGGCAGTGATTCTTTCTCATTTCTCACCTAATTTGCCTTCTCACATGATCTTTATATATATATATATATATATATATATATATATATATATATATATATATATATATATATATATATATATATATATATATATATATATATATATATATATATATATATATATATATATATATATATATATATATATACGTTCTGAAATAAGTGAAATACTTACTTATTTTAGAACGGGGGAAGTATGAAATATGCATAAACTTATAACATATATGTATAAACTTATAAGCTAATAACTAATACGTTTAAACTGATAACAAATATGCGTAGACTAATAATAACTATGCATAAACTTAAATGGGTGTCTCATCTAATACCTCTTCTATGTATAAATCTCACTTGATCATATTCTTTTACTAGTATGTAGAAACAAAATTTATCGTGTACTTTGTATTGAATTTGTCTTAATGTGTATTTTTAAATGTAAACTTTTTATATTTTTTTACTAATTGGTAAATATAGATATTAGTTGTCAAAGTTGTTGCCGACTAAGGAAGAGCTAGACGTTGTAATGTTTAAAGTTATCCATTGTCAATAGGGAAAGTCAAAGTGAATCAATTAACTAAAAAAAGGAGGATTATCATTTATGAAATATGTTTTTTTAATATAAAAAACTGTTCATTATCATTCAAAATCTATTTTCTATGCTATTGGCATGGAGTTTGCAGGAGACTGATCTCTTTGTACCTTTATATTGTCTACTTGTTAGAGCTCCTTTTGCCATTATCTTTTCGTCTATGGAATCCCTTGTTCACATGATGTTATCTGAAAGGCTAAAAAAGAACCTGAAAACATCTCTGTTTGATCAAATCCATGCTATAGTTAAATTCCATATCTGTATGCATGCTATGGCTTGTTGTGCTATAAATAAACATATTAATTGGGATTTGTGTCACTAAGATATGGCATAATTCCAGATTCATTATTATGCTTTATTAGGAAAAAGAGAATTTCATAATTTTGTCTCTCATTATTGCTAGATTTTGTCAAATCAACTCAGCACGCATGGTTTAGGAATTGCTATTCTATCCGTGTACATTTTGGCTGGAAAAAAATGAAGGTAATTAAAAAAAAGTTATAGATGATATGAATTATGAAGTATTATGTGTATAAAGAGGGGAAATCATTAGCCTCATTTTGAGATTAAAAGTTACCCACCACCTTCTAGGGTATGTATTATGGTTATGATAACCCCAAAATGAGAATAATAGTTTCCCTTTAGCTTCCATCTTCCCCTCTACTTCATCACTTCTATTACCACCTAAATCCATATTCATTTTCTTTCATTTTATCTTCATTACCCCCTTAACGTATTACTTATAAACCAAAACTACCTTAATAATGACGACGTTAATGCATTATAGTGTAAATTTGTAAGCAAAATCTTATCTGAGTAGCATCGCTCCTTTACTCTAAAACATCAAATATATTCATGAAAATTTATTACCATTCCTTAACATTTTGGAATGTGATATTTATTGGTAATAAATATTTATGGAAAAAAAACAAGAACCTTTTTTGTTGATTTATGAGAACCTTAATTTTATTCTTTTCTTGTATGAAGAGTA
The DNA here is from genome assembly GCA_947648045.1 of Beta corolliflora. Classification (NCBI taxonomy): domain Eukaryota; kingdom Viridiplantae; phylum Streptophyta; class Magnoliopsida; order Caryophyllales; family Amaranthaceae; genus Beta; species Beta corolliflora. The sequence continues at coordinate 336,396 of CANSZD010000333.1, forward strand.
ATAAAGTACATTGAATTATACAAAATATCCAACCCCAAGTTTTAAGTACCATGTCTTAAGAGTTATTACTAATGCGCTTACAACCATCTACTCCTCCGTCCCATAATATAACGGGTGCATAGTATAAATTACGCGACAATTAGATAGTTGTATCGCTCTTGTAAATCAAAACTTTGTGAAATAAAAGCAAGATTATAATACTATTAGGATGGGTAGAGGCCATCTAGCTTGCTTAATTGGTAAAGTCTTTTAGAGTTGGCACTGGCACTGAGATCGAATCCTATCTCATGTCTTATATCAGCTGTGTTTAGGCATTTCATTCACACTAGAAAAAGCTATTAGGATAGAACCAACAAGGACTAAGGAGTCGTCGATGTCGGTACATTTGAGCCACGGCAAATAGCAGGGAAGCTGAAGAGGAAGCAATTCTAAGAGACAAAATGAGAATGAATCAAAGAGTCTCGTGATAACTGCAATCACTGACCAGTCTCTCTTTCTTCTTCACCACTCTCTTGACTCTGACACTCATCACTCGTAAATTCCAATTCCACGTCTAATCCAATGCACAACTAAATCGAAATCCACAAATTATATTCCCTTCCTTTTAAGTTTTAACTCTCATCACATTTTTCTCTATAGCTTCTTACAAGTAGTACATTTTTTGCAGGCGCATGCACTACTCATTCAAATCCATGGGAAAGTTCCTTCAGAGTTTTGCAAGTTTCTGGATCAAACTATTTGCTTTCTATATTAACACTATTGTCAAATTATTCATGTTCTTTTCATTTATTTATGACTTCTATAAATGTAAATATATATGGGATTTAGAAAGATTTGTAGTATTTCATAATTGGGAAAAGTAAGAAAACCGTTGTTTAACATGAAAATCATTACTTAGGAGATAATCTATCAAACCAATATGTTTATGATTTCTTAAGAAAAGAGTAAAATATCATTCAACTTCAGCAATATGATCTCAGACAACCATATTTACTGTATGTCCGTATCACACCCAACGTTATCTTTCATGACTTGGTCCACAACTATCAGCATTATTTTGCTGCGTGCGAGCCACCAAACTTAATTATCAACACTCATGTGTTTACTCACACTTAGCTTGGTTGTGCACCCATCCACACCACAATTGATGTTTATATTACATATATAGTTTAGGTCTCACACATCATCTCTTGAAATGTTTCCCATGCAATGAGCCTATATCCTATGTATAAGTGTTATTTACTGAGGTTCAGATCATTTCACAGAGAGAAAATATAGAGAGAGAAAGTAAAAATGTGTTTGTTATTTCAGAGAATGAAATCTTACAACTACAACAGCTATTACAAGAGGATTTATATACCCATAGAGCAGCACATGCCTAACAATAATTTATAACAACTATAACAAACTTAACAACCTATTTAACAAACTCTAAATAGAGCAATAGGAAAATTTGTAGTGAAACTAATTATCCAATACCCCCTCAAGTTGGGAGATGCTTGGATGAGGATCGGAAGGATCAAATAATCCCAACTTGGAGAGAAGATGATTAAAACGAGGAGCAGGGATAGACTTAGTAAACACATCTCGCTAGTTGAGATTTAGTAGGTAGATAGGATAATTGCAGCAAACCTTCTAGTACTTCATCCCTTGTAAAATGATAATCGATCTCTATGTGTTTTGTCCTATCATGAAACACATGATTCTTAGCTATATGAAGGGCACTGGTTGTCACAAAACAAAGTGACGGAGCTTCAAATTTGTGACCCCAACTCTTCTAACAATCTGACTGTCCAAGTCACCTCTGAAGCTGCAGAAGCCATGGCCCTGTACTCAGCTTCAGAGGATGATTTGCTGACTATACCTTGTTTCTTAGATCTCCAGGAGATTGGTGAATTACCAAAAAGAAGGATATAACCTGTAACTGATCTTCTGGAGTCTGGACAGGCTGCCCAATCTGAGTCTGAAAAGGCTTTTAATTGCAGCTGATCATTGCCTTTGAGTAAAATACCTTGCCCAATAGTGCCATTAATAAATCTGAGAGTATGTGTCAAAGCAGCTAAATGAGAAGTCCTAGGCTGCTGCATGAATTGACTGAGAGACTAAACTGCATAGGCTAGATCTGGTCTAGTGTTGGTCAAAAAATTGAGCTTGCCAACAAGAGATCTGTACAATTCTGGATTAGGTAGTAACTCACCATTATCGACTTGGAGTTTAATATTCAATGGTAGAGGAGTAGTGCTTTTCTTGACAAATCAAGACCACGAGAAAGTAGCTCCTTAGTGAACTTTTTGTTGACTAAGTAAAATGCCCTCTGATAGGTAGCCCACTTCTATACCTAGAAAATAGTGAAGAATGCCTAGATCTTTGATACTGAAGGACTAATGCAAGTAAGCTTTTAAGGCATTAAGAGATGTAGAATCAGTACCAGTCAAGATGATATCATCAACATAGACTGCTGCTATGGCAATGTGTTGATCTGATTGTTTAATAAACATGATGTAGTCATTTTTAGACTGTGTAAATCCTTGATTAGTGAGAGCACTAACAAGCTTAGCAAACCATTGCCTAGAAGCTTGTTTAAGTCCATAAAGATACTTTTTAAGTTTACACACTTTATTGAGAGGATTAGGAACACCAGAGGGGACTTTCATGAAAACTTCTTCATGCAAATCTCCATGGAGAAATGCATTATTAACATCTAACTGGTATATGGGCCATCTTTTACTTGCTGTAAGAGCTATAATGCATCTGATAGTAGGCATTTTCACAACTGGGGAGAATGTTTCCTCATAATCAATGCCATACCTTTGATTGAATCCCTTAGCTACTAGCCTTGCTTTGCATCTTTCTAGGGAGCCATCAGATTTCAGCTTCACTTTGTAAACCCATTTGTTGCCTATGGGTTTCTTGCCTGGGGGAAGGTCAACTAAGTCCCATGTATCATTGTCATGTAAAGCTTGTATTTCCTTGTTCATGGCTGCAACCCATTCTGGTTTACTGGCTGCTTCATCATAAGAAACGAGCTCTTGAATCATAAGAGAAGGAGAAGCAAGAAATGCTTTATGTGATCCTGGATAGGAAGATGCTGCAACTAAGTTGCACCAATGATTGGTGGAAACTGTTTGTGTAGCTGTATGACAATGATAGTCTTTGAGGTAAGAAGGTGGATTATGAGATCTAGAAGAATGTCTTAGGCTAGTAACAGGTGGAGCAGGGATAAATTGACTGAGATCAATGAGATCATCAACACCAATGTTAGGAGGAGAATCTAATGATGATGGGATTGGAGAAGAAGAATGAATTATCTTTGGGTGAATTAGGAGCGAAACAGGTGGGTTGTAAAATAGGAGTGTCGTTGCTAGAAGATGAGGAAGAAGAAGTGTTGGTTGTAGAAATTGATGAAGTGGTGGAGAAATCTTCATCAAATTCATCACAAGTGGAAGCAGGAACAAAAATAGGATCATCATGACCATTAGTGATCTGAGATTGAAGATGGAATGTAAAATGTCTTTCATTGAACACAATGTCTCTAGAAACAATGACTTGGTTTGTAGATAGATTAAGCACCTTATAGCCCTTTTGAGTAATGGAATAGCCTAGAAATACACCACCGAGTGGGCTCTAGGATCAAATTTAGACATGTGTGCCTTCACGGTAGACACATAACACAAGCATCCAAAAGTCTTGAGATGATCTAGTAGAGGAGGTTTAGAAAAAAGCTTCTCATAAGGTGTGATAAATTGAAGTCTTTTGAGTGGCATCCTGTTGATAAGGTATGCAACACAAACCACACAATCTCCCCAAAACCTTCTTTGGTACTTTGGAATGAAACATGAGTGCTCTTGCAGTTTCTAACAATAAATGTCTATGCTTCCTTTCCACAGTTCCATTTTGTTGAGGTGTATGAGAGCAACTAGTCTGGTGTACTATGCCCAAACTTTCATAGACTTTTTTCATATCACCCTCTCCTAGCTCCTTGGCATTGTCAGATCTCACACAAAGAATTTTAGCATTAAATTGTGTGGCTACATATTGACAGAAAGCTTGTAATATAGGTACTACATCAGTCTTCAATTTAAGTAAATGCACCCATGTAAATCTTGTAAAATCATTAACTATTGTCAAGAATTGATTACAACCTGTGTGTGTTTTGGATCTATATGGACCCCAGACATCAATATGAAGAAGTTTAAAAGGTTTAGTTATATGTATGTCACTAACAGGAAAAGGTTTCCTAGTTTGTTTGGCAGCAGGACAAACATGACAAACAATATCATGATAACAAGCTTTAACATCACACTCAGGAATAACATGTTTTATTTGTGAAAAAGGTAAATGCCCTAGCCTAAGGTGCCAGAGTTTAGCAACATCAACAACAGACAAACAAGAAGATGTATTTACGAAGAAACATTTGACATAGGAGAAGATCTTTGGACTCTTCAACATTGTAGAGTCCTGCTTTCAGATTACCAAGAAGCATTGAGGGACCTGTCAGAGAGTGGTCCTGGACAAAACATTGAGTGTGAGTAAAAGTGATTTGCCAATTAAGGTCTTTACACAGTTTATGAATGGAGATAAGATTGAAATAAAAATCAGGAATGTGTAAAACATTGTGTAGGGTGATGTTTTTGTTAAGGTGAACTCGACCCTATGTGTTTTAATCGGGATTTTTACTGCCATCCGGTATTGTAATGGTGTAATTTGGGTCACACACGGGTTGATAATCATGAAATATGTCCAAGTTAGAACAAATGTGGTATGTGGCCCCACTGTCTAACAACCAGCTAGTATTAGTGTAGGACACAAGACAATAAGTACCTGCCATCATTGCTTGTACGTCCAGTTGATTGTTGTTGTTTGTTCAGGAGACTCATAAGCTGATTGAGTTGCTCTACTGAAATAGAATCAGGTTTCAACTCTTGTGTGTCAACTGATGTCTCTGGTGTCACCATTGCTGCAACTCTTTTCTCTTTGAATCCTTTAAAACCAGGAGGAAAGCCATGAACCTTGAAACATCTTTCCAAGCTATGACCTGGAATCTTGCAGTGAGTGCAGTAGTAATTGGACCCTGGCCTCTTGTTGCCTGTAATAGACTGTGTTCTATTGTTCTGGCCATAAGGTTTCTGAAAATTGTTGTTGTAAGGCTTGTAAGTCCTTCCTCTGTCAGCTATGAAAGCCAGTGGTTCAGTGTTAGTAGACATCTGAGCAATCTCTTTATGTCTCTCTTCCTGAGCAAACATTCGGTATGCCTGAGAAACTGGAGGTAATGGCTGATTCATGAGTATGTTGCCCCTTATAACAGAGAAACTCTCATTGAGTTTCATCATAAAGTGAATGAGGCGATGCTCTTGGTCTCTTGTGAGAACATTCTGTGTCAAATTGCAGGTGCACTTGTTGCAAGTGTAGTAAGGTAATGGATGTGCATCATGCAACTCATCCCAAAGTCCTTATATCTCAGTGTAAAATTCAGACACACTTGAAGAACCTTGGCTAATTTCAGACAACTTTTGTTCAATTGAATAAACCTGTGCCATTGAGGAATATCCAAACCTATCTTCCAAGTCCTTCCATATTTCTCTTGCTGTATTAAAGAATAGTATACTCTTCTTGATGGAATGATCAAGTTTAGACAACAGCCATGAAATTACAAGACTATTACAGCGCTCCCATGCTGTATAATCATTGCTACTTTTATCAGGAATTTCTAGACTTCCATCAACAAAACGCAATTTATTTTTAGCAGATAAAGAAATCATCATAGATCTCTTCCAGTCACTAAATCCAGTTCCATTGAATTTCACAGAAACAATTTGTGTTGAATTAGCATCCGATGGATGAATGTAAAAGATACTTGTAGGATCTTGATTAGGTTGAAGAGTTGGAGTTTCGGATACAGAATTTTCAGATTCAGGCATTTTGATGAAGAATTGAGAAGATGAATTTCAGGATAAAATGATAATAAAACGAAATTGATGAATTCAGATGAAAAGATGATTGAGGAAATGGCTTGAGTTTTCAGTTTTGCATACTATCAAACACTTGATGTGCATATTTCAATGGATGAAGATTATGAGTAATCAATCAATTCGGATTTACAAATCTCAGTTAGAAATCAACAATTAAAGATTGATCTCACTAATTTCAGCAATAAATTTTGAGAAATCAGACCTCAATTTCGGATCAACGATTCAGAGAAAAGAAAGGATCAATCAAGAAATTTCAGGATGAATCAAAACACGATGATTCAGATTTCATATAGTTTCAACAAGAAATTTCAGCTAAATTTCAGTAGAAACTGAGGAGAAACGAGAAAAAAACGAGATAAATTTAGGAATAACAACACCTGATTTCAGCTGCAAATTGTTTTGGATTCAATGATTCTTCAGAGATATTTGCAGAATTCCAGAAAAATTGAAATGATTCAGCTCTGATACCATGTTATTTACTGAGGTTCAGATCATTTCACAGAGAGAAAATATAGAGAGAGAAAGTAAAAATGTGTTTGTTATTTCAGAGAATGAAATCTTACAACTATAACAACTATTACAAGAGGGTTTATATACCCATAGAGCAGCACGTGCCTAACAATAATTTATAACAACTATAACAAACTTAACAACCTATTTAACAAACTCTAAATAGAGCAACAGGAAAAGCTGTAGTGAAACTAATTATCGATCCAATAATAAGACTCATAAGTTCCTAGTACTTCGTAACCAAAATAAGGAAATTAAAAAGTATACAAGGTAGCTAGCTTAGAAGGAGAGTAAAAGAAACAAAGAGATGCATAATTAGATGGTTCAAACTATCATTCAAGTATATAGGTCATCACCATTGTTTCTCGGCAAAATTGGCCTCAACACCCTGTACTATAGCTTGGGTGCACCCAACACCACCAACTACGACTAGTAGCCTAAACACCACCAACTACGGGGTGGGGTGCAGTCCGTACCACTAACTACGGGGTGGGGTGCAGTCTGTACCATAAAAACCCACCGTCATCGGCAACATTTTAGGCTTCCGACCTCGGTTGGTGGGGTGCAGTTTGTACCATAAAAACCCACCGTCATCGGCAACATTTTATCGGCAACATTTTAGGCTTCCGGCCTCATTTATGGTACGGAATGCACCTCACCCCCATAGTTGTTGGTGTTTAGGCTACTAGTCGTAGTTGGTGGTGTTGGGTGCACCCGAGCTATAGTTCAGGGTGTTGAGGCCAATTTTGCCTTGTTTCTCCAAGTTGAGATTACATAGTGAATTATCATCTAATTATGTTTGAGTTTTTTAGACACACTCAATATGTTAGTAAGGTGTTTAATGCTATGAATTCTTCTCCTTTAAGTTCTAAAGCAAATAAACCTTATCTTAGGTCTCACTCTTGGGGAGCTAGAAGTATAGCTCATGCTGAATTATTACTTTGGAAAGGCTGCAGCTGGAAAGTGGGTAATGGTCGAAGAACACGTGCGTTTTGTGACCCTTGGGTTGACAATGTTATTCAGGAAGCTAATTCTTCCATCACCGTACATCAAGCTCAATCTCGCTATGGTTAGTAAATTCATTTCCACTTGCGCCTTTTCCTAAATGGAACACACCTATGGTTCGTCAATTTTGTTGCTTCAAAGATGCACAAAATATTTTAAGCACTGAGCTTCCTCAACAAGATGAGCAGGATGTAATGGTGTGGAATAATCATAAGTCTGGTTCCTTTACTACTAAAACGGGCTATGCTTTTATCTCCTCTACTCAGTTGAATAAGGTTTTTCCTCAACACCCTACCTCTCCCTTTTACAAGTTTATCTGGCATCTCAATATTCAACCCAAATGGAAGTTGTTCTTATGGAAAATCAGCTATAAAGCCCTTCCTCCCAGATTTAATCTTGCTACAAAAGGGGTCATTTCTAACTTTGCTTGTCCTTTTTGTCAAAATGATGAAGAAGATGATATTCATCTATTTCGTATGTGTCCAAAAATCCAAAATTTATGGATGAATAGTAAGCTTGCTATTCAATCAAATGTAGACGAATCCATTTCGATGAAAGATTGGATTTGCTCGTATATCCAAGCTATTTCCACGGTCGGGTTGGTCAACGAGTATCAAAATCTCTCGAATTTGTGGCTCACTTATGGGGTATACGGATTGCTCGAAATAATTCCATTTTTCGAGGTGTTAATCCTTCGGAGATTCAGATCCAAGTTTCAATTGCTGTGGCTAATACTCAACATGTCAGATATGTGGAGTTATTTACAAAAACATCTTAGATTTCTCCATCCTCCGGAGTCTATGCAGGCTTGTCCCCTAGGTTTCATGCTGCTTCATTTGGGCCAATCCTCATCTGGGACTGCGTATAATATCATTCAAGTTGATGGTTCCCGGGACAAAAATTCAAAACGAGCAGGAGCTGGTTGGTTTATGGATGCCACTGATCAACACCAGCAGTTCTCTGGTGGTGGTATTTTTCTTGCTAAAAATGCCTTACAAGCTGAGGTTCAAACGCTTGTTCTATGTCTTCAATGGATCATTCAACATGATTTTAGCTCTGTTAAGTTCTTAACAGATTCCAAAGGTAGTATCCAACTTTTAAAGGACAAAGATTCAACTAATTCGGCTCTTCGATGGACGATCCAACATATATATTCTCAAATTGGCGGGTTCACTTTCTTTATGTATGGTTTGTAAGGTCTCTAGAGACCAAGTTAAAGGTACTCATGACTTAGCTAGAATCTATCGTTCTTCTCCTTGATTTCATTTTAGGTTAGTTGTAGCTCTTGTCAAAAAAAAAAAATCTTAGAATTGCTTAACTTATCATCACCATTGTTTCTCCAAGTTGAGATTACATAGTGAATGCCTCTAAATTGTAGATAGAGATAACTAGAGGAAATAGAGAAATTATTTATATACTGCCTATAAAGTATAAAGTGTAGATTATATGTGAAATAGAGAAAATGTTACATATCTAATTGTAAAATTGAGATATCGTCACTCACTATCTACCCATTCTCCCATGTACTAATATGTAAGAGAAACATTTGTATCTAATTTTTAGATATCTAACAAAGTAAAGGTGGAAAAAGTATAATTTGTTCTTTTAGCCAAATGTATTAGACTAAATACACATATGAGCTTTTTGCGTAATTCCTCCCCAGGAGCAACAAAAGCCTAATTCCTCTCCAAGAGCAACAAAAGATTGTTCTTATGATGACCAAATCAAAATTGAATTACATTTTATTCAAGATTAGTAATATCTTGTACAACATCTGTCATTTTTCATGTGACATCAATAACTTAGTAAACATGACGATTTATTATACAATATTACTATTTCATTAAACAACATTAAGTTTTTTTCTAAATCTTCTTTTTAAGAAATAACTTATTTTGTTTATTTAATTGTCAAATTAGTATGAATATTATTCATTCCTCAAGGGTTGGAACTATTTCTCAAACACATACTACTACTTAGATTATTAAAAAATTACTTCTTTTGTCTATATTTACTCGGTACAATTACTCTTACGCAAGAATTTAGGAGACGGGTGAGTAGAATGACAAATATTGAAGAATTATATGTGGAAAAATGACAAAAATAAATGAAAAATATTAATATGTTTATACTAGTGACAAGTTAAAGAGAGATTCACTTATAAAAACTGTAGCTTATTTAAGTTAAAAAGGAGTAGACAAATTACAAATCATACAAATGGAATGCCAATGGAAGGACATTTTCATTCCATATAAAGACACAACATAAGTGCAGGATAGCTGCCAAGATATTTTGAGCACGTCACTTTTGTCTCATATCTCTTTTCATAATTTCACAAATGTTTTTTTAAGACTGTAGTACTTTTATTTCACTATAAAAGCCAACCCACACTCTAAAATCATCAATAAATTTATAAATCCTCCCACTTCACTTACACTTTAGAGCGAGAAAAAGGCAAAGAAATGGCATGTTGTAGCAAAATTAAGGTGCAAAAGAAGAAGGCTTTCCGTAGAAAACTCCACATTCTTCGAGATCTTATCAACTCCAACTCGGTATAATAATACTTCTACCATTTATATAGTTATTATTTGATGATAATAATAACATTATAGTCCAATCTCTTTACTTCATACCATTTTTGTTTTTAAGTTGCAATATTTAATTATTTTAATACACTTATTAAAAAGGAAAATGTTGCATATATATTTGTAATTTGAGAGACTAGTTATTATAAAGTAAAAATATCGATAACTGAGGATAACAAATAATTTGAACATAAACACATGAGACATGACACAAATAATTTGCTATTTTTTGCCTTTATTATTATTCTTATGGAAAATAATGTCTCCAATATGCACCTACTAGATGCTAGCTAACTTTTTTGTTATTTTATTTTCTAAATAAATTTTTAATCTTACTTTGTTGTATAAATTATATATAAAATAATGCAGAATAAGACTAGCTCAATCATAATCGATGCCTTCCTCTACATATCTACCTTGACAATGAAGCTAGAAGAGCTTAAGAGAGAAAGTATGAACCACATGAAGAAGCATATTCATCATCAACTTCCTTTATTGGTTAAGTTCTCTTCTACTATATCACTAATTGCTTCCTTTCTTTTAATCTATCTATGAAGCACGGAAATCTCTATTATTTAACGTTTTCAATTTATGCAATGTTTCCATTCTTGAAATCCTTTTATGCTAATAATAAAAAACAACGTACATGAGTTTTATTTCGTAATCAACACATCAGTTGTTTCCGTACTACATACCTTTATTAGTAAGAAGACACCAATTATTTGTTTCTTTCTTATGATTAAGTACTAATTATGGAAAAACTTGAACTTTGAACAGGAAGTACACGTAGAAAAGGAAGGAGAAAATGGATTCAAATTGAACGTTACAAGTGAGAAAGGAAAGGATAATCTAGTTCATATTTTAGAAGCATTTGAAGAGATGGGGATTAATGTTATAAATGCTAGGGTTTCATGCAACACTCATTTTGCCATGGAAGCTACACTTGAAGTTAATACTCATCATAATGTTGATGATAATGTTGATCACAAAGTAATGGATCCAAGTGTTTTGACTCAAGTTGTACTTAAAGCTATTGAGAGAAGTGGTAGTAGTTAAGGAGATAAAATGTAACGTATCTTTTGCTTGGAATTATTCACATGTAATTATATGTCACTTGCACTTTTTAGTTCACGGATTTCTCAGTTCACTTATTAGTTATTAGCTAGCTATTTAGAAAGGAATCTTCAATCTTGAGAGCTTCGAACATTTCATGATATATTTTTCTATCTTATCTTTAACCTAGCAATGTTTACTCCAATGTCGCATGAGTTTTAGAGTTCGAATAATCGAATGTAATAATTTTTACGTACCAAAATCCCTCTATTTGTTCTGATGTCAAAAAAAAAAAAAAATCCCTCTATTTGATATAGGAGCTAAATTTTGGTGATGCGATGATTATGCACATGTTTAGGCAGACAAATTCAAAGCCCATCTTCTCTCTATATTAAGCCCACTTTTAGGCTTAGAAAAATAAGAACTACCAAGCTCACTGCAATACTCAACCATGATACGGGGGCGGATTTAGGGGTACAGTGGGTACAATTGAACCCCATTCTTAAAAAAAAAAGAGAGGAGAAAATAGAAAGGCCAAAAAATAATAATTTGGATTGAACTAAATCGAAGCTTAATTTGTTTGAATTTAAAGCTGAACTAAATATGTGAGAAGAAACTAACTAATCCGGATTTCCATTAATTCAATCCGAAAAGAACCGGGCCATTACTTCAACCATCGCAATGGCATATGTGGTACTATACTCACTCACACTTGGTGGTTGTGCAAAAATGACCTATGATCTGTGACCTAGTACTATGCTCGGCCCATTAGTTATTAGAGGAGGGAGACCATATTACTCATATCAATTTGGACCAAAAAAATTTCACAATTTTTTACTTCTTTTTCTAAAAGCAACAATCTTTTTGACTTACGGGCGTTTCGTATAATCAATGTAAACGGAATGGAAAGAATTTGGATAAGGAGGGAAAATAGAGATAATAAGCATTCAGTTAATAGTTGTTTGGTATCACAGTGGAATAGAAAGCAAGTGAGAGGTTTATGATTGATGAAAGAAACGTAATTTGTTTCATTATTAGTTTGATAAGGGTAACAAATGGGGGGATTATGTTACTCTCCGGAAACGGTATTTGTTACTTACATGGTCATACCAAACAATTAGATATGGAAACGCTTATTTGAATCCGTTTCCTACATCAAATTTTTCCACACCAAACACCCTCTTAATTTCTACAATTCCCTACAAATAGGGGGTCGAGACCCAGTTCATTTTCACGGCTTTACACTTGAGAATCCGAATTCTCTTGTTTAAAAGTCTCTCGCATCATAATACCATAACTTAAATTTGAAAGTTCCATTCTAAGATCAAGAATCTACTTTAAAAACCTAGATATAACTTATGAGGGTTCTATTTCTATTTTTATTTATTTGTTATTTATTTTGATTGTTTTTGTTATTAGTAGTGAAATTTTCATGATGTAGTTTTAGTGATCATTAATCTTTGTTACTATCTCTTGTATAGGCTAACTATGGAATACTAAAACATACTGACGCCTAATAAGAGAAGGTAACTTGGGCAACATGATATCCTTGTAATATGATGCTTAACTCACACTTCTGCACCCTTAACTAGTCAATATTTGTTGATAATCAATCTTGTTAGTATAGTAGATTTCAAGGGTGTTAATATAACTTTTTGTGATTTTATAAATTATAATAAACATATTGAATCGGCTCGTGCAAATTAAGGCCAATTTTGGGTGCATTTGAGCTCTTGGCTTAGTTCGTATTCTCATCCTCGAAAGTTTCATTATCTCGGAGGGGAACTTTCGTTGGATTTGCCATTTCCTATGTCCCATTTTTGTCCTTCTGTGGAATTTAAAAAGGTTTGGAAGTCTTCGCTTTAAAACTTTGTTATTGACGACTCCTGTTCATAATTCATATGCATTCCATCGAATTGCACAAAATCATTCCACACGTGTGGCAAAAATAGGTTGTTTCGTATGCCTACGGGCTACAACAATACATAATTTTTCTTGGCTTTAATTTTGTCCCTTTTTTTTAAGCGAAAAGTCATTCATTCATTGAAGTCATACGACATCTACAATAGAGATCAAATCCTAATAAATACATATCAATTTGAAATAAACATAATTCTAATATGGCAAAACCATGATCGTTGAGGAGATCTAACGGCGAAGAAAACCTACGTCTTTTCCATCGCCGTCGATGCGGCCTTACGCAAGGGGGTATATCGATCTATTGTAGTTTTGAAGAACGTAGAACCAAATTTAATTAAAGCGATTGTAAATGAAGAAGCGATTTGTTGCGGCCTCGCACAACTTCCAATCAACAAAGCAACCTTCAACTTAAGTCTCCGGATCTTGGATCTATACCCAAACACACAAAAGCACATAACAAATAAAACCACCATGATAAACATGGAGAGACTAGATCCCAACAAATTAAAGAGGGACAAACTAACCCCATACGGGGGACAAAAGCCATCACAAAGGATAGATAGAATCTCTCGTAAAGATGGACTAATTTATTGAATAGACTAAGAAAATAAATTAAAAATTGAAATAGAGAGAGAAAAGGGGCTTACCAGGGACAATAATATCCATGGCGGCCTCTAGTTAGATTTACCTTGAAGAGAGAGAGAGAGAAAAGAAAGGAGGAAACGGCTAGGGTTTCTTTTGAGGAAGTTACGTTCTTGGCTTTTGTCCTAATCGTCTAAATGCCAACCTACTTTATCTCGATCCAATGCGGAATGAAATATCGTGGCCGGCCATAGCCAATGTTGCCGCACAAGTTGCATACGTAGCCTACTCATTGAGTTCCATTTTCCTTAGAGCAAGACCTTGTTGTTTACTACAACAATGTATGTGCAGCTTACATGCATAGCAATCTAGTAATTAAGTGTAATATAAAATCTCTGTTTCTTTTTAATCTACTTGACTTTCACACTTGAGTACTTGACAATGCATAACTTTGACCATCAAAATTTGTAATTACGAGTAAATAAAAATTATAAAAAAGTTGACATTTAATTTGGAAAAATATATGTAAAGACGAATCTAATAAGATCCCACTTGATTTATAATTTTCCTTATTTATAAATTACAAACGGTTATCGAAAGTGAAATATGTGAATAGTCTTAGAAACATAAAGTGTCTAGGTAAAAAAATCTGGAGGGAGTATGAAGTATGTAGAAATGGTGTTCGTTTTGTTGGGAAATGGTCATCCTTGGACACACTAAAGTACTACAAGTTCCATTTGAATGTTCCTTTTATCCATTATGAACATTCACCTAACTTTCTCTTATTATGACTGCGGGGATATAATATAAATATATATAAGTAAATATCTTATGCACAAATAGTCATAGATGTATTTCCTTTCATGTAAATACAAACATTGAGCCAATAATCAAATCCTACGTGTAGTCTTTTTAAATTTTATAAACAAAATCATAAAAACCAGAGCTAGCTCTCAAGAACTCTGAATTTATTTTGGAAAGTCCATAAATTTATTGGATAATACTAATAGTAGTAAATAATTACGTACAAAAAATACTACGTAAAAAATTCAATGAAAAGTCTGCATTCTTTTCCCGCCCACCTCAAATGATACAACTCCACTGCATACAATGCTCATCAAGTTGTACATTCTGTTTGTGATTTTAGCAGGATCCTTGGGATTAGCAATTGTAATGTCGTTTTTGCAGAATATATTAAACAAATGGTGGGAACTCTTACATTCAAAGCAATGGCATATTGGCATATGTTATTGTTACTACTAATCATTAAGATTACAAATGGACATATCGTACTCATCTTTATAACGGAACGCAAGAAGAAGAACTGATTTCAAGATGATACTTCTATATAATAACTGTGAATCTATGAGGAAAGTTCCTTTTGCTTTCTTAAGACTATACTAGTAAGAATATGAGATTAAATGGCACAAGTTACGTTTTGTGATTGATGAGATAATGATAGTAGTAAAGAGTCTGCTTCTATGTTTTTGTTAGCTTTAATATGCTTTTTGCAATAATTTGTTTTGTACATGATAATTATAGTTTACAGTAATTGTACTCATGTCATGCATAGTGAAAATCAGAACCAGTAACATGTTAAGTTGTCTTCGTATGTATGAAAAGCCTTGTTATGCATCTCTTTTCTATAAAAAAATAAGAGTGCGTCTTGGGTGTAACTAGGGCCGTCTTAAACATTTCGGGGGCTCTATTCTAATCTTTAAAATGAGGCCCTAATACAACTAAATGTGCGATAATTAATATTTTATTTTATTATTTGGCACAAGTATTTGATACAAGGAAAAATTAATGGTAAACTATCTAACCCATAAATTTGAACCGGAGAAAAATGGATAGATATTGCAAAAGTATATGTGTAGACGTGTAGGCGACGGGAGCATTCTCATCTCATATTCCCATTCCCATTTCATATTTGGCAAACGATAAACAACAAACTAAAGTCACAATATCAACACTTTCACTACTAATCCATTAGTGCTTTCAAAAAATAATTATCTTTTAAAATCTTATAACTATATGGGAAAACTAAATGCATTTGCAATAGTTGTGACAATTGCATTATAGTCATGAATTAGGTGAGGCTACAAAATATACCCAGAACAAAAATAAAAAATTGGAGACTGTTTCAGAAACTTGTGCAACTAATTACATAAGAAATTACACCATGTTTAATCAAACAGAAAAAAATACACAGTTGCACACTAATGAACAACAAGAATAGAAAACTGCATACGAGATTGAAGTCTGCTTCTAATTGTGGAATAGTTTCAAACAAAAATGCGGGATTTTACGCAAATTATCGGTGATGCAATTGAAGTCTTGAAATTGCCCGGATTGGAGTATGGAGGACTAGAGACTTGGAGAGTACTTCAAATCAATCAAATAGTTGAATGCGAATTATTTATTTCCACTAAAATTCTGATTTGTATAATATATGGTTGTTTGAGAAATTATTGAGATTGGGTGGAAATACATAGGGGATAATAAATTTAGCCTTTTGACATAGAAAAGCTTGGTGATATCTTTCCATTAACTGTAATTCTTGGCTTGATTTCATACCCGTTGTGATTGAGAGAGGAAGGGGGAAGATTGAAAGTATTAATGGAAACTTTGGTTAAAGCAGGGAAATTAATGACAGTCACAGAATAATAGAATATAGAAACTCTAATTTTTTATGAAAATTGATAATTAGAGGAGGAGAAAAATCTGGAGAATTAAATGGAGTTTAATGGAAGGTTGAGAAAATTAAAAAGCATATCTGAAGGCAGAGAATAGAGATGAAGCGTTTTTTTTGTGGGGCCCCCAAAATTTCGGGGTCCTGTGCAATTGGGCAGCTTGCACAAGCCCATAACCGGCCCTAGGTGTAACATGTTACACCATAACTTATTATTTAACATGCATTATGACATAGACTTCAACAAGAATGACATGGACTATACAAATAATGACATGAAACTCATGTCATTTGAGTTTTTTTTTTAACAAAATAAGCGGTAGTTTGTGAGTTGCTATGCCATAAATTATGGTGTATGAGTTAGACCCAAGAATTTATGAAAAAGTAATAGTTTTAGAAGAATAATATTTTAAAGATTATAGAAAAGTACTCCCTTTTTTTTTCTATATGGAATCTTTTTTAGAGAAAAAAAAAGATAATATCAACCACTGGTTCCTATCAACCACGGATCGAGTGAGGCAAATCAAGCAGTGGTTTCATGCAAAGCTCGGCGACATAAACCTTAGCTTAAAATATTTTTTAAATTGGTTTAATTCGGGTAATATTATGTTCTATTCCCTTATTTTTCTTTTATAAAAAAAAGATTTAAGACTAAATTTTCTTTAAGGAAATGTTAAGAATATTGATTCTACAAATAGTAAAGATTAGTAACTAACTTCTGGGTTAGTTAAGAGTTTGTTAGCTCAGCTCAACAAGTTGTAACAAAATCCTTGCCAGCTCATTTTCCTTGTTTTTCTTTTCTGTAAACTGATGTATAAATATTGCTTTAGTTAAGTTTTTCATTTCTTAGTTTCAGACATTAGGTTGTATTTTCTCTCTCAAATAATTGAATTAATTTTCTAGCTCCTGAGCTCAAGAAAGTGAGCAGTGAAGGATAAAACAATGGAGTTCTGTTATTCATTCTTTGAAGATTTTTCATCTCTAAATTGTAACATGGTATCAGAGCATTAGATTTCGATTCTGGAATCAAAGTTCTTCGTTCAATCGATCGATTTGTCAGGTTCAATCAATTACAATTCTTCATCTTATTTCAATCAAATTTTCCGCTGCTATTTCTTTTGATATAATTCATGAACATCAAACTTGATTGTTGATTGTTTGATTCAATTGATTCTAATTCTGAAATCCGATTGTTAATTCAATCGAAGTTGTTGTTGAAATTCCTTGCAATTTTCTGTGTTTGAACACAATCTTGTTTCATCTGTGATTCTGCAATTATCTTTGATTTCTCATTCCTCAAAATTGAAAATGCCTGAAATTCTTGAAACAAATTCAAATGCTAACTCAGAATCTGGTAATCAACATGTTGATCCTTCTCAAAATCCTACATCTCCATTTTATATACATCCCTCAGACAATCCTGGAATGAAATTGGTCACATTACAGTTTGATGGAAATTGCTATGGAGATTGGAAATGATCTATGCTAATCAGTTTGTCTGCAAAGAACAAATTAGGTTTTGTTGATGGTAGCATTTCTGAACCAGATCCTACTGAATCAGTTTATAAAGCATGGCGAGAGATGCAATAGTATGCTCATTTCATGGTTGTTAGGAGTCCTAGATCAGAACATTGCTAGGAGTGTTCTATATTTTCCAAGCTTGCTCATGAGATTTGGACAAATCTAGAAGAGAGGTTTGGCCAATCTTCGGCACACAATTGTTTTCATTGAAAGCAGTCTTTACATGACATAAAGCAAGGTGAGGATTCCATTTCGGATATTATACTAAGATGAAAATGCTATGGGATCAGTTGGATTCAATAGAACCTCTTCCTACTTGTGCATGTAAAAACTGTGTTTGTAGTATCACAAGGAAGTTGTTGAAATCTCAGCAAGACATGCGCCTTATTAAATTCCTTATGAAACTAAAAGAAGGCTATGAAGTTGTGAGGGGGTAGTATCTTGATGATGTCTCCACTACCTCAAATTTCTCATGCATATCGTCTGTTGATGCAAGAAGAAAAACACAAGCAATTATCTCTGAGTCAAAATAAGTCTACAGTAGAAACAATGGCATTTGCAGTCAATAAGAGAAGATTTTCAAATTTTTCTGAAAAGTGTAAGTATAGTAACAACAACAATCATGCTGATAACAAGCTTGGTAACAACATCTATTACGAGAGATATGCGATAACAAGCCCGGTAACAACATCTATTACGAGAGATATGCGATAACAAGCACGGTAACAACACCTATTCGAGAGATATTGCGGTAATCTTGATTTCAAGAGGTGGAACAACTACTATTGTGATCATTGTCACATGAGTGGTCATACTAAGCAGAGGTGTTATAGGATAGTTGGTTATCCTGCTCATTACAACAAGAATTTTGATAAAGGCAAAAGAGCAGCTGTGGCTCAAACTGAAGACACTTCTTCTGATTTTAAGGAAGGTGTAACCATCTCTGCGGAGCAATATCAATTGCTTACTCAGATTCTGAATCAGCACAAGAATGAGGGTCACACACACAGTGACACCATGCATGCTCATGTGGCAGGTACTTCTTGTTTTATTTCTTCTGTGCTTCCAACTTGGATTGTTGACAGTGGTGCAAGTGACCACATGTGTCATGACTTGACAGTGTTTACATCATATCATAACATAGACACACATGACAATAATATCACTATTCCTAATGGCAAGCAAGTAAAAGTGACACACATAGGAATTGTTAATCTTCAAAATAGCATTATATTGAAACATGATTTATATGTGCCTGATTTCAAGTTCAATCTTGTGTCTATACCAAAGCTGTGTAAAGACTTGAGTTGTTCAGCAACTTTTACTGATTCTGCTTGTTTCATACATGGCCCTTCAATGAGGCCACAGCTTCTTGGTAACCTCAAGCATGGGCTTTATTACTTGGAAGCATCTTTTGGTGCAACTTCATCTCCTGTTTCAGACAACAGTATTGCTGCTAGTAGTGTTGTAAATAAAGCCAAGTTATGGCACTTAAGGATGGGACATCTTCCTATCAAGGAACTTCATTACATTCTTCCTATGTTTGATAATAACACTACTTTGGATTGTGTGTGTCAAATTTGTCCAGCAGCTAAACAGACAAGATTGTCTTTCCCTCTTAGCAATATAAAAACATCTCATGCATTTCAATTACTACATTTAGATGTTAGGGGTCCTTATAGAGTTCCTACTCATAATGGTTGTCATTCATTTTTCACTATTGTTGATGATTTCACACGTATGACTTGGGTATTCTTATTGCACAGCAAGTCAGAGGTTGTTACTATTCTCCCTCAGTTTTTACAGTATATACACACTCAATTTCAAGCTCATGTTCAAATTGTTAGAACTGACAATGCACCTGAATTGTGTGAAGGAAAGCTCAAGCAACTTTATTTGGCCAAGGGGATAGTTAACCATAAGAGTTGTGCCAACACACCCCAACAAAATGGAGTGGTGGAACGCAAGCATAGACACCTCTTAGAGGTGTCCAGAGCATTATTTTTTCAAGCAAAGTTGCCAGTTCAGTTTTGGGGTCAGTGCCTATTATGTGTTGTGCATCTCATTAATAGGATGCCTCTCTATGTGTTGCATCATGTGAGTCCCTATGAAAAGCTATTTGGTTCCTCACCATCACTTGAACACATTCGAACCTTTGGCTGCCTATGTTATGTCTCCACTCCTAAACAACAAAGATTAAAGTTTGAACCAAGAGCCTTACCTCATGTTTTTCTTGGTTATCCATCAGGACAAAAGGCTTACAAAGTCCTTAACATTGATACTTTGCAGATCACTATATCCAGGGATATTGTTTTCCATGAACAACATTTCTCCTACCATTATACTTCATCTCCATCACAAACACCTACTCCATTTTTTTTACCTATCACTACTACCCATACACCTATGGCTTATGATGATTTCCCTGATGTTTTTCAATTTGATCATTCATTATCTCATCCTACACAGCCTACTTCACCACAAAGTTCATCTCACACACATTCTCCTCCTCCTTCTTCTTCTCCCTCTAATACTGATCATTCACCTCCATTTTCACATCCTCCTTCTCCTGTAAATTTCCATCCCCAATTCTCTACTTCTTCCTCACACTCTACTGATACAACTCCACCTTCCACTAATGTTCATGATCTTAGTTCTCTTCCACCTGTCAGAAGAAGTAGTAGACCTTCTACTTTACCTTCTCACCTTTCAGACTACATCTGTAGTTCTGTTTCTTCTTCTCTCAATCAGTCTTGGTGCAATCTTGTTGCTTTTTCAACACTCCCTGCACATCACCAAGATTCTATTTCTCTTACAGAATCTCTCATTGAGCCTGTTACTTACACAAAAGCGTCACGAGACCCTAGATGGGTTCAAGCTATGGATCTTTGAACTTCAAGCTTTACGTGAAAAATCATACTTGGGTTCTTGTTGACTTACCTCAATCTAAAAATCCCATTGGCTGTAAATGGGTATACAAAATAAAGCTTAAATATGATGGTTATGTGGAAAGATTTAAAGCTAGGCTTGCGGCTAAAGGTTACAACCGAAAGTGGGGGATTGATTATGAAGAGACTTTCTCTCCTGTCATTAAGATGACTACAATCAGGTGCTTACTTGCTCTGGCTGCTTGTAGAGGGTGGGATTTATTTCAGTTGGATGTTAACAATGCCTTCCTCCATGGTGACTTAATGGAGGAAGTGTATATGCATGTTCCTGAAGGGTTGCCTCATCCCACTAATAAAGTTTGCAAGCTTGTCAAATCCCTTTATGGATTGAAACAACCATCTAGGCAATGGTTTGCCAAGCTTGTGGGGGAGCTTATACTCAAGGGCTTCACTCAATCAAAGAATGATTATTCTTTGTTTATCAAAAACACTTCATGTCATATTACTATTCTTCTTTGTTTATGTTGATGACATAATCATCACAGGTGATGATTTGCAAGAAATACATGATATTAAAACTCATTTGGATAATGTGTTTAGTATCAAGGATCTTGGGAAGCTCAGTTTCTTCTTGGGAATTGAAGTAGGATATCTGCCATCTGGGATCTCTCTTACACAGAAGAAATTCACTAAGGAATTATTGCTTGCTGCTGGGATATCAGTGACTAGAAGTGTAGCTACACCTCTTCCTTTAAATCTTAAATTGTCAGCAACTGAAGGGGCCTTATATGCTGATCCTAGTCACTACAGGTGCTTGGTTGGGAAGCTGAATTTTATGACCCACACCAGACCTGACTTGTCATATACAGTGCAACATCTAAGCCAATTTTTACAGATACCCAGGGAACGTCACTATCAAGCCTTGGTTCATGTGCTAAAGTATGTTGCATCAACTGTAGGGCAAGGCATACTTCTTCATGCATCAGATCAGCTTACTCTATAGGCATATTCTGACTCAGATTGGGGAGCATGTGTGGATTCTAGGATATCCATTTCAGGATATGTCTTACTCCTAGGTAGTTCTCCAGTAAGCTGGAAATCAAAGAAACAAAGCATTGTTTCTAAGAGCTCATATGAAGCAGAATACAGAGCAATGTTTGTTGCTGCTGCAAAAGTGACTTGGCTAGTCAGGTTGCTAGAAGAACTTGGTGTTTCCAAGTTAAAGCCTGTCACATTACATTGTGACAATCAAAGCTCTATACACATAGAAAAGAATCCTGTACATCATGAGCGTACAAAACATATCGAGATAGATGTACACTTCACAAGAGATAAGGTTCTAGAGGGGCTTCTTCAGATCACTTATTTACCTACATCTTCACAGATAGCAGATGTATTTACAAAGGTCCTACCATCAACACAGTTCAATCACTTGCTTTCCAAACTTGGCATGGTTAACACCTTGCCTAGTTTGAGGGGGGGTGTTAAGAATATTGATTCTACAAATAGTAAAGATCAGTAACTAACTTCTGGGTTAGTTAAGAGTTTGTTAGCTCAGCTCAACAAGTTGTAACAGAATCCTTGCCAGCTCATTTTCCTTGTTTTTCTTTTTTGCAAACTGATGTATAAATAGGATTTCATTACATCGCTTTAGTTAAGTTTTTCATTTCTTAGTTTCAGACATTAGGTTGTATTTTCTCTCTCAAATAAATGAATTAGTTATCTAGCTCCTGAGCTCAAGAAAGTGAGCAGTGAAGGATAAAACAATGGAGTTCTGTTATTCATTCTTTGAAGATTTTTCATCTCTAAATTGTAACAGGAAAAATTGTCAAAACCGCCTCATATAAAACATTTCCTTCAAACAATTTACCTTACACAAATTAGCCTTTTTTTTTGTTTTTCAGATTAAACTTATGTTTTAATACCACTGAACAGCATCAAGATCAGAACTCTATTTAGAATAGTACACGTGGCCCTCTTGATGTAGTAGTTGATGATTTTGTTTATTTGGTGGAAAAAACTTCAATAATCTAAATTTATGAGGTAACTAGCTGATCAATTTTCTAAATCAGGTATTGATGCCAAGTGCTTTATATTAAAGAGTGTGACCCAATAAGTAACATATTCTAGTTAAACGACATATACTTCATATATTTAACTATGAGATATGGGGATGTCATCTAATTTAGTTGGTGAAGTCTTAGCTTATGGGGGTGGTACCGAAGGCCCCGAGATCGAATCTCGTCTACGTCCGCACTTAATCGCTCATTTACACCAAAAAAAAAGAGATATAGGAGGTCGAATATGACATGTATTGAGAACGTTAGAAATGATATGAAGAAATTTGGTTTGTAGGAGCATATAGATCAGAAGAGAGTACGTGAAAGTACGTGATACATGTACGCAATCACTGGAGATAAAATCTTAGTAACCCATGTATTTATTTTTTTAAATGTAGCCGACCTCATTTTAGTGAGACTAAATTAGCTTTGTCAATCTTGTTATATATAGGTATTTAGAAAATGCACAATTATTCAAAAGGGAGGAACAATAATTTTTTGGGCTGCAAAATTTGGAACAATATAATACTTCTATTACTTGCATATATATGTATGATGACATGTTAACTACAGTTGTGATAACGTATAGAAAGGTTAGTATATTATCTTTGTATAATCAAGCATAGTGATCATCACTTTGATATATTAATTAAAGTGTTACGTAGTAGTAACAGTACTCGGTAAAAAGAATATTATCATCACATTGCTTCGCGCAACTTTGATAAGATTGCCAAGAGAGTAGGTTATTTTATTTTACATATAGGCTGAATAAGGCTGATCAAGACCTTTGAATAAATTTTTTATATTACTTGGTCAAAATTTAATACCCTTAAAAATATTAATCTTCACATCTAAGTATAAATAAAGAAAGAGTCAACGTGTCAGAGATCCAAAAAAGGGATTAGATCGTATAAAGTTTATTTATTTATCATGGGTTAGCTTGATTAATAGTCTAGGTAAAAGAAAATACTAATTTTCTGCAACGGCGTTAATTCGCTAAATCCCAAAAAAGATGCAAAAGTATTTAATGTGTTCATATTTTATTTTTGGTGTGGCTGTTTTTATTTAATAAGGATTCTTCGTTTCTTGGCCTTGATTGGTTTATTCAGTGATCATGTGCAGTTGTTCTGTTTCAAAAATTGAGTGATTTTAGTCTGTAATTTAGCAAATGCATGTGGCCAAAGCCGTATTTCTAGAACTTGTATAACGCATGAATCTTGCTCTTTGATTTTCTTTTTCCCACATTTGTGTGATGTTTGTCTAATATGAAATTAAATGCGCGTTTAAGATGTATTGTAAAGATTTGTCTCCATGTCTTGGCTTGTATAATGCACAAACGAGGCTCGAAAGCCACTAAATTATCTTTTGTTATTTCCTTGCGTAAAGGGCATGATTTATACTCCTAAGGAGACTAAGGAAGATAACAATGAGACTATGTTGTATATAATATAATCTTGGGTGATATGTTTTGATTTGGGTGGCATCTTTCCTTGGAGTTAATTATATCCCCACTCGTCTTTACATGGAATTAAAGCTAGTTGAGTTCGTATGCAGAATTGATGAATAAAAGAAATGTAAACATTATGTGTCTGAAGAGACCAAGTGGATAGGAGAAAGAGTCAAAATTAGGAGGTATATATACAAGAAAATAGATCGGAGAGTGGCGAAATGACAAGGATTTACATATCAATGCAAAGGATCGTAGTCAAGAATAACGAGATCAACAATTGTTGGAGAGAATACTTTGAGGAGTTTGTAAATAGAAGTATATCGTCTATTGAGGAGGAAAAAGTTAACCTAGAGTATATGTGAAGAATACGAAAATAAAAAGAATGAATTAAACTGAAGAAAACAAGTGGGCGATATGGTATTTCTATCAAAGCTTAGAGATGCCTAGGAAATATTGGTATTGCTAGGTTAATTAACAAACTTACTTAACAAGCTGATATGGAGGGTAAGTACAATATAAGAAGATTGGACGAAAAGCATGTTGTTAGCAATTTACAAAAACAATAATGGAGACGCCCAATAATACTCGATCAAATTATCAGGGGATAAAATTTGTGAGTCATACCATGAAATAGTTTTGGAGAGAGTGATATAGTATATCGATGGTGGAAATGTACAAGAATATTGAAGAAACAATTTGGGTTTATGTCAGGATCATTATATAGTATCCGTTCATCTAAAGAGAGTCGAGACAAAGGATAGAATTTTTAAAGATGGGTAAATAATTATCTACACATATAAGAAGAAGCCCGAAGGAGGCTAGAGATGTATGACTTGGATCAATCGAGGACTTTAGAACAATACGCTGAGATTAGATTTGCGGGAGCATATAACACTTGGTAAAGAAAATGAAGGCAGATAATCAATGAGGACGACCACCACAGATTAAATATTAGTTTGACACATGACACAAATCCAACTGCCCTATTAGGATTAAGACTTTAACATTGTTGTTATTATATAACATCGATGTCAAAGCATATTTTTACTAAACATCCTCACAACTGATATTGTGAAGTAGGAAAAATGGGAGTTGATTTCTCAAATATTCAATTTTATGAGCTACTAAAAAGAACATAATTGTGAAAAGATGAGAAGCTAAAACTATTTGTAGATAGAAGAAAAGACTCACAAAAAGAGAGAGTCATGAAAATACAAAAATAAAAGTTTTATAACGAACGCAATAAAGTAACGAAGAATTAAAAGAACAATCGACACATGAATTAACGTGGCTCATAATGTGTTAGCTACGTCCACAGGTAGAGGGTAAATGTTTTATTATCTTTTAAGAGAAAGAGTACAAATTACAGAATATGGAGACATAAGTTTAATTATAAGTTGTATATAGTACCTTTCTAATCAACCTAAACAGAATTGGTCTAAACCGAACCCAAAAGAGAAATTGTATACTAAACTACATATACCAAAAAAGCTTCGGGGTGTTGCCCCCACGCCCCAACCAGGCATCCTTGGTTAATAATCATAACGCGAGATATATTTCAACAAAAAGAACAATAGATCTAAAAATACAACTGAAAAAAAGAGATTAGAGCTTACCACCTATAAATTCGATGAAATCCCACTACAAAAATCATCAATTGAGGCCATGGTTCGAGAGAGTATCTTAAGCTATAGTGATCATCAAGTTACGCACTTACGCTCAACTACACGAAACTTAAACTCAACTTTTTAAAACCTAATCACGCATATGTACATGTTACGGACAAAAATACTCCGTTAAATTAGTTAAAACAAAACTTCTTTAAACCTGCTCTCACAGACCACATTGATCTCATATCATAAACATGAAAAAAGGATCATGTTATCTGACTTTAATTAGTTACATACTTACAATTCTTATCTATAAACTATAATCTAAAAAAGAAATTATACTAATTGTGTACGTATGATATATTATTACGCCCAAAAATTATATTGTGGGTTTTATTAAATTAATTTATCGAAGAAGGCTGATGAGATTAGATAATTATTTAAGGAAATTGCTGAATTGTTTAAGTGGACTGGATAACGATCGAGGACTCGCCTGTACCATTAATTGAAGCGAGCAGTTATTGCGAATATCTAATTTAGGCTTTTCCTTCCATGAAAAGATAGAAGAAAGTTTAATTTAGACTGTAGCTCAATGAATATTAATTGCGCTAGCTAACGACATGTGATGACGTTTTTGAATTAACATTTAAAAATGCTACACACACAACAATTAACACAAACTTTAGAGAGCTGACACCATTTTCTCATAATATGATCTACTAATAATATTTTTTTACTTTTTGCTTTCAATTTAGTATTTTCACAATTCCATGAAGCTCAAACAAAACTAAGGTGATGTCTACGAGACTGATAGATAAACCCACCGGCGGGATTCACAATCATAAAAACACAAAAACCGCTTCCGTGAAATCCTGATTTTTTTATGAATCTCTCCTTGTTAAGTTTGGTCAATTTCAGTCACCTTTCTCATTCATCATCAGAATATATTTATACAACCTAAATAGAGAGTCCTACTTCACCACAGATTAAAGTACACTCCTGGCATTTTGTGGGAAGTAAAAATTCTTAAGAAGTTCGACTTCCCCCATTTCGCTATCATTTTTGTCAACCAAATAACTCACTTACCTCGCGCTTCCTAGGATGTCCCACTAACCATGTTTTCTGATGTCAGTCAAACAACCACTAAGCCTACGATCGGCGTAATCAAGCTCTAATAGTAAAATGGATATAATCTTTGTTGATTTGGTGCTTAGAGTATGCTAACTTACTAAGACTAGTATTGTTTGTTCATTATTTTCTTGTTGAGCAAATATAAGTAAATTCCGACTTATAATGGAGAAGTAGTTTCTTCTGTAGGATTACAATGCATTAACAAGCTACTCAAATTTGTGATCATCTTGAATATTTGTCTAGAGTAAGGAGGTTGAATTATAATTGATGTGCTTAATCAGAATTTTCGGATCATAAACTTTTGGAGATGAGCTTTAGTTGAGAGCAAGAGGTTTAAGACTAAGGGCGAAATATAGTGATAGATTGGTGTACTAGTATGTGCTAAAATGAATAAGGCTTGGATGAGGCAAAGTACTTTCTCAGCTAGCCCTGATATTCTACATGGATAATTTTTGTTCAGTTGTGATGTCGGCAAGACCCGCGCTCACTGGATCACGTGGTTGGGAAGCCGTAGCCCCCCCTCCACTCGTCTTTTCTGTCGAACCACCACAACTAGCCACGGCTTTGTTAGCGCGTGCTGGTGGCGCACCCCTGCCGCCACGTCCGCGGCCAGTTCTGCTGCCCCGATTTGCCGTAGCTCCACGCCGGCCACGAGGTCGATCCCCCTACCACTCGGGGTACCCAATTAATTCAAAGCTGCCCGAAATATCGTGTCCTTCAAGATGACAGTGAGGACAAATCATAGAATCAGTAAAAGAACGAGTTTTTGGGCGAGTTTCTACCTTAAAAGCCAAGTTTTCACCCGGCAAAGGCAAGGAAGAAGCTTGGGGGCCCCCTTAGGCGCTCTTCTTGAGCGATTATTTGATAGGCGCGAGCCACCGTGGGCAAAGGGGCTTGCGCGAGAAGATGAGATCGAAGGGGGCCATAACAATCATCAAGGCCAATCATGAAACGATGCAAACGATCGTCAGAACGTTGTTGTTCGAGAAAGCGAACGACTTCAGGCGCCACCTCCTGTGAGGATAGCTTGTCCCAGAGACTAGTCAAACGGCCAAAATGGTCGGCCAAAGGTTCCGTCTTTTGTTGCTTGCAATCACTAATCTGAGATTTGAGTTGGCAAATTCTAGTGCCATTAGAAACGCAATATCGTTCCTTCAGATGAGACCATAATTCATGAACAGTTTCATAGAACGAAACTGAATTTCAAATAGTTGGAGAGATAGTGTTTAAGAGCCATGAAACAAGCATGGAATGTACCGTGCTCCAGTCTGCCAATTTTTTCGGCGTAGTAGGCTTGGTGATAGTACCATCCAAGAAGCCAAGTTTGCGTTTTGCATTCAAAGACATGCGAATCGCGCGTGCCCATTCATCAAAGTTGTAATCTTTCAACTGAATCAGAGTGATTAATATAAGTTGCCCAGATTATCATTAGAGCCTAGAAAATAGGCTGGGTCAGGTTTGGGGATGTTGGATTCGGAATTTTCCGTCATTATGACTTGCCTATAGGTGCGAACAGGTGAAGCAATGATGAGCAATCAAAAAAATCGAAGCTGGAAAGAGAAGAATCGAGTGAGGAAGATCTATGCTCGAAAAAAAAATCGAGTCTTGGTTCTATTTGGTTAGGTATTTTCAGTTTTGGGTGGAGAGGAAATTTTCAATCGTAGGCTCTTGATACCATGTTAAGTTTGGTCAATTTCAGTCACCTTTCTCATTCATCATCAGAATATATTTATACAACCTAAGTAGAGAGTCCTACTTCACCACAGATTAAGAATAACAATCCTATTCCTAATACATATCATATATAGAGTCCTAACACTCCTACAATACTCTCTCCATAGCTAATGGCTTATTTTCTCAAGAAGAAAATTTAAAACATATTGTTTTTTTCCCACCAACATACCATTATTTTATACCAACGTTGTTTAGCAAAAACCCCACCCACCTCCACTGTTAGATAGTCCTTCAACCCATCATAGCAGTTGAAGTCAGTGCAAGGTATTTCTCGTGGGTGCAGCAACGAGGTTGTCAATTATGTGTTCTACTATTTGGAGTTCTCTGAACGTGTTGTTCCTCCGTAGTAACACAAGTTTTAGTTCCAGCACCCTTTCTGCCATCTTCTACGCTGTTTACAACTTGGCAGCTCCATCAGCGCAAGGCTTGTCATTCAAAGTTTGTGCAAGTCAGCTCCTCCCAGTTGTGTTGGTTTGATCTGTTTTTTCAAAATTTCAGATCTCACATTTTTTTTCCGTTCTACTGTACAAGTGGGACATTTAGTGTTTTAGTTGTTTCCTATTAGGAACATATTTAGTGGTAGTTTCTATTTTTGTTTCTTCTGCAGCAGCAATGCCTCCTCGACGATAGCCATATATTCGGCTCCGCAACTTAGCCCAAATCCGCAACTCGCGTGCGCCCTTCTCCTTTGGGCATCAGCGCTCTCCTCTCCTAGATCTGCGTAGATTGTGGTTGTTGCTTCCTCGTCATTATTAGGCTATTGTTGCTTCTCCATTTGATCTCGGGTTATCATATTATCCTCCATTGTCTGATGCATGATTCAAATCCAGTCAGAGCGTCCGGCTTTTTCCCAATCCGACTGCGGGAGTGTGATAGAGAATATTATTTAGAATAATATTTTCTCATCGATTTAGGATATATTTGTATAATCCCTATATAGTTTGGATTCCTAACATGGTTAGGATTATTATTTTGTAAACAATATATATATTGATCAATGGGAATACTCCAAGCTAAGATGAGGGAGTTTACATTATCTAACAGAGACCGAAGCCTGAATAGCTATCCTTAGGTCAGTTTTACAACCAATAAAAACTTAACAAACTCAAACCAAAACATGATCAGAATCAACAGCTATCAACGATCGTGGTTTTGCCATGTTAGTTTTATATTTATTTCAATTTGATATGTATTTGTTAGCTGAGGATGCTCTTTGAGTTTGATGGTTTTGGAGTTTTATCATTTTGTACCATCTTTCGGTGGGTAATAAATTTTTATTTGCCAAATTCACAAATTCAGAATCTGAAAATTTACGATCTGCAAGACATAACTTTGGCCAATATAATGATGTAAACCTTTTATGTTTCTATATATATGCAACACTTTGTCTTATACACTATTTATATATAGACTATGACTCATATTATTTAGAAATATATACAAAAAAACTATTATTATATAAATTATTTGTTTAGTCTCAATATATATATTTAAAGTATCAATGTTGTTTATAAATTTTTTACTTATACATAATTAAAGATATTAATAGCTAATAAAGTTATGTATTGGCAAAAAAGTTAAACTATTGCATTTATTTAGAAACGACAAAATTATTAAGTTATCTATTAATTAGATTTGTAAAATCTTATTAAGTGAAAATATGTGTTGCGATAATACATCAAACAACAACAATAATAATAATAATATATAATATTTATATGTATTATATGCACACGCTGCTTATGAAAGTAAATAGAAAAAATAAAATTGAATTATTAAATCTAATAATCTCAAATAATAGGTAAAAAAACTTGTTAAAAAAGCTCATCCAAATAAAATTTTGACATTATCTTTATTTAGCTGACATTAAATAATCATGTGCATATATGTAGCGAAACTCATTGATTAATTAATATTTGCATTAATTTTTAAATTAATTTAATTTAATTACTATGTGAGTGAGAGTATTTTAGTCTTTTTACACGAACACCAAACTTCTCAAGAGTTTACTTATAAAATATAGATCATGCGATTAGTCCGTCCTTAATTCTCTTTCTCCCAATTCTCGATATCTTATAACAATTTGTAGTATACATTCATATAGATAAAGGGGATTATGTGAAAAGTTTTTGACACAAACTCTATGAAGGGATAAGGGATTAGTAATTTTGTAGCAACAATATTAAGATCTTGTAAGTAAAACAAAAGAAGACATCTGCATTAGGTGAAAAGATAATAAAGCCAAAAGTGCTTAGATTGTTAGAGATCCAAAAAAAGGTGTCATATTCAGTTGTAGTAATATATTCCATGGCTCAGAATATAATGTTTCACATTTGTATGCACGTCCCTTTGGTAGCTTAGCCTATACCCATTGGCCTATCCACTAGAAAATAAACAACTGACCGTACAAAGAAAAAAAAGACAACCCTTAGCTTGAATATTATTATTATTCTTGTAGCAATAATAATACACCTCGATCATTGACAATTAATTATGACTAAATTTAATTAATCACCAAAACAATAAATAATTAACAATCATAATAAACAATAATACTAGTATTTGAACAAATCAACCACTCTAAAAAGCCCTTAATTGCTTAATTAATACTCCCTCCGTCCCCTAATATAGTGCTTGTTTCTCTTTCTTGAGGTCAAACTTTAAAATCTTTGACCAAATATTATCATTAATATATACATAAAAATATTCATGTGGGATCTTGTTAGGTTCGCCTCAATGTGTACTTTCATAATATTAATTTTTTTTATATTTTTATCAAATACGACATTGAAGACATCAAAGGTCAAACACTATATTATGGGACGAAGGGAATAGTTAATACCACCCCTGCCAGCCCTTCTCTTGCTACGCATCGATCAGCATGACATCTCTCCATATTAAAAGCACAACTCTTTGATTCTTCTTCTTCCTACATTATTATTTCTCTATACTCTTTCTCTCTCCTCCTCCTCCTCCAACATTACACAAACAAACATAAGCTTTTAGAAGGACTTGGACTATACAAAGATCAACCAAACAAAGTAGAAGAATTATAAGATCAAGACAAGTAGGAGAGAGACGGGTGCAAAACGCAGGAAGATCTACCTCAAGCTAGCATGGAAGCAAGCTTAAGTGACTTGTACTCAAAAAATGTTACCTATCATTTAGAAGATAGAGATATCTCGTCGGACAACAGCGGCGATAATTCGCCGTCTACTACCACCTTCAACACCGCCTCCATATCCTCTCCTAAGAGAAGGTAAGAAGAATTACCCTATAAAATAGCTACAATATATACATCTTTATGAGTATCATTCATTTGTACGACTGTATGTAAATTCTTAAGATCGATTAGCTTAAGAATTTACATACAGTCGTCCATAGGGTACAATCTTGAGAGAAAACTTGTCGTAGTTTATGTCTCAAAATTGTTTATTTAGATGAGTTAGGCTATGGTTTTGAGAGAAGATTTCAAAAAAAAACTTTTGAACTGCTAAAAAAAAATTCCATGTTATAATTCTTACATGTATGTTTGACAGTAGACGAGCTATACAGAAGAAAGTTGTGACGTTTCCGATCAAAGAAATCGAAGGATCTCGATTCAAGGGCGATTGTACTCCGCCATCTGATTCATGGGCATGGAGGAAGTATGGCCAAAAGCCCATCAAGGGTTCTCCATATCCTAGGTACCATTATATAAATTTTCATGAAATTTTTTCTTTTACATAAAATCATGTTAGATCTTGTAATATGATGCCATGAAGTCATGAACTGCGCATAATAATAATCATATGTTAGTTTGTTCATGGTTATAGATCTGAGCCCAGAAAATATCATATTCAGAAAGCATAAACATAGACGGACTCCTTATGAATGTGGAAAATATGTCGAATTAGTTGATTCGAATTGGAATTGTCAAGTTATCCATACCTCTTTAGTAAAAACAACACTTAATTATTAATGTAATCTATTTTATAGAACTGTTTGATTAATTTTTATGTTTGTGTGGTTGATTAATTATGCACTAATTAATTTAATGGTGGGATTGAACTTGACAGGGGTTATTATAGATGTAGCAGTTCAAAGGGATGTCCAGCAAGGAAGCAAGTAGAAAGAAGTCGTTCAGATCCAAACACATTAGTAGTAACCTACTCTTATGAGCACAACCATCCTTGGCCTATAACACGAAACCACCACCACCAAAACCGCCACAACAACGCGGCTTCTGCCACCTCGTCTAATCCTACCATCGAAAACACCACCGCCACAGCCACTGCCACTACCACCACATCACTAGTTATTCCCTCAACTACCCTTATTACTACCAATACTAATAATACTAGTACTACTGAAAAATCCCACTCCAAAACAGAAAGTCATATAATGCATGATGATCATAATAATAATAGCATATTGTTCCAACAAAATATAGAGCATCATCAGCAGGAGGCATTGATCTCTTCAACAGACGAGCTGACATGGTTCTCCTCCGACCATCAGATCCTCGAAAACAACTCATTCTTCAGCAACTTGAGTGATCTAGACATGGCAAAGATTTTTCCGATGAGGGAGGAGGATGAGTCCCTTTTCGCTGACCTCGGCGAGCTACCCGAGTGTTCGGTGGTGTTCCGGAAGGCGGTTGGAGTTGTAGGCGGTGAGGAGTGCACCTTGGCACCCACAACTTGGTGTGGAACCACGGGTTGAGGTTGGTTAGTTAAGGGTAATATCACCCACCCGTTTGTCTTCATTTGTGTGCTGGCCTCACTTAGCTAGCTAATTAATTTTACTCTAATCAAATATAATTAAGCTTGAAAAATTAAGGGGGCTTACCTTACGGCTTAAGAAAATCATATGTGACATGTTCACACTTTGCTTACGTTGCTTGGTACGTATATTTTATGTTATGATGATATTGTTTAATTATTTTCTTAACTTTGATTATGAGGTGTATGGAAGAAGGGATTAAAGTATAGTTATGTGATTAAATTTGATGTTTAATTTAGGGATTGTGTCTTCATTTTTCAGATTCAGCTTCAAGTATGTAGTTGCAGTATAATATAGTATAGAGTTGCAGAGGTGATATTATAGATTTCCTTATTTAACGGCTAAACTTTATGAGCAATTATGTACATCATGTGTTATTTTGTAACTTATGTTTATTAGATGGGCTTGAGAGTTAAGATATATAGATTGAGGAATTTATCATGCTAAATGTTTCTTCTTAAGTAGAGGGTGAAATTACAAATTAAATATGGCTAAGTCCAAAAATATTATCCTCAATTAGTTATGTAATAGTAGATTAATATTGAAGTGTTAAACTTAACCATTTGATGATTGTTAAGACTAATCTTATTTTCTATAAGGAAAATCAAGTGCATAATTTCATTTACATGCAAGCATTTTGAATATTCTTATATTATTGTTTTGCCAAATATTTTTTTTAATATAAATGTCCGATTACATCTAGAATTTTGTGGAGTTTTAATCTGGTTTCATCGTAAAGGGTCTATTCCACTTAAGCCTAAAGCAAAACGATGACAACTAATCTCAAAATATAACTCCCTTTGTTTTTTTTTTGTCTCATTTCACTTTAAGCAAGAAACAAGAGTTAATGGAGCTATACACAAAAAAAACGAAATTGTTATTTTTAGGTTAGTCTTAACATGTTTTATATGTTTTGACCTGGGTATATACAAGTTTTCTTTTGTAATGTTTGATTTGTTTTGTATGCTCATACTTTACAAAATTAATTAGCAACAAAAAAAACTTTTGATTTAGATACACGGACTATTACCAATACACTCATCCAACTAATTTGAAGGAAAAAAAAACTCATCTCCACTCAATTTAACTTTACTACTATCTCTGTTTCATATTAAATGCTATACTTTCAAAACCACGGACTCCTAGGTAATTTTTGGAGAGGAGAGAGATAGAGAGAAAGAAAAATGGGGACCCATGTGGCAGGAGAGAGATAAAGGAGATTTATTTTTCAAAAAAGAAAGTGTAGCATCTATTTTAAAACACCCTATTATAGAAAGTGTAACATCTAATATGAAACGGATGTAGTATAAACTAGAATGAAACTTTACAAAGTTTAACTCTCTAGACCTGCAAATCCAATTTAACTTAATGTCATCACAAAGTCAATATCCTCGCCTCAAAAGTCGAACCAATACGTACCAAGGCTTGTAACTCCATCTTACTTATAAACTTCCATTAACTTGTAAACATTTGAACAATGTTTCCACCACTAGATAAGCTCCAAGAACAAAAGTCTTATAAACTTTCATTAACTTGTAAACATTTGAACAATGTTTCCACCACTAGATAAGCTCCAAGAACAAAAGTGAGCCAAAAAGTTGGATACCAATATGATTTTGATGATGACAAACTAAAATAGTTAGCTAAGATAGTTCATTAATTAATAATGGTGCCAAATGAAGATAATAAAGGAACTTCTTAATGAAAATTCCATGAGAAAGAGGAGAAGTTTTTGAGTTAGAACTCCAGGTGAAGAAGTTTGATTATATGCGTTTTATCAATAGATTTCATGATGTAAGGAAAAGAAAGTGTGTTCTAAGGAATTGTTATTGTGAAACTAATTAGTGAAGTGACAAAACGACTTTATCACGAATAAGAACTCACGATGTTCCTCTAAGTCAAGGAACACATATGTTTTTCCTTAAGTCAAGGAGCAGATGCTTATCATAATTAGCATTATGTATGGAGGAATACAATCTCAATATACTGGTCCATTATGGTGTTCGGGTATGTATGGAGTAAATGAACCAAGTTTAGAAGGTGATCTATTAGCTAGCTAGTATGCATCTTTAGTAGGGGTGGCAATGATGCGAGTCGAGTTCAAGTTTGAGCTAGCTTCGACTAGACTCGTTAGCATTTCGAGTCGAGTTTGAGTTGAGTCGAGCTCACTCGAGTCGAGTTTTGGCCGAGTTTTGTTTGAGCTTTGACTGATTAGATTTCGAGTAGCTTGCAAGTGTCTCATGTTAAAAGCAACAATAAGGTAGAAAAATGTTGAATTTAGGTATTTTGCTATTGATAATTGAGTATTCGAGCCTTTCACAAGTTTTCGAGTCGAGTATCGAATTGCTCAACTCGACTCACCAACATCTCGAGTCGAGCTCGAGTTCGATTCGAGTTTTGACCGAGTTGAGCTTTGACCGAGTCGATCTCGAGTAGCTCGCGAGTTGTTTCGTCTCATTTCCACCCCTAGTCCTTAGTACTTGGTCCCTGGAGTGGTCTATAAGGTGGTTTGTGCTGCCAACTGCAAATAAATATGCTATGTGAAGCTTCTGACTTGTTTGTTTGTTTTATCTTTGTTTCCTCTTTGTGGAATAATTCCTAGATTTGTTTGATTTTCTAGTTTCATATTGTTTCCTACTTACTAGCTTCAAATTACGAAACTTAGAAAGATATTCTACTTGTTATAGAATATATAGTGGTTGCTACTAGGAAGGTTGTTAGTTTCCTGATCATTCTAGTTGTTCTAGGTTTAGGAAGTACGAGGTCTTATAGATAAGAGTTTATAGCGCTCATTGCTAATGTGTGTTCAACCAATTATGTGAGGACTCCAATTGTGAGAGTGTCCTTCACATTATTAAAACTTGTGTGTTTGCCATTATTGTTTGTTCTTTGATTTCTTACTTACAAAGTTTGACCCTTATTCCATAACTAGAACTTCCTATTAAGGCTTCCTATTCTTACTTACCATACTAGCTAGAACTTGTTCTATTAAGGCTTTTATACTATTTTATATTTTGAGTTTAGAGTTAAAAAGCCTAGAGGATTTGAGTGAACTCTTGTATTGAGATAAGAACTTGAGTGCGTAGCTTACTGTGTATAAAGTGTTGAGTGAAGCTTTAAAAAGAGAAGAGTGCGACTTTGAGTGAAGCCTGGAGTTAAGAGAAAGAACTTCGAGGAAAGTTTGAAAGCTGCAACTGTTGGAAACAATTGTAGCAAACTTGAGTTAATTCATAAAGGAACTCAAGTGAGGTCGAGTTTACACAGAATGCTAGGGCAGGCTAAAATCATAATTTCAATTCTGAAAATTTACTTGTTGAACTTGGTCAATTTCGCATCCATTCGTTCTTAGACCTAGGAACAAGCTTTCGAAAATCAAGTTAAACGGATCGACTTGAACCCGATCCGTTTATAAGAAGGTCGAGTTCGGGTTGGAAAATCTTACCTATTTAGGTTAACTGGTCGGGTTCAGGTTCGAGAGTGTTATCCCATTTATGTAAATTAGTCAACCAGATTATGACACAACCGGATTGCAAGCCCTAGTAGCAATTGATAACTCAGCAAGTGCTCTCAAGTCTTATTATCCTTTTATTTTACTAATCAAACCTAGTTTGTGGAAGCTTAAGTGCATTTGTTGTGATTGGAACTTTCTTTGATTTTCGTCTTTCTTAGAACATTTTATGACTTCTGGATACCTAGAAACACCATTTCATAGGACGATATCGTTCTTGCACCTTAGATTACGTAATCTGCTAGTTTTCTAACTTTTGGAGACACTTTATACTGGGTTGTAATCCGAATATATGTCTGGATCATTTATTATTTGGGAACCTCACTAGATTTTTTTTTTTGAGGGGAACCTGAGATTATATTAAATCAAGAGCCACCAAAGTAGATATACTTTGGGGAAAGGAATCAAACCACACAAACTCAGAGTTACTAGCACAATCCCAACGAGCTAACAGATGGGCTACAACGTTGCCCGCTCGATTTACATGAGAAAGAAAATGACACAAAACTCAAACACAACCTATTAATGTCATTAAAAACATGAAATAACGGAGATCCTCCCTCACACTTGTTCTTCACAGCACTAACAACAAGTAGAGCATCCCCTTCAAAAATAACCTTCTCATAGCCAAATCTTTGCGCGAGTTCAACTGCATGTAATGCCGCC
The DNA here is from genome assembly GCA_947648045.1 of Beta corolliflora. Lineage (NCBI taxonomy): Eukaryota > Viridiplantae > Streptophyta > Magnoliopsida > Caryophyllales > Amaranthaceae > Beta > Beta corolliflora. The sequence goes on from CANSZD010000333.1 coordinate 374,044, forward strand.
ATAGCTTCAGCCGTGGTAGGATCCCACCTCGCCACCACCCGTTTGACACCCATTACAACCACGCTGCCAGTGGAGTTACGAAACACCACACCCAGTCCCACCTCCCCATCTGCCAGTGGGAACCTCACTAGATGATTTTGAACTACGTACTTTCTCTTCTTTTCTAGATTTTCCAAAACACAAATCAAATTGCAGCGAACCTTTGTATCATTGTTTGTTTCGATTCATAATATGGTACAAGTTGGTTTCGCAAAAATGTCAAACCGTTTATTTACAGTTGTATTTTTATTACAATCCAAATCGCACCAAACTAGATAGCAAATATTCCTATATTTAGGTTTCAATTTTCAGAGTGGACTTTACATAACTCGTCACTTGTGTATACCTTTCATTTACGGAAAAAGAAAAAAAAATTGAACTTTTTCCATTTTCGGCGTTCGAAAATTATGATTATCTCAACGCAATCACTTTTCCAATGCAGGAGTTTACTTCAACCAAATAATTATACATGTGTGGCCAAATAAAGCTAATTAATCAGATAAAATAAGATGTTAACCCCAAGTTATTTATTGGTACTGGAGAATATATTCTCGAGTAGGAAAGGCTTAGACGTTATAGTTTTAGTATATTTGACTTTCATGATTGAATATCAGTTTTTAAGGGTTTATGATTGGATAAATAATCAAACACAAGGTGTCTTAATCATTAATCAACCACCAACGTTCCTACCAACCATGTAAGTTAATAGGCACCGGCTTGCTTATATATCAGGACTTTTTGGACTTTCTCTATTTGCCAAGTTGGCATGCAACTATTTGTCTCATCTTTCTTTCTATGGGTAATTTGTCTCACCAGCTTTAATATATGCACTTGTATGATAATTTCTTCATCATAAATGTGAACTCCCATCAGTCAAACTTCATTTTTTTTGTGTATAATCTTTTTATAAAAGGACTGAACAGTGAACAATATATTGTACGTAAGAAACTGAGTTCTTATATGGTTCATCTTCGAACCAAGCTTGCTTGGTGGAGGTGGTGGAGAACTCACCTTATGACTTTAAGGTCACAAGTTCGAGTCCACCTACCTACTTATGCTTGGGAGTAGGGATTTCCTTAATCCCTCCCTACTTTCAAGCGTTGGCCAGAATGGGATTGGGTACTGACTGGCCTGCGAAGGTCTTTCAAGAGGCCCTTCTTTCTACCAAGGGGTTCAGGTGGGGCCCCATAAAAAAAATATGGTTCATCTTCGTATTTGTCGAAAATCTACATTATAATTTCACTTCTACTTACAGTTTCTGCAGTTCTGTGTAATTCTAAGTATGTCTTAACTATTATGCCCCTATTGCTATATACTTCTTCCATTTGTAAATAAGTGAAACACTTCTCTCGCTCTTTTATGTGGGATCGTTTTGAGGGAAGTGTTTCACTTATTCCAAAACGGAGGAAGTATCATATATTATAGGAAAATCATTTGTAAATGTGACTAGTCTTTTCTAGACATGCTAAATGAGTGTTTTTGTCCGAAAAGATTTTATATATATGCATGTGTGTATACTAAATAAGTGAGTACATAGGATGATTCTATGCACATATGGGGAAAAAAATATATACTAAGGCTCTGTTCTTTTGGACTAAATTAATGGAAATTCAGCTCGGTTCAGTTCAGTCAAATTCAGTTCAATTCGATTCAGACAAATTCATTTAAGTTCAGTTAGTCTCCTCTCACATTTTTAATTCAGTTCAATTCAGACAAATTAAGTTTAGTTCAGTTCAATTCAAACAAATTAAGTTTAGTTCAGTTCGTTCGTCTAAAAAGAACTGAGCCTAAGTCTTTCTGCTTTATTTTCTTTTTTGGAAAGTTCCTTATCTAATCGGTGGTTTTCTAGAATTTTCTATCTTCAAGGGTAGGCTTAATATTTAAACATCTTGTTTTAGGATGCATGTGTTAATGTGTACCTTGCTAAAAATGTCAAAATGAGTTGCTATCAGCTATACTTCTATAAGTTTACGTAACAAAGAAAGATTAAGTCGGTTAATGTCCTTTCATGCAAGTACAGTACTCACGTGCGGGGTTCGAATGTGACTAGAGCACCAAGATGTGGAGTACTTCTATTTGGATTTTGGACTAACTAATTAAGGCACTAAAGTCTAAGCTTTACAGTACAATCTAATAATCTACTCCATGATATTGTGAGGAAGTTTGAGTGTTGAAATGTAAAAAGAAACAAGTTGCTTCTTCCGCGTATAAATGATAATCCTTTTCTATAGGTTTGAATTTTCCTTCAAATCGTATGATGGATGGGCTAAAACGATAAATAATAGTTAGGCAGAGGCTATATATGAGTTGTCTTTAAGACCGCCTATCTTTAATTTAAAATTAGACAACGATCGAAACCCAATGTTGAAGAGAACGGACCACCTTTATAAATACAATGACTAGTTTAATCCATTTAGCAGTGCCGGAGCCAAGATTTTCAACTTGGGGGTGCACGACTGTAAACTATGTATCATTGGGAAAGATACGGGGATGAAAAACGCCAACATCAATATTTTAGAAAGCGGGTACGATATAGATTCGGCAAAAAATTATATTTTGTCAAAAAATATATAAAAACTATATATAAAATAATCAAAACATTGATTAATATTTTGTACTAATATAAATGATAATATTTTGGTAATGTCTTTTCTACCTTAGTTAAAAGCTTTTATTAGCTTCCTTAAAAAAAAAAAGCGTTTATTAGCTAGTTGATAAAGTAAAGCACAGAAGTCAAAAAGGCTAGGAGGATGAAATTTCATGTACAAGCAAAATATATACTAGAAAAACTCTTACCCTATGCTAATAAGGAAAAAAAAAGAAGCAATATGTAAACTAAAATAACAAAACACCATATTAAATTAGAATACTAAGACTCTAATAGTACTTGGGGCCTGGTGCTAGAAGGAAAGATCTTAAAGCCGCGCGTGTAATGTAAAACAAATCCAAATACCTACTCTAACCTCTAACAGAAGAGTTAAAATACCAAACAAACAAAATTTAGCTATGCGAAACTCAGTACTCACAATTCACAAGTGACCTTTAGAAAGATATAAGAAGCATATACTCCAACTTGAAATTAATGGCATCAATCTATACAAATATATTAAAAGGCGTTCTTATCAAAGGAACGTTGCCACGTGGTACTCTTCTCAAACTTCTAATACATATGTTTATAATTTCATTTAAAAATATTAACTATGTATAATTACTAGGATTCGAACACATAATCTTTGAAATGAAATGTGAGAGTTTAACCACTAATCCACTATTTCACAGTGATACATAATAAAGTCTTATAATTACATATAATTATAAAGATATAGACAAGTTTTTTGATCTATAACACTTTTATTAAGTAATAAATTATCTTACCCTAATTCCATTGAAATTGTTATTTTTATCCCTAATTCCTTAGAAGTTTCTTTTAAACAATTTATCATGTCATAACATCATTTTCATATTTTGCACTAGATAGAATATTACGAAAAGCTAATAAAATCAATTATAAAATTATGAATAATAACATATTTGATAATTGTAACTGATCGGACATTGCCCGTGCCAAAATACTAGTTTATCATTATTCCAATGCAAATTGTCCTACCCTTGAAGAAAAGCCAAAAAAATGATACTCTACTTATTCAAGATCTGCAAATGACAAAATGTTGACGAAATTAGGTGTGTAGCCCAACTAAGCTTTATCCATTCCAACTCACCCTGCAGAAGCTCTGCGTGCCGTGCAGAGGATTTAGCTATTTTTTTTTCCTAATTTGGGAGTGCATGTGCACCCTTATCCCCCTAGCTGGCTCCGCCACTGCCATTTAGTGACCAGTTTAATCTTTCTAGTGACCACTTTAATCGATTCAATAATCACATTTTTTAATACTTTTAGTTTAATTCATTTGGTAAGCCCGATAAGTTATTTTCTAAAAATTATCTGTTGTAGTTTGAGATTCAAAAGGAAACAAAGGAAGAACAAGAAAATTGGATGAAAGGGTATGAACCTATCTCAATTGAAACCTATGTTGGAGGTTATATAACCATCCTCTTTTTCTTTCATGTTTAACTCCAAGTATGTTGCTTCAAAAGAACAAAAAGCTCAATGTCCTGCATGGATAAAATACATGAATTTTTCCTTCTTTATTTTTGCCAAATGTCAACCCTCCTTTAAGCTTTGTTACAGGGATAGAGGGAAAGGAAGTAGATCACCACATGCGTGCAAGTCGCTAGGCTTAGGCGAAGGTGTGTTGGTGTGGGTGCAGTCTTTGCCAAATCATTCTAACTGAATATATATATATATATATATATATATATATATATATATATATATATATGCATACTTACATGAAAAATGAGAATGAATTTTACGTGCTATAGCTCTAATGAAAAAGTGGTGTAACTCCAAAAAAAAAGTTCAAAAATTCAAAAAAAAAAAATTTTTTAGGCTTGAATTTTTTTCGAGGGTATAACTCTAATGAACAAGTGGTGTAACTTTAATCCAATCGTCGTATGAGGGCATTCTCATTTCTCACTTTTATAGATAAAGCTATATGATACATATATATATATATATATATATATATAAAAGATCCTTTTTAGAAGTTGCATGTGTCATTCAGATTTTAGGGTAATTGCTCTTAAATATTAAGCATAGGGCTTTTTTTCCCTCCCCTTGCTGGTTGAATTAAACTAGTTCAAAATTTCTCGTGTTGTTAGTCTAGTCATGTGAGGATTTCTTCTCTACATAATTAATAAGGAACACAACTTGAAAGGTTTAATGATGCTTCTATTTTAACTGCTTACAAGATTTCCTGCGTATTTCATTGAAAAAATGATGTCTCAGAAAACTCTTGAAAAAAAGGTGGGAGGGGGAAATGAAATAAACCAAATAATTTTCTAACTTCTAAAGATGGGAATATCTCAGAAAATTATACATATCATGGTGTAAAAAAACCGTACAGCATCAACAACCCAGCTGCAGATCCTTGACCAATCTAATAGTAAAATCTAATTGCGAAAAGCGCCTTAGCTGGAGCAGCAACCACCTTTCTTCACGTCAGACACTTCTTTGCCAATATCTATCTTCTCGCCTGCAGGAACCGTGGAACCGTTTGCATCCTCACCGGCTTCCATAGCCTTCTTGCTCACAATTCGGTAAATCTGAGTAAGAACTTCTGTAAAGGCGTTCTCCACGTTGGTTGCTTCGAGGGCAGAAGTCTCCATGAAATAAAGAGACTCCTTTTCAGCGAATGTTTTCCCATCCTCCATTTGAACTGCAACAAGGTGACGAAGGTCTGATTTGTTCCCAATAAGCATGACTACGATGTTGGGATCTGTGTGATCCCTCAGTTCTTTTAACCACCTCTCTACGTTCTCGAATGTGGCGTGCCTAGTGACATCGTACACAAGAAGTGCACCCACAGCTCCTCGGTAGTAAGCACTGGTGATTGCCCGATACCTAGAAAAGAAAGGTATGGCCGTATGGGTGAGTGCATGGGATACTGTCTGGCTTATCATATTACACGATGATGTTCATGTTTAATAAAATTGTCATAATAGCAATTTTCTGATTATGATACCTTCCACATACACAAGTAGTCAGCTACTACTACATGATTATAAATTCATGTCTTGGTGATGTAAAGCTTATTTTTTGGCTAAGGTGTCTAAGTTAAAGGCACACAAAGATTGTCAATCCTGCAACACAGGGAGCAGTATGTATCAATACACACTGCCTAACAGACATTAAAGACATGGCAAGTAGTAAATACACAGACAAAGAAATAGGTACTGTTGCAGCTAGGATACTAGGATAGGAACAACTGAACAAGTGTTGGAACAGTAACTACAAAATATGGAGTAGCCTAAATTAGACCTGCTTAATGGACATCATAGTCCAATGGTGTAAGGGTTGGCTTAAGTTTAAAAGGCCTTTATCCAACAGGGTCGTTAATGGACAGGACCATTATTGGACAAGGTCTATACAGGGCCACGATTTTAGGCCAAATATTTTGCAAAAGAGAAAAGTCGTGAAAAAAAAACTGAAGTATGGTTATGTCTTATGTATGTGTGTCATTTCTCTCTCTTCCGGTCTTCCCTACACCCTACATTCTTACTCTTCTAGAATTCTACGTTATCGACCCGCTAGTGGCCCACAACAAAGTGACCGAATAATGGCCCGACCTACTATTGACCTGCACCGACCCATCCCTACACGCCCAATAACCAGGTCTAGCCTGAACATGGTGCCAAAGTCACAAAAAAGAAAAGCCCCGTGTAAATTAAGATTAGCAAGTGACAAAGCTAACACACAACTACACAAGTAAAAGCAGCAGCACAACACAGTAAACCAGTAATTCTTTGCCAGCAATTGTTAGAGCTACGTATAATGGAGGGCAAAGGCAGTAGAAATGCCAAAATGAAGGTTTATTAGAGTCTTAAGGGTCAGTAAGAGAATGGTTGAACCTGCTCATACACTTGCGGTCACCACAAGAAAAAGCCCAGGGATATCACTCCTAGTTGTAATTGTTTCATTGTATAGGGATAGCAAAAAAGCTTTTATATACTTCTGTCCTAGACAAATTCACATTATCCCATCTCCTCACAACTAAGGATTATAAGAGCTTTCACCGGAAAACCCTTTCCATACTGTGTTGATCCATCCTCTTTCTGTAATTACAGGTGTCTTGAGAAAACCAATCATAATCTTCTCACACTTCAAGTAAGTGATGCTTCTTTAATGGACATCCCAAATTAGTATATGTGGCTTGTTGTTTTGGGATGAAAGCAGCATAATCTTTACCTTCACAACCCCTCAATGAAGAGCTATAATTATCAGGCGTGATGCTTGAGGCTATGTAAGAAAGGGAAACTCCTACCTCCAGTAAATATTAGCCTGCTCATGGTACTTTCTTCCACTGACTTTCTACAGAGGACTCATGATCTAAACTGTTCCACTTCCCTTTTATTGTTGTTAATGAAAATTTTCCAAATACAATAAAATTCTCACCCCATACCAATCTCCATGACTCCGACTTACTAGTTCATATTATTAAACATTTGCAAACTTAGGTGTTCCCAGGAACACATAGAACTTTGTGCTCCCAAGCACATTTGTCACGTACTTGGGTCAAATGAGCAAAATGTAAAATGTGCAAATATATGCAAATATGTGTCAGGGAGCACTATGGAGGCTTCATTGAACACGTACTTAAACAATAAATTACTAAGAATAAGGCTTTAAAGGCTTTCACTTTACTTCCATACTCTATATCGTAGACTGAGTGCTATCACACAAGAATTCAAGATCAAATTATATTTCCTCTTATTATTGAACTTAAATTTGATTTTTAGATTGTATTGGCAGCCACAATTAAAAGTAATTGCTCGTATATGTCCTCCTTATAGAACCCTTCACACACCATATACTAACTTCCAATTGCCAACCAGATAAGAAAGTTGAAAACTAAAGATTAATGATGCTCTCCTATTTTTTTCCAAAAACAAAAAAGAAAAAGAAAAAGAAAAACGAAAAAACTCAACCAATTTTCTGTAAAAACCATCATTTATGCATATTGTTCACCAACCATCATAGAGTCGCTTTCTTTACTTTCACTAACTTCTTGAGATAATTCAAAGCACACTCTATGGCATAATATATTGATATTTTGTGGGAACAGGATAGTAAAGGAAGTGAGCTGCATTACAGGTCATAGGCATAGGCATCTATGAGAAAAATTATTATCAAATCCAATGATGCTCAAAATTTCGGGAATGGGAAGAGGTTGTCCACAGACGAAAGAGTAGAGAAGAAGGAAGTCAGGTTTTATTTAGAAGCTCAGATGACGACGTGGGACTAATAACTTTCTGGCTGAACACAGCCTTGGCTACAGGCTACCTCACAGTGACAAAATTGTTTGAAGTAAGGAAGGGGGAAATTTCACCAACAAAGACTCTCTCTCAAACACAATTTGCTCTATCAACCAAGCATCTCAATCATATAAAATGTAGTACTTTTCCCTCATCATACGTATAATCCTATCAAAAAGTTTCAAGTCAAGTGAATAAGAAACAAAGAAAGCAGACAAGTATTAAAAAAGTGAAAACATAGCGTTGACCTGCCTATCCTATAAGCAATTTGGCCAACCACGCAAGACCTATTATCCGGTACATCTACCATGACAAGACAGTTGGCAAGAGCCATTAGTACAGTTAGGTTTTGAGATAGGCTCTATCTTCTGATTCTAGAATCTTAGCAAAGAAAACTGGAAGCAGACAAAATGTTGTTTATTCTTAATGCTATCAGGACACCTTCCATTACTACTTCATTTGACCTAGATCCCTGAATTGAATATAGCCAAAGAGCTGTTTGTAGACTATGAAAATAAGTTTGTCCCTGTACTCGTGTTTTGATGCATAGGGATTTCTCGGATGAAGTATAATTCCTTGCCATCTTCCTCTTGGGGTTTCAACATTCCGAAAGATGAGGAATAATTCTTCTAATATCTCATTAAAGGATTAACTAAGGTATCTAAAAGGCTCTAGATAAGGCATAGAGAGGTCAGATGTACATAGCAATTAGGATGTCCCAGTTCCCTCGATCCAACATGCAACGACCATCTACTACATTTACAATAAAAGAAATACCATAGGATCCCCAACTGCTTTATATAGATAAAAAGACAAGACGGATTGTTTAAACTATATATGCAGGCAAGTTGCAGGTGGTACACGGCACACCTATTCTGTGGACCTTAAGGCCTAATTTTAATTACATTGTCAACACCGTGTATGCCAATGAGGGTGCTGGTAGGCATGCAAGATGCATGATTTCCTAGTTTCCTACCCACTATCCCTATACAAAGAAAAGATGTCGTTAAAACGTAAGTGTTCCTTTCCTATGTTGGTTTTATCCTTCTAGAAATAACACGAGAGCTAATCCTAAAATGATCCTTGTCCATAAGCCAAACTGGCAACACGTAAGATAAGATGCAACAGCTATTATGCAAGACAAAGATGAGGTATGCATAGCCCATTAACCAATCCAAATCCGTCCACAAATGCGTAAATTATGTTTGCAAAGATCTGATTCATCATTTCATTTCTTGACTAGCTCTTCAATTCTTTAACCCCCTAGAGACAGGTAAACAGTCTCTTCCTCCCCCCCCCACAACAACCTCGATCAGCTTAGACTCCACAGAGGGTGCTTGCACTCCCCCTCCATTCACACCGCTAATGGTAAGTAGGAAAATATAAACCAAAGAAGAGCGAGAAACTTAATCAACAAATCATCAGAACAGACAGAAAGCTATATTTATGGCTTGTTCTCTTCTTAGATTTGCTTCTGTGAAATATAACTTTTCTGAACCTTATCTGAACTTAACCTAAGTTTTCAAGCTTGTTTGCACTAGTAAGAATATTTTTTCTTAAACTTATATGAACTTCATACACATCTGAATATGCTTACTCATAACTGAATTATAAAAGAAGTTAGAGACGACGAAACAGCTAAGTTATTCCGACCATTCATTTTACCCCAAATGCTCATGCTGGATACTCCACAGTCCAACAAGATTATCATTCATGATGGACCAAAACACAAAAATTTCCTAAATGGCCAAATTTAACTCCTGGACACACACCAGTACCCAAACTAGCACCCAAGTCTGAGTAGCACCGAAATTCCGAGCCATATTCATAAATGATCATATCATGGAACTTAAGAGGTTAGCATGATACCCAATAATAGAAAAACAAATGATCAAAAAATCCAAACGAAAAACAAAGAACAAGCATTCTCTTCTACCAATCCATGATTAATAATCACAATTAGCTTTGCTTCTAATACAAGCTCAGCTACCTTGGATCCAAATCTGCACATTTCCTGATTACTAAAAGAAATCAAATGCAGCATTCTAACATAACTCCATCAAAATAACTTAGATCACCCCCAAATCAAATTCAAACCCTCAACTACTATCAAACAAAACCCAGATCAAACCAGATCTACCAATTCCATAGTAGTAAACCCAAATCACAAAACCAAAGAACTACAACAGAAAATACCCAATAAAAACACATTCATAAAAATATAAACTTAAAAAAAAAAACCCAGAAATCAGCAAATTAAATGAAGAAAAACCCATAAACTAAAAATGAAAAAAAGTTCCAAAATTTAGGAGAAAAATGTTACCTTTCTTGTCCAGCAGTGTCCCAAATCTGAGCTTTAATAACTTTGCCATCAACATTCAAACTCCGAGTTGCAAACTCAACACCAATGGTGGATTTTGACTCAAGACTGAACTCATTTCTAGTAAATCTAGAAAGTAAATTGGATTTCCCAACACCTGAATCTCCAATTAAAACAACTTTAAAGAGATAATCATAATCATCTTCTGCTCTATAACCAGCCATTTCTGTAAATACCCACTTAAATTTTCTCCCTTTTTTCTTGCTTTTTTAGATTGTTTAATTTGATAAAGTAGAGAAAATTTTGAAGTTTTGAAAAAAAGTTTGTATCTTTCTCTTTTTTTCTACCCCAGATGAAAAAGTAAAGCAAAGATTGTGTTTCAAAATTCTAAAATTTAGGGGGAAAGAAGCTGGAAAAATAAAGAAATGTGAACGTAAAAGTTGTATTTGGAACTTTAAATTATGTGAATAATTATGAAGTATAAATTTACAATCTTTTTTTTTTCCTGAAATTTTTTTCCCGGAATTGCCGCTTTTTTTTTTTGGGTGGGGACTGAGGTAGAAATGGGTGAGACTGATGTGGACTAGGTAGGACACTTGGAGCCCTTTTAGTTTTGAAATGCTTTTTATTTTATATATTTATTTATGGAATAATTGCTTCTAATAATGCAACATTTTGGCCATTCGCGAATAATAATGCAACCTTTTGATTATTCTTGAATAATGCAACTTTTATACCTCATTCTCTTTGAATAGGATAAAGCCGGATAAAACCTATAAAAGAGGTAAACTTGAGCACTTGTCGGTTAACAATTGTTCAAAAGGTTGCATATAAAGGTTGCTTAGAACCTATAAAAAGAAACAAAATTACCATTTTTTCAAGTAAAATTTCATTTTATCCTACTCAAATAAAATTGGGTATAAAGGTTGTATTATTCAGGAATAATCAAAAGGTTGCTTTATTATTTGCGAAAGGCCAAAAGGTTACATTATTAGAAGCAATTATTCCTTTATTTATCTCTATTTTAAGGTAAGATATGGCCATATGGGCATTTATTTAGAGCAAGCTTGTAACCATATATTGTAGGTCCATGAAATTAAAACCATGATGGCCCAATAAAGGATACTTTGGAAATGTTTCATTTGAGGACTTGTTCATTATCATTTTTTTTCTTTATCATGTTTTTTAGTTATGTTGAAAAACAATTAGGGAACTTGATTATTTTAGGAGGAAATTTTGAGTTATACGTGATAATTCTAGGACCATATGGATTCATACATTTGCAATTCCAAGGTACGTACACATTTAAGAGGGTTATATGATAAATCTAGAGGTGATCATGGAGGTTGATTTTCAGGTGGGTTTTGTTGCGGTCGGGCAGAACTTAGCCTAAAATTTTAGTTTTGCGTTTTCAAAAGTCTGCTTGTTTTGCCGAAGAATTGGAGCAGGTTGGGCCGCACACAAAATTCGGGCCAAAAACCGGTGTATTTTCTAGCTAGGTCAATATTGATCAATGATCACTTTTATATGTTGCAATCTTTTTTTATGCTTAGTGCCATGATTAGGAAATATTTGTTCTTTGGCATGATGTGGTGATTAATTGTGGATTATAAGTTGATAGTTGATCTTAGTATATTATTTGATGAGATTTTGAAGATGAAGCATGTTGTTTTGATTTATGGATTGCCTTGTAGATTATCACTACGAAAATGCTATGGTTCGTTAAATGCATGTTTTAGCATGTTCTCACGAATTGTCTTCTTATAGAAATTCATGGTTAGGCTTTGGTTTTATGCATAGAACACATGAAGTATGTTTATTAACTTCAAATAGATCCATGATTATTTTATTATGCCAAGTAGTAAGTTCCTTAATTGTTGTTATTTCATCAAGAATCTAGTATATTTGAATGGGCTTATATGTCTTTTTTATATGTCATGTATTAGTAGTTTCGGACGTTTGTGACAAGTTAGTAAGTTTTAAATATTCAATCTTGTCTCCTCTAAAAAAAAATTCAATCTTGTCTTTAAATCTTGTTCTTCTTGATCAAAGTTAAAGCTCTTAAAACAAAACCAAATCTAAGATTAAATAGTTTCTCTTGTTCTTTTTACAAACAAAAAGTATTTAATGGTGAAAATAATTAACTTTTAAAGGAGATACCTATTTTTTGAAAGATCACTTCAACTATTAATCACCCAATTCACCCGTGGACGACGGATGAATGATTACGGATAGGTAACAAATAGATCAAGTGGAGTGGAAGGAGGGTGACATATATGGGTGAAGCTTCACCCAATCTATTGACATCTCTAGTGTCTCATCATAAATTTTGTGACACAACTTGACCCAACACAAGTTAATTCAAGAAGAAGGGTAATATTATTGCATCATCATTTATAACTCAAAGAAAATCATACAAGTACTTTGGACATTTGTCAAAAAAATCCCACGATATAATGGTTATGTAAATGTACAGGACATCTAATCATGGTAATGATCGTTCAAGCACTGATTTGGATCCACAGTAGAAGATAATAGAATTGCATCATTATTATAGATTATATATGCTAAGGCAGTCCTTGGTAGAGCTGATCAAATTAGCCTGCCCCGACCGGAATTTTTCCCAGGCTTGGGCAGATTATTTTGGTCTGGTTTTGGGCCAGGCCTGACCCGCTTTTTTTGGCTTTAGGACGGGCTTTAGGCAAGCCGAAAATGACTTTTAAATCTAAATTTTGACCCGGCCCGATTTTGGTCCGAAAAGCATGCTCTTTTTGTCCCGAAATAGCAGGCTTTGGGCACAAAATTTTGACCTGGACCGACCCATGATCACCTCTTGTCCTTGGTATACAAAATCCTCCACAGGTCAAAAACAAACTAACCCACCTTAAGAAAAGTTGCAGGGAGTTACTATACACTATACAGGACTTGCCTGAAATTGAGCTACTCCACGAGGAAAGAAAGGCTAACATATTAGCGGAGGATATAATTTAAATTCAACACTCCTTTAAAAAAAACGAATAGGTCATGTTTAGACATATCAAAAATCTATTTTTATAAGCAATCGCTCGACACTACTTATACTTTCGTGCCAAATGCCAATGTTATTTTAGTTAGGGTCAAATATAACTTATCTGGTTCTTGATAAGTTCAAATTACATGATTCGATTCGGATAATTGGGTTGAACCCGCTTACTACGTCTAGGGGAAGTGGCAACACATAAAAGAACTTTTTTTTGTCAGGGTAAAAAACTTCTTGTCTTGATTGAGCTTTTCATGTATACATATTGATATAGTTACTGAATGTGAATGCATTTTTCCGCTAAAGATGAACTGAACAAGAACAATGGGAAAAAGATGTACACATTGGTCTTACTATTCTAGTATGAAACATCTTGGATTCTTGTCACATCCATCAAATAAGGACCTCTCAACCTCATATCTCTATGCAATAAGTCAATAATGAATAATAACAGCTAGTAGTATCATTTAATAATACTGATATCATATCATAATTTCATTCTATAGTACGTACATTGACTAACTTTTACCCCCTGTTTCTCCTTATTCTACCATTCACATGAGCAACAAATGAAAAAGTAAAACTCATTACTAACTAGAAAAAGAAATCAATTAATCTTGCTCTATACATATCCGTGAACCCAAAAAAAAAAAAAAGATTAAGAACCATTTAATTACATCCTAGACTAATTAATCAATGAAATTAAGATATATTTAAACCCCTTTTCTTCTAACTATTTAAAAAAATTGAGGATTGAAACTTGCCAAATTGCCCTGCTCCTCCTATATCTACAACGATACACGAGTGACGTATATCATTGTGACAATTTTGTGATTTTTAAGAGAAAAATACCCCTTTTTGTTTATGAATTTTTTAAAAATACTTACAATTACCCTCTATATTTTTTTGAGGTGACCCATCTGATATAGTTTCTGTTCCAAATCGCCGTGATAATTTGGAACAATCTCGATAAAGAGAAGTATATGAAACATAAAATTTAGTAATTTAAGGCATTTGATGAATCAAATAAAGACTCACATACCAAATGTAATTTCTCTTCTTCTCTTAACCCTTTTTTGGAAAGTAGAAAACAAGGAAGAAATGCAACCCCAAACATCCAAACAAGCAGAGCTTCTTCTTGTACAACTACCATTTCTTGCTTCTAAAACACCTCTAAGTTTAGCCATCATTTCTTGTTCTGTAAAACATCTTCCAGGTGAACCAACATAAGCTGTACGCCTAACTGGTGGAGACCAAATCCCACTTTCTTCATAGTTAAAATCGAACTCGAACGCATCGAAATACTTCTCCAAGAGCCTCTCACTTTTCGATTTCGATACGAGTTGAACTTTCATACCACATTGTGGTGTAGATGTTGATGATGTTGATGCTTGTGCTTCTTCTTCACAAATTGACATTTTAGTAATATAATCATCAATAATGACAATGTACTAAAAAAATGTTCTAAGAACAAAGAGATGTTATTTATATATGTGACACTATACTATATTTTTAAAAAATTTGGGAGGGGAGAAACTAGAAAGAATAGATGATTGAGATTCTTGCATTGAGATTGAGAAGGAGACAGGAAATTGGAGGGGTGTGTATGTATGGATATATATGTAATGGAGGGGAATTATTGATGATAAAGACGTGTATGGCTGGCTAGAGATGGAATCAATGATCATAGAGGACGTGGGTTGGCAAGTTTGAGCATGTTATAATGGAAGGCATTTTGTTTTGGTGTTCCAAGTAAAATAAGGGTATGTACTATTTGAATGGGTCATGTGTCCATACCTAATTAAGGTTACTAAACATTCCACGATCCATACAAAACATCCATTAATGGTACTAAGAGGCTTTTCATGTCTATTTTTATGGGCCCCAATTAGGCAATAGGCATCCAATGATGCAATTAATTTTTTCGAATATCCTACTCTGAAGCGGTTTTTCCTTACTTGTTTTGTTTGGAGGGATACTTTTTAAAACCTAGAATAATATTAAGGGGGTATTTGACAATTGGTTGTTGACTGTTTTACTTCGTTGATTTAATCGTCGATTGATTTTATTGGTTGTTTTACTATTGATTGGTTGTTTTTTTTATTGGCGGTTTATATTGGTTGTCTGAATATAAGTTGTTTATCAAAAGTGGTTGGCGAATTCAGCTATTAATATTGGTGGTTTGATGGACTACGAACGCAAAAGCCAAAAGCTAACGAAAAAAGTTACTCTAACCAGTTTTCTTTTCCACTATCCAAAAACCCATTTACCAAACTTTTTGTTTAGTTGTTTGACCACATCAAATAATCAAAAGTTCAAAAGATGATGAAAAGCCCACCCAAAAGCCCATTTACTAAATACTCCTAAAATTTACTTAACTCTCTTTCAAATGATGGAAGCCTTTGAGGGCCCGCAGATAGATTGCGATATATGGCAATTCTACTAGTTGTTTGTTTTGTGAGAAACGGAACGATTGAGAGTTCTAATCCCAATTTCTCAAAATGTCAAAAAGACTTTTCTGGGCCGGGGATAGTTTACGATATATAACGATTCTACTAGTTGTTTGTTCTGTGAGAAATGGAACGATTGAGAGTTCTAATCCGAAATTTTCAAAATGCTGAAAAGTCTTTTCTAGGGACTGAAAGGTGAAGGTGGGAAGGGGAATAGGAGTTTTTTGCTTGTAATTCCATCTTTCAAATACCTTAGAGTTCAAAGCTTGTGTATGTTTGCTTTTGTAATTTTTCTCATGAAATTCAATCACCAATTCTTTATTTCTATCTCACCCTTTAATCTCCAACCTCCTATTCGCACCTACAGGGTCATTCTTGATATTGACATTTTGTAGGCCCAAGGCCCCAAACATCATCTAGTATTGAAAAATTTAAATATGTCATTCTTGATAACACATTTAATTACGTCTGTCAAATAACATATATTTTGATCGAAATGCATTGTAAGGCACTGTAACTAAACTTGATTTAGTTACTTGAAGCATTCAATTGTAAAATGAGAGATATCAGTATTAGAGAGCATGATCACATAATATACCTTGCAATTATCTATAGATACGCTTGACAACCAACAAACGAGATACATGCACAAACTGAGAAACTAAATGTATATCATAAACAATAACAGATTGTATCATAGTCAAGTATTGTCAAGCATCTCCTATATCGTACCTAGGGCTGCTTATCGGTCGAGCCGATCCCGAACTGTGGTCTGCTCGTCTTGTGTTCGTTTAAGTTTATTGGAGCTCGAGCCGAATTTTGTTCGAGCCGAGCTTTGCCAAATGTTAAACGAACCGAGCTCGAACTGTTCACGAACAGGCTTGACTCTTTGTCACTCCTAGTTTTTACATGTTTTCTTTGTTTTTCCTTTTTTAATATTTAAGATTTATTGGTTTTCTTTTAGACAAAGGAAATATTAACTTATTATTGTGTGATATCTAGGTTATTATATTTATATAAATATATTATTTTTCTATATAAAAGTATAATCTAGCCTGTTCACGAGCTTTCGAGCCGAGCTTTGCCTAGCTCATCTCGGCTCGTTAAAGTCTCGAGCCGAGTCCGAATCCGAGTCGAGCCACCACGAGCTGAACTTTGACTGAGCTGATCCCGAACTGTTCGCGAACAGTTCAGACTCATTATCACCCCTTAGTACCATACCACGATATTTAGATGGATTGGTCAAAAGCTCACCATTAGTGACATATAGGATGGTATTAGAAGGGGGAGGGGTATGTACACACAAGTAAGTTAACTTTGAGTTTGTACACACAACTCTCAACACGAATAATCAAACACTAAAGGTAAGTTAACTTTAAGTATTCTTTCAAGAACGTATTCAGTTTCTAACAACTAACACATTAGATAACATTTGACCCTAACAACTAGTAAAAAGAAGCTAAGAGCAACACTACAACAACTACTTTTGTTGAAAAAACTCTAAACTCAAAAGATCGCATGCAAAGAGTGTGACTCCATCATCGCCTTATACTCGTATCTATATATGGTGGTGCTAGTTTTCCTTATTCTTGGACATTAATTGAAGTTAATTGAGAAATATAAGCAGAGAAAAATTAAGTAATTTTAGTTCGATACAGTAAATCAAATTATGATGTTTGCTTTAACTAGAGAAACCGCTAAAACAAACAATCTTTCTTAAGTTATATTCCATATGTTCTTATTTGCTGAACCCACTTTGACTCTCATGATCGATGAAACTAAACTAAACTAAACCAACATATTTGGATTCATAGAATAACACTATAATAATAGAATAACTATAAGCTAACAATTATATTTGTCACAATAGAATAACCACCATGTATCTTTTATACTACTTGAAAACCACTTCACAACCAACTTCCATATATATAATTAAATCATTATGTTACAAACACACACAAGCAATAATGTACAATTGAGTAGAGATCTCAAAACTACTCATACAAAGCCTACAAAGGGCAAATCTATGTAATTCCTTATCACCTTTGTAACCAACAATTATTAAGATAATAATCAACATTCTTGCCAAAGCAATCAACCTTTGCTAAACAAAAGTGGGTACTAGATCCAAAACAACATTTCACCTGACAAGTCTTTAAAAGGTAAGAAGCAGGGAAATTAACCCCTTTGCCTTGAACAAGTACACCCCACAATCTAGTTGCAGGAGAACAAGAAGAAGAAGAAGATTCCATCTTTTGTGTATTACTACTATTATTATTATTGCTATTATAGCTAGCATTATAAAACTCCAAGCAACTAGTATTATTATTGTCTTCATTCTTTTGTTGTGTAGTATTAGTAGCATTTGTATCTTGTTTGGTGCCACTTAATTCTTCCACCAAGATAATACCATTAGGGATGGTATAGCTACTCTTCTCCCACCTATGTTTCAGTTTTGTCCAACTCTCTGATGTCGCTTTCTCCATTACCAATCTCATTTTTGTTGATGATAATTTTGAATCTTTGGGCCCATAATTTTCTGTGTAGATATGCACTAGCAAAGGCCCTTCACCGACGTTCTTCACAATCTATCATAGTGTTACATCATAGTATATAGTTAGTATATTTTATGAGAACCAAATATTTATATAGTGTATAGTATCAAATATGAGTTTGGATAGGCGTCCCATCGTGAGAGGCCAAAATGGCCTCTCACAGGGGGGTTTTTGTCATTTCGCACTAAAAGACAAAAAACTAACTCTACCAACTTATACCAAAGCTTAGTAAAATTGGTACCAATACCAAAATAACTCTTACTTTAGTAATCAAGTGTAAGTGAACTTTGGTATCAACTTTCAGCTCCCGGATCGGTTATACTTACTTTTAGTATCGATTTTGAGTTTTGATCTCAAGAATACTCAAAAGAACTTTACTTCGATACCTCCAAATTCAAAAAGTTTGGCCTCTCGAGCTTTAACTCTACTTGTGCACTCCAGGATACCGAAATGGGCGCCATTTTAGCCTCTCACGATGAGACGCCAACACTTTCTCATCAAATATCATGAAGACATGAAGTATTGTAGAGTAAGCTTGCATCACATTGTACTGCTCCCCGTCCTTTCAAAAGAAACAATATAGTAACAGCTAATAGTAATAGGCTAGTGTGTGTGTTTTGTTCTTTTATGATTGGGAATGTGTGTGTTTTTCTCCCTCTTTTTCTAGTCATTGAACTTGTTTGAATTTTTTTAGAATTAAGCTGTGTGAATTTATTAAAACTGTTGTTTTAACTTGTATATGTGGACCTGACTTACTAGACAAGATTTCTTACCCCTTATCTCAAGTTATTTGAGCTTAAAAGTCTTGTTGATTTTTTTTGGAAATCAAACTTATTCTTCTAACGAGTAAAATAGTATTTAATAGTTAAACTCCGATTTATGTTTGTTGTGCACATCTATCTGAGTTGTCCCACTCCTACATTGGAGAAAGAGGAGAGACTGTACCACATTATAAGCTAGATGGGCTACTCCTATTATTGTCAATTGGTTTTAGTTAGGATTTATGGAACCTGCTTTAAACTTGCATTTTAATCGATGATAGAGAAACACCATATATATGGTGAGTGAACAAGTAATAGTTGTAAATGTTGAATTATACATGTCTAAACTTATCTTAACTTTTTTTATCTGAACTAAGTTGAATTATACAAACATAATAACTTTTTTTTTAATCTGAACTAAGTTGAATTATACAAACAAGTATATGTTGATATATACGGTGAGTGAAAGGTTTGTGGGGGCATCTTGGTCTAGGATGGACAACATAGCTGTAAATTTTCTTCCTTAATCATTACATATTATCGCAATAATTTGCTTAATTACGCTTTAATAGTGGTGGATCAGTCACTAATCATAATCTTTCGGGACATACATATCCTTTGAAGTCTTAGACAAAATAATCAATTTACGTGCAGATTTGAAATATCCTCACCATAGCACTAAAATAGTGTGATTATACGTGTAAGATCCCATGCAGTGATTTGAAGTATTGTTTTGTTTTACAACATTGTCAACTGTCAGCTCAATCGAGTCTTGGATCAGTGACTAAAATTACGTTTTGGATGTATTTCTTTTTCTCAAAATTCAAATTGCATACGTTGTTGAGTGGGGGAGATACTGTAGTTGATTTCGCCAATAGTATCATTTTCGAGGTTCTAAGATTGAGACTTACTAGTTACTATAGAGATCTGGGCAAGTTGACTCTGAGCAATCTAGAGTCCGGAGTCTGGAGTCTGGACTACTTGCAATGAGTCAATAACATTATTAAGGCCATGTTGTTTTTGGCATAGCTACAATTTGTTTTAGTTCAGTTCAGTTTAGCTATTTTTCTCTTACAGTTTCAGCTTATTAGAAAGAATTTGATAACTATGGAGCTCTGCAAGGATATTTTGGTAATTTCATAAATTAAAGGTAACCAAAACAAAGGCAAGATGGTACCAGATCGGTACCAAAGTGAAGATTTTGGTACCAACTTAACTGTGATTTGTTACCAGCTTACCTTTGCTTTTATACTTCTAGCCTATAAACAGGGCCGTCTTGTAGATTTATGGGGCCCTGTTAATGGAAATTAAACCCTTTCTTTTCCCGTTAGTGAGAGAAAATGACCAAAATTCATAGAGAGTAGAGAATCAATACTAATTGATTGATTGGTTTTATTTTTGGTAATTATGAAAAAGAGTTGAGAATATTTGATAGAAGAAGTTAGAAAGTTAAAAATATATGGAAGGTTGAATTTTCGGTTTTTTCACCATATACCCCTGACAAATTTTTTTTTGCACCATATATCCTTTTGACTTTCCAAATTCACCATATACCCTCCACTTTTCAAAAAATACATCAAACTACCCTTTTGACTAACGGTGTTAGACTTCCGTTAGTCATTAACCCCTAATCACCCCTCTAACCCTAATTAACTACCCTAAACTCTAACTCCCTCTAGCCCTAACCCTAACCCTAACCCTAACCACCCACTCACCCCTTCCCCCCACCACCCCCGCAGCCCCCGCAACCCCCACCACCCCCGAAGCCCTCCCTCCTCCCTCCCCCGCAACCCCTCCCCCCCCCCTTCCCCCCACCCCCCGCCCTCCCCCCCCCGCAGCCTCGTAGCCCCCCTCCCCCTAGCTTCCCCGCAACCCCCCTCCTCATTCTCCCCCGCAACCCCCTCCCCCCTTCCCCCCGAGCCCCGCTAGAGCCGCAATCCCCGCGACAGAAGCGCATAAATTGGGTTCGCGGTTTTTGTGGGGTTCATGGTTCGTGGATTTGTGGTTCGCGAGTTTAGGGAGGTTGTGGGTTTGTGGTTCACGACTTTATGGAGGTGGTGGTGGCGATTTTCGGGGTGATGGTGGGTTCGAGGGTGGTGCGACAATTTAAGGGGTCTTTGCGGGGGGGGGGGAGGAGGAGGGGGGCTGCGGGGGGGAAGGGGGGATGCCGGGGTGGTGGGGGGAGGGTTAAGGTCGGGCACTGCAGGGTGGGGGTGGGGGGGGTGGGGGTGTTAGGGTTAGGGTATTAAGGTTTGGGTTAGGGGTAGATTTAGGTTAGTTAATTAGGGTTAGAGGGGGATTAGGGGTTAATGACTAACGGAGTTTAACGCCGTTAGTCATTAAGGGTAAGTGGATGTATTTTTTCAAAAGTGAGGGGTATATGGTGAATTTCAAAAGTTGAAAGGGTATATGGTGCAAAAAAAAATTTGTCAGGGGTATATGGTGAAAAAACCGTTGAATTTTTGATGGAAGAGATTGAGGTCCGGAGAATGGAGATGTGGAGCGTTTGCCGTTTACAGTTTACAAAACATTAGACTTTTTCAAATTCGGCCCTTTCAAATAAAACCAAATATTTTTGGACTAGGGTCCTGTGCAAAGGGGCTTTTTGCACACCCACAGCTACAATCCTGTCTATAAATTACCAACATACCATTTCTAGAGTATATATCATAAATTAATTATAAACACGGTATATAATGTATGTCATGAAAACATTAGAGAAATGTTAGGATAGATTTAATAGCATTTCCTAAACTATCTAGAAGTATCTTTTTAGAGAAGTGAAACAACAAGCTCCGGTAGTGTTACAAGTGCTTGTCAACCATGGCGGCGTTCTCTTTAAGATTTAGTTTTATGTTGCAGGAAAAAATGTCAAATGTGTTCAAAGGAAATCTTTGCTTGATCTGCATACTGCATCTCTTTGGTCATGGTGTTGGTGTGATGGCGTGGTGTTAGAAGCAACCGGAAAGAGACTGTATTGTTTTAGAGATATTAGTTCTTTAATAAAACAATGGGACATCAGCATAAATAATTGGTATCATTTAGCACAAATATATCGACATTATAAATAGTTGGATATATAATTCTATAAATAATTACTTATCATTTAGCGCAAATATGTCGACATTATAAATAGTTTGGGCATAATTCTATACGTTTACAAAGTTGGGTATATACTTGTTTGATGACCTTCCATAGTTATTAGTTAGGTATATACATGTATAATTACTAGTGAGCAATATTGTTGTTTTAATTTTTTAGTGGGCATGTTTAAGATTACAAAGGATAAAACTTAGTTTATCCTTTAGGTACTTTCACAATTTCACTACTAATAGATTTTAATGTATGGTGGAATCCAACTCACCATTAACAATTATTTTTTTAAAGTCTATTAAGAACAGGTAATCTACCAACTCGATAGATATAGTTATGTCCGACTACAATATAATGATGGGTCAATGGGTAACTTGCAAAAATGCATAGCTTGGGTAATTAATAGGAGTGGCAAAGTAGCTAATTTAAAACTAACCTCGTCAATCGAATTATGCAACCAACGGTCGAGTAATACTTGTTGATCAGCCATTGTTTCCCTATCACCATTATTCCCATCCATTCCATCAACCATTGTATGAAATCCATTATCATCATATTCATAATCTCCCCCTAATACCAATACCATTACCAATATTAGCACTAACACAAAGGTCCTCCCTTAGCCTAGGACCACAACCAACCCTCTTACCAAAATTGCAAAAGTTTATCATTTTACTCCCTTGGAAGTCTCTACACCACCACCCTCGTCGATTATTAGCACCAATAGCTTGATGAACTCCGGCAAAACACGCCGTCATTGCCATCTTCGACTCCGTTATGTTCGATCAATGTCGTTGGCATCGGAATCCTTAGCTTCCAAGAATAAATCTATGAATCAACAATAATGTAACACAAATTATATTGGTTACACTAGCTAGAATATGTTTTGTTTGTGCAGATAATTTAATGGATTACTTTGAGTAGTAGATTTTTGTGAATTTGTATGCCTCAGAAAATTAAGATCCTAGGATATGAATCATTGTTGTACAAGAAAAAGATAAGTACTTTTGGCTGTGTTACGTTACACGTTCTTGCTCGCAATATTCTCAAGCATTTTGCGTGGATTTATTGGCCTAGCTTTTGCCATCTCTGAATTTATTTCCACGTCAGATTATAGTGCACGATGAGATGAATTATGTGTGCCGTTTTGAGCTAAACATTTTGTCGTTTTTTCAGAGGTGTAGCTCATGCTCGTGTTATACATATGTTTTGCCCACACTACTGTGTGCCTCTTAATTTTATTTTTGTATGAATTATTTTGTGGGATCCATAGACCATTACCATGTTTATATGACGAAGTTCAATCAACACCAATTTTTTCCCTTTTTTTTCATCGAGGTTCAACTAACGGTTTCTAATGAAAAAGTTCGGTTTTAGGTGATTGTTTGATTGACATATAAAATTAAGAGAAGCAAATATTTATCGTAAGAGGAAAAAAAGTGGAGTTACTTAGCTTACAAAACATAGAAAATTACATTTTATGGGGAGTTGATTACCACAAAATAAAGGAATTGATTACGTATGTCTCCTAAGTAATGAGACTTCATTTGATCAACCAAACCAATATTTGCACTCTTAAGGAAATTCAAATACATGGGAAGGATAATTTTCTGAACAATATAGCTTGTTATATTTTATTAAACGACCATAAATTAAAGGGTATGTATGATAATTCTACATCAAAATGGAGAGTAAATAAGAATTATACTCGCAATTTCAAGAAATTCTAAAGGCCCTTTTGTTTACCTGATTGTTGTCAAATCAAACTAATTTTTATTGATTAAAGGTGATATTTGTGAATCCACCAATATAGAAAGAATCACCAACAGTCTTCTAATTCTTACTGAATTACCAGAGAATCGAGATTCATGATTACTACACATGCAATGCAACGCAAAGCAGTGATTAATCTGATTATATATATTTGCAACACTGGGCTGTGAATTCTGTACATACAACAAGTTCATTGGAAGATTACAACTGAGTCAATTGCCATAAATTACTTGACTGGACATTTTTGTAACTGGACATTTTTGTAGCTGACCATGTAACTCATTTGATCTGCCATTTTCTGCTCTTATTGCTTCAGTACATCTAACTAACAACGTTTCGTGCAACTACATTGTCTACATAGCATAAAGCAGGCATGATAGCTTTTCATTTAGTCCTGTCAAGTTTGCAAAAGGATTTCGAGACTCGGAAAGAAAAGGCGCAATAACTGTTGCAGAGCTTGATTTTGTCATGTATACCATTGTGCTACGTCAAAAGAGGCAATCACGCTGTTGGAACGGGATTTTGTTCCAGGAGTTCTTTCCCAGTAATTCCTTCCTTCAATGTCTTGAAAAAGACATCGTAATCCTTCTCAGGAGGCGGGTTTTCAGGGTCAATTGTGAATGGTTCGCTGAATGGTATAACACTTTTCACCTGTGAGAAAAGCATGTCAAAATGATTCAGTGACATAAGCAAGCAGAAATAAATGGGCTTGCTAATATGCTATTATCATCTAGTAGTAGAGGATAAAAGCTTAGAGGATTCTGAGGTGCTTCAAATAATCAAATTTTCTCTTCAATGCATACATATTTGTTTTGCTCCTTTCGACATCTCTCCAAATCGTGGGTGGTGCCAAGAACATCACTTAGTAAGGACTCAAAAGCTATAGGGAAGATCCTTTAAAGACTAACACACAGAGCTTGAGAAAGCATAACCAAGACAACTGACTATTAATGAGATGATGGAGAACAATGACAGTAATAATTCTTGCATTTGTGCCGTAAAAACCCATAATTATACCATAAAAATTTGGAGGTAGTAGTTGTGTTCAGATTATGGGATAATCATACACATTGTCTAGATATCTAATCATCCAACTAGCTTGACTCATAAAAATACATTAGAAGCCAAAGGAAGAAAACAATAAGAAATTTATTAGCAAAATCACTTGAGGATGAGTAATGAAACTGTTACCTCAAAAGTCTTGTCACATGCATGTGGACTCGCTAGAGCAGCAACACATATTCGAGCAACCTCTTCCCTAGATATCTTCCCCTGGGATTCATAACCAAATGAAGTACTATAAGGGATCAATGAGAAAAATACACAAAAACAATTATTCATGGGAACAAAGCAAATTATTTACGAATAATTGTTGCAAACTTGCTTTGACAGCCTCCAACTAACAACGTAACTAACCAACAAACATTTCTTGTAGTATGAACGAAGGTAACAACAAAGAATATGTACAAGAACGAGAGTGTACCGTGATATTGTCCCCTTGTTCAAATATTAGATCTGCTCCTGCAGGTTCTTCTGTCAATGCACAGGGCCTTATAATTGTATAAGGGATTCCACTCTCCCGCAACAAATCCTCTCCCTGATTTTACAGTAAAATACGATTCTAATTAAATTGAGAAGCAGAGGAGCAATGTCACCAACTAGAATTCAAAATATCGATGGGCTAACCAATCTAGCAGCAGCTATGTGTTGTGGATGTTGCAAAGAGGTGCATAATATGGTCTAGATGCAGGTTTCAGACCCAACTTTTCACAAAAGAAGACCTCAACCATTAATCCTTACAATATGTTTGACATGATATGATATATAACTATGATACTAACGAATTTATATGTTGTTTTGTAGGAAAAGTCTCAGGTGAATGTCCATGGTACTACTTGTTCATCCCAAGTATCTCTTTATTTCATACATTTTCTTTGATATCCAACACCACATCTGAAGCGGTAATTGGGCGGTAACAGAAATTTATGAAGAAAACACATATTTGGAGATGGAGACTGCTTACTCGGATATAATTTAATTACCATTACCGCCAACTATATATACCGTCAATATTACAAAGAAACACAAAAAGATTATAATCAACCTTTAGTTTGTATGTCAGAATAAAGTCCAGTTCCTTGTTCAAACGGACAGCAGGAGGCTGCTTACTGAGATCAAGTCCAGGCCTGTCTGGCCGGGTAACTCCTGCAGAGCTCACGTGGACAAATCTATACATAGTGCAAAGGTAAACGATAAAAGTTTTTTAAAAGAATTGCTTTGCATTAGATACAGAGCAATACAATTCAAGTTCAAACTTATAGACCTTGGTGTAATAGGTTCTTGCATGTATGCCCGTATGGTTGACAGAGGAAGCTGGAAAGGTCCCTCCACAAAAGTTGGATTCAGTTTTCCATCGTATTCAAACTTACTGAACATAAGCTGTAATTAGAACATTATTGTCAGAGGTATGAGGTAATCTTCAATAGAAACCGCAGAGATTAAAATGATAATCTCAATAATACAAGGAAAAAAGAGGAAGTAGACAGAGAATATTAGCAGCACCTGCAGAGAAACAACGTTGTGAGCATCAAAGGGTGGAGCATCAAAGACTGTTCGGGCTCGGAAGATAGGCTTCAATGAGGAGAATGGTACTTTTATCTGGATGCACCAGGATGTGGGTGAGCATTAAAACTGTGCATGCATCGATAACCAATGATCTAACAAGTGCTGTCACTTACTGATTGCCATTGTCCCTTCACTGTGTCAAAACCTGCTGTATAACCTACAGTATCCCAATCGCTGCTAGTGCGGATAATAAGCTTATATCGATGACCATCACCTTTTAGCCGTAGCTCCAAACCATCATATCCTGAAAGGTCCTCAGGCACCGAAAAATTCTGAAAGAAAATACAAAAAAGTTAGAAATCACAGTGAGAAGAATAGAGCAATAAAGTATGGTACACTATCCATATCCAAAAGGGGATGAGAAGAGTAGAAGCTAGAGATATAATGAATCAAACGTGATGACCCTAGCTTGAATACCACCTTGATCTTGAATGTGAACTAAAGGAAAATAAAATGGAAGACTAGAACCTCAGTATTTACTATTTAGAGATTGGAAACATGAGATAATAGGCTCTGATGATGACGTAGCATCAAGGAGCATCCAAGTCATCAGTGGTCGAGCTAGAATAAACCT
The DNA here is from genome assembly GCA_947648045.1 of Beta corolliflora. NCBI lineage: Eukaryota > Viridiplantae > Streptophyta > Magnoliopsida > Caryophyllales > Amaranthaceae > Beta > Beta corolliflora. The sequence goes on from CANSZD010000333.1 coordinate 401,128, forward strand.
TATCTTATTAAAATTACTGCCAGGAACACGTTTAAATGTAGCAAGAATTTATAGAGAAAACAAGAAAAGAAAGAAATTAAGGCCAAAAGTTATTGATAAAATCAAAGTAACTTTATCAATTACAATTGCTAACCATTCCAGAGAATTAGGACTCTCCCGGTGTAGTACCTACTGGGCATATTTTTGGAACAATTTACAATATGCTTCCGTGCCCTTATCTATAGACCATTCCTATGTCTTTCTTGAAGTTTACTCTCTCTCTCCCTCCCAACTGTCTCAGAGGATATTCTTATTGCTCATAGCGCCACCTCCAATGTTATTCTTCTGCCCTTTCTGCGTAGAGTAAATGAGCAGTACACGTGATCTTACTTGATTCCTTGCAGATAGTTAGCAAATCGATCGACCTGCATCTTCACAGGAGCTGTATGACCGAATATTTGATGATGCTCTCCCTTCTACATCTGTTGTTAGAAAATTTCCTCTGATACTATTCAACATATTCAACACTAACTTTATGTATTTAATGAAGTATTTTCGACAACACTAATACTTAAGCCCAAATATATTTAGTGTGTGCCAGAAAAATCTCCCCGTTTGAAGTCTCAAAACCCTCTCAAGCATTGATCAGTAAACATCACGTCCTCTACCAATGATTATATCAAGTCGACAAAGATTCTTCGAAAATTATGAGTTGAAACCTATAAGCTAATGAATATATAAGAAATCATGAAGGCAAGATAGCAAGCTTACTCTTGTTCTCACGCTAGTGAAACCACCATTGTTAGCAGTAGAGACATTTCCTGAAAATATGGGTATCAACATGAATTCAGGACAGGCACACATGATACAGGAACACTTGCTGGAAAGATAAATCCAGTTTCTGTAACATTCTTTTTATATTCAGAGTGAATATATCTGTCTTTCAAATATTCGCCAGAAAAAAATAGTCACACTGCCTTTATCAAAATCAGAGAATGGGGCCATAATCATGGTAGCTACAATGTTACTCCCTTTCTCCTAGAATTGTAGTCAAATATTTAGGATGTTCAAGATAAGTTATCAATTTATTAAAAAATTGTAATTGGTTGAGCTTGGAACCATGATGCTCCCTTTGAAATGAATGGGGAAGGGGCTGAGGGAGGACGGGACACAACTATTAACAAAGGTCTTGTAAGTAAAATCATGTTGATACTACACTTGAATCTGATGGGTTGCGAGTTGGGACAGAAAAACTAATAATTCTGGATGAAGGAAGCAGATCAAATGCCTCATTACAAGTTAGATGATCATTTCATATAACATATGTTATCTGATTCGTAATGGTAGGCCAAAAAGTGAAGTGAGCATTGATATTATATTATCTACCAGAAGAAGTTTGTTTGTCCCCATGAATACTCTTTTGCCACAAAGTCAACATGCATAATTGTTGACACAACAACACACAATAGTTTAATAGGCTGCACTTACAACCATATACGTACACTCAACTGAAAATTTCATGCTGTACTCCAATGAATATAGAGATTCATGCTTGATCAACATATGATAACTTTTGTGCTAAAATCACCCCTATCATTTCCCAATAAAGTATTGTTACAGTTGGAATTTTCCAAATTTCAAACTCTAGATAAATGTAATAATATGACAAGGACATCATGATCGGTTTCACTGCCAAAAAATAAAATTCTCTTTCTTATAGGCATCCTCGTTTTTTCCGCCTCATTTCACAGTTGCAAAGTATTACAAATTTAGATAGCTTATTAAGCTATTAAGAATTGCTAAGAGCATCCCAGGTTTGCTTGATCTTGGTTGTATCTAATATTTTCATAATGTGTCTCAAATCAAACCTGTGTATATTACGAATGATGCCTTCTCATTTCTTTCTAAATTTGTTTAAACTCAATCATTCTTTTCTTGCAGATATACGACTTTTTTTTGCCATCAGTTGGTTCTTTAAAACCATTGTTTACAACTTTTTCACAAGTCTTGAGAGTCAAATAATGCTTTCATTTTGAGAAACCGATGTTTTATATTGGTTATTCAATGATCTCATGATCAGGGTACTTGTGGTTGAATGAGTTCAATGATATTATAATCTTTTGAAGAAATATTATTAGCTGTGATACCATATGTTACAGTCAAATTTTACAAAATCCTAACACAAATTAAAATGAGATTAAGAGGAGACCTTTATTGGATTAATTTCTCAATAACATTTTTTTGTCCCACAAATGATGGTCGGGAATGATCCTGAACGTAAGCCAAACATTAAATTTTATTCCACAAAACTCATAATGGAAATTGCCTAATTCAAATTTGAGTTATGTAAAAGTTAATGCCACCAGCAGGCAGCAGTACATGAATATGGCCATACTCAAAAGTCAAAACATACGATTGGAAGTTATTCCAAGTAAATTCAATTAACGACTGCTCTGCTATATGTGTAAATATAACAACACACAAAATGATCAGACATACTAACCACTGAAAATCCCAGCGGCCCCGCCATTCTCACCACCTGTAGGGTCAATTACAAATGTGCTCTGACTAACTCCCTCCCATCACAACATCATCTAAAGCGCCCCAGGGAAGCTCCTTTAATGAATTACCTGAAAACATTTAATTGCAAGAATCTTCATGTAGATAGAAAGACGGAAAAAAATAGAGAAAAGGGAAACTAGCAGGCGTGATCTTTCCTCAACCCAAATAATTGATAGTGGTTTAGACGAGAAACACTATCTTCTTTTCACAGGACAGAATTAGATGAACATTCAGTTATATGTAATCCCGTTCCCACCCTAACTCAATGGTACTTCAGAGAACTAAATTGACCAAGAATGGTCTTATCTTTTTCCATATTCCTTAATGCATTAATTGCCAGACAAATGTGTCTACTGAACTACGAAGGTATATGGACATCCTTTGTTTTAACTTCAGGATTAACATTCAACCAAACATAATGATCAGATTATACATTGCCTCATTTTCTCTAGGATCTACTTATTACAGATGATGACCAGAATGTAAAATACTTGATCCCATGGATGGCAAAGAAAGAGAAGTACCTTCCAATCCAAACAGCAACTTTCCTTCCTTCAATCCAGTATTGTCTCTTAAAGCATTAATCAAATTTTTCATGCCTATATACTCCACCATTTCAGGTGAATCACCTTTTATCTGTTCTTGTCAATTCAGCAAAAACCCAATGCTTAAAGTAGAATATTTGAATGTTATAAAGGGAAAACTGATATCCATGAGACAATATAAGAGACCAGATCCCACCTCTGGTTCAAAAAACTTGATGCCCTGCACAAGGAAGGAACATTAGATATGGTAAAGCATCGGAAAATTTGAGATAGAAAAAAAGTTTGTGCCTTCTGACAGCAGTATTCGACAAATAAGCGATAGGACAGGATAGTGATATGGGAGATATCATAGTTTTAAAGTAATTGAAGACTTGAAGGACAATACACAGAAAGATTATCCTTACTTGGCTGTATTTTGCTCTATCAGGAGTATCCCCCTCTTTAGGGCCAACAATGACAGAAGCAGCATTGATCACTTTCTTTACTCCTTTAAAGTATTCAGGAAGTAGAGTGCTTTCCTTGGTGATATCCCCAACAACCTGAAGGGTGAACCAAATTAGCAGGATTCATAACTAGTAGAATATGAAGGGAAATGAAATACCTAGAAAAAAGAGCTGCTCCTCTGCATTATCATGACTTTTACATTCTACATCTACGAGCGTAGAATGATCTAGATTAATAGAAATCTGTATAAACATGTAAGGATATAAAGTCAAAGCACCTAGTACAATTCACTTGTCAGAACATAGTGTGTTGGGAAAAGGATTCACTACCACTACGTGCCATTCAACCTCTAAGATTCTGTTCGCAAAATCACACAAAAGGTTTGTAATTTTTGGAGGACCAGATTCTACCAAGAGAGTATTGTCAATATTTAATGTAACCAATGTACCATTGTTATCACCAGGCGAATGGAGAAGAAAGAAATCAATGGAGATGTAAAAGAAACACGAAATGAGTCCAAAATATAGAATCAAGATGGAAAATCATTTGTAGGTATTGGCGAATAAAATTTTCATTCGAGAGAGCTAAAACTAGTGCTACATCTTTTGCAACAATTTGTCAACAAAACGAAAGCAATATTGGCAAAAAGTTAAGAGCAAGCCAGAAATTAACACTGCAGAATGTCCAGTCATAATTATTACCAAGTCAACATCTGGGCCTAACATCCGTCTTGCTTTTTCTTCATTCCTAACCTGGACAAAGGTATTTTGAAGGAAAGGTTATGTATGAGGCCGGCACAGTGGCAAGCTGGCAACTTTACCAAATAAGCAGATAAATCATTTTTAAACAAAAAAAAAAAAGAAATAAAAATGTAATAATTTGTTGAAAATTGGGAAGCAATGATGAAGAAAATTATCCAGGACGTCATACCAATACTCGAACTGGCAGTCCTTTATTGCGTAAAACATCAACCACCCTTCTACCTACACCTCCTGTTGCTCCAGCAACAAGAACTATCCCAGAAGATTCCATTTTTCTTATTGGCTCACTTGAAGATTGGTCAGACAGTTTGTCTATCAGAGACTCAATAAACTGAAAGAAAAACAGATGACAAGCAAACAACTTATAGTATCCAAAAGAGATAAAACTTTCAAAAACCACACAGAGATATTTTGATAGCATAACCGAACCTTGACGGGGGACGGAATTGCATCAAAAAAGTACAATGTCTTCACAAATCTGCCAAGGTCCCACGGTTGATTGCCAGTTGCAGCATATATCTGACCTTTATGTAGCCTTCGAGAGTTATATAATGACTGCTTCTGGTAAATAAAAGGATCTAGTCTATTCTCAAGTTGAAGAAATGATTTACCAAGTGACAAGGATGGCACTGTCGTACACAATGTTCTTCTAGACAATTCTTTCTTCACTAAAGACGATTTACACTGCAATAGAAGTTAATATGCTATCTTTAAAAATACACAATGATTTAAATATAAGTAAGAAATTTGAACAGATGCATTATGTTATGCATGGATAGTGAATACAGTTTCATTAGTCATTGGCCATCACAAAAGTAAAATATTGCACAAAGCATCTTGAATGCAGACAACCTCAGACAGTTCCCCCTGGTAGCTAATGCCTAACATCCACAAACATATATGCAATGTCTCATATTGTCACAATCTTCCAGGAAAACACCCAAATATATAGAACAATATGTTATCTAGTTTTGTACAGAAGATAACGCAGATCTTCAGCTCAATTTATAGGCAAACTTTCAATAAGTTGCAGCAACCATGCTTCAAGAAATTTTGGAGACATTTCAAACAACCATAGACGAATAGAAGGATCTAGAGTACATAATATCCTTGAAAAATATAAGAAACTTCTTAGATCACAATCACAGAAAGCCAAATCCAGCAAGAAGCTCAATCCAGAACGCAAAAGCATTGGAGTGCATCAAGAATTCTTCAAGATAATCAGCCAGGAGGAAGAACCTAAATATTCTACTATGCAGATAAGTTTGGTGGATATAACTTTATGCTCCACCAACTTCATAGAAGCATTGCAGTTATTTCATAGTGTAATAACTAATAACACGGAGACACATGGAGAGATTTTTATTATACTCGAAATACATCAATGGTTTCAGTTCTTGTAGAGTAGATTCAGTGAACTAAGAGTTATTTAGAGTACATGACTGTTAGCGAGTCTTTCTGGTGCTACATTATCAAACATAGTGGTACTGCAAAGAGGAACAACACAAAGTAGAAAATGATGCTTGAAATGGCACCAGTATGGGCAGCTAGCATAACAGGAACTGAAGTTTCTATTCATCCAAAAACTATTTTCTCAATTGTCACAAATCAAGCTAATTCACATGAAAATAGAAAATATACGATCCAGTGTTTAATGGGACCTTCACATTATAAGTGAGGATTATTGTAGTTTCAATTACTTAGAGCTTACGGGCATCACCAAGCTGATTAGCACCCTTTTCAATTGTGCATATATTGAACAATAGAATTCACTTTTTACGGTGATCTGGTCACCCTGTACCTTTACCCTGTCGTACGTGTGTGGAACTAGGCCATTTTCTTTGGTAATAGTCTTCCCCTTATACATAGGTAGGTAGGATCGAGTAAGGAGGTGTTTCCTTGTTGCCAAAAACATTTCTTGGCCTTTACGTTTTTAAATAAGTCCACTTTCACTGCCATACTGGTTACAAGTGAATTTGCATCTAAAAGTGAATTTGGCAATCCTCATGAAGAGTCCAATGGTCAGCAGAACTAACTTGAAGACTAAAACTGAAGAAACACATTGCTTTTTCCTAGAATATACTTGCAAGTATAGTTCGGAGGAAGTGTGGGTCCACCTTATCTTGTTACTATATAAACTGAAACTACTGCGATAAACACAGCGTGACAGTTATACAATTCCAGAAGATAATCTAAAATTTTGTCAATTATGTTTATTAGAAGTGGACCACGGAGTGATAAGTGATTGTACGATCCAAAACTCATATAAGTATAATTATACCACGTGTTAGTATACTTGTTGAAATACACCTTTCTCGAGTTTCAAATGTAATGTTGTATGTATTGGTTAAAATCATACCTTAATTTTGGGACAATGATAAGGAAATTACTTTGGTAAGTGTGATAAAATAGGGGAGCTGGTAATCCTAATACGTGTCTACCCAAAAAAGAGGCCGACTGTTGAGTTAAGCCAACTCAATCACAATACCAAGGGCGTGAGCCACCTAAAAGAGCAACCTTTTACAAGCGGCTGGGAGCCTAAGACATAAGACAGAAAAGGGGGCTAGGCTCTTGATGAGGTAAAGTGGTAAACAAAGAGTTAAGATAGCAACATTGAAACACACAGCCCAAGTAGTCGCCCTCTAGTTGGCGGCATTACTCTCTACGGCTTTGGCACTTTTCACTTGAGAAACCACATAGCACTCCATGCCAAAGTAACAACTAACCATTCCTTAATTTGTTTGCACAACTATTCACTAGTTTTAGAATGGATTGGGTCCATTCAAAGAATGGTGATACCACAAATTTGCAAGATTTTACAATTTTGACGAACAATAGTTTCTCTACAGTAATTTTATCAGCAAAGTTTGAGACACAGACAAATTTTGGTTCATAAACTATGTTACCTTTCCAAATTCACATAAAGATAACTCTATTATCATTGATCAAAGATATACTTCAAGATCTCAATTGATTATTTTCCTCTTCCATATCATTCGTCCCGATTTTCTTTTTGAATTCGAATGATCTATGCTAATAAATAACACATAATTCTTCAGGTAATGCTTAAAAAAGATAATATTGAACAAGAAATCATTGCACATGCACTCTTTGGGAATTTTCTCGTACAACCGTTACACCATGTGGAAATACAACCCTCTCACGACCCCGAAAAAATAAGGGGTTTCGGAAATTAATGAAAAACAAAAATAACTTTTAAAATCCCAAGTAAATATGAATTGGGTTTTACTCAAAGTTAATTTGGTCACCCAGATATCATTCAGAGGACAAAATGCATATTTGCATAGATTAAACGCAACATCAGTAATAGCAGAAATAAACCACTGTGGAAAAAAACCCATTTCATTTTAGCTAATAAATAAACCAAACAAAAAACTTCCATTTCATTTAATGCCCAAAATTATGCAGAAATGATAATTGATAATTCAAAGAAATAATATTATAGATCAACCATAAGAAAAAAAAAAACTGAAATTTTGATTGATTAGTAAGTACCTGGAAGTTGAAAACAGGAATGGAAGAAGATGATAGAAGTTTGAGTGAGGAACAAGAACATTCCATTTTTGTGGTTAATACTGAGAGAGATGAAATTAAGTGAGAAAAGAAAGTTTGATAATAGTTCAAAGTTCAAATGATGGAGGATTAAATATGAGCCACACAAATCACAATGGCGGGGTAATTCTTTCTCTGGACATAAGCACTCCAAGTGCGCCAAATTTGTTTTTTTTTATGGACACTCGAACGATATTGCTCCCTCTATGCCAATACCAAAAAACCCCTATAGTGCTCCCGACATTTTACGTGTTGCTCATTTGAGCAAAATATGCGATTGATGTGGAAAAAAAATTGTGTGAGAGCACTTAGTTTCAGTTGCTCTCGGGAGCATGTAAGAATTTGCACAATTTCAAAGCTTCATGGAAATGATGATTTCTGAAGGTGTACAATCTCTTCGAAATGATATCTTTTAAATTGAGTATTTGATGTTGTTGTGTACTTGTATTCTCTAAGTGGAGCGGACAACAGTGAAATCGTAAGGCAAAAAAAATTGTACACTCATTTAAAACTTACTATACTCATATGAAGTTTACATAACTTATCTCATCCTAATTTGTAGCCACTTGAGAATTTTCATACTCATTTAACAATGTATTCATATTTGAACTAAGACATACTCATTTTGAAAATTTGTGTACTCAATTGAATATTCGATCACATTAATTTTAAAAGAGTTCTTTGTTAGAGACAACCTTTTAAATACAACTTTTTGCAAAAGACAATCTTTTTAATTTTTTTGGGCAACTTCAGACCTTAATGAAATTTTTTTTGGTCAAAAACAACCTTGACCAGAAATCCGGGTTGACTCACCGGATTCCGGTGTTGACCATAGTAAATGAATCATGTGCCTCGCACGTGATTTCATTTATCCCAAATTCCCCCCATTTCCCTCCCTTCCCCCCCTCTAATCATCTCACCACCACTCACCTCACAACTCTCCATTTTCAATTCTTCCTTCCTCAATAGGTCACCGGAATTAGCCCCCGAATATAATCCACCGGAAAAACACAGCACAAACAATGCAAGCCACAAGGATCCTCTCTTTCTCTCCTCTGTTTCGGGATACTGCCCACATCACCACCATCGCCTGCCACCTTGCAAACCACCTGCAGCACCGTGCCCCACTGCTACCATCGTTCCCCAGCCACCGACCCACCTGTGTGCCACCCTTCCGCAAGCCTCGCCTGACCTCCCTCTCGCCCGCAACTCCTATCTTCTCTCTCGTTGGCACTCACGCACTCTCTCTCCTCGAAGTGAGTCGTCGAAAACCACCAACCCTCTTTGTCTCCGTCGTTGCACCCCCGCCGGATCCCCACGCCTCTCAGACGTCGGCTTCCATACTGTTACACCCAGCCTTGCTGCATGCCTTTTGCTGCGTAAGAATTAATTGAACACTTACAGGTGAATTTTACTGCGCAAGGATTAATTGCCCTTGATGATGCACAAAGAGAAGATGAAGAATTGGGAATTCTTGATGCTTTAGGAAGAAATGGAGAATGGAGAATAGAGAAGATGGTTGAGATGATTAGAGGGGGAAGGGAGGGAAATGGAGGGAATTTGGGATAAACGAAATCACGTGTGGGGCACGTGATTCATTTACTATGGTCAACACCGGAATCCGGTGAGTCAACGCCGGATTTCTAGTCAAGATTGCTTTTGACAAAAAAAAATCATCTAGGTCTGAAGTTGCCCAAAAAAATTTAAAAGGTTGTCTTTCGCAAAAAGTTCTATTTAAAAGGTTGTCTCTGACAAAAAACTCATTTTAAAATCCATACTCATTCGAGAAGATACATGCGTACTCATATGATTAAATATATACTTATTTAAAAAGATACATATTCATTTAATTAGATGCATACTCAATTACTCAGTTGACCTTAGGTGTACATAAAAACAATATACACCCATAATTACTATATCATTTGCGAAGATTTGGCATTAATTATCGATATTATGTTGTAGAAAGAATCATAAGTTTCAATGCATACTAACAACTCTATTACAATCATTTATTACTGGTTTTGTTTAGGACAGTATTATGAGTGATACTCGATTTTTGTAATTGTTGTACTTCCTCTGTTTTCTTTAGTTGCTACACTTTTGTTTTCACTCTATCCAAATATCCAATGCATTATGTTGATTAATATCTTTAATTACGCATAACGAAAAAAATATAAAAATTTGATATTATGAAATTATGCATTAAGATGAATCAAACAAGATTCCACTTGAGTATGTTAATTCTTATACATAAGGAATAACATGATAAGAACAAAGTTGGTTGGTGATTAGTTATTACTATACAAGCGTAGCATCTAAAAAAATATGGAGGAAGTATCCATGGTAAGCCCCATCTCTTCTCTTATTTTCAGTTTCTAGTTTGTTCTTTTGTTTTGTTAAAAAGTTAGTCTCTATATGAGAGTTTTGCGTGCCCTGCTATGAGAAGTTTAGTTTTCTCTGTTGTCGAAGTTCTCCTTCTCCCTTACGGGAGTTGTGAGTCTAATTTGTTTGTTAATAGGTAAGGAAAATTGTTCTCACTAGTTGAAGTTCAAGACTATCAACGTGAAGGTATTGAAAGCTACGATGCAGTTAACATTGTCAAATCAAGAATGTTCTTCTCCAAACTATGTCAAAATGATAGAAAGATCCATTAACAACTATTTGATTCAGCAAATACAAGGGACATGCGTTAATACTTTGATCAATCTGGTTCGTTTTAGTTTCATCTAAGACGAAGTTGTTTTAATCTTGTTCGATTGTATTTTGTTTTTCTTTAATACCTATTATAGATGCATTTTACATTCAATTAATAAAAAATCTAAAAAAAAAACATAAAATTCAAAACACTTGCATAATGCATATATATCATCAATTCCTCCCCCTCAAATCTCTCTTTTTTTTTTCTTGACAAGCCCCCTCAAATCTCAATATAGAATAATTATGTATGCATATCTTTTCGCGTAATATTGTTGAATAACTGTAGGTGGTTGATAAACGTATCAATCATGGTCTTGTGTCTAACCATCTAAACACAAGTATCCGACAGTGAGACCAAAAAGATGGGGCATCTTGACGATTAATTGCAGTATGTTGCTAGAGGCGAAAAAACTCTTATTCTACATTTCATATGTTAATTGAAGGACCCTTATGTTTTCGTGTTGAGCATCAATGTGCCGCCTCCTAATGATTTAATGATTTTAGCATAATAAATCTACATAAAACAAGGAAGAAAGGTTTTTTTAAGAGGAATAATTGCTTTACATATCGATCGACATTGTAATCATTGATGGAAAAATGCTATTATTATATGTCTACTGTTTAGGTTAGACTATTCTTGAAACTTATGTGATGCACATGCTAATAGATAAACAATAATTATAGTTATAATAAGCTTGTCATTCTACTAATAGTTACTATGATAAGTGTGTGGTTTTCTACATATTAGTAATCTCATATTTGATTTATTCATGAATAATCCCAAGTTTGGCACTTATATGACACTTTAAAACTCGTCAAAGGAGCATCACTTGGGCAATGAGACAAAGCAAATCCCTATTGGATTGAGGGCCGACCGCCTGACCCTAACAGAACGTGACCAATTTTGGAGGATTTGTTGGCAACTTGATTAGTTTTCCTGTAAAGGAGCGTGAAGCAGGCAGAGCTAAAAGTAGTGATGATATGACTAACCTAATCAATAATCATTTCAGTAGATATTAATTCATTTCAGTAGCGATGAAGTAGTTCCTTTTATTTTCTCCTTTAGTTGTGAATTTCTAAATTATCTTGAAATAAAAAATATCCAAATTACACAAGATGAGTAATTTGTTTACTAGAAATATCCGGTTGAGGGTTGGACGTATTGAATCAAAAGATATTCGAATTGGATTGAGTGAGTAGTTAGTTTACTGGAGAAGGACTTTAAAATTAAGCTATTATTATTTCATAATGTTTTTTTTGTAAAATACACTCCTTATATTTAAAGTCATTTCAGTGGTAGGTAAAAATTGACCTATCTTTGTCATTTACAATTTAAAGCAACCATAAAATCACGTTCCAAGAAAAGTGTATGGAGGGAAAAATGAGAACTAGGAATAAGTTTAAAACCTATTTAAGACCTCGAGATCAGTTAAATCCATTAGACTTGGCCCACTTGGGTAAGGATCCAAAATCTATACAAATATATCAAAAGGTGTTCCTATCAAAAGAACGGTGTAACAATGCGTAGCTACTAAGAATTGAACACATGACCTTTGAAATGAAATATGAGAGTTCAACCACCAATCCACTACAATTTCAATGTTTAATGTTTCAAAGTAAAACACAATAAAGTCTTATAATTATATGTAACTATAAAGATATAGACAAGTTTTTTGATCTCCAACACTTTTATTAAGGTAATAACATTCTCTTACCTCCAATCAATTGACATTGTTATTTTTATCCCCAATTCCTTGGAAGTTTTTTAAAAAAAAATAACTTATCATGTCATAACGTCTATTTTCCAATTCTGCACTAGAAAGAAAATTACAAAAAGTTAATAAAATAAATTATGAAACTTATGAATAATAATATATTTGATGATTCATGATTGTAACTGCCTGGGGCATCGCCCGGGCTAAAAACACTAAATTTCAATTATAAGGTGTGATTTTTACCAGATCCGATCTAAACCCAACCCATGATCGTCCATACTAGTAAGAGTGTAAGACCAACCAATACCACGAATGCTATTATGCTAAATAAATACGTCAAAACTAGTGTGTTGACAATGCACCCATTTTCTTATAGTGGTTCCAAACTAGTTCAGTACTTCTATGCTACACGCACGCACCGCATAATTATTACGCCATTCTAGCCATCGCTCACGGGGTTGTGTCAACGTGCAAGAGCACCGTACGAATGCGAGAGGTATAGTGGCCGGCGTTGTTGATGTCTTGATGTAAACATGTTTTTATTTGACGAAGTTGCAAACATGTTATACATTCACTAGCTAGTCAATGTTGTAGTTATTACCTAACCTGCTAACCATATTTATTGAGTTTGGATCATACATGAACTGCTAGATCTTTGACCACGACTACTTTGCTACCACGCGGCGTTCTAAGTTCTAACCCTCAATTTCTCAATCTATACTAATATATTAAAAGGCATGTCGAATAACGTATACACGTCACGTGACACCTCTCTTACCCCACTAGAATTTTCCAATGTGTACATATGTTGTGTCAACTAACAAAAGTAAATTGGCTTGCAACAAGATTTGAACCTGTGACATATTGCTATTATATAGAGCACAATTACCATCTCAACCAACGTTTGTTCATGCTTTAAATATCAACATTATTATATTTATACCTTTTAAATGTTGGGTTTTCTTCATTACATTTTAATGCGAATGGAAAAAAAATGCATATCAAATTTGGAAAAAGTACCACCCGGGGCAAAGCCCGGGCCTAAATACTAGTTGAAGTATCAAAATATGGTTTGGACATTACTTGATTCACATATATATAACTGCCATTTTTAGTATTTAGGTATTATTGATTTTCGTTAATCTTTTCTATTAAAAACTCTATTTGTTTTCTAATGATGCATATTACCAATTTCAAGCCATCGATCTTTTTATCATAACAATTAGTGTATACGTTACGTCTTTAGTATGTCATTTTAAAGGTTGCACTTGCTCTATTACAATCAGTGTAATCACTAATAACAAGCGTACATATCTCTATAATACTATTATAAGCTAAGGGAAGGGGAGGGGGGGCTTTTGGTCCAGCCTAACTTACAAATATAACCGCACAAAACAAAACAACTTCAACTTTATCAACATTTTATTGTAAATAAAACACACCAACATTCTAATTTCATGACAAACTATCTTTAGCTCTCTTCCCCCTTCTATTATCATGAACAGTTATACAAACTCAACTTTCTCAACTGTGCTAAATATAGATTATGTTTCGCAACTAAAACTATTTAAAATCTGTTAATTGCTTAGAAGAACTTATTGAACAATTTTTCCTAAATGTTAAATGAGGTTAATAGATGTAACTGTTAGGAATGCGTATCGAAGGCGCTAACAAATCGAGCAATCGAAGTATAATATACGAAGGAATTAAGAAATCAAAGCAATAAAGAACACAAGAAGATTTAACGTGGAAACCCTTGAATTGGGAGAAAACCACAAACACTGTACTAGAACTTTGAATATGAGATGATGATACAAGGAGAATTCTCTAATCTCTCTAGACTCTCTAACCTCTCTCTAGGTTCTCTAATCTCTCTAGATTTTAAGAATAAACTCTCTCTTCACATGGCATGAATAAACAATAACGGCTACAACATATTTATACTAGGGTAACAATTAGGAAACCTAGTTAACTAAGGAAACAAAAAACAAGTGTTACAACTCATGTAACACGCTGCACAACAACACGCTGGATCCCGCAGGCGCGGGAGAGCTGGCTGCGGACGCAACGACGAACCCCGCGGGCGCGGTTTGTCCCTGCGGGCCAGCAGGATGTTTGGTTCCTTCGAGCCTTCAGGGTTGCGAGCGCAGGCACGATCCCCGCGTGCAGCTGTAGCTCGGGCATCACAAACCATCAACCTTCTTCCTTTTACCCAACAATAACACAATTTATCTTTATTTTTTCTTTTCCCACGCATCGCATGCATGTAAAACTAGTATAATAAGTAATAACTCACGAGTAGGATCAGTATTTATAGATAAAATTACAATGAATAATTAAATTAACCTCCATACGCCAACAAGAAAATTTAGACTTTAGATTACAACTGTGATTTTTTATTCCTTTAAGAAAAGATATCACAACTAAGATAGTGACTCATGACCACGTAGTGAGTTGCTTAGCTTTATATGACTAAATTTGGAGATCTTACAGTTGAAAATTTTGCCTCTATTCTTTCTCACACGATATTTCACTATCCCTCAATCTCTCTTTCCTTTCTCTCTCAATGTGAAAATGTCCCCCCAAAATTTTTATATATGCACCCACAAACTCTACTACAATTTACAAAAATTCCAACTTCATATATATCCCTCTTCTATCTCTCCTCTCTACTACCCAAAATGTCTCCCTTAAATGCTACGTTACTTATGTTATGCTTAATAATATTAGCTTCTAACGTGAGTTGTCATGCTAGAAAACTTTGCATCAATCAGGAGGCTGACCACCAACAAAGGAAGACCAATTCATATGCGAGTTTACTCTTAACTGCCCTACCAAAGGGTACTTCCCCACCTTCGTCACCTAGTAAGGATCATTCTTCCACAACGACCACCACCACTCTCGGCGACGAGAAGCTCTTTGCTCGGCATCTCGCCGTCATCGACCGGATACTACGGTCTGTGCCTAGTCCCGGTGTCGGTCATTGATACTTTGTTTGTCCACTCTAGTTAGTGCTCTCACATACACATAATTATACTCCAAAATTTTGTATAGATCATTATGATTTTGTAGCTAAATTTCATTTTGTACGTGTTTCGTTCTTTGAATTTTCTTTGTTTAACCTTTTTCTATAATGGTTGGTTACAGGAAATGTTTTTAAATATTTTTCATACGTGATTCTCGTAAGAATTTAAAAGCTATGAATATATACGTTCCTTAATTGCTTACCTGATTCTTACTTCGTACTTCTTGTTCTGATAATAGCCCTACTCTTCGTCTACTCTGATATCGTAATAAATCTTTAATAAAACCCCACATACACATGCTTGATGAGAAGAGTACGATAACATACAGGTCCAATAAAGTTTCATCTTTAAATCAATTATAATTGGCAATGAATGGAGTTTTTACAAATGATTTATGTAGATATATATCATCTATCTGCTAGGACAACTACTAGTCCCAACTCCTATATAAGACTTTCTATTATCAGGTTATATTTGTTGATGGATAATAATTTAAGGTCATTTTAATTCATAAAAAATGGTTATTTACACTAAAATTATGTATCAAGCATAATAATGTTTACCTAATTGGTCCCAATATATTAATTACCGTAATATTTTTTGGGTTGTCCTAAACTATTGATTGCCACATATATATATTTTTGACATTTCTTTTGTCTCTAGTTTTTCTTACATTTAGGTCCTAAACTAGGGCCATGTTTTTTTGGGCTAACCGAATGGAATTAAAAATGTGAGAGGAAAGTAGCTGAATTGAACTGAACTAAAACTATGCCTAAAAAAACAGGGTCTAACAATCCACTAACTTTTTTTTCTCTACTTTTTCAGTTCCCTAAAAATTTGTGCCAAAGTAGTTTAAATTATACTCCCAAATACCTAGTTTAAATCAAATGGCAATGTTTCATGCAAATTCCCAATAAGAATATTCTTGCTACTCCCTCCATCCTCATAACTTTTAAATCTTTGTTTATGTTTTTCACGATTTTCAAGACAACATTTGAGTATTTATATCTTTAATTCTGCAACAAACAATAATAGTTTCTACAAGATTACACAATATGATTTCTTATCAATATTATGAATTCTATTAGCAATATTCTACTTGATTTAATTTTAATTTTTTTTGGGGGATGATGATTTACTATGTTCCAGATCTAATGAACACAAAATATAGAAGAGGGAAGGTCTATATATATATATATATATATATATATATATTGTCTAGGTGTAACTCATTATATTCCTCAAAAAAAAATATAACTCATTATATTAGTAATTGATCGGATGTAGCTAGATTAATATAGTCTTGGGGTAAGTAATAATGTAATATCCAAGATATATATACTTATCTCTCCAAAATTGACTCTCATTTACATTAACGTCTTTCGTAGCTCAAGCTCTATATACCGAATAAAATTATAGTTAGTCTTGTAAGAAACAACCTACTTTAATTAATTTAAAATTAGACAACGGTCCAAACCCAATATTAAAAAAAGAACGAACCACCTTTATGAATACAGTAACTAGTTTAATCTATTTAGTGATCGACCAGTTTAATCTACGTAATGACCATTTTAGTCCATTCAATAATCACATATTTTAATCCATTTAGTGACTACTTTAATCCATTCGGTAAGACTGCTGGGTTATTTTCTAAAATTGTTTGTTGTAGTTCATCAAGATTCAAAGGCAAACAAAGGAAGGAGAAGAGAAGCGACACTAGGTTGGTGCGAGATGTCTACGGATAGTGTTGGGTTAGAGTGAGATGGAATGGGCTTGTTTGTAAAAATGTAGGTTTGGATTTGTCTAATTTTATGTTATAATTAGACCGCCTATTCTAATAATTTGTGAAAATATTATTATGGTAATTTTTAACCAATTAGGAGAAATAATTTGCATGCTGATAAAAGTAATAAATTAAATGGACTTCCATCAATAATGGCGCAACTAACAATGACGAGCTGCAAAGTTATAGAATGGGTATGGTCCTTATACCTTCTTGATCATTTTCCATGATCAATAATTTGATGTTTGGCAAAAGTATTTATCACAAGTACATAACTTTGCGAGTTCTTTTGGCTAGCTAGGTGTAGTAAATAGTAATGAAGTATACACATTAACTACCCATGTTTCTTTAAATGTAATTAGTTAAGCATGTAGCACAACACATGACCCTAAAAATTGTCGTATCTATCTTTGTTTGGAGAGCAGAAGGTAGGCATCAGCATCCAGCTTGCGTTAGAGAAAGACTTTAGTGTAAGCTCAATCATGTGATTTATTACTTAACTAGTTGTTGCCCCGGGAGATTCCCCGAGTCATTGTGTATCATTCGTTTATTATTATTTTATAAAATTAATTGAAATACATGCCTCAATATCATCAGCATATGCATTAAGATAACACGTGACTACCTCCAATGCTTCGTAACTTTCAATTAGTATTGAGTACCGGGTGCATAATAAATTTATTGTGATGTCATTCACTTTTCGCAAAATGCAAAGTTGATTTGATGTTTTATTATCACTATTATGATAAACGGAAACTTGATAATATGTAATATAACTTGTAACACGGGGATATCTATATATTGCTCATTTACTTGATAAATGTAGGAGTCGAATTGATGTGCTAACTTAAGAAGCATAATTACTTCTACTTATATAAAAAATCAATATGAGCTTGTAGATGAGTTGGTTAGTTTATTTGTATTTCAAAGGAGAGGTTGTGAGTTCGAGTCTTAACACCCACATTTTTATTGTTATTTCGTGTCAATTGCTTGGAGGGGAACATGTGGCAGCATGACATTTGTTTGTCTTGAGTTTTAGATATATATAGATTCGGCATATTTTGCTTAGCAAGTTGACGATTCTGCTTAGGCTATGTTCAGTTCACCTTATTTTTGCTTATTTCAGATCAGATCAGATCAGATCAGACCAGATCAGATCAGATCAGATCAGACTAGATCAGATCAGATCAGATCAGATCAGATCAGAAAAAATAAGTTCAGATCAGATCAGATCAGATAAGTTCAGATCAGATTAGATCAGATCAGATAAGTTCAGATCAGATCAGATCAGTTCAGATTATGCTTATATTTTAAAACTTATTATTATTATTATTATCATCATCATGATTATTATGATTATTAGTATTACTAATGCTATTATTGTTATTGTAATAATTATTATTATTGTTGTTGTTATTATTATTATTATTATTATTATTAATATTACTTTATACAATTACTATTACTATTAATATTACTAGTTACTAGTACATTTGTTCAAAAAGATTATTATTATTGTCGTTGTTGTACTTATTAATTATTAGTATTGGTAATTATTATTAATGTCGTTGCTATTATTATAAATGTCATTGATATCACTATTTGAAGCTATTTGTGTTCAAGAAGAAGAATGTTCTTTTGGCATTTGTAAGTGTTCTTTTTTATATTTATTCTAATTAATAATTTTGATATGTGATGTTCTTTTTGATGTTGTACATGTAAAGAACATGACAATAGTATATGATGTTTATTTTTTAAAACAATTTTGGTAGAATAATATAAATTATATATTACTAGTTTATATAAAACATGAGTAGCATGGGATAACCTAATGTTGTTGTCATCAAGTTCAAATTTTTTCCTACAAAGGATTTCAACTTATCTTTAAAAACAAAGTTTATATAGAACAAGACAACGATATAAGAAGAATATTTAACCATTTTGTTCAAGATCATATGATTATATATATTTATAGGTTTATTTATAATAAAAAAGAACAATTTATTGATATAACAAAGAACATGTTGTTAGTTAAATCCAAACATGTCATCAATATAAAATAACATCTATCTTTTATTTTAAAAATGTGTTCTTTTTTTAATATCATTATATGGTCTTTTAATTACTAGCTAAATTCTTATTATTAACGGACCTTGAACATGAGTGTTCTTTTATTTTTAATTTTTTTGGGCCCCTTTCAGGAATCCCGTGGTAAGATGAATTTTCTTTGGGCTGCCCTCGCACAGGGTCACTCACCTAAAGACCCAACAAGTCCCAACCCCCCTTCCCCACCCACAACAATATTGAAATATATGCTTCCACCAAGATTTGAACCTTGGTCTCCCATGTGGGAGGTAAGAAGCCATACCATTGGACCCAAGATTCCTTAGTCTTTTATTTTTAATTGTATGTTCATATACTAATGTGCTCTTTTTCAAAAAAAAAACTAATTATGCTATAATAATAATAATAATAATAATAATAATAATAATTATTATTATTATTATTATTATTATTATTATTATTATTATTATTATTGTTATTATTGTTATTATTATTATAATATTATTTGAATTATTATTATTATAAAATTATTATTATTATTATTATTATTATATTATTATTATTATTATTATTATTGAAAGTTGTGCATAGTAATAAAATGATAGTAATAGTAATACTAGTAATGAAATACAAAGTAATAATAATATTAGTAATAATATATTTTTTAAAAGATAAGTTCAGATCAGATCAGATCAGATCAGATCAGTTCAGATCAGATCAGAAAAAATAAGTTCAGATCAGATCAGATAAGTTCAGATCAGAAAATTTCAGGTGAACTAAACATAGCCTTAGCCTTACGATTTTGCTTTAATTATCAGCTGTCACATTAGCATACATTTTGACAAAATAGGTAGAAGCTTAAAGCTTAGCTTAGATATTATTATTAATGAAGAATTTATGTATAGTACATCAAGATATCAAATTGAGGTAGGTCATTAATTTAAAAGACACTCCTAAACTAAATACAATACTCCCTTACCAGGGGCGAAGCTATGTTGGGACCTAAGAGGGACATAGCCCCTGCAGCCCCAACATATCTTTGAAGAAAATCAATGATAATCAGTGGTTGTATCTTGTTATATAGGTAAAATGTCCCCCTCCACAACCATGTTTAGAATTCTCTGTTAAACTGGCCCCCCTCCACAAACAAGCCTAGCTTCGCCCTGTCCCTAACATAAAAGATAATACTACCAAATATTCTAAAGATATTATTTGCATAATATCATATATGGAAAAATTATCACACTAAAATATTTTTCTATCACATTTACTAGTTCTTTCCATATTTTTTTTTGCATTAATTTTCAAGAACTAGAAAAAACTACTAAACTTCTTGCTCACCATCACTTAAATGATTCATTTCCAACAAAAAAAATACCATTGGTGCATGTCGAGGAACAAATGATAATTAGAGTAATTAATAAAATATTCGAATAACAATAAAATTACTCTTAACTTCAAATCCTGCTTACTAATGTAGTTGTTCACTTGTTCTTATCAATTGTACACCATTAGGCTGTTTTTGACCAGGATCTATCATATACTTCCTTCGTTTCAAAATAGTTGCACCATTTGGCATTTGGTCACTATTCATCAATACGAGGATTTTGTTAAATTCGTCTCAATACGAAGATTTCAAATATCAACTTTTTATAGTTTTTGCTTATACGCAATTAGAGATATTCACGTTTAAAAAAGCGTCTTGGCAAACGTGAAAAAGCAAACGGTGCAACTATTTTGAAACGGAGGAAGTATATTGTGAAGTATTTTAGTGCCAGTGAATAAGTCATGCAACTTTTGTTAGCCATATAAGAGAGAAATTAAATTACACATAAACTCGTTACAGGCTGTGCCGTGGTAGGAGACCACTGACTTGAAAGCATTACGGCCCGATAACGGTGGTAATCGACACTGGCCGGAAAGCTCCCCAAGGTTAACACAGCAACCTAAACTGTAGTAGGCTATGGAGATTAGCACGTACCCAGGAAGAAGAAAAGAGAAGAAGAGAAGAGAATGAATTTTTTGTGTGTAATCAACTGATCTGTGAGGCACTGATTTTATAGGAGGAAATCAGACCAAAAAACGGAAGTGAATAATGAGAGGAGGATATCAAGGGATTGACACAAATACTGTAACGTTCAAAACGTTAAAGTCTTCCACACACACACATTCAGCCCGGGTCCAAAAAGATAGTTAAGTTTATTCCCCAAGGCCCTGACCCGGACCGGGTGGGCTGCGCTCGTGCGTGTGTGATAGCAATCCCAAGCCCAAGCCCAAGCATGATAACCAACCACAAAAGCACCTCAAGTACCAACTCAATAAGAATAAGAAGGGAGGGAATATATAAACAAGGGAGTATTCCCTCTCACAAGCAATGTGGGACTTTTAAAGAAAAGGAGGCTTTTCAAGCCTTGATTCCAACAAGCACCACTAATTACCACATTCTCGAGAGGTTAAGAAGTTAAACTAGTTATTGACTCGGGTGATTCCCCCGGATTATTTACAAATGGGAATTTAAAGTGTTAAATTGAGAGAAGTGGAAAAAAAGAGTTATAGGCATTGGAATGTGATCGTGAAATAATTTTCCAGTTCCTTTTTAATTTTTCTACATAGTAAATTATAATATGAATTATTGATCAATTAATATAAACCATCGGCTTCAAGAGAGTACATATATATAAATATATAATTAATTACAAAGACTATAAATTTAGTGTTAATGTCTAAGCATATAACCGATGCAATTAAATAGTGTAGTGGTGTTAATTAGGGAGGTTATAAAAATTTTAAGAGCTTTTTTTATAATATAAGAGTACTAAAATGTACGACACACTATTATTAGCATATGATTAATGAGCATTAATATAGAAATTTGTATTTAATTGTTTTTAAAATAGAATTATTATCTTGTTTTTAAATTAAATATTTTCCCACAAAGACGCATATGAGATTGTACATTAGTTGGTTTAATGGTTACTGCATTTTTATTTCAGATGAGAGTTATTGGTTCGAGTCTTAGGAAGGGGGAGTACATATACGGATATACCAACATGACATGTTTTTTGTTTTAGGTTTTAGATATATATAGACTAATTGACGTCGGATAGACTATAGACGAATGAATGATGGTGTACTGGTATAGTACCAAAAAGGGGAGTTAGGTACTAATATGTGACAACATGATATGTTTTTGCCTTGGATTTTAGATATATATAGACTAGTTGACGTCAGATACACGAATGAATGATGGTGTAATATTACCAAAAGGGGAAGTTAGGTATTAATTTCATTGGCTTAAAGATGACAATTTCCACATCTGGTTGTTCCTTTATTCGCAATTGGTTTCAATAGAAAGGGTATATTGGGACCAACGTCTGCTGCTAAGGGAGAACAGTAATGTCCCCACATTCCCCGTTGTTTGTAGACTTTCTAAGAGAAACGAGTGGGGGAATGAACGTTTAGTGCATGTCTGAGATACCAGTCATGGTCGGTGGTCATCTTCAAGCTTGAAAATTTTGTGAGATTTTGTTGTCACATGATTATTTAATGTACTAGATAATGCTACTGCCTACCTTACTATACCGCCCCCTCAATAAGCTTGACTATCACAAATTCACAATATTATTAATTAGCACAAGTACATCACATATATTTAACCCAATAAACATCATCCCAAGTTGAAACATATCGATCTCCTTCATTTCTCCCCCCAACTTGTCAATGTTTCTTCTTATCGGGGAAAAAAAAAGAGTTGAAACATGTAAATTAGGAATGTCTAACTTATTATAAACAAGAAACTCAAGTTGACGTTTAACTAAGGTCTTTGTAAATTGTTTAACCAAATTCTAGTTAGAGACTAACAATCAAGATTTTATGCGAGAACTCTAACCAAATCAAGAGTGCTCTAAGACATGAAAAGTAGTAGAGTATTATTAACTTTGATACAATCTGAATGATGTACAAGTTTTTCTGTTTTCTCACTTTATATACATACTAAAGAT
The DNA here is from genome assembly GCA_947648045.1 of Beta corolliflora. Taxonomy (NCBI): domain Eukaryota; kingdom Viridiplantae; phylum Streptophyta; class Magnoliopsida; order Caryophyllales; family Amaranthaceae; genus Beta; species Beta corolliflora. Next base: position 424,281 of record CANSZD010000333.1, read on the forward strand.
AAATAATGTCCACTTTACTATTCGTCACAATGCCTTAACTCCCCAGGTAACCGTCTCTGATCTTCAGCGACCGTAACTGATCCCTTCCACCTGCTCCCAACTATACGTTGGATCTTCTTTTAGTCCGGATTGGCCCAATGCGCCTAACTACTTGCCTTTAAGGCCCAACTCTCCATGGGTCTTCTAGCCTGATTTTCTCCCGCTCAAAAAATCTTGGCTCAACAACATATATGCCATTTGTATATATAGAAGTGTATGAGACTATGAGAGACTAATAAGACTAACTATAAGGGCATGTTGGTAAGATGACAGTCGATTTCAATGATCATATACGCTCATGAAATCGAAGATTCTATGCAATACACAAATGGATCTATATATTTGTCGTACTTAAAATAGTATAGCTATAAGCTTGAGTATGATCAACATGCTAAGACCCGAAATGAATCCTTTAAGTCACCATGATTCACAAGTAACAGCTACCATACTAGTGTGTGCTATATGGTTATTGATCGTCAAGAAAGATTTCCCTTAGAACATTGAACCAAATGTAATGCCCTCTCCCAAAATTCGTATTAAGGTAAGTGCATGAATCAATAGAATATATGGACCGAATATGACAATTATGGTTGGATAACATATATCTATAGCCCAACTAGTGTGCGCTATGGTTATTGATTGTCAAGAAGGGGACAACAGAGTCAAGCTAATTGATGACTCTACTTAATGGAAAAGGCGACACTTTGCTTATAGAAGGTGGGCTTCAAGTTCGGCCTACATAGGATGATAGAGTGACCATACACAAGCCTAGATGAGGTTTCATCCTAAAACCAATTGGTAATAGGAGGAGTAGCCCATTAAAGTAATATGTTAGTCATCCTTTCTCTCTCTCTCTCTTCAATGTGGGACAAGCTCACATGTGGGTTAAACACCTTAACTGTATACAAGAACGTTTCATTTGCAGAGGGTAAACCATGAGTAATCAGAATTAAATTGCTGGAATCCATTGCTACAGAAAGGATTCAAGAGCTAGCAAGAAGCCTATAACACTAAATTAAAGGTTGTTGCTTTCTCTTTCCCACCCTAGATAAATGAATTAAGCTCCTCTCCAAAGTAACAAAAAAGGAACCATAAAAAATGGCTTCGTTTCTTCTTAATGCACACCGTCTGACTCGAAAATCCCAAATATAGAGTGGCTCATATTACTAATAAAATTTGAAGAACTCCAACTCCACTGAACAATCTAGTAGAATGTTAAGTTTTCTGTATGTGCTATTATTGGTGTACATCCAATCATTGTAACTGAACAATCCGTCGACTCAGATGAGGCTACTTTCCCCTTTAGATTTATTTCGATTATCATTCATAGCACAATCAGATCATTCTTGGAACTCATCCATAGTTATAATAATTCTTAACAAACTTTGGACAACAAACCAACCAAACGACTTCTCCTAGAGAACCATAATTGATCAACATAGTATCTTTATAACTAATTTAAAGCCAATATAAATATGCTTTTATATTGATATCAATACCAATCATAGAACTTCTGAACCACACCAACTTATAAATAAGCATACTCGGTAAATACCAACAATAATGACAAAAGGTCTCTGAGCTGAAATTGATTAAGTATATCATGGTCTATAGAAAAATCACCACTTGACATTGTTAGGAAACGGGGTGTTGTAGTTAGATTAATGCGGAACAAAATCAATGAAATAATAAGGATGAGAAAAAACAATAAAGAAGATAAACAAAAGAACACAAGGATTTACGTGGTTCGGTCAAAATAGACCTACGTCCACAGGTGGGGGATTCGAGCTTCTTCACTATGATGGAGAAAAACAGAGAGAATAATTACAAGGAGTCCTAAATTCTAGAGGCTAAAAGTGTTTCATAAGTTGTGTCTAATAATGAACACCAAGAGGTCCTTTTATAACATAAGGAACCCCGCACAAAAACCCTAGAATATACTCCGCACAAAACCCTAAAAAAGAAAATCCGATTCGGAAACGCGTCTCGCAAACCGCAAGGCGCGGTGGCTGCCGCGAGTCGCGGTATGCTCTCGGCAGTTCTTCGTAAAACGGGCGTAACTTTCTCGTTTCTCAGCGGAATTGGGCATATGACCTATCGTTGGAAAGCTCTTGAAACAAGCTTTCACCTCCAATTTGAATCACATCAAAACCATTTATATATTGAGAGATATGTGCATTCAAATTCAGTCTTATGCCATTCACAAGATTTCAAGTCACAAATAACAATCTCCACCTTGACTTTAAACCGATCAAACAAGATAACTCCACCTTAAACTGAAAACCAAAATATGATGCTCACCATAAACATAGAACCTCCACCTTAAACAAAATTCCATAAGCCTAATCACTTTAGGCAATCAAGAACGGACATCTTCTATAAACTGTGTACCGATGCGTCTTCGAACACAAAACTCCGTATACAAAACCATCACATGGCCTAGATTGAGAGTATAAAGTCACCAACGCCAAGCATGCTTATTCAAATTGATCAAACTCTCTTCAAACACTTCTTCATCTCAACAACAAACTCAAGCAATTTTAGAAAATCAAATGACATCAATAATTTCTAAATTGTAATTGTACTTAACAAAACACAAAAGTAACTAATTCTAGATAAGAAATAGCATAACTAGAACAAAATCTAATGCATAACCAAGATTTCTACTTTATTACAAACTCAAAAGCAATCTATCATAGACTCCAAAATAAAATCCACACGGTTTCTCGTTTCATCAAGAGATCTCAAAAGGGCACCAATCATAAAGAGATCGTAGAAACCGCAGCCCCAAAACTTGTAACCCTAAAGTGCAACATCATCATCAAAGACATCATTGGCAATATTTACGGATTGGTCCTCATTGGACTTTTCCCCATTCTTCCTCTTTAATTTCCAACAATCAGCTTTGACATGACCCTTCACGTGACAATAGTTACAGATTTTATTCTTGCCAAAATTCTTTCCACCATGAGCAACCAAAGCATTTGTTTGAGCAGAATTATTAGATTTATTAACCAACTTATTGTCAATTAAATCTCTCTGAGTTAAGGCATTCATAACATCCTGCAAACTCAAATCATCTCTATCATACAATAAAGTATCTCGAAAGTGCTTATACGAAGGCGGTAAAGAACACAACAACCTAATAGCCATATCCTCATCATCGATTTCTACATCGATGTTTTGCAAATCCATAATAATAGAGAAGAATTCATCTAAATGAGACTCAAGCGGTTTACCTTCTTCTAGACTGATATCATGAAGTCTAGATTTGAGTAGTAGACTGTTGGTCACGCTCTTTGTCATATAAAGTGACTCCAACTTCAACCACAAACCCGCAGCAGTTGTCTCCTTGTCAACCTCTCTCAAAACTTCATTAGATTGACATAAATGAATTGCCGAGAGTGCCTTCAATTCGATCTCCTCCCACTGATCATCCGTCATACCCGAAGGCTTTTTGGATGCACCTTCAAGAGCCTTGTGACAGCCACTTTGAACCAAGATGGCTTTCATCTTCAATTGCCATAGGCCAAAATTTACTTGCCTATCAAATTTCTCAATATTGAATTTCATTGACATAATTGAATCAAACTCGTTCTATAAACACCTAAGATCTTAAATAACCAAGCTCTGATACCAATTTGTTAGGAAACAGGGTGTTGTAGTTTGATTAATGCGGAACAAAATCAATGAAATAATAAGGATGAGAAAAAACAATAAAGAAGATAAACAAAAGAACACAAGGATTTACGTGGTTCGGTCAAAATAGACCTACGTCCACAGGTGGGGGATTCGAGCTTCTTCACTATGATGGAGAAAAACAGAGAGAATAATTACAAGGAGTCCTAAATTCTAGAGGCTAAAAGTGTTTCATAAGTTGTGCCTAATAATGAACACCAAGAGGTCCTTTTATAACATAAGGAATCCCGCACAAAAACCCTAGAATATACTCCACACAAAACCCTAAATAAGAAAATCCGATTCGAAAACGCGTCTCGCAAACCGCGAGGCGCGGTGATGGCCGCGAGTCGCGGTGGCTGCCGCGAGTCGCGGTATGCTCTCGGCAGTTCTTTGTAAAACGGGCGTAACTTTCTCGTTTCTCAGCGAAATTGGGCATATGACCTATCGTTGGAAAGCTCTTGAAACAAGCTTTCACCTCCAATTTGAATCACATCAAAACCATTTATATATTGAGAGATATGTGCATTCAAAGTCAACCTTATGCCATTCACAAGATTTCAAGTCACAAATAACAGACATAATCTATGAATTGAGAAACTTGCTCATGTCTGATGCAAAGTGCAAATGATCGAGCCAAGGAATTCGAATTCCATCCCCTTTCTCGATCGATTGTAATTTCCCAATATATATGTGCTGCAAGTTTAATCTCTACTTTTGAGTAATATTCTAAGCAAATATATATGCATGCACAATCGTCCCTTATTTCTTTTGGCAGATTCTAGCATGAATTTGTAGATGAAGAGCCTCATTTTTGTTCATATTAATATAAAATTAAGGCATGGTTTCTATTGTCACAATCGTCCCTTATGTAAAACAAGGCATCACATAACCTTACTAAAGGTCATTGTGACTGTATATAGAAATCATTTAGGATCCGGGCTAAACCCCACTCATGGTCATTATCAATTGTTCTGAATTGTGATGCATCTTACAAGGACATGCCATCAACTTATCATGTGATAACGTACATCCTAATCATGGATCATGGCTATACCACTTGCACATTGCAATGTCCACACTCGAGGGAATAAGCATGGTTAAAGGAATGATTAATGAAGGGTTGAGCCTAATTCATGGTATGACTAGCTTAGCGTTGTTAATGAAGTATTATCGTCTCCTATGTGGCAATCTTGCTCATACAAGTTATTGTTGCTACAAACTTCAAATTCAGGGGACTCATGATGGATTCGAGTATTTAGCCCATTGATCAATACAATCTTATAACTTCTTCTATCTTAAGTAATATAATATGAGGTGATCATAGAATAGGAAGGAGACATATCAAAATTGTTTCCTTTATAAAGACAACAACACCGTCCATTGATAAAAAAAAAGTTTCGAGCACAACCTAAATGTAATGATAACTAGAGAATCACTCTCGCAAGTTTTGCAACTGACTAGTTAAGGACTTTACATTCACATCTCACATATTTGTCTCTTACGATGTGTTCTAATCAACTTGAAAAATAAGTTTTGTGTCTAATAAGTTTGGAAAAGTTGAAATAAGTTTCAATTAAATTATAACATTAATAAAGACTAAATAAATTTTAATAAGTTCAGATATTTTCAATTCAAACAAATCAAGACCCTTAGGCCTTACTACTAGACTTCTTCTAATCCTTTTAAACAAATTGGATCTCAAATAGGGGATTAAAATATGTTTGATAGGTTTATTGATAGAGCCCAAATAATGCAATAAGGGCCGAAAGCAACCTTGGGAGCCCGAGCTCCAACTTATTACGCGGGCTTCAGCTGGACTACAAGCTTAGGGTCAACGTAAGGAAACTAAGGATACTTTAAACCCAAAAGTGGAAATTATAATAACTTAGATTGTCATAAGATACAAACATCATTAGAAGGTAGTATATCCACACATTGTGGTGCTGTGAAATGCATTTGCTTATCAGCCTTTGCAAATGGTAAAATTGGATGTTTGTCTGTTAGATATGGGGTCGGCTACACCCATCATAAGAAGAGATAGTCCACTTCTCAAGACAAAGGAGGTTTCACCTTAAAACCATATGGCAATAAGGGGAGTAGCCCTTTTGCATTATGAAGTGAACTCATCTCTCTTCTTTTATCAATATGGGACACTCACATGTATTGTGCGCTATACATCATAGCTTGAACATTGTCCTCTCACCTTAAGTCTCCTGTAATACAAATTCTTGAATAATACGAGCGCACAATAAATTATTGTGGGATGGGGTAACTTTATACTCTAAATATGTCATTTCTATATAAGTGACCCCTTTAACATATTGAAGATACTTCTTCCAAAGACATCAAGCAAGTAGCTTAGCCAATTGTTCGAGTTAGTGCATGTTCCACGCAAGAAGAAAATTATTGTGATCAATTGTTTGTATTGCTATCTTAATATGCAAGTATATAGCGGAAAAGAATAGAATAAGTCATTTTATTCATATCATGAATTCAAATTGTTTCAACTTAAATACTTGCATACCAATTATACCATTATATATAGGCCAATGATATCACTTTTATTGTTGACAATAGAAGCAATGCGATTGTAGTAGATTAGTGGATTCTCATTTAAGTCATGGGGTTAAGTCTTTACATAGACAATGTTCATAATTTCTAATCATTTATTGTGGGTTTGACAAGCCAAATGTATTTTTTCTCCATCTCTCAACTAGATTTTTCTATTTTTATTATTGTAAAATTGTGATAACTAATAACTCTATACTCTCAAATAGTATATCTAGCCATATACTATTTATTGAACGACACAAAGCAAGGGAATTCTATTGTCAAAGGACCAACTCAATCAAAAGTTTAAAATGATTGTTGGAGTCCCAATAATAGTTTTATACTCTATCACTCTCCCTCACACGAGAGCACATTGGGCTTGAAGTGTGAATGCAACACAAGTCGCCCTCATACCTGACGCTAAATATTCCACTTACAAAGGTAGGGTAGATGAGATTTGAACCCGTGACCTTGTTGTCACACTAACTCTGATACCATGTCAAATGACCAACTCAATTAAATGCTTAAACTGTTGGTTAGAGTCACACAAATAATTTTATACTCTATCAAGCTAATAGTTGGAGTCGCATGAATATTTTATACTCTATCATATATCTCAAAGACATGGGATATATAATCTGCCATATATTTCATAAGCATTCATGATTGTATCATACAATGTACACCATGAGTCCTAAGTATGATACACCAATAAGTTAGATGTAAAAGAGACAGATAATAAATTAATTACCAAGGCAACAACCATGTCTGGACAATGGGACTAGGAGCGAAAGCATAAACAAGATATGGACAATTTCAGGATGCAAAATATTGAGATTGTGACAAACGATATATGTGGAAAACACACATCATTGGGAAAAAACACAAATGTTACTAATTTCGTTGATTTTCCTCCCCTTAAAAAAAGAATCAATGCATATTTTCTCCATTCTCTAAAGATCTTCCTACTTTCCGTTTAATTCTGTTTTCAAAAGATCTTCTTACTCTTACTAATTTAATTCCTATTTGATAAAGGATTATTCAGTTGTTACACGACTTTACCCCACTTGTGGAATCCGCATAATTCTACATTCTCTCTCTTATTTTAATTTAACAAGGATTATATATGTGTCCTAATCATGACATATAAAACTATTGCAATTACTTTGAAACAAATAAAATAGTTGTTGATATATTTTTTTGTTGGAATAATTTGTGAATATTTTCCGATGACCCTACAACTTTGTCCTCTAATAAAAATTTGCATGAAATTGTACAGTATCCAAATCCAAATTTGGCAACATTTTGACTTAGTAAATTGGTACTACAATCAAATGATAATATTTGGTTCTCTTTACATTCATGATTCATAGTTGTTGCTTGGCTTTCTTTACAATTCATGATTCATGTCCTTCCTAGTTCCTACAAACTTAAACATGTGTATTTAATGATAGCAACTGAAATCTGCAGTAACATCCATGAAACAAACAAAGACAAAATTAAGTGGAAAAAGTGTAAGCAATTCATCTCAGAATAATTAATCACCCACATGCTTATATAATTGAGTCAGTTGATGTCATGAATGCACCATACCATATACTACGGGGTACTACCCAAGTCTACGTGTATAGTAGTAGTAATACACTACAATTTGTTTAAAACGGTGTATTTAAATCTGTTGATATTTCGATTTTGCTCGAGCTTGTATAGGCGTCTCATCGTGAGAGGCCAAAATGGCCTCTTATTTTGGTATTTGGAGGTACCAAAGTAATCATTTTGATATTTGGAGGTACCAAAGTAAGAGTTATTTTGGTATTACTGGTACCAAAGCTCAAAGTTGATACCAAAGTAAGTATAATTGGTACTAAAACTCAAAGTTGATACCAAAGTTCACTTACACTTTGGTACCAAAGTAAAAATTATTTTGGTATTGGTATCAATTTTATTAAACTTTGGTATAAGTTGGTATCAAATTCAGGGTCAGTCATTTGTCTTTTTACGACGAGACAACAACACTCACTCGTTTTGCTCCATATCGGCTTATCGAGTCTAATTTAATTTGTTGTTGGTCTCGAGGATAAGATTTTCAAAAGGAAGAACAAAAGGTCGTGGTTGTGTGGTTGTGTAGGTTGTGGTATCATATTTATTTCTAGGTACACTAACTTCTTTTCGGCGCCTCAAGCTTGTCAGCTTTCACATTTCTTCGAACTTTGTCCCAAGTGCTCCTACAGTCCTACTACTCTAAAATAAGGTTAGAGTGTTATAGATATACGAGATGGATCCATCATAGAAAACAGTACCTCTATAAATAAATCCGTTGTGTTTTAAATAAAACATCGAGCCATGGAAATTTAGAAGAGAGACTCATGTAATGAAGAGAGATAGAAAGAAGTAAGTACCAAATATAGTAACGTTTCATTTGTTTTGAAACGGCCTAACATAATAAGTGTTTCATTTATTCTGGAACGGAAGAAGTATATATTTCCTCCATTTTTTATTACTTGCAACATTTCTCATTTTTGGTAATTCTCTATTACTTGCAACGTTTCTATTTTGGCAACCTATTCTCTCTTTCTCTCTCTTAACACATGGATTTTTTTTCTCTCTCTATCTCTCTCCTCTCTTTCGTCCTTATTCAAAAGAAACCGTTGCAAATAATAGAAAACAGATGAAGTCTAAGAAGATAATGATACAATAACATTAATTAAACATTCGTCAAGCTAACCATTCGAATTTGTGAAATTGCAATACCTTAGAACCTATGAGATTTTCCTACATTTAATTACCCAAACTTTCAACGTGAAAAAGAGTTAAAAATTGGATGATTATATCACATACTATTAAATCTCCATTCTTGATTAGTGATTAGATTAATTTATCTGATCTGCATGTTTCCTCATGCCGGGGGGGTGGTCTCCTAAGTAGATGAATCCACCATAAACTATGCGATTATGCATGGTACGAACCATATAATAAAACTTCTCTGCAGTTTTGACTAATTGTACTACTAAAAGGACCCAAACCCCACATCATGCAGAGACATGCAAATAAACAGTTGCGCAAGATTTTCAAATATGTCAAGCTCCAAACTTGGGATCCCATTTCAGGGGACACATTAATTAATTACTACATAACAAACAAATTTCTACTCCCTCCATACGAAAATACATTACACAGTAAAAAAGAGAAGGGAGTATCAGTATGTACAACTCATTTACCAATTAAGAGCTTAGCAATTAGCATCTAGCTCAATCGTATATTACTCCACCTTTCAGGGGCGAGGGGCGAGGGCCGAGGCATAGTAGAGGCCTAAAAGAGCCATGACCCCTATTGAAAGCTCAATTGTATTGATTATAATAGGCTAAGAAGATTAAGAAAGTGAAAATAATAGTTGTTTTATTAGTAAACTGCCATCCTTCACAACCATGTTTAGAATTTTTGTTAAACTTGCCCCCTCCACAACCAAGTCTGGCTTCGGCCCTGTCACTTTTCTTGTGGAGGTCCTAGCAATCCACACAGAGCACGTCGTAGCTCTCAGGAGATGGGGATTGAGTTTGGACTTAACTTAGTTGGGAATTCACCCGGCAGTAGGGTCTCGATCCAGGCCTACAATATTACGAAATAAAAAATCGACTACTTTCTTTAATCTAATTAGTTACTACCAATTATTTTAATACACTCACACAAGTTCTAATAGAAGTTCAAAAGTGGATAGAAAGAAGTTATTGATTATGTGCATGATCAACTTTAGACAAAAAATTAAGGACAATGAGTTTACTAAAACATAGTTTTTTTAATATTGAACTAAATTGAAATGTTTTAAAATGACATTTATATAATTAATACTATTTGGGTAGATTTTACTTAGCAAAATTATTGTTTCATAACCATCTATACAACTCACACACATCTTTCCTGTCTCGTATTTAACAAACTAAAATTCAACTAAATAGAGTTTATTAATGTTCCTTTATAACTCTCATATTATCTCAGTTTTTCCAATTTGATTTTCCTATACCCCACAACCTCTCTCCCCTCCCTCAAATCTCAAACAAATATTTTGGGTATGAATTAATATTAAACCTTTGATTTTGCTAGGAAAAATGAGAAAACTCACCACTTGAGCCAACCCTAATTCTTAGCACAAAAGTAGTACTTCATCCGTTTCTTAATAAGTGCAACATAGAGAAAGTGGAGGAATACCAAGGAATGTAGAGAGAGAAAGTTGGGACCACAATAAAGTAGAATAAGTCAAGTGATGAAATAAAAAAGTTGTCGTCCCCTCTTGCTTTTTGGTAGCATATTTGTAATAATATTGAACTTTTTTTTTACCATTTTAAGCTTGGTTGCACTTATTGTGACTATTCCAAATAAGAAAAGTGTTGCACTTATTAAAGAATGGAGGTGGTACTCCCTCCGGTCTTTATTAGTTTACCTGTATTCCTTTTTGGGATGTCCCTTATTAGTTTACCCATTTCTTTTGTTTCTATTTTTGGAATGAGACCACTAAATTTTCATCACATATACATTCAACTTTAATATAAAATAATAGTTTCTCTTTCTTTCTATGTCCCATAACATTATTTCTCCTAAAACTCTATGCAAAAGAAACGGGTAAACTAATAAAGACCGGAGGGAGTATATTATATCGATCACCCTACAAAAAGAGATACTCTTGCGATACAGAAAGAGATACACTCTAGTCTTTCACATCACGAATCATGATATCATCCAAACTCCAGATCACATCCCTTTCAAGTTTCCCTCGTGTGGGTCCATATCGTTGTAATGCATAATCATGAACATCATAGTTTTTAATTGGACAGAATTTTTAAGATCTGGCCCCTCATAACCCCACGCGCCACGACCAGAGTTACACCTTTCAAATGGGACACTATCATCAAGTGTCCATTCCCAATGTTAAATGATCTTTACTTAATGCATTTAATTACCACCCCTCCTCCATTATCCCAAACTAATATCAATGGTAGTATGTAAGTATATGAAAAAAAAAAAAAACTTAAGAGTTCATATATCAATATTAAAACTTAGGAATAATAATCTATTAGTACATCGAACTAAAGTAAAGTTATCTAAGTGATAATGATACTTGTAGATAACTAAATATAAAACCTAAATGTTAGAAACTTGAACCTACAAGGATATATCATATATGCGACTATATTGGATACGGAATTCATTACACTTTTATCTCAAATTTAACTATGAATAACTCTATATGGCTAAATTTTACTTATATAAAAAAAGATAAGAAATATATCGACTATACAAAGAGTTAGCTGTAAGAATACGAGTGCATTCATTATACACCCGGGTGTACCTTGTACATGGTACAACCAAGACTATTTTTTGCTCATTTGCAGTTGCAGCTCTACCTATTATGTAATTATTCTTATTTGGAGATTTCAAATGAGCAATGAGCAAATAAATAACCTTGGTACACCCGAGTGTATGATAAAAATTCTCGTAAGGATACCTCAATTAGACTCATAAAATAAAGTTTTTAATTAGCTAAAATTTAGCCAAACGGCTTACGCTTTATTCATCTAGAGTCTTTAAAGTAAATGGAAGTAACAAATATCTAGAAGCACAGTTTTACATAGGACTTTACCTTAATTATTCCTTTTAAAGAGATACTTCCAGAAAAGTCTAAGCTCCAAGACATAATTTCTTATCAATTTAATTCTTCCTAGGAACTTGCCTCTTTTCTACCAAAAAGAAGAAAAAAAAACACAAGATGCTAAAGTTGGGAGAAGGTTTTAGGGGACAAGAATAATTTATAGATATTATGGCAAAGTTATAAAAGACGAATAATAAATAAATACAAAGACTACATTTAAAACTAATTTAGACTAAATTTTATTACAATAGTATATATAAAAAAAAAAGATGCAGTAATATTTCCACCGCCTCCTAATATAACCAAAGTACAAATTATTTATACTAAACATACTGTACATTTTAAAACTATACTATATTATACTATACTATATTACTATCATACTATGCCACCCAATTTAAATTAATTCAAATTGGACCGTTACTACCCCATTAATAATTCAAATTTATTTGCAATTTGCAAAAATGGGATACAACTAAAAAAAACACCAAATTTCCTTTTTTTCTTTATACATTTACCTGTCCCTTGTATACGTCACCGTTTTGTAGTAGGAGAGAGATAAACGACACTCTGAACCACCGTTTTACCAATTTTAAACCCAGGAAACACTGTAAACGACGCCGTTACATCTCCGGTGATGACGTCATCTTCTCCGGCAACACTTTCCATATAAACTTCAGAAAATCTGCAATTTTTTCTCACCTGAAAAGCGACCGCCGGTGGATCAAAACTAAATGCCAAACAATGAAGAAGCCATACCCTTCTCGCCATTTCTGCGAAGAGAGAGAATATTTCTGTTGACGGAAATACCCCTGAAGTTATAATCAATTTTCTCTGATCTAAATTCCCAAATAAAGAACACTCCATTTTTGGGTGCATCAATTTTAAATACTTCCCTTTACAAAATTTCGCAAAAGGGTATTTTGGGTTTTGTGTAAAAATCTGAGATGGTGTTAAAGATTGAATCTTTTGGAAGTTTTCAAAGAAAAAATGTTTGTTAAGGGTTTGTTTGGTTCCTTCATCTGGGAGGTAAAAATTGTGATGATTAAACCCATCAAACATCACTTGTGATACGTATGATTCAAGTGCAAAGATTTCATGTTTTGATTTACCAAACATGGTGTTAGGTTGTATTGCTTTTGCAGCTAAATTTACATCCCAATTTTTGGCCTCCATTTCGCGCACCAAGTGTTTGACAAAATGCCTCAATGACCTTAAAGAATAATGAAGAACTCTAAGAAAATGGGTTTGGTTTAAATCTTTGAGAGAAATGTTGTTTCTAATTGGTAATAAAACCCCACTTGAATTCAGCCTTTTATCAAGTAATTTGTTGTTCTTTGTAATTTCTTCAAGATTGTTCTTCAACATGGAGATTTCTGTGTCTTTTTGTTCCATTTTCCACTCCATTTGCTTCATTGTGATCTCATATGTTTTGATGTTGCTTTGTTGTTCTTGAATCTCTGCTAATAACTGAGTAACATGAGGTGGTGGAAGATCTAGAGTTTTGTTTAGATACTTGTATTTTAGCTCAGAAAGTACCATTAACTCACTTACTAAACTCTCATCAGCTGATTGTATTGCATCATTATTGTAAGGAAACTGTGCACTTTGTAGCTCTGCATATGCAGCTTTAATAGAAGAAAGACTAGCAAAAAGTTTGGCAACTAGAGCTTCTTTTGCACCTTTGTTTTTGGCTGCTTGTTCTTGTTGTTGTTGAACATGATGATGATGATGATCACCAGAACTCGACTTCTGGGATTTCGTTCGGGTTAGTTTCAGGTCGGGTTTAAAGTCTTTAAGACTAATGTTAAGTTCCTCAGAAAGGGTTCTAAGTTTTGGGTTTGGAGGAAATCTTGAAGGAGTTTGAGGTTGAATGCATTTTGAAAATGTTTTTGAAATTTTACTTCTTGTTGATTCAGATTGTTGTGGTGGTGGTTTATAGCAATCCATATATGCAATGAAAGAGCCACTATTTTTTGTGGGTTTCTATTCTATATGGAGAAAATTATGTAAATCATGGAAAAAGTATGTAAATTTGGTGCCAAAATGTAGAAATACTGTGTTTTTGGGTGGTAAAAAGCAATCAAAGTTTGATTTTTTTGAGCTTTATTCAAATGGTTTAACAGATTTTAGGCATAGATTGAGGTAGAAAAAGTTGGGTTTAAAGGGCGGGAAAATAAAAGAAAGGTGGGGATTGAAGGTGTAGTGAAGAATATATGTGAAATTATGAGTCGTCTTTGATGACTTTTGGGATTAAATTTGAATTAATTGTTGTTACTTTTTTGGGTATTTAATAGTATGTCAGTAGAGAATACAGAGTAGAAGGAGAATTTGATTATGGGTGGTGGACCCCTTTGGTCTGCTTACCCTAGGTTGGATGTATCATGCTTCATGCAACTATTGAAAAAGAAAAGAAAGAAAACAAGTTATTCATTATCTAATTACTTTCCTTCTAAGCTTTTACTTTACCTAATTAACATTCTAATACTCATGAGCTTTCATCTTTTATGGCTTAAGATATACTACAAGTTTTACACAATACTGTTCTATGCTGTAATTTTAGTTGTGTTTGACTGTTTGGTAGTTGATGGATTGTGGTAGATTAACTTATTGAAATAGTTTTTAGTTCATGGAATTGATTTGATTAGGGCTTTGTTTTTGTCTCTTGATTTTTCATAATTGTGCTAAAAGAATGACTTTAGCACAATTGACTATTTTTTGTTCTTTAAATCAAGATGTTAGGTTAATTAATCGTAATTCAATGTCAGTATTGGATCAATCAAATGCCGCATCGTGGGTGAATTATGTTTCATTGCTCATAAATTCAAATTTTTTAGTTCACATCCATGACATGGAGTCATTAAGATCTAAAAACTTAAGATTAGATTAGTCAATTTGTCTCTATATTTGAAACATGTCTTTTCCATATTACTACTATAAATCTATAATGCAACCTCAAAATAGTCCAAAACGCGCTCATCATGTGTGCAAGTGATTTCCCTCGCATACAATTTGGTTGGTGGTGGTTTAGCCGAAAGGCTTCATGACCGCCATACGTTGTTTTAAGACAAAGGGGGAGTCAATAAATTGCTTAAAGTTTGAAGTGGTAGCTAAGAAGAGATAGGGTGAGAACAAAGACATAAATCTGTAAAAGACCATGTCTTATTTTTATGTTTGGGCTCATCGTGCCATCAAACACACAATGAGCCATCTCACATTCTCACCCAATATATTTCCTTTTTTCACCTACTTTACGAGTTGGGCATACTTGATCATCGTGCTTCAACTTAAGGAGGGAATATTAGACGGTTAATAGTGTTGTTAACTAAGGGTCTGTTCTCCCCAACTTATTTTCAGTTCAGTTCAGTATAATTCAGTTAAGTTCAATTCAGTTCAGTTTAGTTCCTAAATGATAATCATTACTATTAATTAGTTATAATTTAATTCAGTTCAGTTCAGTTCAGTTGTTTTATGTCGAAGAGAACAGGCCCTAACAAGCTTCGACGCTTCGTTGTGCATTATGCTTAGTTGTACTTGCCTAACATATGTTTGCTTCTTATTCCAATTAATACTTTATTCATATATGTAGGACTTTTAGCTTAATTTAACCTAACTTATCTAAATTTATTGCTCTAAAAAGTAACTTATTTTTAATTTGTTACCCTTTAACTACGCCTCTAAACTTTTTGTTCTACTTGAAACTTACTAACCGTAAACTTATAACTGAAATAAATAAGCATAAGTAAGGACCTAAGCTGACTAGCAGCAGCAGATTGTCCAGCGGTTCAGAATAAGATTTTACAGAGTGAACATGTGAAAAAGTGAGAGTGAGTCCAAAGCTAAGTGCATAAATCATACGGCAATTGATTTGAATATGACAGACACTTAATATATATTTGTCAAGTTAGGACTTAGCTTCATCGATGATCCTTGTACCATATGCATCTGATTCTTGTCAATTGTTTTGATGCCTTATATAATGAGCTAAAGAACACTGAACACCCCTATGTAATAGTGAAGGGCTAAATTGCAATATCTACACTTCACTAATCATTGTGTCATTGTGGGTTTTTATCTTTACTGAAATTGACGGGTCTGAACATTATTATAACATATCTGAACTTATTGAAATTTGTCTAAACATACCTCGCTCGCAACTTATCAAACTTATTCCAACTTATTGAAGATGAATTAGAACTAGTTATTATTCAAATTAAAATTTCAATGTGAAATTTTCTAAATATATTTTATTATTATTATTATTATTAATGTTATTAGAATGGATCATCCAAGTATCCAACCATGGTTTACCGTACCAGTTTGGGATTGAAGCCACTTTATAGCGATTAAAAGTCTTAACTTTCCTTGATAACAACATAGTATGAAAAAGCAAATAGGTAAAATTTTATTGAACAATGTATGTTAAATTACATATAAGTTATGATTCTCATAATTTGATTATCTTTCCATATTCTAATGTTCTTTGCAAAGTACTTCATTATTCAATATTGTCAAACTTAGTATTGCAAATTATTATCGTGGAGTTTGAAGAAGACCCCTATGTAAAGGTGAAAGGTTACATTTCAACATTATAGTAACAGACTAATAATCACCAAAAAGAAATGAAAAAAGGTTATCATACTAACACATAGTAGTTTCCTAATTGGAACCCCATGCGGTTTCTTAGTCTAAAGTTGTCTCACTCATACTTCAAAGCAATCTAACGTTAAATTAAAACAAAATTTTGCCACTATGAGTATTAAATTAGCTAATTACAAATTTACAATCATGATCTTCCTGGAGTACTAGTTATGCCAAAATTTGTGCAGTTCTGTCCTCACTGAATTTTATGTACAATGGTGGGGCTTAGACTTATCACTCATGTGATTCACCAGGAGGAGGGTTGGCTCTTGAGTCTTGCCAGGTTTAAGACTTTAATCTGATATGTGCCAAATTCTTTTTTTTGGGCACAATAAGACGATGATGTTAGGTTGGACTGAACCAGTCTAGGCCTTTTATGTTCATGCTAGGCCCGAGCCACCTAAGTTTTGTTGGGCAAGGGCCTAACTCGAATCAACACCGCATGGCCCCACCGGCCCGCCATCTATATTTTCCAATTTGAATATTTTCTGATTACATAGTTACAAAAAAAAACGATTGTGCATATATGTGTTTTTGTAAATCCTAAACCTTAGTCAATTAAAATGAAGTATATTAAGAATGATGTCATTTTAAATCAATTGAGACCACAAACTATCCGCCTCGGGTTGTTTGGGCCATCGGCTTGTCTTGGGTAATTGGTTGGGCCCGACCTGGACTTGACCAAGCGTAAAGTTAAAATGGATGGAACAGTGATGATCTTAACTCCTAGAATGCGAGAAACTTGAGAAACCTAAAAGTTCTACCATCGGTGGAACTGGTTAGGTTGGAACTAGGTGGGCACAAGTGTCAGGGCCTCAATGGGTTGAAAATGGCGTCCAACCTTAAAAAATTTTTAAGATAGAAGAGAGGATGAGACCTCTTTAAATTACTAGTTTGAAATCGCCATTGAGTTTTAGGAAAAACTCATAAATAATGCTTAGTGAACTAGGCCATCTAAAAGATGCACAAAAGGAGGCAAAAACTAAGTCATTGCTTCTCCTTTGACTTTAGTGAAAATCTCCAATATAGTCAAAAGGAATCACATATTGGAAACAGAGGTGAGGGTACTATAGTGATGATCGTTAAGATTAAGTAAGTAGATTGTATTGCAATAAAAAAAGTTTTATGTTTGTTTGTAGCAATAATTTTTTGTCTATGTACATAGTGGAACGTTAATTTTTTTTTATTTTTTTGTGCATATAACGGGTACATAGTTGATGGGTGTTAGTGTAGGTGAAAATTGGAGCATTGCCAACTGAAAATTAGAATCAGTAATCTGCCATTGTTGTTCCAAGTGTTGGAGTTTATAGTAGAAACTCTAAGTTTACTTCAAAAGAATATGAAGAGTCATTTTCACCTTTTGTCCCACATTGAAAGAATATAAGGGAAGAGTAAGGTTTATAACCATCATCTACCCTTTGAGTTGAGTAGCAATGAGGGTTTTAGTGGGTAAGTGGTGATGTGTGGTTGCCACACGCCCGCTTTGGGCTTTCTTAACTATAGTTTTGGGTCAGAAATCTGTTAGTATTTTATGACCGTTTTTTATCAGTCTTAACTTACCGTTTTCTCCCCTAATCTCTCTCTTAATGCCGTTTTCTCCCCTAATCTTTCTCCTGATTCACGGCCATTAAACTTTCCATTATGTGACCGTTTTTCCCACGATTTCAGCCATATTCTGATTTCGTTTTGGTTTTCTACTCCCTATATATTCTCTGAGGGACAGAAACACATAAACACAATTACATCTTCTCTCTTTCTTTCTCTTCTCCATTATTCTGGGCAATATTCAAGATCGTTTTCAATCTGCTTTTCTGTCAACACCGGAAACGCAGAAACCGTGTATCCCTGGAGGTTGATTGCTAAGAGTCCGTGTGTTGTTGCGGGGCAAATTCAACTTTAGGGCAGTGATCTTCTCACGCCACGGTTATCAGATAAGTTTGTTTTTGTTGTTACCAGTTTACGTTCCTACACTAAGAAGTGTTATTAACTTGTAACCCTATTTTAATATCTAACAACTAAACGTGATATTATAGAGAAAAAAAAATCATATGAGATGATGATCTTGTGGTTTGTAAAAGTTAATACAGTGCACATTTTCAATTATCTTAGATGTAAAATGTGGAAATTAAAGTCATCTCATTAGTTAGCTTAAAGACCAGACTCCTACAATAATACTATTACTATACAATATAGCATAAAAATACAAAATTATATCCTACGTAGCACATGCATACCCACAACTTGTAGGGTTCACAAAAATTCCTAATTAACCTAAAAAAAGTCTAGCTAACTAATCGTTGAAACCCCATAATTTTTCTACTTTTCCCACATTCAATAATGTAGCAAAAATATAATTACAGTAAGATAATAATAACATGTTGATAATGTACTTCATAGATAAAGTTACAAGATATACTTGATTAATCTTTACCATTTTGCACATGATTGATCGAATAAAAAGTAGCTTTACTTCAAATAATGAAAAACTATCGACAAAATATATTAACATTAATAATCTGTGCATCGCACAAATCCAACTCCTGGTAAAACTACAATAAAAATAGAAATATATTTTAGAAACGGATTTTAAAGGGAAAGTAGGAATTGAAGATCTTTAAAGATTGAAAGAGGTATTAGAGTTAATTTGAAGTTCCCAAAATTTTATTCATGAATTAAACTAATTCACCTTTATTATTTTGACTAGTAATTTAAAAGACTCTTATCGAAGGCCTTGTTTGGTAAAGAGAGGTTTGGTGTAAAATTAGAGGTTTGAACACATATTAGAGGATTTGACTGGTCAATCCTCTAGTTTGAGTTTTTGGTAAAGAGTGGTTTCAATTAGCTTATTGAGCCCAAAAGCTCTTTTTGAAAAAGTTGGGGGAGGAGATTTTTTACATTACAGGTTTGGGAATGAGTGGATCAATAACATTTTTGTCCTAAAGTTGTTGAAAATTACATTAATAAATTGTAAAAGATACAGCAACAAATTATGCACATGTTCTTATTGGTCATTTTACACAATTATATAGCAATTGGCTATCAGATACTCCCTCTGTTTCTTTTTTTATCTTTCTCACTTGGAATCTTGACACTATTCATACTTGGAGAGGATCTTTTCAATTTTTTTCAATTTATAAGGAAAAATATATTCATGTGGGGTCTTGTTTGATTCGTCTCAATTAGTACTTTATTAATATTCAATCGTTATAACTTTTACTAATATATAATGCGGATAAAAAAACAGCGGGAGTACATACCAAACACCTTTACACAAACAGCTAATACAATCAGCTAGCTAGTCAAATAAGCTAATACAATCACCTATCAGCTATCAGCTAACAGCTATCCGCTAATTGCCAAACATGGCCTAAATTAATCTACTTTGTTCTTTGGTCTATCCTTGTCAAAACTTTATAAACCTTATTAAAGTTTAAACTTGAATGAATAGAAGCTTAGGCGTCGAATTCAGTCCCCTAATTTGTCCATTACCCTAAGCGTTATCATATTTGTTTGCTCATCAATTCATCCTGCTACCAACACTTACTCATTGAGTGCAATATATCGTTGACGTCCAATTGATCTTACCCTTATCTAACACTCAACCATATTGAAGTTGAAAATTTGCTTGCTTTTTCATAATTTGCCAACTTGTCTGGTGATCATGAGATACTAGGATCGCCATGCACTCTACTTATGGCTATCTTAATCTTAACGTGTCAATAATTAGCATCTATTAGTAGCATTTGACATATTTACATTTTACACAACATAAAATCAATTAATCATAATTACGTATGTTCTTAAGTTAAATAACTTTCCCTATACAATTAGTTTATAGATGGTCACTTATAGTGGTTTTAGTATTTGACCTGAATTCAGCTCAAAAGATATTATATACTTTATTCCTTTTAAATAAGTTATAATGTTTTTTTTTCCGTGGTATTCAACACGTAACTTTTATTATTAATGTTTTCAATTACGTATTAGTTAAAATTATTTAAAATTGATATTTTAAAAATATGCAAGAGATTAAATAAAATTACGGAAATTTTACTTTCCAATGCATTGTTGCTTGCATTATTTGGATTTATTACATAAAAATATGTGGTCCACACACTGAAAGGTGACTAATCTAAAACTTGTGTTTTAGTTCACTGACACTGTGCTTATAATACTTCTCGAAAAGCTTATTTTGATTGATATCCAACCATATAGGATGCATGGATCAACTTATACAATAATGAATTTCATAAGCTTGGTATGATTGTTTTGGACTTTTTATTGTTTGGACTTGTTTGGCTATTAAAGGACTTTGAGCCCTTTAATTTGAACATGTATGAAAGGTTTTAAGAGCTCATGGTCAAGTGAGCCCATGTAATCAATTTGTGATACATAGGACTATAGGAGATTTCAAAAACCCATAACAATATTTTAGTAATCCCTCTATAATCTTATTCCTAATGCAAATGTAAATTTTCATAAAACTATAGTCATACTCTTATATATACTTTAAAACTAAAAGGGAAAAAAAAGTTATAAGCATGTGATATTCATTAAAATAAATTCTAATTTTAGGTGTAGATAATTTCGATACAGTATTACAATTCTGGGAGTATGTAGTAAAACTTATACTTAATCTTCTTACTTAGGTATTATGAAAGGAGAAATATTCCCCCACCCCCAACTAAACATTCTCTAATTAAATTGTACTCTTGGATTTGATCGTAGCTTGCCACTAGCAGTCTCCATTGAACTAACAGTGAACCACCACCGTGCTCACTAGTCACATCATATGGAAGCCGTGTCTTCTACGCATGGGAAGACTTGTAGCTCTTAAATCCTATGTAGGGGTGCTAATCGAGTTGATTTGTTCGTGAGCAACTCAAGGTCAACTCGTTGCTAAAGTCCAACTCAAATTGACTCAACTCGAGACATTAATTAGTCAAATTCAACAAGAATCAACCGGACTTAGTAACCTCATAAGTTATTTGATAGTTTTCTATATATTTTAGTTACAGTATTAAGAGTTATGTTTAGTAAAAATTAAAAAAAATCTTATTTAAGTTTTGCGATAATTAAAATGCTCAATCAGCATCCCTAGTCTCAATTAGCGTTAATTCTTTTGTACCTTTGACATTAAGAAGGTAAATACAGAAAAATTCTCAAAAGTTTTGAACAAGAGCAACTTACTGCTCACCAATAGTATGTAACAGCAAAATGAACTACAAATTATACAATTAACTCAACTGACTGTAACCACAAATGACCTAGAATGTAATGATCCATACCTGGTTGGAAGTACTTAAAATTAGCATTGAATTGTATTCTATAAAATGTAAGTATGTTGACAAGAGAAAAGAAAATTGCACTAAACGTACAGATTGTTGGGGAAAAGGAAACTCTACTTGTAAAATTCTAACAAAGGGTCACCTATTTCCATTCCCTAAACTTCGCCAAAACTGTGATAAGGCCCTCAAAGCCCAAGGAATCCAAGTTCACTTGCTCTCTCCTTCTCAAATGTCTCGAAATACTGGTAAATGATAGTTACTGCAAGCAAAATACCAGTTCCTGAGCCAATAGCACCCATGAAATCTGCCAAAACTGTCAATGCACCGATGCAGATTCCTCCGAAGGCAGCAGCAGTGGGAATATAACGGTTGAGTTCTTTCTGCAAGTTTGAATCACGGTGTCCTGGCATAACCATTCCTTGCTCCTGCAAAGTCGTATGAATCAAATTAAGTACAATCAATTGTTCTATACTCTTCAGGGTCAGTAAGTGATCTCAAGTTTTTACATGTACTTGGCAATGACTGCCAAATATGAGCTCATCTTGTATTCTAACCACTACATGAGTGTAGAGAGCAAATGAAAACAAAGTGATATAAATATCTTAAATGGAGAAAACTCTATTTACAAAACCAGTACATGATGACGATCAAATATGTGAAGCCAAATATATCTTGAATGGACAAGTTCAAGTTGATATCATTGTGCTTTTTTTTTCAGGTTTCCATTTTTATTCTGGCGGGTGAAGAGGTAAAATCATATATTCTCGGCATTTTCAGCTACCACCAGTAAACCACATTGAAACACTTCCCCCCTACCACAATCAACTCTAGCATACAAGTTCGATAAAAACTGGCACGTTTGACTAGCATATTCATCATCATCTAAAGTCCATAACTAATAGAATTATCTACAATTACACAGTAGGCAAAGCTATTTTTTCTGCAAGGAAAGGAAGCTTAGGTTTGGTCCAAAGTTTATTTTGGTTTATACCTGCCCTAGCCTCAGATTTGCCTTTACAATCTGTCCAACTGCCCAACCCGTCCCCCACAAAGGACAAAAAAAGATGGAATAGTCTAGGTTGCCTATTATCCACCTACTACAAAATTAAGAATAATAATGACACATGTCTATGAGGTACATATTTAGTTGAATAGTGTTTATATCAAACTTAGACGTCTCCATCTACATTTTACAAGATTTTGGAAATTAGCCTTATATTTTAGAGATAAGCCTTAAACAATAATAAATCCACAAATTAATCTATAAAAAAATACCTTAAGCTGCTTAGCCACATCCTTAGCAGATGATCCAGAAACCTCAATCCATGTCTTTGAAAATAGAGCACAAGCTGAAAGCATGAAAATTATATAAAACAGAGCATGGAAAGGATGTGCTGCCATGTCCGCCAAGCTGCATTTTCAAAACATAGGCATATGAGTAACTTTAATCAAGCTAATGGCGATATAGAAACTACTTTAGCTAAACTGAAAAATCTACACACCTGGCTGGGGCAGTAACATAGTAAGCAAGACCACCAACTGGAATTGATTGATTGCCATATTCAGACTCCTTCCACTTTCCCAACAAATTCACAAAGAAGTTTCCGCTGTATTTCCTGTATAGCAACTGCATAAAACCCCATACATCAGAAAATCCTGCAGCTATATTTATAAAATAAACAGTGACAAGAAATACAATTGCCAAATTTAGTACCTGTGAGATGAAGTACAGGTTGGTGACAAGAGCAGATTGAAGAATGATGGGCATGTTGGAGGTGTAAAACAACTTGATGGGGTATGAGCCCTGTTGGCCACGGGCATTCTTTGACCGTACAGGCAATACAACACGGAACCCTTGGAAATAGATAACAATCAAAAAGATCAAGACTGTTGCAAGCAAGTTGGTTACATTCGGAAGGTTCTGCCGATAAAATGCCTCTCGAAGGGCACGGACTTTGTCAGTCCTCGTAATTAGGAGGTGGAACAAGGCAATAACAGCACCCTCAAACTCGGCTCCACGCCCAGCATTGATGGTGGTTGGACTGAATGCTTTCCAGATGATGTTCTCACTGCAAACCAAGACAAAGAAAGAACATGGTTTAGCTAAAATACATCATACCATCATGGGAAATAGAATTCACATCAGATACCAGAAAACAGTAAAGCGAGTAGCTCACCAGATGTTGGTAGCAATGAAAAGTGAAATTCCAGAACCTAGACCATATCCCTTCTGCAGAAGTTCATCGAGGCAGATCACAATAATTCCAGCAAAGCAAAGTTGAAGAATGATAAGAATTGCGTTTCCAACACCAAGCTGGCCTACACTTCCATACATCCCAGATAGAACATATGCTACAGCCTCACCAACAGCAATCAGAATACCCAACAACTTCTGTGCACCATTTCTAATGGAAAAATAAAAAGATAGAAGTCAATTTCAAGTACAACTCAGACGATAAGAGAAACACTTAACTTTCAGCTAACATGCACCCCTCATGCAATCTACAATCAACATAAAGGAAGCCCATATAGCTAAAGGTAAATGCAAAAGCATAAATGCACCAGAATCCTCATGTACTGTACTATCTTGATCATTCAAAAGAATAGCATCCTCCATGGTTAGACAAACAAATACTCATTTTACAGATATCCAGTGATCAACACCTCCTAGTAAAATTTATTTTCAACAGCGAGATTTGAGCTTCTCCAAACATTAAAGACATATTTAAACCAAAGCACACAGCAAAGAATACAAAAGCCGGTTAAGAGAACTTACAAAAGTGCACGGTCCTCACGGACATTGTTGTCAACCTCAATGATCTTTGACCCAGCCAAGAGCTGCATTACCAACCCAGACGTCACGATAGGGGTGATACCGAGCTCCATGACAGTTCCACGGCTGGAAGCCAGGATAACACGCATCCAATAGAATGGATCAGCCCCCGTCGTGGAGTGAATTCCATAAAGTGGAAGCTGACTGCACACCAGAAATATGAACAACGAGATAACAGTGTAGATGACCTTTTCTCTGAAGGGCACCTTCCTATCTGCACTTTGTACCTCAGGAAGGAACGACAAAAACGGTCTCACCAAATGCAATACTCTAAATCCTCCTCCCATTCTGAAACTACTCAACTAAATTCACAATTCTTATAACCTGTCAAAACACATACCATAATATAAGTCACCATCAATCCATCATCACCTTAACACGAAATCGAATGCAACCATTACTATTAGTACTAGGGCTAGTTAACAAATAACAGGTCGGAATCAATCGAGTTCATGTTCAGGTCGATAATTCAAAGAGACTAACTAATATCTTCACAAAAAGTTCATACAATGCTTTATTACCATCTAACAATAGTAATTACACCAATCAAAACACCAATTGATGCAAAAATAAGCAAATCGATCCTCAAAATCACACACATCGGCATAAAAAACCTAAAACACGCAAATTAAAAGCTCAAAATCCCTAATTTTCTTTCCATATAACTCATTCATGCATCGTGTTTATCAAATCTCAAATTAGAAAAAAAAACATAATATTTGAACTAGCAATCATTAAAAAAAAAGCATGCAATTGAAAAACAAACAACAAATCTGATAAATTCAAGCTCAAGAACAACACATTGCAGCAGAAAACACATTGAAAATCACACCAAATTTTAAAATTACAAAACCCTAAGTTAAATCATTATAGCATAAACTTCAAATTAAAAATCAAGATAATAAAGTGGAGAGTAAAATTGGGGGAATGTAGAGAGAGAAACTCACGTAGTAAACGAGTAACGGAGGCGAGAGAAAGAATACAGAGAAAATAAGAGAGAGGAAGAGTAATTATACACAAATATTTGTCGAATTCTAATTGGATTATGGAAACTAATAAAAATAAAAGTAAATTGTTTGTAGAATAGGATAATTGTGTGCGTGTTGAATTATGAAAGATGGAAAAGTCAAAATTAGGATGCGAGATATTTTTTTTTATTTTGAGATGTTTTTTTGAAAAAGAAAAAAGTGGGGTCCATAAATTGGATATAGTGAGAAGTTAGTGGGAAGGTATGCCACGGTGGTTGATCCTATTGGAGTTTGACACGTGAGATTTTCCCCACGTTGAATTTGTAAGTTTTGTGCCTTAACGTGAGATTAACACAAACATGGAATATTTTTAGCTAAATTGAATAAAGATTAGAACTTAATAAATTGAATACAATAACAAATTAACAACTAATTAATACAAACAACAACTTAGCAATAAGCAATTAACATTTAGATTTAGGTATGTTGACTGTGAAGAAGGGTGAACGGTAGGCTCCAGCTACAACTGTTGGCGAGACGAAGTTTAAATGACAATATGACATGATGTTTGACTATTTGTATGAACATTCTAAAAAAGTGCAGCAAATAGTCTTGCATGTGACTGATAATGAGTTGAATATAACCATCAAGTATTGGTTTCATTGACGCTACATTTGTTATTTTGATATTAAATTACTTTGTAAATGCTCAAGTTTATAGTCGATCCTGTAAAAAAGAAGTTTAGATTGGATCAAGACTCAATTGGCGTACTTTGAGACGAATGGATAAGTATTTAATTCCACCGTGTTTGTTCTTTTAAATTCATAATATATCATGATTATTTGCATACTTCATTTCTTCAACTAAATCCTCAAGTACGCAACTCCCTTTTTTCCCTAAATTTGAAACATTCTTGTAAGATGCAATGAAAAGATCTTCTCAAAGACAAGTGTTTGGCACTTGACACATACATGAATGAACATAACATAGCAACTTGTGCTTCAAGATTAACTCCCTCAAATAGTATCGCATTCTTTTTTAGGATGGAAAACAAGGAGTTCGACCGTCTTATAAATTTATTAATATGTATTTATGTGTAGCAAATCTCAATTCCACGAGTCTTAGGTAACCAAACTCCAAGTTTCCCACAAATCAATATTTTCTATCCCGCAATCCTTTTATACTTATGTGTTACTTTATTTTATTGGGTGTTGTAATTATAATAGTTCACCATTATATATCTAAAATTCAAAGACATTATAATCAGCTAGTAGAAAAAGAGTAATACACAAGTAGTACGCAAATTAGGATAAAAGATGTAAATTCATTCCCAACTAAATAACCGAAGCTTTTAAAGAATGAGAAACTTGTACTTTCGGGATATTGATAGGTAGTAAGGTAGAGCCGTAGAGGACGCAAGAGGCTGGTCCCCCGATTATTCAAGGAATATAAATGAAGTTTACTAACTTTATAAAATGTGTATAAACCTAAACCCTAGCTTGTGCATCTGACAAACATCTCTAATTCTCCTCCATATCTTCACTTTGCATCGAATGTACGACGTAACATCCTAATTTTTACACATTTACTGATGGCCAATGAAGACATACATCCTTACACTAGACATTGTATGATCTGATCTATGTAAAAGGAAAAGACCTCCCTATTCAAGACCACCCAAACTTACAAGTGTCCAATACAAAAATTCCATCATGGTAACCGAACCAAAATCACAAAACCTCGACCGCCAATTGTGCCAAACGTGTTAGTATATCATCCTTCAATATTAGTTCTGTTCTTCACCTCTAAGATTCAAGCTGGTAACTTAAGTTTTGAATTGTTTTTCCAGCTGCCAAAGGGGAGAAAAAAACGCTACCTCATTTCACACACATTTGGAAGGGTAACATCAACATTAGTCATTAAGTGACCAACTTAAATGTTCTTTACCTGACAAAGTAGTAGTAAAAGAAATCTCCATAAAGGGCAGTTTGGACAAGACCAGAGACACAAGCTGGAAAGTGAAGCAGAATATCAAGTTAGATACTTATTTTGATGATAGCTTTGTTTACTAAAGAGGGTGCTTACCTATCCATCGAGTGAAATATATCTCTGTGAAGTAGCGGTAGATCCAATTGAAGATGTAGAATGCCCTATATGCCCTGGGGAACAAAAGACGTGTCTTTTTACATGTATGTTTTAAATGGAAACATCATAACAATAAAATCACGAGATAATTTTTCACCCAAGCAAAGGCATGGATGTTTGCAGACTAATATAGTACTCATACTAAGAGATCATGTAATAGTTAATTTGATAAGCGGAAGCTGATGTCAGGCATGTAAAATATATCTTATTATCATTATTTGCCTATCTCAGTAAGCCACAAGCTCACTGACTACGATCCACGAGTATTTGAGTGTTCTTATCCCTTGGAAAATAAATCGTTACGGACATGAGATACACATTGTCTAATAGGGGCACTTCTTATGTCAGTAATTTTTTATTGATTTAACAGAATGTAACTAGCGAGAAACGACAGAAAATATTTTATCATGATACTACCATAGCCAAAAGATGCAGGGGATTTTCATGCTTTTCTCCAATAGATCTACCATAATAACAGCCACAAACTTTTCTACCTTTAGCTTCCTGATGAAATATAGATCCTTGCTCATCATACTTTTTAAAATTTTAGAAATCTGAATCTTCTCATCTAAAAGAACATAGAAACGCAAGTAAGATGCAGAAAGAAAAGCTGAACAGTTGAACAATATGCATACAAGACCTTCTATAATTCCAAGCAATAAAATTCAGCTGGAGAACTTTTTTCTCACTCTATAATTTACTTGCAATTGAAAGCAAAATGCAACACATTGGATGCATCGTCTCAGGTTTCTAGTGGATCATATCAGATGCCAAACCAAACTAGAGGACCCCCATGTTTGGTTGACAAGTAAAACGATTCCTTGTCACCAACAAGTCACTCAATCTTCATGCTAACCTCACTAACAAAGTCAAAATATATCAAGGTATAATCGATATATCAGAAAGTAGCCAGCATAATAATGACATCAGGTGTACTGCACACGTTCAATTTGGAAAGAGAAAGCACACTTCCTAATAGAATGATTGCCAGATAGATGAAGACATGCCTTACAAATCCAAATAAAAATCCTATTAGCAATCATCACCATTTATCTGAGAAAGACAAATACACAAGGTCATATCACTATCCTATAGGCTAGAGTTGCTTACACAAAATCAAGAAGCTGAATAATAAAGCACCCATTCCACATAAGATATTTGGCTATTAGGCCACGAGTCATGACAGTGAACAGAACTCAATGTTCAGCAATGCAATCATGCTGATTACCTCGTGTGCAAACTGGGAAAGGTAGTTATGAAATTTAAAGCGTTCGAATCCAGGCAAACCATCGCGAAAATTTAAACAAGAGACAGAACATTTGCTTCTTTATTTTCCCCCCATCCCCAAATCTTTTTTGACCCTCAACGGAAGACACAGTTCGCTCTCAATTCTAGCCGAGCAGAATTAGTTGGTGAATGTTTTCCTAGACATTTTTAGCCGAGCAAAATAAAATAAATGGTTGCCTCTTTTTGCTATTAATACTATTCATGCACTTAGTCTGCAATGCTCTCCATGCACATCTCTTGGCACATTCCAATAACATGCAATTAATATTCTAAGCCAACAAGGAAATCTTGAACATTGGTAAATTGGATTTCGTTGGCTATTAGAGATTGATTAATTCTAAAAAGCCTTTTAATGTAATAATAGCAGATATATACTAACATAACTCAAAAATGACCCATAAAGCAATTGACCTAAGTTTCAAGCACCAAGTTTAATTCATCACAGCTGATCAAAAATTAGTTGCTCTGCTTTCAGATAGCAAGCACCTAAAGATGTTTTTTGTGAAAATTTAAAAAGAGGAATATTCTTCTTTATTAACTCTAGTAAGCATTACATAATGTAAATTATCTTTTTCCTTTCCCCAACCCAACCCAACCCAACCCCCTCTGCTTTGGGCTTTTTACCTTGATTAAGTGGTAGTAGATGATGAAAAAGTGAGAGGATGTCAAACTGATCATTGAAACCTAGATTGGAATTTAGACATGGTTCGCTTCGCCCCAAAGACATATTTTGTAATAAGCATTTCAATAAAAATCTTGCTAAGTAAGACTGTAAGGTCATTTCAGGAAACTACCCAAAAAAGAAAAGAGTACATAGAGGTGAAACAAAGAGCATATATATTGATATAGGAAGCAAATTTTTGCAGATAAGATTGTTTCCGTTAAAATGGATAAAGAGGAGGCTCAAATAACGCACCATGTGGTAGTAGTATAAAGGACAGGTTAGCAAAAAAAATTAGTATTCCTATTCCTAATTAACTGACATATCTTGCTACGCAAGGTTGAGAAGACACGGTTTCATTACTATTTCTAACCTATCTTAGAATTTGGTTGAACTTTCTAGTGATAGGCCCCTGCAGAAGGTTTTTCTTCAGTGTCTTTTCCCTCTTTACCATCTTGTTAAGATATTCATGGGGGACAGGGGCTATCCAATAAGATGAGAACAAGTGAATAACACAGCCATAAATCCTCAGGATATGCTCCATGGTGAGAAGTCCACATTAATAAAGATATACTAACAAGTAACAAGTGAGATGAATGGATGACATACCCAAGAAAGAAAACATATTGAGATGTCAAGTTATCGACGTTTCCACTTCTTTGTAGCAGGACAAGCTGGGGAAGAATAGCAACAGCTTCCAAATATATAGAAAATGCCCACAAAACCTGAAAAATATAAATCATTGTAAATGGAGCTAAATGAAGATAGTTAAATGTCTTCACACATGTATTAGACTAACAAACATTACTTAGAGAAAGAACAGATAAACTCCAGAACTCAGAAGCATCCCTTCCGCCATATGACCTTGAGAAATTTAGTAATGAAGAAAAAAGAATTATGAATAAAGAACCATGAGAAACATCAACTTGCCATATAATATAGAGAAATATAAAATTAGGGCCCTAGCATGCACAGTAATGCCAAAGACCACTAAAACCAATACCAGAACTCAGAACAAATGTTTTGCTCACCAGATGCTTAGAAAAATCCACTTATTAACAAAAGCAAAAGTGTAGCTTGTAATTGGAGTTTCAAGGCGATTAGCATTGCATAGACAACAAACCACAGAAATTTACAAGGCCCAGAACAGGAAATCAGTTTGCAAAGCAAATAAGCAACCGGGAAAATAAAGATCACTAAACACAATCTCTTGAAAAAGATAAGATAAAGAATTAAAGATCACTGAAGTGACTAAACAACTACAGTGGAGCGATATCAATACATCAAAAATGGAAAAGCCGGGCATAATCAAGAAAGCACCAAGATCCTATTTAAGAGGGTCTTATTTAAGATACTATATAATTACATAGTTTGAATTTTGTAATGCCTACAGACATTCTTTATACAAAACTTCTGTTGGGAAAACTCCTATGTTAGAGGGTCTTCAAAAGAGCAGACTGTCAAACAGGTAGAGAGAAAGAAAATTTCCACAGAATTATGGATAGACGTTAAAATAAGACACTTTACAAACTTGCAAATTTCTGATGTTCAGCAATCAGACACCAACGACATACAAGTTCTTTAAAGGTCATATGATACCATGTAGCACCTTAAAAAGTAACCATGACCATCTCAAGATATTCGTTACATGACTTGTGCTACAGGCTAGCTTTATTTATATGCAGACCGATTGTTTCTACGATTTTTGCATTAATTTCTACTGTAAGACTTCTCCTCTAATCTGTAAGATTGTAAAATAAAGCCAATCATGGGAAACTCGTATCACTATACGATATCTCTTAAAGTTCATACTTTATAGTTTGGGCAGGTAGCTACAGCCAGTCAGTTCTTCATTTTTTATGAAATAAGTACCTTTGGTACTCTCACTTTTGCAACCATAATGACTACACAGGTGCAATTGCTTTAAATTCTTCGTGTCAACCCTTTTAACAGTTGCTAAAATGAGAGCCTTGCTAGAACACGTGTCCGCTATAGATGCAACTTATCAGCATCCTACTCTCATGCTTGTGGTTTACTCATACTTTAAGTCTATCACAATGGTTTGGAGCACAAGACCCTCGTTGTCCTATTGTTCTAAACTTGGTGACATGTTCTAGTGATCCATCCTATGCTCAGCAATTAATCAATGCTTATATTGAACATAATAACAACCTCAGAAAAACAAGATCGGATTACCTTTTGGAAACAGAAAAGGCATAAGCAAGGATAAGTCCACCATAATATAGAAGTTTACTAGATAAGTAGAATTAGATTTCTTTTTAGGCATGGCTGAAGGTTCCAAACACAAATCACCATGTCACTCAGCAAACAAAAATTTCATAATGCACGTTCTAAAGATAAGAGGCATATATCAGAAAAGAAATCCCAGATTTACCTCTTGCAAGGTGAATTTCTCATGAATTAGCAGCGCCAAAACAAAGCATCCGAGGACAAGAAAGTAATATCGGAACGTATCAAGAGCTTTGTCATATGAACGGCTGATGACAGGGTGGAACCTCATACACCACACAATAGCCAAAGAGCTCACAATGAACACAAACTTCATCACAGTGTTATAGACAGATATAAAATCTGTGAACAGATCGAGGTAGCGAGTCAAAAATACAAGTGCATATAGCTCTTGTGTCTTCAGAGATATGCCTGACAACAAAGTTACCAAAGAGACTTCAGATAGTGTTTAGAAATTTAAATTTTACTCACAAGGCTTCAAAACAATCGTGTTCCTTCCCAACAAAATTCTCCATCTGTTCAAGGCCCGCCATGATTTAGATATAATCTTAACCTAAAGGGGTCTTCCAAGTTTCCAAATAAACAGGTTCATGACCTTGCGGGTCGGTAACAAAGACGTGTAAGAACAAACATTACCTTCTCAAAATAAATGTCTCACTCAACATTTAATATACCCTTAAGTGAAGCATGAATTAATTAAGAAGTGAAGTCCAATATGTTACTCTCATCATCTATCCACTCAAAGGCAATAGTGATGCCAAGTTCATAATGTTTACCAACAACAATTTATAAATTGGATATTCTATCAAAAATGTTGTACGACGATGTTGATACCCTGATTTTCATACACAACATTGTGATTCCATAAACATCTTTTTGACAAATGTGCAACAAGTTTCATAAGAAGACTTGCTAAATTTGCAGATTTTCCAAAGTTTGATAACTCTATTGAATCACCAAAGCAAAGTCAACCTAAAATCTAAAACCTAAATTTCAAACGAATTCAAAATTTCCATTAACAACAGACTTGAAATTACAGCTTATCTAGCATAGTTTCATAATCATATTTCATTTTCAACTATTTTGGTCTTTCTCCGACAACATTTCATTACTTCATCATTTCAACTTCAAATTAAACCCTAACTATCGAAAATTATACATTCTGATTAACTAAAACCACTAATTAAGGAGTAATTTCAGCTAATGCTTCATAATTTCTCCAATTTCAAAACAAATTCAACACTATAAAAATGTCATAATCAACAACATCCGAGTTTTAATGATCATCAAACAAACAGAGCATAAACAAGAAACGCAAAAAAAATTATCAAAATTAAAAAAGGAAAGAGAGAAAGAAGACCTGAACATGATTTAGTAGCATAAATTTTAAGAAGTAAGACTAAAATACTCATTAAATGGGTCATATCACCAGCAAATCTGAAGATATTCATGGTGATTTTGTTTTTTTGTGTGAAGAACAGTGAAAGTGTTTGAAGTTCGAAATGAGAATGTTTGGGATTTTGATTTGCCTAGATTTTAGAGGGAGAGGAAAATGAGGAGAAAAAAAGGGGTTGAAATTTGGGAATGAGAATTACGGAGAGGAGAGAGAATTGACGTGGTGGTACGAGAACGAGACGGTGGGAGTTCTCTCCACGTTTTTGTGGTTTATTTTCATACGCACCTGAATTTTTCGGATCACTAGACATAATTTTTACTAATATCTTTTGCACGCGATGCGTGATATCGCGTTTAAGTGATTTTGTGGAAGTTTTTAATTTAATCGTCATTCAAGTATATTGTTCTATTTTTTGTTTTTACGCGTGTACATGTAACTGCTTTGTAGTTGTAGGAATCTTTTTTTTTTTCCTTTTTCTTAAAAAAAAAAAAGAGAGAATGTAATTAGTAATTTTGTTTGGATATTAAGGGTATTTTGGGTAAAAAGGGTGGACACCAAAAGATCATGAGTTCCCATATATAATAGAGATTAGACTTGATTTGTCATAATAGTTTTATTACATTTGATTATCAGACCTAAAACTTAATTATTTCAGGTGAATAGAACGCACCAGATTAATAGTGGATTGGCTAAATAGCCATATTGATATTCAAAAATGAAGGATTTTTGATACATTGGTACTCTTTCCGAATCTTTTATTTATTTTGTTTATTGACGATATTTACATACTTTATTTTAACCATTATTTGTGATATCTCACATAAGGAACAAGGTAATCATGTGAGAAATTGTTAGATTCATCTAGAGTTGGCAAACATATCATATGGGTCAGGTCATTCCAGGTCGGGTCATGTTCGGATCTACTTTGTGTTCGAGCTGCGTTCGGATAGATCAGTCGGGTGCGGGTTTTATGGGTTGTGTCAACATCTGGTCGGTTCCAATCGATTTGGGTTGTTTGGTTCAGGCCAATTCGGGTAGAGTATACTTTCTTTTTCTAACAATTAAATCAAACACATAAATTATATTAATGTTTGTGAAAAATATTTCAATATTATTTTCAGGCAGAGTTCAGGTCATTATTATCGGGTTACTTCTGGACGGGTAGATTCGGTCATACTCAGATCCATTTGTTTTCGGGTCGGGTTATTTCGGGTTTTGGTTCTTTTCGGGTGAAAAGGGTCTCGGGTCGGGCCAACAGATGCAGATCTATTTTGCTAGCTATAGATTCACCTTAGCATATAATTTTGGTATAAAAATTCAAAAGCAATATATGTGTATGAAGATAAATTATTTCTTTCATGATAACCAGCTGGTATATATAGTCTCTCTTGTTTTGTTTCTTCTCTCTCAATACTTTAATTCTGCAATTTTAATCAACCTCTCACCTCATTACCACCAAAGTTATTTCAGTAGCTTGGCAGCTAGTTGGTCGTCGGTATACTCTTCACAGTCTATACTTTATAAAAATGACTTTTCTAAATGCTTAAACTTTGTTTTAATTGTTTGCCAAATTCATCCTCAAACTCAATCATTCATACATTCTCCTTCTTCCCTCACTTTCTTAACACAAGCTAAAAACACCAAAAACAATGGAAAACCATCTAAACTCACTCTCAAACTCGAACTCGAACTCGAAAAAGCCTCGTGCAATAATAATAGCACATCCCCTACAAGGCCATTTAATCCCCACAATACAACTAGCAATAAAACTAGCATCCAAAGGCATATCAATAACTTTCATAAACACTGAAAACATTCACCACCAAATTACCACCTCCAACCCTACCGCCATCGATATCGATGGCGGTAGGGGATATCTTTATCGAGGCCCGAAACTCATCGGGCCTCGATATCGATTACATGACGGTCTCAGACGGTCTACCCTTAGAGTTTGATAGATCATTGTACCATGACCAATGGGTAGGGGCTACTATACACTGTTTTCCAGCTCACGTAGAGGTTGCTGTGGCTAAGATCGTAAGATCTCAACCGTTGGTTTG
Source organism: Beta corolliflora (assembly GCA_947648045.1). Taxonomy (NCBI): domain Eukaryota; kingdom Viridiplantae; phylum Streptophyta; class Magnoliopsida; order Caryophyllales; family Amaranthaceae; genus Beta; species Beta corolliflora. The sequence continues at coordinate 459,721 of CANSZD010000333.1, forward strand.
TTGTTTGATTGTTGATAGTTATTCAGTTTGGGCATCTAAGGTTGCTAAGAAGTTTGGGTTGTTTCATGTTTCGTTTTGGACTGAGGCTGCTATGGTGCTTGATTTGTACTTTCATCTTCACTTGCTCAAGGAAAATGGTCATGTTGGTCCTGGTAATCATTGCTTTCTCTCTATCTTATCTCTATACATCATTATTTTAATAATAATAGAACTGACTAAATCGGCCTGGTTTGACTGATAAAACTTGGTTGATCCAGTGACGACCAGTGGATAATTTATCAACCACTAATAATTTAACTAGATTTTAGTCCGGGTAATGTCCCGGGTTATTATCATTTTCATGTCAAAAAATATTATCTAATGTTGCATAACTTATTGGTTAGAACTTTAGTATATTAACTTGATGTCACGTAGTGGAGCAAGTTTATATTTTTTTGATGTGCATAATGTTGACATGGAATGAAACAACTAAAGGGGAGAGTGCCATGTGGCGCGTAGATTTGCTTAAGAACGCTTTTTAATATATTAGTATAGATAAATGTAAAGTAGAATCCAAGTCAATATTAACGATGATTTTTTAATGGGATAATAGGAGGGGTAATCCACCAAATAAATAGATGTAGTTACGTCCTGGTTTGAGTAGGTTTAGTGGTGGAATGAATCAAGATTTTAAGAACGAAAGTTAAATGCTCAAAATAGACCAAATTATGAGTCAAACTTGGATACTTTGAATCACATAATTAAACGAACTCACTATGTTATAACTAGTGCTTTGGCTTTTAACTTTTTTTTTTTTATAGATTTTCAAAGTTATTAGGGGTAATTTCTTGATTTAGTTAAAATCTATTACATATTATGTTTGGCTATAAAATATTCTTATCATTACTTTTTTTAGGAATTAAGAATTGTACATCATTTTCAAAAGGACAAATTGACAAATACTTGAAAAAAGAGGAAATTTTAGTGGAGATTCTGCAATTTTAGTGGACAATATAACGACAAACAGTGTTAATTAATAGGACCATTCAGTTTGGACACAGATCCACATTTTGATTTTTAGTCCATATCCAAATCTGACTTGGAAATCGATTTAAAACTTTAATAAAACTTCATAGCTTGGATCTGAAATGGAATTATTAATTGTATAAGTTTTTGTTCACTGTAATATTGGGCCTCATGGAAAAATTTCTACAATATGCGCCAATTATTAAAAAAACATTACTTCCCTAAGTCTAACTTGGCCTACATACCACATACCGTAATCCTTCAATTTACATGACATGCCTTTCAAAATATGATCTAGTTTAGAACAACCAAACTTGAGGATTGATAATGACCATAAACATAATGTTTTTTGAGGATTGATAATTACCATAAACATAATGTTTTTGGTTTAAACTTAAGGATGAGTTAACTAATGAAAGTACTTTCAAGACAAAATAATAAAAGATGAGCTATCTGCTTATTTAGTATCCACATTGTGTCTCTTCCTTTTCAACTAGCGGTAAATTCAAGTTATATTAGATTCTAATATCATTAACTAATGATGTAGCGCATCACATATCAGAATTTGAAGATCATTTATAATGTATTACAAAAAGATACTTACATATAGCGGCAAATGTTTCTTCTAATCTCTTTCCCCTAACAATATATTTCTTGATATAATTTCAAACACTTGTAAAAAAAAAAAAAAAATTATCACTAACAACTTTTTCATTTAATTAGGATCAAATGCAAGCAACGATACCATAGACTACATACCAGGAATACCTTCAATTAAACGCTCGGATTTAACATCATATCTTCAAGAAGAGGACTTGACAACTATACCACATCAGTGCATCTTGCCATCAATGGAGGATACTAAACGAGCTGATTTTATACTTGGAAACACTGTCCATGAGCTCGAGGCCCATTCCATTGAAGCCATTCAAACAACAACCCCATTCTATGCTATTGGGCCATTATTTCCACCTGATTTTACTAAAAGCCCAGTGGCTAGTAGCTTATGGGCCGAGTCTAACTGCATTCATTGGTTAGACTCAAAATCTCCTAGCTCAGTTTTGTACATTTCTTTTGGTAGCTATGCACATATTAGCAAGGAGGAGCTAGAGGAGATAGCTAGTGGAATCAAGCTTAGTGGAGTTAACTTCTTGTGGGTTATCCGACCCGATATGGTGAGTTCCGATGATCTGGATCCACTTCCAATTAGGTTCCGAGATGAGGTTTGTGATTGGGGGATGATTGTGACTTGGACTCGTCAAAAAGAAGTATTGTCTCATCATGCAATCGGAGGATTCTTAACGCACTGTGGTTGGAACTCGACACTAGAAAGTATATGGTGTGAAATTCCACTTTTGTGCTTTCCGTTGTTGACTGATCAATTTACCAACCGCAAACTAATTGTGGACGATTGGAAAATTGGATGCAACCTTTGTGATGAGAAGCTCGTGAAAAGAGAAGAGGTATCACAAAAAATAAAGGATTTAATAAGTGGATCTATGGGATATGAATTCAATGATAAGATCAAGGGGATCAAGCGATTACTAGAAAATGCAATGACAACAAACGAGTCTTCAGACAAAAATGTTGATAGTTTCATCAATGAACTAATTGATGCAGCCATCAATAAGAAAACTACTTAAATGTTACTTCCTTCACTATCTTCAACTAATTCCAATGTTATTAATCTTAAGTGTAGTAATTCTCAAGGGTAGTGTGTGTATTAGTATGGTGGTTACTTCTATTAGAAGGTTGTAATTTTATGAATTATTGTTTTAGCCTATGTTAGATAAATGCACTCCTTCTTGGTAGTACTTTTTCAAGTGCAACTACTTTTGGCTTCGTACAATTACGAAGTTTTAGGGTAAAACAATCATCTCTCATTAAGTACATACGAACCCTAATTGGTGGCCCATAATAGTAAGATAATATTCTAAATATATTTTCCAAAACGTGAAATTATCAGTGTATGGGAGTCGCAAAAGAGACCGGCCACCATGGCTAACCATGTCGGTGTACCAAGGGCCAAGCTGACTATCAATATTGGTGCCATGCTACTCGGGAGCAAGAACCTCACAAGTGATTAGAGGCAACCGCCATCACCATGGATGGCAGCACCCAATATTATGACCAAGAAGGCCCATTGAATAATAAAGGTGAAAACATGTTAGGTCGCCATGGCCTTGACGGTAGACAACTATTCGGGCTCACTTAGATAATTGACTCGTGTACGAACAAGATGACTTAAAGTAGGTACCAACCTACTGTTCATTACTTATAAATAGGGCTCTCAACACTGTTCACAAGTATTCACAAATCTCTTGTCTTGCTTGCACCATACCTTGTCGTCCTATCTAACTTAGGCATCGGAGCGGAGTTTACTCGGACAATACCTCGAGGTAGCCAACCTTTGTTATATATCTTGTGCAGGTTTTACATCTTTAGTACGACTCTCACACAAATATAATCGTCCATGAGCACCCCTAGCCGCCAAGACTTGCTATCCTCCAATCGAACGTCATCCCGTGCCATCCTTGTTTCCAACTCCGAAACAATCACTCCTAATAAAAAAATTGTACAGGTTAATGTAGCCACTTTCACATTTATAAGAATTTGATTAAAATTTCATATTCCCACATACGTGTTGTAGAATGGTATCGAATTTATATTGATATTAAGAAAATCCTATAATGTTTTATTGATCATATTAATGAGGATATTATATAATGTTGCATGGACGACAGATACTAAAAGTCCAGAGAAACTAGAACAACTTTAATTTTGGATTAGATAAAAAATCTACCATAATCAGAAGAGAGATAATTATGGCATATGAAACTCACCTGAGAAAAATTCCACAAATCTAATGTTAAATAAGTACAAGGTAACCTCATTACAATCAGTACATTAGTACGTACTTTCCTATCTCTCACGCGATATATTTAATTAGTAACTCATGCAATACCATAACTAATTATGCATATAATAATGTGTATGAAATATTATGAAAAAGAAAGCGATACGCCGAGACCCTATAATTAAGACAACTTCAAGCAAGTACTTATCTCATGATCCCTTCAAAAAAAAAGTACTTATCTCATGATAATAACATATTAGAGGATATTCTTTTTTTTTTTTTTTTTTTTGGGAGACCAAAAGCGAGGTCGACTAACATGGGGGAGACCAAAAGTGAGGTCGACTAACATGTACAGTCGTTATATTCCTCTCCCACTAATATGAAACCAATTAGAAACTTTAAAATGACTTGAGATATTACCCACTCATCAAATCAAAACTGCCAATTAGCATGAAGATGACTTAGGCTGTGTTTGACAACATATTTAAGTCACCTTAATTAAGTAGGTGCTAAAAGTTTAAGTCACCTAAAATGAATAGTCGTGTTTGGGGTAAAAGTTTAAATAAAATTTAAGCTCAAAAATTGACTGAAACATAGTATCTCAATTTAAGGTGCTGAAATTTTCAGGCTACCTTATTCAGCTCCTTTCAACTACCTTATCAGTTTGATCAACTCTATTTCAGTTTATGTTCCCAAACATAGCCTTAGCAGTTCACTTTGGTCCATGAATGACCTTATTCATTCATTGTTACATACTTACATCGTAATATCAATTGTTTTCTTTCTCTTGTATACTCTGTCCAATAAGATTCTACCCACTTTCTGTCTTCAATTATTCTATAAAAGCAAGGAAAAGAAAAGTTTTCACAACCATATTCTTCTATTAGCAACAAAAATATTATGCATTAGAGGATCATCATCTTGATTCTAGATGACCATGATTTTGTGGACGATATGGTTGTGAGATGTGATAAACTAACTAAATGTTGCCACGTGGATGTGCATTGCAACTTTGAGGTGGGAGAAATTAATTAACAACTACTCCCTCCGTCCCATAATATAGTGCTTACATTCCTTTTTGGGTGTCCTAAATTATTGTGCTTATTTTATTTTTATCAATTTATTTGGACTAAATTATCCTCAATCTTTACACAAATTCTCCAAAATACCTTACTTTTTCTTTTAAAATGTGTGCCTCTATTTATTACTTTACACCATTCCAAGGAACATTTATTGTTTTTTGATTTTTTTTAAAGGAAAACAAAAATAAGGGAGTAGTTCCAAGATAAAAGTACTTTATTAATAATTTTTTTTTGAGATCCTACTACTCCCTCCACTCTTCTTAATTCCCGTGCAAAAAAAGAAGTAAGCATTATATTATGGGACGGAGGGAGTAATTTTTAGTTCCGGGCGACGCCCCCGGTTATTAACATCTTCATGTAAAAAAATATTATCTAATATTGCATAACTTATTGGTTAGAACTTTAGTTCTATATTATCTTGAGGTTACGTAGTCGAATCTTGTATGGTGCATGTTTCTATTTTTTTAATGTGCATAATGATGACAATCGTGACCCTTAATTCGTGATATATGTGTGAAACTACATTGAATAAGGTAATTAAGAATCAGTAAGAGGGAAATGAATGACCATTTGAAGTGGAAGAGAATAAGTATATTTATCATATACTTCCTTTGTTTTTTTTTTATCTTTCTCACTTTCCGTTTTAGTGTGTTTTTTTTAACCTTCTCACTTTGAATTTATCTATGTAAGGCTATGAAATCTTCCAGCAATACCCTCATCTGCTAACTAATATTTACATCTAATACCTAACCAAAATAATAAAATAAGCCCTAGTGGTCCCCCATTCTCTCGAACTTAATTATTCGTCGCCAAAATTCTTAAAATCGCCTGGCCCCATGAAACATTTCCAATTTTACCCTTCCTTTGTTGTTTTTCTTTTCTTTTCCCAAACCACCACCTCCTGCCACAACCGGCCCACCACCACCTCCAGCCCCCACCGCCCACCTCAAGCCCCACCGCCACCTCGTCAACCACTCATATTGCGAAAATTTTTTTGGGGCTAAGGGTCGAACGTCTGGCCGGGACGTTCGACCCATGGCCCGAACGTCTGGCTCGGACGTTCGGGCCATGGGGCGAACGTTTGGCCAGGAAGTTGGACCCATGGCCCGAACGTCCGGGCCAAACGTTCGGGCCATGGGTCCAACTTCTGGCCAAACGTTCGCCCCCTTTAAAAAATTTTGAAATTTTTTTGTTAAGGGGCGAACGTCGCCGGGACGTTCGCCCCATGGCCCGAACGTCTGGCTCGGACGTTCGGGCCATGGGTCGAACGTCTGGCCGGACGTTCGCCCCCATGGCCCGAACGTCCAGGCGGGGACGTTCGGGCCATGGGGCGAACGTCTGGCGACGTTCGCCCCTTAGCCCCAATTAAATTTTTTTTTTTTTATACGGTGTGGGTGGTGGCAAGTGGTGGCGTGTGGCGGTGGTGGTGGGTGGTGGCGGTGGTGGTAGGTGGTGGTGGGTTGTGGCGGGTGGTGGCGGGGGTGGTGAGTGGTGGAAAAAGGAGAAGGGTAAAATAGTAAAGTCAAAGTGGGACCGGGGCGATTTTAAGTAATTCTAGGGCGATGTTTAACAAACCTCCCATTCTCCCATTTAGATTCCACCCCATCTCTCTCCTCTCTTACTCATTCATTCTCCATCTTTCTCCTGTCTAACTATCCAAGTCCCCAACCACCCATTAAATCCTCCCATTCAATTCACTGTTCTTCAATTTTCTCCCAACGACTCTTTAACTCTCTCTCTCATATAATTCACTCAAAACCCTAGATGTAAACTAAACCCTCTCTCATTTTCTCCATTTCAGAACCCTAGATCTAAAATCAAACACTCTGTTCTCTCAATTTCTCTCTTTATCTCACAAACTGTTCTCGCAAAATCAAACACGTTCTTGCAAAATCAAACACGCGAATTTTCTTCCAACGATCTTTGTGAATATATCTGGGTGTACAATATAAGTTGTCCCTTTAAAGTGCTTTTAATAGAATTTGATCTTACAACCTTACCTCGTATTACTAAACTAAGTACTACATACTGATATTGAGAATATAACAAGTCAATCAGCCAATCATCATTAATACTCTGGATATATATTGAAGTAATTTAGCCATTATTTATAGATCGTCTGCACTCATGAAGTGATTCAACACGCCTTTACCTGATGGTCCTCCAGTTCCACAAGCAAATTAAACTGAGTTCATAAATTAAAATCGAGGACAATCTATATTAGGTGTTCATGCTTTACTTCAATTTAAAGGAGCAAGGTAATCCATTACTAAGAAGATAAAAGCCTAGAAAAAATCCTCAGTAGCATGAGAATAGGAAGAATGAGTATTCAATGTACTACAAAAGTCATAGGTCTGACCTTCTCCATTGTACAAAATGTTACTGTGCGGCATAAAAATGAGAAGCCAGTTCTGTCAACCACATCGGATCGATCCTAGTTACATCGCGGATATAGTTCTGGTTAGTTCTGACAAGTTCATTGAATATTATGCAGTCTGGTTTTGCCCGAAACAACACGGAAGTAGGGTGGATTTGCGCCATCTGACTGCTTGCCAAGGCCCTATAATCAGAAAGATACCAATAATCAAGATGGTTATATGAGATATACTAGCAAAGCTGACATAATGGAAGACTAACAAATTAGTAAGAATAACATAATGGAAGACTTGGCTAAAGATTCAAAGATGATATAACCTATATAAACTTTGAGAAATAACAAACAGATCATCTAGGGAGAAGCCCTAGGGGCAGCCCACTCGCAGAGAGATTTACCTATAGGTACCATCAGGTTATTTCAAGGCAGCATTGAGGAAAAAGGAAGCTGCAAGGCATCTGCGGAATAGAAGCATATCCTCTCCACATGAAGCAATACGAAGGCCCATTTGTTCAACATGGCCTCGGATTTGGCTACAAACAATAGTACAATAGTGAGGATGAATTCCATAATAAATACATATGATTGAAACAATCAAATGGTTCTACAACATATATGACAGGAAGATTGACTACAAATACAATAAGACAAGTGAAGACAGTAGCGACCATTTTGTTTCTCATGCCAAATTTGGAAAAAGTAAAGACATACATTCTCCTAATTTGGGTTAGAGAATATAGCAAATGATTTTTTGAAGTTGTAGAATTATAAGCATGAACATTTGTTGTAGTTGACCATCGTCATATATTCAGATCTTTCACGACATAGGTGACAGGATCAATACTGAGTGGTGTTATTGCAGTAAGATTCACAAGTCAGAATGCATCATCTTATAGCAGAGACTAAAAAGGCCACAATCTAGGCAGGTTAACACTCAACAGTCAACATCTTCACAAGGCCCGACAAGCAGAGAGGCAATTTGTTAAATAAAAGGATTTTATGATTAATTATCCCTCAAACTGTCAAGCAGATCATTCTATGATAAAAAAAACCAAAATAATTCATCTCTCCTCTCACAAATGCTTCTCAGGAAGAACCATACCAGTGTACATCACGAGCATGTCTCAGTGAGCGACCATTTACATTTCTTTGCACCATTTCTTCATACTCTTAAATGTTTTTTCCTTGCTGCTTTTTGCATTGCCACTCTCCAAAAACTCATCACATGATTTATACACATTAATCATGGTTATGTGGTCCCCCTCAGGGCTTGAAAATCGTCTTATTGCAGTCCTAGCCTGGTCACACGAGGATCAGAAAATTAATGTTGACATAAGTTCGTTGGTGTTGAAATGCAACATACAATACCAAGCTAATACCATGTTGAAGATACATAGAACCTCGTGCAACTTTTAATCTTCGATAACCTATAAGCAGCATTTCTGGTGATCTATGCATTTTCTAAATAAATTTGTTCAGTCCCATGTATGGTCTCTTTAAGACACAACTCCACAAAAGTTAAAGAGATTGGATAATGTACTACTGTTCTTTCCAGATCCCACCTCAGGCAGAAGCCACACAACAGAAGGTCAACACAATTTTCTTTTTTAATGCCTCGTAATAGCTGTAAATTTACCTAACATTTATATCATAACGATAATATTCATATAAGATACGCATTACAACGACCTATGTATGGCAGCTAAGGAGAGCTTAACAAGCCAACAAATCAGGTAATTAACAAAAGCAGATTGCAACATTGTTTTGAACTGCTGTGTTTTGAATTTTTGATATTCAAACCTCTTCTTGCTTTTCACGTGGTGTAAAAAAAATTGATTCCACTGAGAGCATTGCGACTGCTATCAACATTTCCTCCAGGCAGTTGAATTGACTAGATAGAATGAGAGCCTTAGAATATATAGGATCTAATGGAAGCCTAGCCATCTGATGCCCAATAGGATCTGAAAGCTTATAATCCTCTGTTAGAGCGCCAAGCAAGAATAGTTCTTCCAGAGACTTCACAATTGCCATCCTGCCCAAATTTGAAAGGAACATTAAAACAAAAAGGCTCAATGATTCCTCAAAGAGCCACACAGAAGGGATCACTGATTGCATATATACGTTTACAGAAATAAAAAAGAATACACTCAGCATCACATATAATATGTCCTCTCTTGACTTTCCAGGGTCAAAGTTACAAACTCTAGTTGCTACGGACAAACATACAGAATCACAATGTAAAATAGTATTGTAGGATTCATATCAAACCTTTATTCTTAAAGAGTATTTTTGTGCAAGAGTTAGTTAGTACTTCCACCTTTTCTTTCACATGCTACATAGAGAAATGGCACATGTACTGAAAGTAAAAGTTACAAATGACAACAAACATGTATCCAAATAAGAAAAAGGGCAGGGAGAGGGGGGGTCCACAATTAACTTGTGTCCTCATGCTTCTATCTAATAGAAAGGTTTTAGAAAGAAATCTGGGAGAAATCTTGATGTACCTTACGAAATCCAGCTGGCGCAGGCATGAAAGCTTTCATTTGCTGTTCTGAGGGAAGAGATGCATAAATAGGGACGGTCACAATATTCCGATAGCCTTCAGGTAATTGTGGCAATTTGTCTCTCACAAGCCCCTCTACAGATTCAATCTCTTCTTGACCAGTCAAAAATACAAGTATATCACCAAGAGTTTCCTCCAAATGAATCTAAAAATCAAGAGATACAAATAACATAGTCACATGAAATTGACTAACAAAGAAAAAAAAAGTTTACATCCTTCAATGTGCACAAGCTGACAGTGGCAAAGTCAGAGTCAGTCAAAGCATGAATATAGCCGCAAAACTATGAGAGAACAATCTGGAACATCATACAAAGGCACAGCAATTAAAGAGATGATACAATCAGACACCAATGGCATAGATGAGGGCTTCTACAGTTTGCTTCATAAAAACAAGAAGATATTACAGCAAACATTCTTCAAGCTAAAAGAATTTCCTAAATAACATGCCACCGAAAAAATGATTGAGAAACAGAAAGATGGAGGGTGGGGGGATAAGAGAAATCACAATTGCATTCTTATAATGACCATGCACCGCCAGAATTGAACATAGCATTCTTATAAATTCTCCATCACATGTTTATCGTGCTCTTGTCATAATATGATAATTTAATCACGTAGAACAAGTATCAACACACATCTGCATAAATCAAATCACAACACAATTAAACTCGAAAGAAGATTCTTCCAAACTTCATTAACTTCTCGGCGGTATTATCAGATTCAAAAAATTATAGCTTGATATTGTAGACCTATTACCTGAAATATTGACACCATTGCTGCCTCAACATAATCTGTCTCAGCATGGAGGGTATAAAATATATCAACAGGAAATTGTCTTCCCTGAACATGAACAGCCTTTGCACCACCAAAGTACTCAGAGAATATACGTGCGTCCAAGCTGGCAGACATTATTATCAACCTTAGAGGAGGAAGTTTTGCACCTTGGCATTGCTTGAGCGGGGAGGTCATTTGAGCCCCATTATCTTTCTCCAACTTTGTGTCATTATTTATCTTGATTTGATCAACTAACTCATTTGCAGTTTGAGATCTAGCTTTCTGAACATTTTTCAGCAGGCCCAGTAACACATCAGTGTGAACAGTTCTCTCATGAGCTTCATCAACAATAATAACTGAATATTTAGATAGGTAAGGGTCCAATAATGCTTCCCTGAACATAAGCAAGGATGATATCATTTCATAGGAAGACAAAACAAACAACAAATATGATGGAATATTCACAGCTATATCAAAGACGTGAACACATAACATAGTACATACAAAGCACTCATCACGTCAATGCTAAACGACAAAACCCATTTACTTGTAATCCATTTAACCATCCATTTCTCTTTCTTTGTTTTTGGTAATTTTATTGCAGTGGTTGAGCCATGGGGAGAGAATTAAAATTTAGGGATTCAAAGCAGGGCTGACTTGAGGAACACAGGGGCTATGTAACCTCTAGTCAGCTCCCGACTTCTGTTTCATGATTTTTCTCTTTTGGTAAAGAGTTCCTTGCTTAGTTACTTTGATACATGTGGAACTACATTAAAGCATAATATATCACAATACTCATTCCATTTTATATAATTTTTTAGCTTAACAAACTGCCACATTCCATATTCTTTGTCATTTAACAAATCAATGCTCTATTACTCATCAGGCTTTATACAGTTATAACCATAGTGTCAAAACAAGACCGCATCGTATCGTAAAGGTTTTTAAATCTACCGAACTGATACTACCCGGATCGTAAAGGTGTAGAAAAACAGCGTTTTAGGTGGGTTCAAGGGATATCTCATGGTCTGAGCCGATCATCCCCGAATCCGCATCACCGTGATCGTTACTGCGATCATGACAGAAACCGCATTTTCGAACTATGGTTATAACAGTGCAATATCACTTGTAGTTTTCAGCACTATTGTAATAACTAGCAACGTCATATGTGACCAGATTCTTAAAAGCCAAACTTTTATGAAAACACATTTTAACATTCAGCGTATGCAACCTTTAACACTGAATACTAAGAGGCTTTTTCTACTTTAAACTCGGTATGATCAGCAAAACTAGTTGTATGGAATTGGAATGCAAATACATGCTTACATAGTTACATCCATACAAATACATGCAAATACATGCTTACAGCGTTACAATATTCTATTAGAACACTAAATCAAATCGACAGAACAGAAAGCACATCAACAGGTATGCTTCTAATGTCCTTTAGCATTTTTAAAAATAAAAAAAACAACAAGCAATTATTATTTGTTCTTCCTCCTAATATCGTCAGACACTTTAAACAACACAAAAACACAAAAATGCGTACCAACAGCAATAGGAAGAGATTTTCGCTGCTGCAAAATCTTTTGCCTCCTGCAAAAAATTTCAGTTTTGAACTCACGAACAATTTTCCATTAAAATTGAAGAGAGAGAAAAAAAGAAGTGGAGAAGAAGAAGAAGAACCTGGAATCATTGTTCGAAACGGTGCCGTTGGGTTGCCTAAATTGTGAATTAGCCATTGACGGCATCTCTCGTTAACACTACCAACAACTTTTTCTCCTACTGTAATTTTACCGGTGGTGGTGGTGTGCAAACTGCAAAAACATTGGTTTAAGGAAAATTTGTCAGATACAACCTTTTAAATACAAGTTTTTGTGAGAAACAATCTTTTAAAAAAAAATCTGGCAAAATAAGACCTTAAAAGTAATTTTTTTGTGAGGAACAACCTTGAACCATTTTCTAGGCATTCACTAAGTATTTTGCAGATTCGATTCACTAAATTCAAAGCGCACGTCTGCATTTTTTATGTTTAATTCCATTTCCCTTCATATATTGATGAATTCAATGTCGGGTGATATTTGGTCAATATCGAAAAATGGAGAAAAGCATAGTTGAAACATAAGAGATGCAATTCACGTGCCTTCCACATGTTTGGTTTTAACGAGTCAACGCTGAAAAAGGCTTGGTCAATGCCGGAAAATAGGTCGAGGTTATTTCTCGCAAATATTTTCTTGCTTAAGGTCTTATTTTGCCGATTTTTTTTTAAAAGGTTGTTTCTCGCAAAAGCTTGTATTTAAAAGATTGTTTTTGACAAATTTTCCTTGTTTTAAAGGTTTTTGCGAGGGTTGGGCCGACTGGGGAGAGGAGGTACTCTTTTTTAGAAGTCCTAAATTGTACCTCGGGTATGAATAGTGAAAAAGTCTAGCCGAGAAGCGGTGGGAGTAGCTTTAATTTTTAAAACTAGTGAGTATCCCGGGCGATGCCCCGGGTTATTACTTTTTGTAAGTTTTTGTCTAGTGTGGAAAAGTTGGAGTCATGACATGATAAGTAATTACATGGTATTTTGAAAAGTAAACCCTTAAAAGCTTTGAGATGAAACTATGAAAGCAATAGCTTAACTTTCTATACGAATTTGGCTAGATTAAGAGTTTATGTCTATAACAATATCTTGTTATTACCAATAAAGTAATAGGGCCATTAAAGTGTTAGGGATATAAGTACTTGTAGAAGTCTTTGAATGAGACATAAATATAAGACCTTATTATATTTTATTTTGAAATAGTAAACAATGATGTAATGTTGGATTCATGGTTAAACCCTCACTTTTCATTTCAAAGATCATGTGTTCGATACCTTGTAACTAAAAAATGTTATTTTTTTTTTAATTGAGAGGTTCGATATGGAAATGGAGCAATTGCCTTAGCACCTTAGAGGAGGTGCCACGTGGCACATAGACTTTCTTAGTAACGCCTTTTAATATATTAGTATATATACGTTAGTTTTTCTGTTAATTATGTAACATTAGTGTTTTATATGATCCCTAACTAATAAAATTACAATAAAGATATAGTTTTCCCGCTGAAAAATAAGGTTTCTACCATTGGACAAGGCTTCTCATTATTCAAACCAACAAATCAATGAAATTCGAAGGGAATACTAATTTACGTCATTGTTAATCGTATTAATTGCAAAGCGAATATTAAATAGCACAATTTTTTTCTCCATATTTATTTTACTTACATAGAACCGCTACTCAAACTAGCGGTTACCTATAGTAAGCCGCTAATCTGAGTAGCTGTTAATGCAAACCGCTACTTTGGGATGAGGTCAATGTGGAGCTGCAAATCAATTACAAACTCAATGAAATTACTCCCCTAAAAACTACATAGTTGACCGATCAACAAATTACAAACTCCACCTACTTTCCAGTTTCCACCACTCGTTCACCACTTTACTTTCCACCATCTTCATCCCACCGGAATTCCACTACCTTCACCTGAAGACACCCCTCCAAGCTTACCTGTTTTTGCACTTCACCACCCTCTATCTGCTCTGTTTTTCGGATTACCACCCTACACCACCTATCATATCACCACGACGCCGCCATACTACTGCCACACCACGACCATCTTGCGCCACCCACCACACCATGGCCTGCTCAAACCCGTGTTGCACCCAACCTCAGTCTATTTGCCTCGCCCAACTCGCATATTTAACATTTTATTTATATCAGGGTACAAGATGATGGTCAATCTGAAATTCCTAAGCTATGTGCATCAAATGCAAGAGCTCCAAGCGAAAAGGACATTTTGAAGCTCAAAATTTATCCAAAGTATCATCAGCTGATTATAACAAGAAAGAAAAGTGGTTGATTGTGGATCCTCGAGGTTCATTAGCACATACATGGAACATGCTTAGTTGAGCAGGAGGTGTGAAAAATATCTCTTATTGTTAACCGCGTTTCCCCCTGTTAACCGCTACTAATAGTAGCGGTTTGCTTTATTGTTAATCGCTAATACACATAGCGGTTTGTTTTGCAAAAATTTAAAAAAAAAATTATGGCTTGCTGTCCTACGTGAACAGTATGCAGGGAAATAATTGTAACTTTGACGTAAAGTGAAATTAAAACTCCCTTTGACATAGGGAAAAAATTCCAATTTTTTTAGTTGGTACAAAAAAGTATTATTGGAGAATCTAATTTTTTTTTTGGTGTTTGCACCCGGTTCACCCTTCGAGCTACATCCGGATCGAGGCCAAGTTCGGGGTGGTTAGGTTCCATTCCTCTCCCAAGGGTGTTGCGGGGATTCGAACACGAGTCCGTCCTCACCCAAGTCACATCACCAGCCAACACTTACTTGGTATTGGAGAATCTAAATTTGCCTTTACTAAAGTTTGATCCACAACTTGATGTTATGTGATACAAATCTTTACCAATAAACCAAGTTTATAAAAAAAACGTACTCTCACCTTTCTGAAATAAGTGAAACATTTCTAACTTTTATATGATAGTTTTTTTGAAAGAAGTGTTTCACTAATTTCATAATGGAGGAAGTATACATTTAAACGCAAATTATGTAGTACTCTCATTTGTACATAGCTCAATGTACACCAAAGGCCAAATAAGTATGCATCTGATGAAATATATATGCATTTTTTTCCCCAAATGAGTACGTATCTAATCAAATGAGTAGATATCAAATGGCTACGCATATTTTCAAATAAATATGTATTTTTTTAAATGAGTGTGGAAATAATTTTTAATTTTGCCATTTGAAATGTTGCGGTGAAAGATATGGATGGGTTATACATTTAGGATTGTTATTGCAAATGATGTCGTGAATATATACTTTTTAGAGGTTGTTTTTCATTTACCCATTTTGGTAACAAAAATTAGATGAATCTTATAACCATTCTAAAATTGGGTTTCTAATTAATTACGGTACAGTAATGTGCCATTGCACAGATATGTAAGTTCAATATCTACATATGCTTTGGAGCAAAAAAAAAAAAAGAAACATATTTCCTTCGTTTTGAAATAAATGAAACGCTTCTAAAAAAACTCACATAAAAAAGATAAACGTTTCATTTATTTTAGAACGGAAGAAGTATAATTTTAATGGTCATAATTCACCGTAGTTGCCTCCAACTGTTGTCAAATGTTGCCCCTCTTTTGATAAAGCTTTGATCAAAGAATTAGGTACATCTTAGATGATCATAAATGCTTATTTTGAAAGTTGTAAATGAAATATGAAAATAGCCTTTAATTTTTTTTATCATTTTATGGAGGATATGAACCACAATGAGCTTTGTTTCGAGGCAATTTGGGGTGATTTAATTATCATGTAAAAATAATAAAAGTTGATATTAAAAAATCTAATGGTTAAAATTGTGCCTTGACAAGCGTGAAACTTGGGTGAATTGAAGGCTAAGCATGGCAGTGCTAACCCAGTATATATTCATGCTTTCACTTGAACAAAGCTAAAAGGACGATTCCATATGACACATAGTCTCAGGTAACTGCTGCTTTAGGCACGCCTCGGTCTATACACCAGGGCAAAAACTTAGCAGCAACAACTACCAACAAGCTTACAATACCAATTGTCAATCTACTCACAGGAACAGAGAGTTTTTCAGCACTGGACTGATCTTGGTCAAATTGCAAGGCTAAATTTTTCATGAATCTTGAGTATATATCAGTGACTTCCCTTGTTAATGCAGGTTTTAAGGACTTCTTCACAGTCTCGAAATGTCGATCACTAACAATAGTTGCAGATATGTCCTCTCTTAAAGCTACTATTCCAGCTTCTCTACAAAGGCCTTCAAGCTCAGCCCCTGTGAAAAGATTAGTGTCCTCTGCTATTCGTTGAAGATTGACGTCGGGTCCCACTTTCATAGTCCTTGTATGTACACGCAATATCTCATATCGAGCCTCCAAATCTGGAGGTGGTACATAGAGTACCTGCACTGATACAAAATTCAGTAACGAGAAAAAAAGTTCTACAAAAATGTTTAAACAATTTAGTCTTCCAGCTGCTACAAGCAAGTCAAAAACAATGGAGCAAGATGTCCGAGTTAAGTACCATTTAAAGACCTAAAGTTTACTAACTTATAGAGTTAAGGATCTAATGTTTGAAAGTCAACAGTTTAGCCTTAAGAACCTCCTCTCGGATGACAGTTAGTTTAGTGTGGAAAAAAGAAAAGGGAAACAAAAAAAACATAATTATTCATCAAAAAATTATAAGGACCTAACGTTTAATTCTATAATTTAGTAATTAATACCAAAATTCAAAAAGCCATTCATATGTAAAAAATCTAAAACCCCAAGTCAAAGGAGAGTGTAAAAATGGTGACCTAATGTTAAGTACCACTTTTTTGGTTTAGCCCATGGATGTAAACCCCGAGTCAAAGGAGTGTGCACAAATGGTCACCTTCACATTGATTTCTATCTGAATGAGATGTGAAATTGGATTTCAAAGCAATGTTGCAACTACGAACTTCCTAGAGCATTATTGTAAAACTGTCACTATGTTAGATAATAACAAATTAGTGTAACTTTAGATTTTAAAAGGTTACTATATAAAGAACTAAAAGTGTCACTATGTTAGATAATAACAAATTAGTGAAACTTTAGATTTTAAAAGGTTACTATATAAAGAACTAAAAGTGTCACTATGTTAGATAATAACAAATTAGTGTAACTTTAGTTTTAAAAAGGTTACTATATGAAGAACTAAAAGTGTCACTATGTCATATAGGTGGCTTTGGTCCATAATAATATTAGTGTGGACCAGGTCAACGCAAGACTACCTCGGTATCAAAAGGATTTGTTATCTTGCTTCTAACATCATACATGAGTCGCTATGAGTGTCTGAAGGGGGGGAGGGGGTTTACAGCTTTCTACTTGTGCAAAAATGGACGACTTTTTTTATTAATCTCCTTAATTTTTCAAATGGAAAGTCTCCTTGAAATTTATTAATGAGAATATCAAACAATATATTTTTATATATAAACAAGATGTGCTATAACAATAAAAAAAAAAGGTTCTATATTATGGTTGCTAAATCAGGACATTGCAAGCACAAGAACTATTTTCATAATAGATGTCAAGTAAGCTACTATGAGAAGATACTAAATTGTAATTGTTTTTTCTGTGGGAACCTTTTAAGTTTTGGTTTAGAGAAGAACATCAGTTGATTGTGTTCAAGGTATCATAAGTCTTATACAAGCCATTATAGTGCTCATGAGAGCACCTATAACTTGGTGCTTCATATAACATTTTTTACACATTTTATTACATTTTGTTCATTTGAGCAAAATATGTGACAAATATGGGAAAAAAAAGTGCTTCAGAGCATATAGTACTGGGTGTTTCTTGCTAATCTTGTAGATATATATATTTTTTCTACAATTGCATTTTCGGCACTTCATATCAACTATAGTTTTTGGATTTTTTATTTTTTTTACTATAAAACATAAGGTCCTTGCACTTTTTGATGAATAATAGTTTTTATTAGTTTCCCTATTCTTTTTCCATACTAATGACTGTACTATCATCCAAGAGTTCTTAACTCTTTAAAAAATTGTAAAGTTTAGGTCCTTAACTCTAAAAAATAGTAAAACTTTAGGTCCTTAACACTAAAAAATAGTAAACTTTACGTCCTTGAATGGTACTTAACTCCAAAATGTCCCATCTGATGTTGTGTATTCATTTTGGAGACAAATGCGAATGTGTATCAAACTGACAGGGACATGTAAATATGTCCAATAGATTAATTCCGCTCTTTAGATTTGTTGTTTTCTTTCTTGTTAATCGCTTCCGGAATTCGTTACACCCCAACCCAGTTTCCCATCCCAGTAAGAAGCCTGATCCTCAGAATTGTGATCTCAAGGCCCAACCAAAACGTCCCATTTCATCTAATAGGACTATGCAAATGTGTAGCCTAATGTCACACGACGTTCCATAGAATTTCATCTAGCAGTTTGCAAACACTGACATGAAATCATAAATGCAAGGTTTCTGTGGAAATGTTTGATGAAGTAGATTTACCAAATCAAAGCGACCTGGGCGCATAAGTGCAGGATCAATTGCTTGAGGTCGATTTGTGGCAGCCAATACGAGTATTCCCTACACGAGAAATAATTAAATCTTTTCAAAGATGAACAATATGCAAAAGAAATTGTAGGTTTGCTGGATAAAATTTGTTGTGACAACAGTCGTAAATAGTCCAAGGCCATAACATACTTTTGCCAGCTCCAACCCATCCATTTCAGTCAGCAACGTTGATAGAAGCCTCTCTCCGACTGAAGTAGTGCCACTTGAACTCCCACCTCTGGAAATAAATCATCGTTAAAAAACTCCGAAGATTTGATATAAAGAAACATTGAAAAAGGCTTAAGATATACTTCCTCCGTTTCTTTTTAAGTGACCAACTTAACTTTAAGGGAAGTGTCACAATAAGTGACACATAGCTCAAAGTGGTAAAAAGAACTTGTTGTTTATTACATCTTTGCCCCTGTTTAATTGTTTACCTACTTAATGACTTAACTCTCACCCTCAATTGGTATACCCCCACTTTCTCTTTGTGAACACTTAAAAAGAAATGGAGGAAGTATATTCACAAAAAACTTCAAAAGCCGAAAGCTCATATCTAAGTTCCTAATACTTCCTTTACTTTTTAAAAGTTGCAAATTTTAACTTTTGCACTTTTCATGTATCAACTTTGACCGGAAACTTATGACTAATATATACAACAAAATTAAGTATTTTATGATGTTGGATTTATCTTAATATATATGTACAAAATATCAATTTTCTATAATTTACACTAATAGATAGTTAGAAATACTGATGGTCAAAATTATGCTTTGCAACCTTTAAACAATAGATGAAGTACATGATATGTACAAAGCATATGATACAACCACAATGAACCAAATAGATTTCTAGAAGGCCAAATCACATTTGATCACGCAAGCATATCTGGAATTTGGGAAGAATGAGTGCCAGCCTTTAGCATCTGTTACAGCAGGATGAGTTCATATTTTAGCTTATCACTTCTTTCAAAATTTCCTATACAACTATAGTTCTCTACTCTGCACTAGGCACCACAGCAAGGTGGTAAGACGAAGGCAAACAATTGTACAAAAGCTTTAATCAACAAAAGAAGAGGAATTTTCTCAAATTAAGATGGCATGAACAACTGATAGCCAGGTGATCATATCATACATCAGTGAGGAGACGAACATTGTCTTGGAAGTTAGTATCTTATGCTACAAACCTCTCTTCAGTGAAGTTGCGTTGTTTTATACTAGTAGTTCATAAAGAAAACTGTCTACAACTAGAAGGATCGAATCCAATTTTTAAGACTTCACATGTCAATTGTTGTATCCCCGTAGAGGTGCATAACCCCCCCCAAAAAAATAAACACAAAAAAAAAAAGAAATATAAATATATATATATAATAATATAACTTTTTGTTGGGGAAAAACCTATTAAAATAGCCATTTTGTTAGGAAGACCTAATAAAAACTTTTTTTGTTGAAAAAGACCTATTGTAATACTTTCCTTTGTTACTTAAGACCACCTCACCGTTTTCCGGTTAAGAAGTCAATTTTCAGCCATTGACTTTTCTTCCCCTCCCATTTTCACTTGATGGGGCCAACCTTTTTTTTTTCCTATCCTAATCCCTTAACCTACCAAACCCCTTTCCTCTTGATTCCCATTTTAAGGGATTAGGGTAGGAAAAAAATCGGTTGGTCCCGTTTAGTGAAAGAGGAAGAAAAGCAATGTTGGAAAATTGACTTTTTGACCGGAAAACGTTAAGGTGGTCTTAAGTAACAAAGGGAAGTATTATAATAGGTCTTTTTCAACAAAAAAGTTTTTATTAGGTCTTTCCCAACAAAATAGTTATTTTAATAGGTCTTTCCCAACAAAAAGTTCATAATAATATACATGCACGCACACGTGCACAGAGCGAGAGAGAGAGCAAGTGTACAAGGTAAAGTCATAGGGAATGCTGATCTGAATGAGTAGGTAATAGGGACAAGATAAGATGAGCCAGATACATAGCTTGTCCCAGCAAAAGAGCCGGTTCAGATTATTGATTATGGTGTAGTCCTATTCTTCAAGGGCCAACCTTTCATGTCTATGGGAAAAATAGTTTTGAATTAATTAAAGGAACTAGGTTCCTTAGCTCTGTATGCAGTTCGTTATGAACGGAGAGGAGTGCCAAATCACCAGTAGGAGGAATCTAAAAGAAGGGGGAAAATATTGCTTGTAACGCTAGCCTCAGTTGATATGATGAGAGCGTGAAGTAATATAGTGGACACAATGGTGCAGTAGATTAATACAATTTCAAACAAATGCTGAGCCAAGGTGAATGAGACACTTTACCAACCTCCTAGCAGCAATGACATCTGCTTCATCGAAGAACAAAATGCTTGGTGCTGCTAGCCGTGCTCTCCGAAATGTGTTCCGCAACAAAGCCTCACCCTCTCCAACATACATTGAATATAATTCTGCACCACTATGTGAACCAATTATTAAAATGAGAACCTGTTACAATATAAATCATAAACAGCAAGTTCATGGCAAGTTTAGAAAAAGGCAATTACCACCCAAGATATGTCAAGAAGTAACAATGATAAAACATATTCACAGAAATACCCTCAAGCCCTCAACAACCACTCACATGCACTAAAACTTCCAGTCCCTGATCAAACATAATGGACCACCGTTGCAAACACATAACACATTCAAAATCAAAGTTGCTATTAACTTTCCTAGTGGTTTGTTCTGGAAAGAAGACTGGATTCTCTCATGTGGTAAAAGACATTTATTATAGGGAATTGTCCACCTAGCCACTTCCAGTACAACAATGGGCATCAACATCTAAACTGGAAGGAACCTGATCAATCAGCAGTCCACAACCCCTCCTTTCTGGTTGTACTTGCACCAAATAAATCACAAATGTATTGCGTCGTACAAAATAATAATTTCAAAGGAAATTCCTTCTTTTTATGGTTTTCCTTTAAAAGAAGAATAAAAATCCACTTGCCAAGTCCGAAACATAATGAAAGCATTAGCCACTTGGCACCTCAGAAGACAGCTAAAGACATCAGCCTCCAAACTGGAAGCACAAGCTCAAGCCTTACAAACCCTTCTCTCAGGACAAACCTTTACCTGCATAGGTTTAGGCCACTCCATTATTGGCTCATGTATGCTGCACTTGCTCAAGATTGCCAACAAAATCTGTAATCTCATTTTCTAATTAACAAATTTAAAAAGAATACTCATGTATCTGTTGTCCTCGTCAGAGCCCTCCTATGACAATATAGTCATTACATTAAAGTAGAATTGGCATATGGCTAAAAAGTGATGTGTGGTTAGAATTGTGTTCGTGTAGACACTCGACACTTTACCAAGTTGGCAAACCCTCAACGAAAACCTAACCAGTTCATAGATTGGCTTACAAGGTAAATTCTGACCGGACACTACCATTACCAGTATTTATTATACTAAAACAATTTATTTGACCGATAATAATATGTATAATAAAAAGTTTATGTGGAAAGCATGTGTTCAGAGTTTCAAAGAAACTATGGTCCATCTTCGTGCCATCTCTAAACTTCTTAAAGAGCCTAAAATAAAATAAAAAAATCTAACGAGTTAAAGCAGATTGGTCAATCTCGACATAACCCATTTCATATAACAGGTCATATGTAGCCATAAACCTGCAATTGTGTTTGCTTCGAGTCAAGTAGTCAATCTCACATTAGCAAAAGACGCCCTTATCATTGATGTAGAAATATGCTACTATAAAATATGAAATATACCATGCAATGAGTCAGGCCTTGACAGAAACTGAGAGAAGGGACAAGATTAAAAGTTTGAAGTGTAAACAAGTGTATATGATGAAGTATGCACAATGTCTTAACAAACAAGGCATAATCATCCAAGATCCAATTTCTTCTCTTTTTTACATAAGGTACAAGGAGCAAGGAGAATTAGGTAACCCTTCTCTCAAAGGTATCCACCAATCCAAGATGCAAAAAAAAAAGGGACACTTAGAAAAAATAGTACTAATATATTAAAATGGCATTGCCTAAAAGTTTATCTGTATAAAAGCTTACATATCTAAGATATAGAAATTATACCTCAATGAAAAAAAAAGAAGCTTGTGCTGCATGAGCTGCAGCTTTAGCAAGGGTAGTTTTCGAGCATCCAGGAGGTCCATGCAGAAGAATTCCTCGAAGAGGAGATACACCCATCCTTGAAAAAGCACCAGCATGTTTAATAGGCCACTCAACTGCCTGCCGAAGCTTCTTCTGAATGGAGTATAACCAATAGAGAGTAAGAGATTGCAATGAAATCTAACCCAATATCCTGAAACATTCTGCCCAATGTCCATGCCAGCCCTATTAAAAACTTAAAAACAGTTCGTTTTGTTAAAGAGATATTCTTTATCTTGTTCATTCACCATTCTAGAACCCTTTATGTTTACATATAGCCATATAGGTGTAATCTATAACTCCCATATAGCTTTTACATGTAACTCTAAAACATCTTAAACCAAAATTTGAGAAAAGAATCCAGCTACCCCTTTGTTAGTTGGTACTCCCTATTTCCTATAGACTTCCTCTATCCTTTATTAACTACTACATTTTCCTTTTATTAAAGTTCTATACTACTTCCTCCGGATTTTATTAGTTTACACACTTCTTTGGGCACAAAGTTTTAAGAGAAATAAGTATGTGGGTCATAGAAGGAAAGAGAAAATATTAATTCACTGGCATAATGTATTGAAGTTAACGCTGCGGGGAAAGAAAAGTAGAGTGAGAAGGTAAAGATAATAATAAACAATTTGTGGGACCATTCCTAAAACAGGAAAAAAAAGTGGGTAAACTAATAAGGGACAACCTAAGAAGGAAAGTGGTAAACTAACAAAAACCAGAGGGCGTAATCAGTACATACCCATTTTTGGTAACTTTTCCCTCTTGGCCTCACATGTCTACTTTTCACATGGTATTTGGAACCACTTATGTCTTATATGTCTGTAGTCTCTACTTTTTCCATTGCCTTAATATATGTGCTCAAGCTATATGTATTATGTAGTGACTAATTTATATTTCATAGCAATGACCGTATTCTTTTTTCTGATTTAAAATGATCTATGAACAATCAAAGTTTCATGAGAACTGTCGCAAGCTATTAAAATAATCCTAGCAAGACCTCCTAAATACTCCCTCTGCTTTTTATTTAGCTGTTCCACTTTGACCATTCATGTCTTTACTTACCAATAAATAAATATTACAAAAATGTATTATTATGAAAATAGATATTGAGACAAATCCAACATCTTACATGACAATGTTTTTTTTATATATTAACAAAAAAATAAGGTCAAAACTGGTTATGTGAATAGTGGAAAAAATCAGAGTGGAACAAGAACAAAACTAAATAAAAAGGCTGGTGGAACAAGAACAAAACTAAATAAAAACGACGGGAGCATGTAGTATGTCAAGGAGGATCGATCCACAAGGAGATGGTTCAACAAAGATAACTGAATTAATAAACTAAACTAACAAGAATCATTATGTAGTTATTAATGAAATAATATAAATTACAAGCACATCAATGAATCAAATAAATAAAAGGCCAAGGATCATGAATCACTATGTATACAATTCGGGTTTTCATACTAAAAAACTAGTAAGTCAATCTATATAGGGCTCATGTGCATTCTCTCTACAATCAAGTCCCTCGAAACTCTCTCCAGAGAGCACTCGCTTTGACAAAGATTATTTTGCCTATTATTGAGAGCCTATACAAAATTTCATCTTTTAACGCACAACTAGTTAATTGCAAGACTATTAAATAAGTTTCCGGTAACTTCTAGATTAGCATAAATAACTTAACAATAAGAGATAGATGAAACTTATAACTATATATATGCCCAAACCCTAGTAAGTAATAAGCTACTCATTTTTGAGTTATGACTATGGAAACATGATTAGATTCAATTTTAACTCCTAATTAATACACATGATACAAATCAAAATAAAACTAATAGAAACATAGATAAAAAAAAATAAAAAAAAGGAAAGAATGAAATAAATTACCAATTATGGATAACAAAGATTAATGATTGCTTCATTATAATTACAATGGAAGAAAATCACCAATTAGGGTTAAAATCAAATAAGTGTATTCTAGTCTTCATTGATCATTGCTTTTATTGGTTTTAGATTCAACATTATAATTTGAATTATTATGATTTCTACATCGAATTCAATTATGTTTTTCATAGTCATGAAGAAGTAGTTTGATTATTAGGATTTTGGATATTTATGTATGTTTATGAGGGATTAATAATTCAATTACTTATTAGTTTAATATCTCTTATTGTTAAATTTTTCATGCTAGTCTGTAAATTGGCACAAACTTGTTCATCACCAATGACCAAGTTGTGCGCACAAAGATGAATTTCGCATTGACTTTCAACAATAGGCAAAATAATCCTTGTCAAAGGGAGAGCGATCATGGTAGTATTAAGGGATGTGATTGTTGAGATAATTCGGAAGAGCCCCTGTAGGAATTGAATTATTGGGTTTTTATTATATTTCCTTGAAATTCCAAATTACATGCATAATGAATCATGATTACCAAGTTGATTCATATAATTGTTTGATTTGCAATTACCAAGTTGTGCACCGGGTGATGAAATTCCATATTGACGATCAAAAGAAATGTGAGGAAGGTGATAGATTGACTTATTAGGTTTTCATCATATTTCCTTAAAATCCCGAATTGCATCCATTAATGAATCACGATCCTACGCCTTTTATATATTTGTAAATATAATTGTCTAATTTGCTTATAGTTCAAATCAAGTCATTATTCACTACCCAATAAGTTTTGTTAGTTTAGTATATTAATTCATTGATATTAGTTTAACCATCTCCCTCTAGTTCGACCTTGCGTACCCTACTACATAAGTAGGAGGGCTGTTAGGATCATTTTTTATACGTTGCAAGAGTCATCGACGAATTTTGCTAAATTATACGTAAAGTTGCAGTATATTTTCCCCAAAGCTTCAATTTAATTACTTAATAGTAGTCCTACATATGCTTCTCCTCTGCTCAGCTCACTAATTTTACTGGATTCGTGCTTCTTGATATCTTCCTGTTCTATACTATGCTAGATACCTAAATCCATCTCTAGTCCTCTACACTCAAAGATGAATTCCTACCAAGCAGAAAGTAAAAAGTTCTTTCTTCGAGTATACTGACCTTCAAATCATTTAATCCCCGATATCATCCCAAGACACCTTAGGGATTTCAACTGTGACACCTCTTGTTATGCTTGGACCAACTACAGATCTTGCAAGCTTCCAATCATCCATTGTGATGCACCACAAACCATCATTTTCTGCAATAACTTTTGATCTCTCCAAAGCAGACATGGCTGCCTCACGACATAAAGCTTCCAAATCAGCCCCCACATATCCATTACATGATGCAGCTACTGCTTGTAAGTCAATACCAGGCTCAAGTGGAAGCTTCCTAGTATACAACTGCAAAAACAGAAACCTACATAAATAACAGCTTGGTGGTGAAGGTATCATAGCAATAGGATTCTACATAGAGTAAATTGTTTTGTTGATCTAGACAATATGAACAGGCAAGTAGAACTTCTTTATCCAAGCTTACCATCAGTATTTGAAGGCGCTCATGCTCATTAGGGGTTGTCACCTCAAATTCAGCATCAAAACGTCCTGACCTTCTTAGTGCTGGATCAATAGCATCAATCCTTCGGATATTAGCAACATAGTATTAGTCACAACATGTAAATAAATTTACTGAAATGCTGAAGTGAGAAAAAAAAAAAAGGATCGGTGATAAGGGTGTCCATCTTGTTTCAACTCCATCTTGGATTAATAATTAAGATGAAGTTTGTAAAGCACATCACGAACAACTAACAACAGACCAGACAATCAACTGAACACAAAGTAAAATAAATTATTAGGCCAACATTTCCATTATCAGCTTTTTATAAGCCTCATTTGTATTTCATATGTTGCCTTTTGCTCTTATATGAAAACACGTAAAGATAAAGCGGTACAAACTACAAATAGAAGCTAGATCCAGCTTCCATCATGAATTAGATATAAATAATTAGGCAACTATATGATCGAGAAACAACATCCACACTGAGCATTATCTGTGGCAACATACAGCTTAATGATGCCTCATAGCTTTCAAACAAACTACACTGAAACCAGAGGTCCCATGTGACTTGAGCATTTGAGCTTACCAATGACAGAAAAATGAATGATATTTACCCAGACTTTGCCAGGACAAGATTAACTAACTCAGGAACACAGGGGCCCTCAAAATATAACACCGCAAAAGAGCAAACATATAAATATATGATTGTCTTTATTGCAATCTACTATGTGGGGAGACAGTCAATCATATTAGGAAAAATTGATTCTCATAATCGAACCTTTCGGTCGTTCGCTCAAATTAATCCTACCTTTTTTTATTTTTTAATAATCCAACCTTTTAGCACTATATGCTTATTTTTAACCCTGACGTGTTCAAATAGGTTGGTGACCGGTAGATAGGGTTAATTGGACACTTGTCTTGTTCTAATTTAGTTAATCACTTTTAATTTTAATTAACTTAACTAAAATAAATAACCGCCAAACACCACCCCCAAGGCACCACTGCAAACAACATCACCACCACTGCCAACCACCCCCATTTTACCCCACACCACCACCATACAGCAGCACCATTACCAACCACCACCAAACCTCTGCATAGCCTGCCCTGCCACCCGAATTGAATCACCCGTTACCATGACACTGCCCCACGTCCCCCACCACACCACTGCCAACCACCCCATTCCATCAATCTCCGATTTGCATAGGCTGTGGGATGTTAATAATTATAATTTCGCTACAAAATCCTCGGTGAACTCTTATGCTGAAGCCCGTGTTGTCAGACGAGAAAACAACATCGTCAGCATGTAAGAAAACAAGAAGCTGCAACCTGAGGACTAATTCCAGGAAAAAGTCTGAGAAACTAAGCTATTTTATGAAGTCTAAAGACAATTCTTAATTGAATAGTAGAGAGATCCAAGGCATCAAAATAGACAAAAGAAAGTTCACAAACTTACAGTCACATGCTTGACAAAAAGAACAATAACATCAAAAAGAGAATGCAGAGATAACAAGCATCAACCAGATTAACAGTGAAATAATTGTCTCATAGACTAAGCGAGCATACATGCCTTCTAGAATCATAGCCATAGACTATATTGATCTTTCGGAAAAAAAAAAACATGTTGGAAGCTACAAAACAGCCCAGGAGGAGATCAATACAAGAAAGAGAAGCAAACGATTTCCGACCTGCCAAATTCGAACTAGCGACTTTATGATCATCTGTTTGACCAACTACAGTCCTCAACTAATTCATCACATCACTTCTCGAATCGATTTTCTTCAATTTCGCTTTTCCATAGTTAAATTGAATTCATCATATCAATTCACTCAAATGAGCTCCACACACACACTTCTCACCGCATCGTCTCAGAAGATGTTGGCGTGAATGCGGCCGAGATGAGAGGCGTGGGAGGCGGCGGAGGTCGATAGAGATTGGAGGAAGAGGGTGGCGATGCGAGTTAGGGTTTCGAGGGTGGAGAGTTTCGAAGATTTGAAGCCGGTGGATTTGAGGATTTGGGCGACTGCAGTTTTAGCAAGGGTGTGGGAGAATTGGGAGGAGGGAAGGGTGACTGATGGTGGTTCCGCCACCTTTGGTGAAGGGGGCGTGGTGGTGAGTGGTGACTGATGAGGGGGAGAAAGGGAGGTAAGAGAGAGACCAGAGAAGAAAAGAGAAAAATGGAAAAGAAGAAAAAAATTTAATATTACAGCTAAAAGGTTGGATTATTAAAAAAAAATCAAAAGGTGGGATTAATTTGAGCGAACGGCCCAAAGATTGGATTATTAGAATCAATTCTTCCTTAATTTTATCAGAAAGACAATATAAAAATCTAGACATGCATTCTCCTGCCCTCAAATTCAGCAAGAATAACAATAACAGTATAACTAAATTATTCTATAGATATTCTTCACCCAGCAACATAAGGAAAAGCATTGATCTGAACACCAGTATGGCAATAGATATCAGTTACAAGCATTATGAAGACAATTGATAGTAATTGCCCAGGAAGATGCTAAAAGGTGGAGCATAAAAATAAACAGGTCATCATATGGGAAGAAGATTAAGTACAAAGCAGGATAGTACAGATATCAGAGAAGGGAACAACCTGTTAGTTGATGCTACTACAACAAATTGGGGTGCAGTTGATGTGGGCCGATTTGCGTCCATAAGCGTAAAGAGTTGGGACGCCAATCGAGCATCTTGTTCTCTTCTGCATTTAGCAACTTAGGATGATTATCAAGTGCTTGTGCAAAATATCACAACCAGCATCCACATGGAAAGCATGTTTTATGCTATCTTAATCAATATTATATCAGCATTCTTTCATACAAGCACTTTCCTACCCAGATAAGTCATGAGGCATGAACAGCCTCCGCATGCAACCCTAATAAGTACTCTTTTGCACACAACCAAAAAATTTAACCTATCAAAAAAGCTTTTGTTTATCTGCAGAATAAGAGAATACAAATTTACAAATCTATAAACTCAATATTTAGACAAGGAAAACCTGTATACTATTCAGGTTTGGAAAAAAAAAAATCACACTTGGCCTCACGAATCCAAATAGTTTTTTCAGTTTTCACTTACATATTCCACCTCAATCCTAAAAACCATCAAGCTTCCAGAAACCTTTAAAAAAGAAAAAGAAATAGAGAAAGCATGTCACCTGGAACTTTATTTTTTTTAATAGAAGTTCACGTATGCCATTTTTCTCCCCTATTCTATTTCTATTTTATTAGAAGAAGGAGCTTAATTAGAAGAGGAAAAATAGATGTAAAAAAGCATTAATAGTAGTTAAAGTCCTACATGCTAGATTTGAGTTCATGAAAAGTGCATTCATCTGTGTCACGTACCTAGAAGCACGACGAGGACAGAGAGCATCGATCTCATCAATAAATATGACAGAAGGCTTGCCTGACATTCCATGAGATGATGCCTCAGCGAAAGCCTCACGGAGGACTTTCTCACTCTCTCCAACATGTGCTCTATGAACAGTATGAGGACTGCAGCCAGAACAAGCAAGTAAGAACCAACTAACAGCAAGACATATCCATAAGAGAGCACATTTTTACTGTAAATGATTATGGGGAATAATATATTGTATGCGAAAAAAAGCTCCAAAGGAAGATGGAAAACCTAATAACAGTTAGCTTGGCATCACATTCTCTGACCACCGCACGTACCAAGCTTGTCTGGCAATGCAAATGAAACGCAAAAGTGTCATAAGAAAACATGAAGTAGATCACTCATTTGAATCTTCGGGGGTTTATTTAATAGCCTCATATACTTCTAGCAATAGATTACTTGAGCAAAAAAATTCACAAATGCAGCTATATAACATCTCTTATAGTAATATTTTCTCCAACTCTTGGGCATACCTAATTATCTCAAATCTTATTCAAGTACTAGCATTATCTCAAGAATCGTACAAATATAATGATAAATCGACATGAAGCAAGGGGATATAATATAGGGTTTCCCTCGTTCCAAACATAAAGCTATGCTAAGCCCGTAGGACAATCCCCACCACCAAATCATTTGCTCAGGTGACAACACCTTCGCAGCTATGAGCTGCTCATGACTTACTCTATAATTACCCCAAAATTACTATTTTCGAGATGGTTTCATGTCAGGAACCTCTAAGTACTAGTTGCAACACATCTTTGTACCCTCGCGGATTTTTTGGTAGTTATTAGGAGATAAAGTAATGTTAATGAATTTGTATATAATATTGTAAAGGAATTCTCATGTCAATGCACATAGTAATAGAACTCCATCCCTAAACATGTGTGTATCTTCATAATTTTCAAATACCCCCTCTAAAGTTGGATGGTAATAGCAATGTACGGAAACGTGCACTACAATGGACAGCATCAAATTAATTCATTACCATTAGTATCATTTATTACCGCCTACCAAACAAGCCGCGAAATACCTTTCCAAGACGAAGGACAAAAAAAAATACGCAAACGATCAAACAATTTAGATGTGCTCTTTCCATAACAATCTTAATTACAACTACTATTACCAAGAATTATGCACACAATTTTCATAAAGTGAGGAAATTAGATTGAAACATATATCATACACAAAATATTCAAAATTCGGGAAAATTAGCTTAATTAGGGAAGAACATTGACTAACCTTGCCAGTTCCAGGAGGACCGTAGAGCAACAAACCACGGCGCCACTGAAAAGATTCAGAAATTGAAAACATTGAAAAAAAAATTCGAAAATTGAAAAAGAATGAAACTAGAAATTGAAATGAATTTGAAGAGAGAGAAAGAGAAATACTTTGAGACCGAGATGTTGAGCATGAGAAGAGTAGAGAAGAGGAAAAGCGATGAGTTCTCTGAGAGCTTCAAGTGCTTCCGAATTTCCAGCAATGGCTTCTTCCGCTCTCCAATTCTTACTACAACTATTTGATTCTTTGCTATTCTCCATTTTTCGGACTGCGCAGTTTTGGCGCAGGGTTTCAAGAGGTTTTTGTCCTAATGATGATAATAAGTTAAAGTAACACATAAGAATGGGCATGGGCCTTGATTGTTCCCCATGTATCAACCAATCTATACAAATATATTAAAAAGCCTTCATAAGAAAGCCTATGTGCCACGTGGCACTCTCCTCAAACATCCAAGGTATCGAACACGTGACCTTTGAATTGAAAAGTGAGAGCTTAACCATCAATACACTATCACTTTATTGTCTAATGTTTCAAAAAAAATATGATAAAGTCTTATAATGATTATATTTAACTAAAAAGATTTAATCAAGTATTTGGATCTCTAAAACTCTTATTATGGTAGTAAGACGACCAAGAGACTATTGATGACATATTGCCCTACCCCAATTTATTTTAAGCTATTATTTTGAAAATGAACTCTAAGGTTTTTCTACTTATCACATCATGACGTCAATTTTACAATTTCTCACTGGACAAAAAAAATACGAAAGTAACAAATGAATTATGAAATTTATGAATAATAACATATTTGTTTATTGTAATTGACCCGAGGCATCGCCCGGGCCAAAATACTAGTTAAAAATTAAGTGGTGTTCCTTCAAGTTGCTCAATTTGTTAATGAAAAAACCCTTGAGTTTCTCAATAAATATGAAAGATAAATCTCAATTGGGTGATGCAGATTTGCAATGCGATAGTTATAAGTTAAGCCATATCTCAATATCTCATCTCCTGTAAGTTTTGTCATAGACTCTGAGGACAGAGCTTATACGTGTTCATATTTTTCCTTTACTACTATTATTATAGAACTCTCTGTGCTTTTGTTTCAAATTTAAAATATTGCATATTAAATGATTGATGTAATATATTTTCTTTTCTAATCATTGTTGTGTCTTCAAGTTGAAATTTAGGGTCAGCATATTATTAATTACCCATGTAACTAATTAACTTACGATACCTTTAAAAGAAATTAACTTACAATACTGAACACTTCTTCCGTTATTGTTTAATTTCAAATTGCACTCAAAATGCATCTCATACATACATCTCATGTCAGATGCCACTTAGGCTATGATGTGATGGATTTTCATTTATCTACCACGATTTGTTTTAAGATAATAAACTCTCACGCATTATGTTCTGGTTAGTTTATTTATTTTTTTCTTTTTGTTTTATGACTTGATTAAACTTGGTGAATTTCTTCTTATTTATCATTGTCTACAGACAAGAAAACATACAAGAGTTAGTCGCAAATAGTTAGTAGGAGAACGGAGTATTGAAAAGTATGCAGTGAGTAGTATAGTATAGTGTGTATTCTACTCTATGTTTCCAATACGATAACTTTTTTTTTTTTTACCTTTTCTAACCAAAGCATTTGTTCATGCACGCTTTAGACCCAAGATCTCTTTAACAAAATACCCAGTATATATTATACTACCTCCATTCCGGTATTATTGCAACAAAGAGAATATGGTTAATTTAAAGCTACTTATGTGAGAGTGAGTTGGAAGAGAGAGAAAAATTGTGGGGTCCAAATGAAATTTTTGTGAGAGTAAAGAGCCGGCAAAATATTACCCAACCCGCCAACCCGACCGAACCCATTTATAATGGGTTGGGTCGAAATTTCAACCCATTTAATTAAATGGGTCGACCTGACCCAACCCGTTTAATTAAATGGGTTGGGTCAGGTTGAAAATTTCGACCTGATTTTAACCCGTTTAAACCATTTATGGAAACAATCTAAAAACCCTAACTCATTTCACAGCTAAAAAAATTTGGTCTAGGCCATATAGAAAGTTAAAAAGTAAAAAACCTAACTCATTACGGTTAATGTTGAACAATTGATTATGGAGTTGTAATGGTGTTGATTTTGAATAATAATTGGGTTGATTTTGTTGATTTTGAACAACTCTGTTAATTTTGAACAATATCTAGTATATGGTTATGTAATGGCTTAATACTAAGTTGTTGCCTACTGTTGCTTTGTAACATACTCTTTGTTGTTGTTTTTTTTTTTCGGGAATAAGCACTAAAAAAGTTTAAACGAATCCGACTTGAAGGTTGACTCGTTTAGTATAAGGTTAAATTGGGTTGGAATTCCCAACCCATCTAAGTTAACATGTCGGGTTGGGTCAAGAGGTTCTCAACCCGTTAACCCACCAACCCAACTTGATCTTGACCCAACCCGGCCCATTGCCAGCCTGTAAAGTGGTGGCCCACATGTTATTTTTGGTATGTTGCAAATATTTTGGTACATCCAAATAAGAAAATTTAATTTGTTGTAAATTTAGTGGGATGGAGGGAGTAATTATTTTCAATATCAAGCGTAACCTTAATACACAAACAATAATTTATCAATATGGAATTCCTGCATTTTGTACTGGGGCATACTCTAGTTAAAAATAAAAGGGTTTTTCTACATAGTGCCCCCGTGTTTTACGAAATTCTATGTTAGGCCCGACCTTTTTGAAATTTCCACGTTGTACCCCTAAGATTTCTAAACGTTACACAAAATACCCTTAAACACGATATCAAACAGTAGTTTATGAGACTTTTATACCTTGTGGGTACATAGTGCCCCTGTGTTTTACGAAATTCTATGTTGGGCCCGACCTTTTTGAAAAATTCCACGTTGTACCCCCTAAGATTTCTAAACGTTACACAAAATACCCTTAAACACGATATCAAACAAGTAGTTTTTGAGACTTTCATACCCCGTGGGCATAGAGTAGGATTTTTTAGCCTTGTTAGTTGACTAAGGTTTGGGATATGGTCTGAGAAATCGCAGGCTAACTAGGTTTAGAGTAGGATTTTCTATTAGTAAGGGTATATTGTGTGACGTTTAAAAAGTTTAGGGGTATAATGTGGAGAGTTCAAAAAGGTCGGGTACAACGTAGAATTTCGTAAAACACAAGGAACTACGTAGAAAAACCCAAAATAAAAAGAATTATGAATAAGGCGGACCAATAGGCGGAGTACTTAACACGAATTGTGGGAAAACGATAACGATCCACTTATCAATAGAGTCCTTAGGGAGGGAGAAATTTAAGAGAGAGAGACTGAAAGAGAAAGTTCTGGAACAAATGGATGGAGGACGGAAGAGACCGATTGAACAGAGAGAGAAGGGAAAGGCCAAGGCTGAAGAAGAAGAAGAAGGTGAGATTTACCTCTCTAATTTGCATGCCAATTTTTAGTTTGAATCTTGATGACATACAGAAATTTTCAATCCCGTTTTCAAACCGATTAACATTTGTTTGTTCTTTGAATGTAGTTATATTTTTAGGTTGAATTGCTCTGTTTTTGTTCAGATTATTTCATTTGCTTGATTGAAGTAATTTTTGTTTGATTTCTTGAATTACTATTAAGTTTAGGTTTCATTTTTCTGATTTTTCGAAGATTATGTGAAGTTGTATAGTTGATTAATGTAATTTGTTCTTGATTTTCTCGATGTATTTCTAGTTTAGGTATGATAGCTCTGTTTTCAAGAAGAGAATTTATACGTAATTGTAGTAACGCGTTCATCGTTAGTAACGAAAGTCTCTTGTTATTGTTTATTTGATCAATGTCTGGTGAGATAATTCATTAAATTTGTCTGAATTTGTGAATGGAAGTTATTGTTTGATCGCTACGATGAAATGTTGAGAAGTTGTGGTTTAATTTTTTTTAGGTTTTAGCGTCGATTTTTTTTTTTTGTAAAAGATTATTGCCGTATGATTGATTAAATCTGTTGATTGAGTTCTAAGATCAATTGTTTTTTGTCATTGCTGTAGATTTTAGGCGTTGTTACTTGTTACGATATACTTGTAAGAAAACAGAATTCCGAAATTTTTCAACACTAAGTATTATGTGATCGATAATGTTATAGTTCCGAAAATCTTTCAACACTAAATGTTATGTGATCGATAATGTTATAGTTCCGGAAAGCAAAGAGAAGAAAGCAAGAAGATCTGCTTCCTTACCCGAGGATGAGTACCAGCTGAAGTAGGGAAGGGCAAGGGCCGGGTCCAGTCGGACCCTAGACCCGGACCCTAATTTTTTTTGCAGACCCAGACCCGGACCCTAAGGGTCTGGAAAAATTGGACCCGGACCCAGACCCTTAGGGTTTGGAGGGTCTAGAGGGTATGAAGGGTCCAGGCCTAAATTCTTTATTTTGCCATAAGAAACAAATACAAACATATAAACTGAAAAAAACAATACAAACACAAACATATAAACTGAAAAAAACGAAACAAACACAAGAGTTCACCATAATATGCTCAAAATTCAAACAAATAAACTGAAAAAACAAACCCAGAAAATTGGCATGAAACAAACCCAGAAAAAAATTAAAGAGAAACTGATGAAAACAACAAGAAATCGCATGAAACAAACCCAGAAAATTCGCATGAAACAAGCCCAGAAAAAATTAAAGAGAAACTGATGAAAACAACAAGAAATCGCAAGAAACAAACCCAGAAAATTCGCATGAAACAAGCCCAGAAAAAACGAAACAAAGTACCTGGCGTGAGTGTGACTCGTGGGGTGATGAATTGATGATGAAAGATAAAAAAAACGAAACTGAAAAAATAAAAAGAAGAAAATCAGGAGATGATAAAATACCTGGAAGGCTGGAATGAAACGAAGCCCAGAAAAAAACGAAACAAAAATGAAACAAATCAGGCCACGAAAAATACCTGGTGAGTGCCGAGACTGCCGACGTCGAGTGGTGACTGGAAGTGGTGAATCGCCTCTTTCTCCTCTTTTTCTCTCTCCTCTTAACGGCTGTAGAAGGCAATGGCGGGGTATAGGGTTTTCAAAGTGAAAGGCAGGCCCTGTTGTGTTTTGGTATTTTACAAAATCAGTTTGTTTTTTTTTTTTTTAAAGTTAAAGTTTATATATTAAAAATAAGTTTAGGGTTCAAGGTCGGGTCTGGGTGGGTCCCGGTCCTAAAATATCAAGCACCGGACCCGCACCCTAAAAATACTTGGACCGAGACCGGGCCTCGGCTCGAACAAGTTGGACCTGCACCTTAAATTAGGGTCGAGTCCAAGAGTCGATCGGGTCACGGCCCCTGACCCACGTCCATCCCTAATCCAAGATTATATATATATATATATATATATATATATATATATATATATATATAGTTGTGTGCTTGTACTCATGCCTCACGAAAATAATATAACGTAAACATATAATTAGGGGTGGAACCAAAAATTTATTTTGATTTTTACAACTAAAAGCTTATTGTAACACTCCTACCACACATCCTAGATGAGTTAGATAAGTATAAAAATGTACATGTTTTAAAATTTAAAAGAATCGGTTTTTTCATCAAACGCCCCGAGCTTTCGGTTTATTCACGGCGCACCCTCGCACTTTTGAAAATACAAGTGGTACCCCTCGTTCACTATAATACACTCAAATACCTTTTAATGACTAACTGCGTTAACTGTCGTTAGTCATTAACCCTAATTTTCTATTTTAAACCCTAATTTCTCCTAATTAACCTAACTAAACCCTAACTTCTAACCCTAATCCCTAACCCTAACCCTCCCACCCCCTTTCTCCACCCCCCCTCCCACACCCTCCCACCACCCTTGCCCCCTCCCCCACCCCAACAACCACCATCCCCCGCCCCCTCCCCCAACCCATGGCACCCACCACCCCCCAGCAGCCCCCTCCCCACCCCCAAGCAGCCTCCCCTCCTCCCCCATTCCCCTGCCTCCGCCACCCCCGCAGCCCCCCAAACTCGATTTTTGCAACCCTCCCCCCCACCTCCGTTGATTTTCGCACCCTCCCCCCACCCCCGTCGATTCTCGCAACCCTCCCCCACCCCCGTCGATTTATGGGCTCGCGACCGGCTTTAGCTTCAATGGCGAAGGAGAGATTCCCGCCGCAACTTCAATGACGGCCACAAAGAATAGTATCGTCATCCACTTCAATGGCTTTTGCGGAAATTCGTGAGGGTGGGTGGACGCGTGGGGGTTGGGAGCATAGGGGTGGGGAAGGGGGGATTCGACGGGGGTGGTGGGAGGCGGGAGGGTCGACAGGGGTGGGGGGGGAGCCGGGGAGGGTCGACGGGGGGGGGGGAGCCGCGGGAGGGTGGGGGGAAGGGGGAGCCGCCGGGGTGGGGGGTGGTGGGAGGGTGGGGGAGGGTTAGGGTTAGGATTTAGGTTTAGGGGTTATGGTTAGTGTTTAAGGTTAGGGTTAATGTTAGAATTTAGGTTAATTAGGGTTTAAATTAGAAAATTAGTGTTAATGACTAACGGCGGTTAACGGCGTTAGTCATTAAGGGTATTTGAACGTATTATGTCGAAACCGAGGGCACTAGGTGTATTTTCAAAAGCAGAGAGCATCGGTGAATTTCGCTTCGGGGTATTTCGTCAAAAAAACCGTAAAAGTTAATCCTTCATTACGTCGATTTTCTTTTGTCTTATAAAGAAAGACTTTCTAGTTGCCGAACCTAATAAAATAAGTCGTTGGACTTAGTTATATCATCATTTAATTATCACCAACCATTCATCCTCTTCCTCTAATAAAATAAGTAATTCTATCAAATCTTGCTGTTTCACAGGCCACAGCAAAACATTTTCAAAAGAAATATATATGGAGAACTCAAACTCAAACTCAAATTCAAACTCGAACTCAAGCTCGAACTCAAACTCGAACTCAAATCATAAGAATAAAGTCCATGCCATACTAGTACCTCTTCCTCTACAAGGTCATGTAATCCCTTTCGTACAGCTAGCAATGAAGCTAGCATCCAAGGGATTCTCCATCACCTTCATCAACACCGAGCATATTCACCATAAGATCACCTCCTCCAACGCCTTCGCTTTCGACGGAGGCGAAGATATATTTGTCGAGGCCCGCAGAACCTCTGCGGACCTCGACATCGAATACATGACAATAACGGATGGACTCCCCTTAGAGTTCGACCGATCATTGAACCATGATCAATGGGTAGGAGCCAATATTTATTGTTTACAAGCTCACTTAGAAGTAGCTGTGGCTAAGATCATGACATCTCGACAGTTCATTCGTTGTTGCTTGGTTGCTGATAGTTACTTTGTTTGGGCGTCGAAGGTGGCTAAGAAGTTTGGGTTGTTTCATGTTTCGTTTTGGACTGAGGCTGCTATGGTGCTTGATATCTACTTTCATAGTCACTTGCTCAAGGAAAATGGCCATATTGGTCCGGGTAATCATTGTTTTCTCTCTATCTTGTCTCTTTACATGTTTATTATAATAACTAGTTTAAAACCCGTGCATAAAATACACGGGATGCTAATCGTTTGAGTTCATTTTAAAAAAAAGTTTAAATAGTATGAATGTGACATACATAAAACAAACAAAAGTAACATACAGTTATAAAAAACGCAGTTATTGTATAATATGTTTTTTTTTTACGCTACATTTTCCTTAAATTGGCCGTTTTTTTTTTACTACATTGCTTCAACTTTTTTATTGAGAGACTGCCCACCAAAAAGTAATAAGATTATATTTGTTTCATCTATTTCCCTCTAAAAAAATACTAGTTTTTCACCTTTTCCCACCTTTTTTTTTTTTTTGAGGGACACATTTTCCCACCTCATTTAATGTTAAAGGGTCATAAAAAGACACCAAAAAAAGAATGAAAGTGACATCTCCTAAAAACTAAAGTAAAAACAACAATGTAGTAAATTAAAAAAAAAAAAAAAAAAAGCCGAGGGAGTAGACGATAAAACAATTGTGAGTGACTATATGAACACATTGAAAGAAAATTAAAAGTTTTCATAATACTTATTACACATTCTGAAATATTTCCATATACACTACATTTGTGGTAACACTTTGAGTTCCCACGTCCTTTATCACAGATTAAAATCTTCAAACCCTTTTTGGTTTCTCTTGATACAGCAACATAGAATTGTCCGTGGCTGAACACTGGCCGAAGGAGATATAATCCTACATGAGATAGAGACTGTCCTTGGCTTTTATTTATCGTCATTGCAAAACATACAACCCGTGAAAACTGTCTTCTCTAGAATTTGATCGGGAACTTTGTTGTGGTTGATGGTGTAAGTGTCATCCTGGGAATGAAAACTTGGTTGACCCATTTGGTAATTTACCCACTGCTAATCTTTATTATATAAGAGAAGGAGGAAGGAAGATGGTGTCCTCTCTATGAAAATACTAAATTAGCCTTAATGATTTAATGAAATGAAAAAAATTACCGGAAAAACAATTTAAGAACTCTTTCTCATTTCAACTTGCCATTCTAAACAAGTTAATAAAATGGTATATGCATCAAATATTTCAATCAAAAAATTAGATGGACAAAATATCTTGACCTTTTTTAATAAGAGATGATGGAATTCATGACGTCCACCAGAAAAGTCGTCAGAAACACTCACTTTTTGATACTCTTTAATTCAGCCAAACCAACTCATTATGTCTATTTTTTTTGTTCAAAATTCATTTACAAAAAGTTAATATTAAAAATCACTCACAACCTTTGTTAGTTTTTTACATTAGCAAATTAATACTCCCTCTATTTTTTTTATCCTTCTCACTTTTCTGTGCGCATCTCCCAATGCACATCTTTGAACTTAAATATTTTTTATTATATATTAGTAAAAATTATAACGATTGAATATTAATAACGTACTAGTTGAGACGAATCAAACAAGACCCCATATGACTATATTTTTTCTTATAAATTCAAAAAAATAGAGAAGATTCTCTCTAAGCATGAATAGTGCCAAGATTCCAAGTGAGAAAGATAAAAAAAAAAAAAACAGAGGGAGTATATCTAAATTCATCTAATTATTAAACTTTCACATTTTAAGTGTAATCATAACTATAGTACAAATGAAATATATAATAAAATAACAAGTTTTGAAATTAACGCAAGCATCGCGTGCATACAAGGCTAGTAGAATTTAATATGAGGTGCGTGAAATCTAACTCAATATTATTAACAATGATATTTTCATGATTTATTAGCAGTGAATAATCCATTCAATAAATAGATGTAGTTACTTCTTGTTTGACTAGGTGTAGTGGTGGAATCAAGAATTTTTAGAACGAAAAATAAATGCTCAAAATAGACCAAATTATGAGTCAAACTTGGACAATTTCAATCACATAATAAACCAACTCACTATGCTATAACTAGAGCTTTGGCCTTTTAACTTTTTTTAGATTTCCAAAGTTATGGGGGTAATTTCTAACTAATCTGCTTGCCTTTATTATATGCACGCTATGCATAAAAAGTCGAAAGATGAGTGACAATTGTTTTGCATTTGTTAGCTGGGTTTTTCTTTTTTTATTTTTAAACTAATAGAGTGGTAGGTGTTGTAGTTTTCTTTTATAATTAGGGGTATATTTGTAAAAAAGGATGGACACCAAAGTTCTCAAGAGTTTTCATATATAATAGAGATTACCTACTCTGTTTGGCTATAAAATTTTGTTTCTTATTATTACATTTTTAGGAATTAAGAATTGTACATCATTTTCATAAGAATAAATTGACAAATACTTGAAAAAAAGGGCTTTTTAGTGGAGATTTTTTTTTGGGTGCAATTTTTAGTGGACAATATAACTACAAACAGAGTGTTAATTAATAGGACCATTCAATTTGTATTTCTATCCATATTCAAATCTGACTTGGAAATCGATTTAAAACATTTATTTAAACTTCATATCTTGGACCTGAAACGGAATTATTAACTGGATATGTTTTTATTCACTGTAACATTGGGCCTCATGGACAAATTTCTACAATATGGGCCAATTATTTTTTTAAAAAAATTATTAACTTCACTAAGTCTAACTTGGCCTACAAACCACATACCATAATCCTTCAATTTGCATGACATGCCTTTCAAAATATGATCTAGTTTAGAACAACCAAACTTGAGGATTAATAATTACCATAAACATAAATCATCTCAAACAAGTATTCTGCTTTCGAGTTTTTGGTTTGAACTTAAGGGTGAGTTAACTAATGAAAGTACTTTCGAGACACAATGATTAAAGAGGAGTTATCTATCTATCTATCTAGTATCCACATTGTGTCTCTTCCTTTTCAACTAGTTGCCTATTCAAATTATATTAGATTCCAACATCATCAACTACTAATGTGGTGCATCGCATATATGAATTTGAAGATTATTAATATATAACATAATACAAAAAAGGCAAAATTGACTTCAACACCCTGAACTATAGCTCGGGTGCACCCAACACCACCAACTATGACTAGTAGCCTAAACACCACCAACTACAGGGTGGGGTGCAGTCTGTACCATAGAAACCCGCCATCTTCGGCAACATTTTAGGCTTCCGGCCTCATAGTACGGAATGCAACCCACCCAATAGTTGGCTGTGTTTAGGCTACTAGTTGTAGTTGGTGGTGTTGGGTGCACCCGAGTTATAGTTTAGGGTGTTGAGGCCAATTTTGCCTACAAAAAAAATACTTACATATAGCGGCAAATGTTAGACTATGATTAAACTCTTCTTCTATTCTCTATCCCCTTTCTGCATAAAATTTTCATAATATTATTTCGGACACTAGTTAAAAAAAAGAAAGTGACACTAACAACTTTTTCATATAATTAGGATCAAATGCGCGCAACGATACCATAAACTACATACCAGGAATACCTTCAATTAAACGCTCGAATTTAACATCATATCTTCAAGAAGAGGACTTGACAACAATGATACATCAGTGCATCTTTCCATCTATAGAGGATACTAAACAAGCCAATTTTATACGTGGAAACACTATCCATGAGCTTGAGGCCCATTCCATTGAAGCCATTCAAACAACAGCCCCATTTTATGCTATTGGGCCATTACTTCCACCTGGTTTTACTAAAAGCCCAGTGGCTAGTAGCTTATGGGCCGAGTCTAACTGTATTCATTGGTTAGACTCAAAATCTCCTAGCTCAGTTTTGTACATTTCTTTTGGTAGCTATGCACATATTAGCAAGGAGGAGCTAGAGGAGATAGCTAATGGAATCAAGCTTAGTGGAGTTAACTTCTCGTGGGTTATCCGACCCGATATGGTGAGTTCTGATGATCTGGATCCACTTCCTATTGGGTTTCGGAATGAGGTTTGTGATCGAGGGATGATTGTGACATGGACTTCTCAGACAACGGTGTTATCTCATCGTGCCATAGGAGGATTCTTAACGCACTGTGGTTGGAACTCGACACTAGAAAGTATATGGTGTGAAGTTCCGTTACTATGCTTCCCATTGTTGACTGATCAATTCACTAGTCGTAAACTAATTGTAGATGATTGGAAAATTGGATGCAATCTTTGTGATGAGAAGCCTGTGAAAAGAGAAGAGGTATCACAAAAAATAAAGGATTTAATAAGTGGGTCTATGGGATGTGAACTCAATGATAAGATCAAGGGGATCAAGCGATTACTAGAAAATGCAATGACAACAAACGGGTCTTCTGAAAAAAATGTTGATAGTTTCATCAATGAACTAATTTATGCAGACATCAACAAGAAATCTATATAAATGTTACTTCCTTCACTAGTTTCAACTTATTCCAATGTTATTGATGTTAAGTGTAGTAATTCTCAAGGGTAGTGTGTATTAGTATGGTAGTTACTTCTATTAGTAGGTTGTACTTTTATGAATTATTGTTTTAGCCTATGTTAAATAAATGCACTCCTTTATGGTAGTGGAGTTTTCAAGTGCAAGTACTATTTTTGGCTTCAAACAATTACGAAGTTTTAGGACGAAACAATCGTCTCGCATAAGTACACACAAATCCTAGTTGGTGGCCCATAATAGTACGATAATATTCTTGATATATTTTCCAAAAGGTAAAATTATCATTGTACGGAGTCGCAGAGACCGACCACCATGGCTAATTATTTTGGCAAACCAATGACCGACATCTATCAATATTGGTGCCATGCTACTCGAGAGCAAGAACCTCACAAGTGACTAGAGGCAATCGCAATCACCATGGATGGCGGCACCTAATATTATGACTAGGAGGGCCCATCGAATTTATATGATATTAAGAAAATTCTGTAATGTTTTATTAATCATATTAATGAGGTTATTATATAATGTTGCATGGACAACAAATACTAAAAGTCCAGAGAAACTAGAACAACTTTAATTTTGGATTATATATAAAACCCACCATAATCAAAAGAGAGAGAAAATTAGAGCATATGGAATTCACCTCACAAAAGTTTTACAAAACTAATGTTATAAGAAAAGGTAACCTCATTACAATCAGTAGATTAGTCCATAGTTTCTTATCTCTCACTCCATATATATGTTAATTAGTAACTCATGCAATATCATAACTAATTATGCATATAATAATCAATATATATATATATAAAGGAGGAACTTTTCGGGAGCATAGGGAGCTCCTCAAGATTTCAAGCTCATAGAGCGCGCCACGTAGGATTGCCACGTCATCAATTTATATTTTTATTTTTTACAAAAATAGAGTTCTAGATGATTTAAATACATATAAGGAGATTTAGATAAGCGAAAATTAGAGTTTGGATTTGAATCAACAACTTAAATTATTATATCATGAAAATTGTGTATAACTTTTGCTACGTAATTCGGAATATTATAATTTTTGTACCATTGGAGAGTGCTCGGAATATGCTTCGAAATAAGATCCATTTATAATATAGTTGTACAACTTATGAAATATAGAGCGTCGTGTAGGATTGACATGTCATCAATTTTTTTATTTTTTTTTTCTAAAAATAGAGTTTTACATAGATTTAAATACATATAAGGAGTATTGGATAACCAGAAATTAGAGTTTCGTTTTGAATGAACAACCTAAATTATTATATTATGTAAATTGTGTGGAACTTTTGCTACCTAATTCAGAATATTATAATTTTTGTACCATTAGATAGTGCTCGAAATATGCTTTGAAATAAGATCCATTTACAATATAGTTCTACAATTTATGAAATAGAGAGCGACACTTAAGATTGCCATGTTATTAGTTTTTATTTTAAATATTTGAAAAAAATAGAATTCTACATATATTTAAATACATAAAAGAGTTTTGGATAGGGGGAAATTAGAGTTGCGATTTGAATAAACAACCTAAATTATTATACCTAATTCAAAACATTATAATTGTTTTACCATTGGAGAGTGCTTGAAATATGCTTCAAAATATGATCTATTTACAATATAGTTTTACAACTCATGAAAATATATTAAATTATATGCATTGTAGGACATTATCTAGTCTTTTTTTTAGATAAATATAATAACGGCTATAAGTATTAAGTATAGTGTATTATATGTGATTATAACATTTGATTATAGGTCCAATTTACAGGATTAAACATATTATCTTTCAAAACCTCAACCTTACTCAACTAAACTAAAA
Organism: Beta corolliflora; assembly: GCA_947648045.1. Taxonomy (NCBI): domain Eukaryota; kingdom Viridiplantae; phylum Streptophyta; class Magnoliopsida; order Caryophyllales; family Amaranthaceae; genus Beta; species Beta corolliflora. The sequence goes on from CANSZD010000333.1 coordinate 504,447, forward strand.
CAATATAGTATTGCAACATAATTTATTAACTAAAATCTATAGCGATAAAGTTACATATTAGAGTTCTGGATTATGTAAAAATTAAAGTTTGATTTAAATAAAACATCCTTGGAATATTATAAAGAGCTCCACATAAGCATGCCATGTCATTTTTATCAATTTTTAAGAAAGTATTCTTTCTGTCCTGCATCAATTAAATTATTACCCTCTACTTTCTTAAAGTATCATTCGGGTATTATTCATGTTAAAACTATTTAGCTATTGTTAGTCATACCTGTTATTGGGATACCATTTAATAATAGACTTAGCTACAATATTCAATTGAATATTAAAAATTATAAAATTTATATATCACAATAACAAATCAAGAAACTACAGTATAATGACAAATACTTTCTCCGTTTTTTTTCTACTTCAACAATTGGTTTGGACATGGTTTTTAAGGAAATAAAAAATGGGTAGCTTTAAGATGTATGCACTTTTTAGCTAACTGGAAGTAGAGGGACAATTAAATCCTTATTAAAGAAACGCAACTTATGAGGGTACCTTATGGGACAAATAAATCCTTATTAAAGTAAACGCAACTTTATAAGCGCAATTCGGGTAATTAATGATGGTTTTATTAACATAAAGAAAGCGTAATATTGTCAACCGTAGTTTCTCAAAACCTGGAATGGTTCCAAAAGCATTTAAACTACCTAAAGCTGGTAATTGTTGTAATAGAAAAAGAACGGAGGAAGTATGTAAATACAATGATATCGAAAAATATCATTTTACAGCACCACAAAATCAACAATAATTTTAACAAAAAATTTGCAATAAAATAAGATAAACAACAACCCGTGCAACGCACGGACTTCAAACCTAGTTTGTGTATAAAATACTATGAAAAAGAAAGCGAGACGCCGAGACCCTATAAATTAAGACAAGCAAGTACTTATCGCATGATAACAACATATTATAGGTTTTGTTTTTTGGGGGGAGGGGAGACCAAAAGTGAGGTCAACTAACACGAACAGTCGTTATATTCCTCTGCTCTCACTAATCAAAAACCAATTAGAAACCTGAAAATGACTTGCATTACCCACTAATCAAAACTGCCAATTAGCATGAAGATGACTTAGCAGTTCACTGTGGTCCATGGATGACCAATATCAATTGTTTTCTTTCTCTTGTACCCTGTCTTATAAAAATCTACCCACTTTCTATTTTCATTTATTCTAGAAAACCAAGGAAAAAAAGTTTTCACAACCATATCAACAAAAATATCATGCATTGGAGCATCATCAACATCTAGATGACCATTATCATTTGGAGGATATGGTTGTGAATTGTGAGATGTGAATTGTAGTAACGTTCTACAATCGCTACCCATAATTTACTCCAACCGCTACCCGCTACTACAACCATATCAACATCTAAATGACTTATTATAGTAACGTTCTACAACTGCTACCCATAATCTACTCCAACCGCTACCCGCTACTACAACCACTACATTACCAAACACTCATAATTTTCTTAAGTAGCGTATTGATCTTGTCTAACCTCTACCCGCTATCTGAAACGCTAGTGTGCATGTTTGGCAAAACTAGGGGTTCTAATAGCTGTTAGGTTGCGTAGAGTAGAATTGTTTAGGGTAATGCTAACCTGCCTACTAATAGTTGTTAGCGATTAAAGTAGTTGTTTAATTTGAAGTGTTTGCAAAAGTAATTGTTGAAATTCAGAAAGAACAATAAATGACATTTATTCAAATATGAAATGAACTACAACAATTTCATGTGTCCGTTCAATAGTTAAATTCAATAATTATTTTTTCAAAGAACTTACACAAAAAGGAGTAACTTTTTAACTGATCAAAGAAATGTCTAAATTTAAGATAATATTCAACCCTCAAAAAATCTATATTACATATTTTAAGCTTGTGGAATAAGGAATATAAAATATTGTGAAATATTAATTATATCTTATCTTTAAAATAAATATTTAAATCACATTTTTTTCTCTTGTAAAGAATTAAAAAACAATGAATTGTCATAAAATAAAGCAATCAATAAGCAGAAAAAGGAAAAAGAAATTAAAAACATTGATTAATAATTCTAACTTCTGCTATTATACAGTGTTTATTTACTGTAATCGTTATCTATAAATCTCAAACGTTAATTATAACACTCCTACCACACATCGTAGATGAGTTAGATAAGTATAAAAAAATTCAGGTTTTAAAAGAATCCTTATTTAGTTGCGGTATACTTTTGTCTTATAAAGAAAGACTTTTCTAGTTGCCGAACTTGAATCATTGCACTTACATACATATATTAATTATTCCCCAATCATTCATCCTCTTCTTCTACAAAAATTAGTAGCACTTTCACAACAAAACATTCTTAGAACAAAAATAAATGGAGAACTCAAACTCAAGCTCGAACTCGAACTCAAACTCAAACTCGAAGAATAAATTCCACGCCATACTAGTACCTCTTCCTCTACAAGGCCATGTAATCCCTTTTGTACAACTAGCAATGAAGCTAGCATCAAAGGGATTCTCCATCACCTTCATCAACACCGAACATATCCACCACCAGATCACCTCCTCCAACGCCTCCGCTTTCGACGGAGGCGAAGATATCTTTGTCGAGGCCCGGAGAACCTCTCCGGGCCTCGACATCGAATACATGACAATAACGGATGGACTCCCCTTAGAGTTCGACCGATCATTGAACCATGATCAAACTCAGTTATAAAAAACGCAGTTATTGTATAATATGTATTTTTTTAGTTGCTACATTTTCCTTAAATGATTGCTTTTTTTTACTTGCTACATTGTTTCAACTTTCTTTATTAGGAGACTTAGCCCACCAAGAAGTAATAGTATTATATTTGTTTCATCTATTTCCTCTAAAAAATACTAGTTTTTCACCTTTTCCCACCTCATTTAATGTTAAAGGGGTCAAAAAATATACCAAAAAATAATGAAAGGGACATCTCCTAAAAACTAGTGAAAACAACAATGTAGTAAATTAAAAAAAAGTTGAGGGAGTAGACGATAAAACAATTGTGAGTGACTAATCATCTGCCTCCTCTCCCTTTTTTCTCTCTTCTCTCTCCTCTCCCACAAAACCCTAATTTTCAACCTAGGGGCTACCGCCACCCTTTTGGGCGGTGGTAAGCCCCTTTTCTCCTTTTGTTACTAGTTTTTTATGTTAATGTTTCTAATAAACTTCAGTCTCTCTTTAATAGAGAGTTTTTCTACCCATTTATTGGGTTATATCTACCCATATATTGGGTTTTATCTCTCTCCATGTGAGAGTTGGCAGACTTTGTTTTTGGGTTTTTGTGTAATTCAAGAAGTTGATTTGTTGATTGAAATTTGTGCGGGGTTGCAACAGATGTCAGTACTTCGTTTACAATCACTTGAATTGGATTCGATTCTACTTCAAAACTACAAAAGATCGATAGACCCCTGCGTAAGGCCGCATCGGACAAATACGATGTGAAAGACGAGGGTTTTCAGAAGTGTTAGATCTACTCAACGATCGTGGTTTTGTCATATTAGAATTGTATTTATTTCATTTTGATATGTATTTTTTTAGTTTTGACTTCTATTGTAGATGTCGTATGACTTTGAATCAATGAATTAATTTTTAATTTCAAAAAAAAAAAAAACAATTGTGAGTGACTATATGAACACATTGAAAGAAAATTAAGCACGTAAAATAAAAGTTTTCATAATACTTATTACACATTCTGAAATACTTCCATATACACTACATTTGTGGTAACACTTTGAGTTCCCACGCCCTTTATCACAGATTAAAATCTTCAAACCCTTTTTGGTTGTAACTCTTGATAACACAACATAGAATTGTCCGTGGCTGAACACTGGCGGAAGGAGATATAATCCTACATGAGATAGAGACTGTCCTTGGCTTTTATTTATCGTCATTGCAAAACATACAACCAGTGGAAACTGTGTGGTTGATGGTGTAAGTGTCATCCTGGGAATGAAAATTTGGTTGACCCATTTGGTAATTTACCCACTACTAATATTTATTATATAAAGGAAGGGGGAAAGAAGATGGTGTCCCCCCCTATGAAAATACTAAATTAGCCTTAATGATTTAATGAAATTAAAAAAATTACAAGAAAAACAATTTAAGAACCCTTTTTCATTTCAACTTGCCATTCTAAACAAGTTAAAAATGGTATATGCATCAAATATTTCAATCAAAAAATTAAATGGAAAAAATATATTGACCTTTTTTAATAAGAGATGATGGAATTCATGACGTCCACCCGGAAAGTCAGAAATACTCACTCTTTGATACTCTTTAATTCAGCCAAACCAACTCATTATGTCTATTTTTTTGTTCAAAATTCATTTACAAAAAGTTAATATTAAAAATCACTCACAACCTTTGTTAGTTTTTTACATTAGCAAATTAATATATCTAAATTCATCTAACTATTAAATATTCACATTTTAAGTGTAATCATAACTATAGTACAGATGGAGTATATAATAAAATAACAAGTTTTGAAATTAACGCAAGCATCACGTGCATATAAGGCTAGTAGAATTTAATATAAGGTGCGTGAAATCTAACTCAATATTATTAACAATGATATTTTCATGATTTATTAGCAGTGGATAATCCATTCAATAAATAGATGTAGTTACTTCCGGTTTGACTAGGTGTAGTGGTGGAATCAAGAATTTTTAGAACGAAAAATAAATGCTCAAAATAGACCAAATTATGAGTCAAACTTGGACAATTTCAATCACATAATAAAACCAACTCATTATGCTATAACTAGTGCTTTGGCCTTTTAACTTTTTTTAGATTTCCAAAGTTATGGGGGTAATTTCTAACTAATCTACTTGTCTTTATTATATGCACGCTATGCGTGAAAATTCGAAGGATGAGTGACAATTGTTTTGCATTTGTTAGCTGGGTTTTTCCTTTTTTATTTTTAAACTAATAGAGTGGTAGGTGTTGAAGTTTTCTTTTATAGTTAGGGGTATATTTATAAAAAAGGATGGACACCAAAGTCCTCAAGATTTCTCATATATAATAGAGATGACCTATTCTGTTTGGCTATAAAATTTTGTTTCTTATTATTACCTTTTTTAGGAATTAAGAATTGTACATCATTTTCAAAAGAATAAATTGACAAAGACTTGAAAAAAAAAAGGGCTTTTTAGTGGAGATTTTTTTTGGGTGCAATTTTTAGTGGACAATATAACTACAAACAGAGTGTTAATTAATAGGACCATTCAATTTGATTTTCTGTCCATATTCAAATCTGACTTGGAATTCGATTTAAAACATTTATTTAAACTTCATATCTTGGACCTGAAACGGAATTATTAACTGGATATGTTTTTGTTCACTGTAACATTGGGCCTCATGGACAAATTTCTACAATATGGGCCAATTATTTTTTTAAAAAAATTATTAACTTCACTAAGTCTAACTTGGCCTACAAACCACATACCATAATCCTTCAATTTGCATGACATGCCTTTCAAAATATGATCTAGTTTAGAACAACCAAACTTGAGGATTAATAATTACCATAAACATAAATCATCTCAAACAAGTATTCTGCTTTCGAGGTTTTGGTTTGAACTTAAGGGTGAGTTAACTAATGAAAGTACTTTCGAGACACAATGATTAAAGAGGAGTTATCTATCTATCTATCTAGTATCCACATTGTGTCTCTTCCTTTTCAACTAGTTGCCTATTCAAATTATATTAGATTCCAACATCATCAACTACTAATGTGGTGCATCGCATATCATAATTTGAAGATTATCAATATATAAGATAATACAAAAAAGACAAAATTGACCTCAACACCCTGAACTATAGCTCGGGTGAACCCAACACCACCAACTATGACTAGTAGCCTAAACACCACCAACTACGGGGTGGGGTGCAGTCTGTACTCACCAACTACGGGGTGGGGGTGTAGTCCGTACCATAAAAACCCACCATCTTCGGTAACATTTTAGGCTTCCGGCCTCATTTATGGTACGGAATGCAACCCACCCAATAGTTGGTGGTGTTTAGGCTACTAGTCGTAGTTGGTGGTGTTGGGTGCACCCGAGCTATAGTTCAGGGTGTTGAGGCTAATTTTGCCTAAAAAAATACTTACATATAGCGGCAAATGTTAGACTATGATCAAACTCTTCTTCTATTCTCTATCCCCTTTCTGTATAATATTTTCATAATATTATTTCCAGCACTAGTTAAAAAAGTAAAAGAAAGTGACACTAACAACTTTTTCATATAATTAGGATCAAATGCGCGCAACGATACCATAGACTACATACCAGGAATACCTTCAATTAAACGCTCGGATTTAACATCATATCTTCAAGAGGAGGACTTGACAACAATGATACATCAGTGCATCTTTCCATCCATGAGGATACTAAACAAGCCCATTTTATACTTGGAAACACTATCCATGAGCTTGAGGCCCATTCCATTGAAGCCGTTCAAACAACAACACCATTTTATGCTATTGGGCCATTATTTCCACCTGGTTTCACTAAAAGCCCAGTGGCTAGTAACTTATGGGCCGAGTCTAACTGTATTCATTGGTTAGACTCAAAATCTCCTAGCTCAGTTTTGTACATTTCTTTTGGTAGCTATGCACATATTAGCAAGGAGGAGTTTGAGGAGATAGCTAATGGAATCAAGCTTAGTGGAGTTAACTTCTTGTGGGTTATCCGACCCGATATGGTGAGTTCCGATGATGTGGATCCACTTCCTACTGGGTTTAGGAATGAGGTTTGTGATCGAGGGATGATTGTGACATGGACTTCTCAGACAACGGTGTTATCTCATCGTGCCATAGGAGGATTCTTAACGCACTGTGGTTGGAACTCGACGCTAGAAAGTATATGGTGTGAAGTTCCGTTACTATGCTTCCCATTGTTGACTGATCAATTCACTAGTCGTAAACTAATTGTAGATGATTGGAAAATTGGATGCAACCTTTGTGATGAGAAGCCCATGAAAAGAGAAGAGGTATCACAAAAAATAAAGGATTTAATAAGTGGATCTATGGGATGTGAACTCAATGATAAGATCAAGGGGATCAAGCGATTACTAGAAAATGCAATGACAACAAACGGGTCTTCAGAAAAAAATGTTGATAGTTTCATCAGTGAACTCATTGATGCATACATCAATAAGAAATCTATATAAATGGTTAGATGTTACTTCCTTCACTATTTTCAACTAATTCCAATGTCATTGATGTTAAGTGTAGTAGTTTTCAAGTGTAGTGTGTGTATTAGTATGGTTGTTACTTCTATTAGTAGGTCGTACTTTTATGAATTATTGTTTTAGCCTATGTTAAATAAATGCACTCCTTTATGGTAGTACTTCTTTTTCAAGTGCAACTACTTTTGGTTTCGAACAATTACGAAGTTTTAAGATAAAACAATCATCGTCTCGCATAAATACACACAAACCCTAGTTGGTGGCCATAATAGTACGATAATATTCTTAATATATTTTCCAAAATGTGAAATTATCATTGTATGGGAGTCGCCAAAGAGACCGACCACCATGGCTAAACATGTCGGCGTACCAATGACCGACATCTATCAATATTGGTGTCATGCCTCACAAGTGATTAGAGGCGACTGCCATCGCCATGGATGGCGTCACCCTGTATTATTATTTATGACCAGGGCCCATTGAACAATAAAGGTGAAAAGAAACAGTCGACAACTATTTGGGCTCACTGATAATTGACACATGTACAAACATGATGACTTAAAGCAGGTACCAACCTATTGTTCATTGCTTATAAATAGGGCTCTCAATGTTTTTCACAGGTATTCACATATCTATTGTCTTACCTACACCATACTTTATCGTCTTATTTGACCTAGGCATCGAAGGGGGTTTTACTCGGACAACACCCCAAGGTAGCCAACCTTTGTTACCTTGTGCAGGTTTGACATCTTCAGTATGACATCTCTCACACAGATACAGTCGTTCGTGAGCACCCCTAGCCGCCAAGACCTGCCATTCTCCAATTGGACGTCATCCCTTGTGATCTTTGTTTCCAACTCCGGAACAATGACTCCTAATGAAAGAATACAGGTTAATGTAGCCAATGTCACATACAGGCCCACTTCCACATTGTTTGATTAAATTTCATGTAACTACATATATAGTTGTCGTAGAATGGTATCGAATTTATATTGATATTATGAAAATCCTTTAATGTTTTATTGATCATATTAATGAGGATATATAATATTTGCAAGGAAATTGTGGAATAGGTAGAAAATCTACCATAATAAAAAGAGGAAGATAATTAGGGGACCGGCATATGGAACTCTAAAAGGTAACCTCATTACAATCAGTACATTAGTACTTACTTTCTTATCTCTCACTCTATATATATGTTAATTAGTAACTCATGCAATATCATAACTAATTATGCATATAATAATTTGTGTATAAAATATTATGAAAAAGAAAGTGAGACGCCGAGACCCTATAATTAAGACAATCAAGTACTTAATTATCTCATGATAATAACATATTATAGGTGTTTTTTGGGCGGGGGGAGGGGGGGAGACCAAAAGCGAGGTCAACTAATACGTACAGACGTACAGTCGTTATATTCCTCTCCCACTAATTAAAAACCAATTAGAAACTTGAAAATGACTTGCATCACCCACTAATCAAAGCTACCAATTAGCATGAAGATGACATAGCAGTTACTGTGGTCCATGGATGATTCCCTTATTCATTCATTGTTATCAGGCCCGTTCTCGACATTTTGGAGCCTCTGAGGCGAACTAAAAATACGCCCTCCCTGCCTCAACTATTATTCTCCACATATATATATTGATTTGGAGATATTAATGGCACAAAGCTCGCTAAATATGACTTCTTTGTAACAACTTATGAAATCGAATTCATTTTAAAGATACATTTTTTATAATATACCCAAGTGGATTGATGGTTATTTTTTATGACATGTCTTCCTAAACTAAGTCATATCTTGCTTCTTAAATTTATCACGTCATCCTCATCATCAAGCTTATCAATTGTAGTCCGGGTTTGAGTTACGAAATTGTGTAAGTTCTTTTGGCCTTTTAAATTACTTATTTAATATTTTCCTGGGTTTCAATTGTATAGACAATAACATAACCCTTCCCTTTTTTAACAGTTCCACTTTTACATTTGCTTTACAAATGCACTACTTTATTAACATCTAATATCTTTAACTATCTTATTTTGTCGATTCGTATAATTTATGTAAAATAGAATATAATTAATATACATTAGGATCAATATAATAACATTTGTTCAAACATATTAGTAACTTTATTATCGAAGTGGGGTAAAAATGAACAATGTAAACATAAAAAGTGTACAACTATATAATGTCGAGGGGTTATGAAATAGCAAAAAGGTCATATTTCATATGAGAAGGAAAGAAAACTCACCTAAGTAGCTATTTTATAAATGAAACTAAAAGAAAACCAAAAGATAAAAATAGGAAGTTGAAAACAAAAAAAAAACCACCAAAAAGAAGAAGGGAAACAGCTAAAAAATGAAGAAAAAAAATAAAAAAAGGTCATTAGGGTTCGAACCCTGGGACGGAGAGATACAGTGAACTAGTGAAGTGATAGTAAACCAAAACGCCAAGGCTTTATTCTACCAATTTTATGCGTGCATATCGGCTTTATGTAAAATAGCATATTGTAAATGAGCAAGGTATGGGCCCTTTCTCCCCGGGCGCACGGCGGGCGCCCCTCCCGCCTGCGGCTCAGTGACGGCCTGGATAATAACGTAACATAATTAGGGGTGGAACCCAAAAAATTTACATTGATATTTACAACTAAAAGCTTATTGTAACTCCTAGTCTCCTACCACACATCCTAGATGAGTTAGATAAGTATAAAAAAATTCAGGTTTTAAAAGAATCCTTATTTAGTTGCGGTATACTTTTGTCTTATAAAGAAAGACTTTTCTAGTTGCCGGACTTGAATCATTGGACTTACATACATATATTATTTATTCCCCAATCATTCATCCTCTTCCTATACAAAAATTAGTAGCACTTTCACAACAAAACATTCTTAGAACAAAAATAAATGGAGAACTCAAACTCGAACTCAAACTCAAACTCGAACTCAAACTCGAATCAGAAGAAAAAAATTCCATGCCATACTAGTACCTCTTCCTCTACAAGGCCATGTAATCCCTTTCGTACAACTAGCAATGAAGCTAGCATCAAAGGAATTCTCCATCACCTTCATCAACACCAAGCATATCCACCATCAAATCACCTCCTCCAACGCCTCCGTTTTCGATGGAGGCGATATCTTTGTCGAGGCCCGGAGAGCCTCTCCGGGCCTCGACATCGAATACATGACAATAACGGATGGACTCCCCTTAGAGTTCGACCGATCATTGAACCATGATCAATGGGTAGGAGCCAATATTTATTGTTTACAAGCTCACTTAGAAGTAGCTGTGGATAAGATCATGACATCTCGACCGTCTATTCGTTGTTGTTTGGTTGCTGATAGTTACTTTGTTTGGGCGTCGAAGTTGGCTAGGAAATTTGGGTTGGTTCATGTGTCGTTTTGGACTGAGCCGGCTATGGTGCTTGATATCTACTTTCATAGGCATTTGCTTAAGGAAAATGGCCATATTGGTCCTGGTAAGTCGTATTTGTTTTTCATTATTACTTGCTTGCTTAGGCATCTAAATACGATTAATAGTTGTATTTAATTAATTGATGTGGAGGATAGAAGATAAGTAGATAACATTGTTTTATAAGCGGTTGTAAATGGTGATGGTGCAAATAATGGGTGGTTATGGTATTATTGTGGTACTTCCTCTGTTTTCTTAGATGCAACATTTGACTTTTTGGTGAGTGTATTAAAATAATCAAATATTGCATCTGAAAAAACAGAGGTAGTATTATATTGTCTTAAGAAGAAAGAGTAAAAATATAACTGAGAAAACGACTTAAAACGTTAAAATATACTATAAATCATATTTCGTTGTTAGATGAAGTAGAATAAGTAGATGTTGTAATTATGTGATGAATTTTTAATCCTTCGTACCAAAAAAAAATTGTTGTAATTACAATTGCACATAAAAACTAAACATTCTTCCCTTTCACCTTTTACCTTTTTAGGTGTGTTATCAATTGAGTATTATTTGGCTCAAATAGCTACATTAAAAAATTAGAAACGTGTTCCTTATAAGATTCGACCACATGTGCTCAAGTTAATAAAGTAAAGTTCTAACTAATGAACTATGCAACATTAGATGCTACTCTTTAATATGAAAATATTAACAACCCAGGACATAGCCCGAGCTTAATGACTAATTGTCTCATATTTAGCCAAATAAGAATTTTCTTTCGGTTAGGCTCTGAGTGCCAATTAAAAAAAATAATATATAGGAAAAGCACCCTCTAGTCAATTTTTAACGATTTTTTTTTTTTTGGTTTTCTTAGGATCAAGTGCACGCAAGGATATCATAAACTACATACCAGGAATAAGTTCGCTTAATCGAACAGATTTGACATCATATCTACAAGAAGAGGACTTAACAACTATGCATCCTCAATACAACTTTGCATCTTTGGATGACACTAGAAAAGCTCAATTTATACTAAGTAATACGGTCCAAGAGCTAGAGGCCCATACCATTTCAGCTGTTCAGGCCCATGTCCCATTTTATGCAATTGGGCCTTTATTTTCACCCGAGTTCACCAAAAGCCCAGTGACCACTAGCCTATGGGCCGAGTCAGACTGCACCCTTTGGTTAGACTCTAAACCTCCTGGTTCAGTTTTATATGTTTCTTTTGGTAGCTATGCACATATTGGCAAGGAGGAGCTTGAGGAGATAGCTAATGGAATCAAGCTTAGTGGAGTTAACTTCCTTTGGGTTATTCGACCTGATATGGTGAGTTCGGATGCCGTGGATCCACTTCCGATTGGGTTCCGGGATGAGGTTGGTGATCGGGGGATGATTGTGACTTGGACTTGTCAAAAAGAAGTATTGTCTCATCATGCAATCGGAGGATTCTTAACGCATTGTGGTTGGAACTCGGCATTAGAAAGTATATGGTGTGAAATTCCACTTTTGTGCTTCCCGTTGTTGACTGATCAATTTACCAACCGCAAACTAATTGTGGACGATTGGAAATTTGGGTGCAATCTCTGCGAGGAAAGGCCAGTGACCAAGGAGGAGGTATTGGAAAAAACAAAGGATTTAATAAGTGGGTCTCTAGGACATGAGCTACGTGATAGAATCAAAGGGATAAAGAAAGTATTACAAAATGCTATGATGACTGAAGGATCCTCAAACAACAATGTTGATAGCTTTATTAAGGATTTGAATATAGCTTTCGAGAAAAAAATTAGTCAAGTTTAAAGTTATGCATTCTTAAAGATTATTTATACATTCTACGTTAATTTCTTACATATTGTCGAAATCAATGATGTCTCTTTTTCTTGTTTAACGTAGCTCAAATAATTAATCTTGGTACAAACTTCTAGCTTTTACTTTTTAATTAGCTCATTTTGGGAAATTATGCTCGCAATGTTGCCGGATTGCTATTAGAAAAAGGGGGGCATATGACAATATTTTATATTGGTATAATCTATAATAATATATTAAAAGGTGTTTAACCAGTGAACAACGCCACGTGCGCTCTCCCTTAGGTTTGTTTTCCTTCACATGATCCATGTATAACAAAAAAAATAGTAAATCGATTGTATGCGATTTGATCCTACGACCTTCAAGTTTATATACTTAAAGTCTTAACTCTTAACCACTAAATCAAATGATATTTGGTGATATCATTTTAAAGTAAATTATTAATAATGAAAACTATAAGTCATGCGCATAACCCGCCTACAAACTAGTGGTATATAAAATCAATGATATGTTGGTCTTTAGAAATCAGCCACAACACTATTTTAGCATAAAATGTTGGCCAGGATTCACCACAAAGTCGCATGTTCATGTGGATGTCAACTAGTTTAGTTGGTTAAAGTCTTGGGGGATGACGCCCAAGACCTCGGGTCAAATCCCGTCTACATCAATTGCCTTTGTGGCTCTCTCTACACCAAAAATTAAAGTCGCATGTTCATAACAACTCCGATCCCTAATCTTTATATTCTTATCCTTTATCGATTCAATTTCAGAAAAAGATCAGAAACTTTTCGGAACATCCATAACTATACTTATTATATATACTCTCTAATCATCCATCTTTGATATAACAATACTTATGCATCAGAGGGAATTTCTCCAACTCACCCGTGACTATATTTGCTCATCTTGCAAACCATCTACATTTCTACAATACTCAATCCAATTCAACGCTTGTTGCCAAGTTGTCATTACCTTAATTACACGCGCAAACAATTTTTAGTAGTATTTGTTAGTATTAGTACCAAATTTAGATTTTCACAAACTTCCTATTCATAACAATCAATGTCTTATATCTATACCATTTCCTAATTTCAGTTAACTCATTAATGAATTTCATTTATTGGGAAAAATTCGCCAAATTAATGGGAGAGGATATAGCAGATTCTCTTACAGCTGAAAAATTCAATAGTTGGCAAACTGATATTATTGGAAGTAAAAACTCTCATGCAACAAAACACAGCAATTCATGTGAACTTATAATTCCACGCAAAATTTCTTAGTTGTGTCGTCTTAAATTAGAACACAAGAGGAAGAGATAATTAAATTATGTTAAATCCAATTTTTATGAATATTTCTCTAATTTGAAGACATTTTCTTCTCTTTAGCAAAAATCATAAGCATATTAACGTGTACGTATACTTTCTGAAACCTTGAATATCCTTTGCTTTCTCCTGCAGTACTCCAACTGTTCTATACGTTTCTCCTAAGAAACCTCTATATTATTTAGATAATTTTCTCTAAATCTTAATATAATCCTAAGTTTTGAGCTTCTTCTTTATGATGTCTTCAAGCTAAGACAATTTTCTTCCTACTCTTTTTATCCTCCATTGTTGCATGTAAATACTTGTAAAAAGACCAACATTTTGTATATATATTTCTCTTCATTCTTTCCTTTAATTTATATTATTGAGGTAATTTTAAATAAGTCATCAATATGTATGTGTTGACATCCATAACAAGATTGGTTAGGTGCCATAGAATTATTACACAAAATCCATCAATTGCTAGATTATTACTAGTCAAAAGCCTACATAAGGAGCATATACCCGTTACATGGGAGAAGCCTAAGATTGGTTGGACGAAATTGAACTTTGATGGATCTTCCAAGGGAAAGACGGGAGAAGCAAGCATCGGAGGGGTTTTCCGAGATCATAATGCTGAGTTCATGCTTGGCTATGCGGAATCGATTGGAAGAACTGATAGCACCATCGCAGAATTGGCGGCCCTCCTTAGAGGACTTGAGATTATATTGGAGAATGGGTGGGACGATGTGTGGCTTGAGGGGGACGCCAAAGCGTTAGTGAACATTATTACTAAGAGACGTAGTATGAGGTCATTGGAAGCTCAAAGGTATCTTAGTCATATAAATGCTATCATACCCGAGTTAAACAATTATACTATGAGTCATATTTATAGGGAGGGCAATCGAGTTGCTGATAAGTTCGCTCAGATTGGGCATCAATTAGAGAAGCCTTGTATTTGGAGACATGCTCCACCAGATGAGGTCTTGCCCATCATGCACGAGGATGCTGAGGGCAAAATTGTCCTTCGGAGAAGATGATATCCATTAAACTAGGTGTCAACTAATGTACAGAAAATCAAGCAGATGCATGTATCATGTACATATGTATAATATGGGAGTACATTTTTTTTCTCCCTTGGATGATTATGCTCTAGGTGTACATAGGTTATTTCATTATATAATCTTAGCTTTGAGAAAAATTAAATAGCAAAGTAAATTTGTAATGTTCTTGTATAATACTCTTGCAGGAAAATGTGATCTCAAGTTTTTAAGTTTTGTGAACCGTGTGTTTTTTTTAAAACTATTTATCATTTCTTTTCTTTTTTTGAAGGGGAAACTATACATCGTTTCTTGTTACATCATGTAATAATCTTCATTACCAAGCTAAGTTTGGCGTAGTGGTAAGGAAAGAACCTTTCAACGTCAAGGTTGAGGGTTCGATCCCCACTAGGGGCACTTTGGGAGATGGTTTCCCTTACCATCCCCGGTCCCCCCACTCTCAAAGTATCTGCCCGCAAACCCAGGCCGGGTTAACCTGCGAGAGGTTCCGACTAGCAAAGTCCTTCATCTTACCATGGGATCCCCAGTGTGGGCCCCAAAAAATGTAATAATCTTCATTTTTTTAACCCTTTATTGTGAGTGTTACGGAACTGGAATGCAAAGAAAACCTTGACCATATTAGGCATCTACAAAATATAGGCAGCTTGTAATTTCAAGCTTTGATTTTATTTGGTTGTATCATGTATGAACCGATGAAGTTTGTTTATACTCCTCGATTTACATTTGTTAGTCTCACTTCATTATTCCACTCAACCCAAAGATTAGGACTAAATTGTCAGATACATTGAAAAAACATGAGTGGTTCTTTTGAGACAAAAAGTATCATTGGGCTAAACAAAAACAATCAAAGCCAAGTATTCTTATGTCAAATGATAACTTCAGATAAAAAGACTAGTTTAATCATGAAGTAATGAGATTAACAAAGAATGATTCTGCTGATAACACACATTTTTATATCCAAACAACAAATAAATCTTACCTGATAACACCATTTTATCTCAAATGATAACTTGTGTCCGTCCTATTCAGCCCATAGTGTGCGAATCCATAAGAGGCGATAATAAGAAATTAAGAGTTAACACTTGTTCTGGAAATTCAGTGTGTTTTACTATGAAGCTTGTATATAAGATAGTGTAAAATGCCAGCAGCCTTACTAGGGAGTATAACTTCGCGACGCTATATGATCCGCAGGGTGAAAATGCTGTGAACGACAGTTTCAGCTCTCCTCGTAAAAGAAAGCTTCCTGTAAACTCTCAGAATTTGCCATACTTGTCTGTAACAAATTCTTCTGAATAATTATAGCAAATGAAAATAAACTGGTATAATTTCTTCGTCAAATTCTACATGATACTTGGCTACCAAACTTGTGTAGTCCTGTCATTGGACCCTTAATCGTATATCAATACTTTCTGCACACAGCATACGATTCCTGATTCCATGTAGATCAGCCTTCTGGCCTTCTACAGCCGAGCAGGTACCCCATTGCCTCGTTGGGGACTTAGGGTAGGGAAATCAGCTATAATGCCCGCCCCGACAAAGAAAGTATTGAACATTGTTAGACGAAAATCACGAATGAAAACTGGATGTCATATACTGGAAAAGTAGCTTACAGATGACATCGCTCCCTGTCCGTGAAAAACCCGACTCAAATTCAAGCAAGCATAAGCCTTGTTCCAACATTTCACTAACAAAAGAGGGAAACAGGACGTAGCAGTAAGTACTTAAGTTACAAAAGATCTCAAGATATGCACCAGGTGTATACACCGGTACACCCCAGAGTTCGGTTTTTCAAAGTTCCTGGAAAAAAACCGATCTACGAATGAGCCCATGTTCACCAAAGGGTGTAGAGAGCTAGCAGAAGTTATAAAGGGAAACTAACGGGCACAATAGTCTAGGAAGGCTCATCTGCCTGGGACTTTCGATACTGGCGACCCTGTTTTCTAAATGTGATGCCTTGATCAGGCTCTGCACCTCTTTCAGGCTCATCAACTTCCATGTCACCAACTTCTGTCTCTTGCTCTTCGACTGCCACATCCAGAAAGGTTGATTGAAATGAGGGACACTTCACATCACTTTCTTTCCCTTCACCTGATTCACTATGATCACCTTTAGAAGTCTCTGACTTTTTCTTCGGAACAAAGGTTATAGATTTCGGGAGATTAGCATGAATATCTGAGTCAGATCCTGATCCGCCCTGCTTTTCCTTATTCACCATCTCAACAAAGTCTAAGTAAGCACCAGTATTTGACTTATCACTCATTTCATCAGCAGAATCAAGACTATACCGTGTGTAACTGGAAGGATTTCGTGCATAACCTGGGACCCGAGACACTTTCTCATTTAACAAAGACCCATCAACTTGGGTTGTGGTTTCTGCAGAAGTATTATTACTCGGAACTTCTTCAGCTCTCTCATCATTGCTTATGCATACAGGGTCGAATCTGACACGTTTCGATGGCTTTGAACCCGAGTCATGCTCCTTCCTTTTAAGTATAGGCTTCAGCTTCTCGCTGCCTTCTGCTGACATAGAACGATCTTTTTCAGATGTTGCAGGGGTCTGCCTAGGTTTGTGTTGTGTAGAAGCTTCTACATCATCTTCTTTCAGTCTAATCCTTGCAGCAAAACGATTAGCACGAGGATCCCTTCCACTGCTCCCAACAGCAGCAAGGAGGTCATCCTGAGAGCTTACATGAGAATCATGTCTACCAATAATGTCGCCCATATACAAACGGTCACCAGCATTCTCCCTTCCTACAGCAACTATGTCAAAAGCATCTTCTTCTGCCTGCACAATACATAACACATAAGTCCATTAAACCAGCACAAAAACGTAAGCCAATTAATTGTTATCATACATGGAGCAGCTGTGGTCTTGTGGAAACTATAATTCAAGCTTCACTTCTTAAGAGCAGAAGGAAAAGAAAAGGGAACAACAACATGAAAAAAAAAAACCTAGAAAAAATCTACTATTGACAAAAAATTCGTCCTGTCATTTGTTGCCTCCTCTGTGCAAGAAACCAAGGAGCAGCTTGAAGCAAAAACAACACAAAGAAAGTGCCTGCAACATAGTTTTTACCATCTCAGACACCAATTGAACGCGGAAAAATCCCGCTGCCCACCCGATGACAAAACAAGGACAGACACCATTCAATCCACTATTATAACCCCCCAACATTCAACATAAGAGTACTTGATTGCAAATTCTACATTGACATCCCGCTCACCCGCCCTTCTCCCTCAGTAGCTCTAAGTGTTAATTCATGTCACCGAGCTCCATCAACGGACAATTTTATCAATTCTAACCTGATACACCTAGTTTTCCTGTGCTGACCAACTTGTTAATTCCTTCCAATTCAAACAAAATAACAAAACTATTCAATCTTTTCACCAAAAACATACATAAAACCCAATTATTTAGGTCTACACAAGCAGCAGCTTAAGCCAACATAAGAAGTTAGCAACTTCATCAAAAACAATCCCTAAAAAAACACAACTCTTCACTCAAATTCAGCAAACATTCACTTAAAACTTACAAAAACTCAGAACTTCTCCAATTCAGCAATATCCAACATGAACCCTAAAATCATCATTGCAAATATATACAAAAAAGTAACAACAAAACAAATTTAAAACAACCCCAAAAAAAAAACACCCATAAAATTAATACCTCATTATCAAGAGTAGAATCCAACCCAATTGAAGCTTTCACATCCCAATCATTCACATCAACTTTTCCACCCTCATCTTCATCTTCATCTTCATCTTCACCAATATCGAGATCTTCGAGCTCATCCTCCTTAAACTCCTTACGATAATTCTTAAGATTTTTACGGGAATTTTTGCGGGCATGAGAGAGAAAATCATCGAAGGAAGAAGAACAAGGGTTAGCATCTCTAGCAGATGTGTCTTTATCACGCCGCCATTCTTTCTTCTCAACCTGCGCATCTGTAAGAGACCAAAGTGGATTTGAAAGAGATGATGGAGATGGTTCAAAGGTTGCGAAAAGAGATCCAAATGTCTTTTTTACTCTCTCTGAAAATGCTTTGTCGTCCATTGATGATTCTGAAGAAGACGCCATTAATTTTTGTTTTTGGGTTTGAGTTGGGTTTTTTTTGTGTTAAAGAGGTTGCCAAAGTGTGTTTTTGTTGTTCTTTTGCTTACCGCCTTGCCTTTGATGCAAATGGTAGATGGTGTGCACGGTTGTAGGTTGAGCATTATGTGCACATGGTAAAACTGATACGTAAATGTGCATTTTTTTTTTTGACAAAGTAAATGTGCATTATGTATAATAAATTGAACATTGAGTCAAATCAAGGAAACGTCTTTAGTTTTGTAATAATGTTTCAACTAGTTTCCTCAAGCTCAATACAGATGGAGCTTGGAAGGACTGTTGGCCAGTTGCTGGAATTGGAGGAGTCTTTCGTAATAGCAGGGGTAAGTGGGAATTTGGGTTCTCAAAGAAGGTGGAGGTTGTGTCCCCGGAAGCGGCGGAGTTACTGGCCATAAGAGAGGGGTTGCAAATTGCTTGGGATTGCTCTTACCCAAGGCTAGAGGTCGAATGTGATGCGCTTGGGGTGGTCCAACTGCTGTCTAAACCACTAGAGGCGGAGAATCATCCGTTGGGGGTGGTGATCATGGACATCTGCATTCTGATTGCTAGAGATTGGTGTGTGGAGTTTATTCATACCAGAAGAGACGCGAATATGGTCGCCCATGAGATGGCAAAGGCGGCTGTGGAGCAAATAGATTATAGGATTGTTTATGCTATAGTCCCTGGGCATGTCAGGGATATTTTCTTGAAGGATTTGGAATATGTTCCAAGCTCCTCTTAGTTTGAGTTCTCCTGTGGAGACTCCCTTTTGGTTGTTGTGGATTGTTTCGTACGCAAATTAGATCCTGGAATGGGGAGTAGGATGAGCATCCTACACCTTCCCCTAAGTGACGTCGTTTTATTAGTTTTAGGAGAGCCAAACATTTGGCTGACTTTTGGCAGTATTTTGAAAGTGGGCCTCTCCCATTTTTGAAAGTGGCTGACAATATTTTTGATGTACAAATGCATATGGTTTGTTGTACAATAATATACGAGTGTACATTTTGTATTTTTTCAGTGATCAAAGTAATGACCATCAATGTACATTGTGATTTATCCTTATTGCGTTGGTTGTTGTACCTTTTTTTGATTACTAGCTCTACCTATAGTTGCATTTCATATTGAATTGTACATATTGAATTTCATCAGTGAACAAACATCAACACACCAGTGTACAAAGAAATAAAGATTGCAAATTACTCACTTGACATCAGTTTCAAGAATTGGGTTACTTTCTGTCATTGTACATTTTGATTTTGTTAATGAACAACCACGAAGCCAAGAATGTACAAAGAAACATAATAGAATAAAAGTATTCATTTGGCATCCTAGTTACAACAATGTAAATAACAAGAATGTACAAACAAACATCCCAGTAATGTACAATCAATTTCACTTAATGTACAACAATGTAAATAATAAGAAGTCATCAAATCAGTTATTAAATGGTGAAACAAGAATCGCCAAATCGATTCTTTTTGAATTTTCATAATACACCTGGAAGTAAGGGAATGTACGTTGGGTCGTCAAATCAATTACTTTTTGCATGTTCATTGGTGCGTTTTATTCTTCTTGCCTTGCGTTTTGGAGCTGGTGTAGGATGCTCATCCTACACCTCATACCAACATCTACGGATTGTGTTTCGTATGGTTCTAGATCCGTTTACTTTGAAGTCCTTGTCAGTATCTGTATTTTTGGGATGTTTGGAGGTGGATTTAACCCTCCCTTTTTTAATTTAAGTTCTGGTTTTCCTTTAAAAAAAAAGTAGCCCAATATTTTTTTTGAATGGCCAGGGTATGGGCCATTTGACCACATATTGAAAGTCTAAAAAAAGCCCACGGAGGATGTTATAACCTCTCGAAATTGGAAGGAAGAAAAATAGGTTTACATGTGAGGGGAATGGTTAAGAGAAACAACCCGTTTTATAAGTGCCACATTAAAGGAGGAAGAAAATGAAAAATATATAAATCTTGTGGATTATCCAATATGTTGCCAATTAGTTTTAGGATAGAACACTGCTAGACTTGTCTGTGGTCAATCTCTCCTTTAACGTGGGCTTTTGTTAGGCCTAATGAAATTTATCACATCCTTTCTTTTTCTTCTAAAAGACTTGGTTATCTAATACTATCCTCCGCTCTAAATAAGTGACACATTTCTCCTTTTTATATGAGAGTTTTTTGGAAGAAGTATGTCACTTATTCAAATTCGGAGAAAGTATATTATACAAAGTCATCTCGAGTGTGCAAACAACACTTACTTTTTTTTCCTTTTTTGATGGAGTACTTGACGAGTTCAACCAAATGAAGCTACTCAGTTTTTGAAAATTACTCCGTTAAATATATTAATACATATTAGTAGTTGACTTTCCAACTGATTAACAACCTTTCAATTGATTAAGTTCAGGTACAATCTTTCATTTCTTCACAAACTAAACTAACATTTACATGGTACTTATGAAAAACATTAAAATTAGAATAATAAAATAAAAAGAATCACATTATTGTCATTCAGAAGATGATGCAGAAGTTTGGTAGCATTGAGGACATGGAAAATGA
This sequence comes from Beta corolliflora, assembly GCA_947648045.1. NCBI lineage: Eukaryota > Viridiplantae > Streptophyta > Magnoliopsida > Caryophyllales > Amaranthaceae > Beta > Beta corolliflora. Next base: position 525,906 of record CANSZD010000333.1, read on the forward strand.
CCCTTAGCTCCACAGTTAACACAAGAAATGGATTTCTCATTGGATTCAAACCGACTCGGTAATAATTCATCCATTGGGTTACTGAATCCAAATAATCCACTTGGTTTTATAGATCCAGACCCTTTACATTTATTACAAACTATCAGCTTTACATCTCCACATCGTTTGCACATCCCCAAGGAACTGCAAATTAAAATAACAATGATGAATCAATATTAAACCTGCAAAGACATTAACCTTTATAATCTCTCCGTGGCAAATTAGTTTACACAATTTGGTTTTTCTAGTAAAATTCTACCAACTTTAACTATAAATTTTCATCAATATACAAGTAAATAAAATTTCATGGGAATTATATTAACAGATATAAAAGGTTGAGTTAGATACCTCCGAATTTAACTGGATAAATTAACATGAGACTAATGAATCATTGTATTAATTTGCAAAAAAAAAAGAATCCAAAAAAAGAACTACAAAAATAAGAATGTACCTTCTTTGAGCAGAGGAGATAAAAGAATCAACTTTAGGAGCAGCAATGGTGGCACATAAAAGAAAGGTGCCTACTCCAAAACCTGCTATTTCACTTGCTGTGATGTTATCCATGTCTCCTCTCTATTTAGTGAACAAATGAAAGCAGATTTTATATACATAATCTATTATACGACTTATTCGTTGAAGAATATTTGTATAAAAATTTACAGCATTAGAGCATACAACAAACTTTACCCATTAGCTCAGCTTGTTAGAGCGTGGTGCTAATGATGCCAAAGTTCTCAAGTTTAAATTTCAATCCACATTTATTCTCAAACTAGATAGTGTGAAATTCAAACTATAGAAACACTGAATAATATAATGACATAATTCTAATCCTTAAGCAATTTGAGAGTGTGGAAACACATCTTCAACATTTGATAATTAATGGTTCAACCGGACTAAGAACGACTCTCAGTTGAAATACAATCATCACCTATTCCAATAATGTAGTTTGTAACCTAGATTTCGTTGATTCTTGGTGTTTGTGATGTAAAATATGCATTAATTTGTTGAGCATTTTGGACATTCAAGTTTCTCGCAAACAACTTTTTGCAATCATTGAAAATCAAACGACTTCTCTTTGGTAATCATATCCTAACCTCTCTTTCCAAAAAAAAATTGCACCCGAATGTCTTGAATATGACCCAACAAATGCAACATATGCAACCTGAACTTCCTTTCTCCTCGTTATTAAGCCTACCAGGTCTTGCCTAGGCCTTGCATGGAAATAATCTCCGACAAGACCCTATATAACTTACACAGGTAGACACCCTACCAAATGATAATAGGTCTTTCAATACTCTTGAATCTAATTTGATGCGTTTCACTATATCTTTCATGAATCATTTTTTAAGATTATCAAATTTATTATGACGACACTAGTTCAACTTCGAATACTAAAGCCACTTCAACAATCTTATCAACAATTATGTTATCTTGATAAAACATCGGTTCAAATTAAATAAACAACTCCCTCGACAAAGGTCGGACCAAATAACGTTTATTCATTGGCTAAGTTAGCTTAAAGGTAGTAGATGAAACTAATAAGTACTTGAATAAACTGATTGTTTGGGAAAACTAATTACTCTAAGTTAATGCATTATTTCTATTTATTTAATACTACCATATCTCAACATTAATATATAAGATACAAGATGGGGAGATAGAGACAAATGGCAATAAGCTATCCATTTATTATTAAGGGCTAACATTCTTTTAAACACTAGAACTAGTGTTTAGGCCCGGGCGATGCCCCGGGTTTCTCTGTGCTACAATTTAGTAGTAGTTAAATAAGTAATCTCATACTCATTTAAAAAAGTCATGTCATTCATTACATGGATTTCAAAAGTTTTGTTTTCATATATCATTATTAATTTTGATTAAATAAGCAATAATAGTCTGGTCGAGTGATGGTTGGATCTCTTTCTTTCATACTTGATGTTGTGGGTTCGAATGTTCACGTTAACGATGCTTCTTTTTTTACTATATGAGAAAGACGTGGATATAATGTTACTGAATGAGGGATGGTGACACGTGGCACATATACGTTCTTAGGAACGCTTTTTAATATATTAGACGTGGATGCGGCCTAGGCCCATATTTAATACAGACTTATGATCAAATTTCGTTTACAGTATTACTGTAAATATAAGGGTAGTACTATAGTAGTCAACACTGCTCTTCAAATGGTATCATGCATACATAATTAATTTTAATGAACATGCGAATTTATTTATCTTTAAGGATGCAAGGGCTGTGTTTAATAACATTAACTAATTACAACAGATATCTGTAATTTTGTGGAAACATGGATCACTAAAAGACGTTAGATCAGATGGTGATTCTTTGGAAATCCTTACATAAGGTCAGGGGTTCGAGCCCAGGTTTCAGCATATTTATTTTTTAAATAATGACTACTTGACTTTGTTAAGGACACCTTTTAATATATTTGTATAGATTTTTTGTGAAATTTAAACGTAAACAACTATCCAACTCATCCACGCCCCCATTTAATGCACAAGGATCAAACCAGAGATTAATCTCGCTTAATTTTCTCTCATCACTAAAATTGCACTCCACAATACTTCATTTAGGTAGCTAAAGCATATTGAAATTGAGAAATCTTACGCACTAGGACCTCTACTAGTTATCAGAATATCACACATTCACACAATCACACTACTCTTTTATTATTAAATCTCAACTCAATCACTATTTAGATCTGGGGAAAATGTTATCCTTCGTATTTTAGTCAACTACTATAGATACACATAAAAGGATATATACACCTTAGTCTTTTAGGTTGTTGAACTGAACTAACGTAAAACTGTGAGCGAAAAGTACCTGAACTGAATTGAAGTGAGCTGAGTTGAACTGAAACTGTCCCAAAAAAACAGCGAGATAATCTTCTATTTATTGTGACACCATTTTTCATAGGCTCACTTTGCTCCTTCATTTATCAGGAGTATTATAATGTATAAACTTAATTGTAGTTCATTGAGATGCGTTTAGCTAGGTGGTAAAAGTCTCACGTGGCCTAATTTGGAATCTACCACTAAAATTTTTCAGGAAAAGTAACAAAATTGCATATAGAATTTACAATCCCCAAGCATCCATGGTTTAACATTGAATATTCTTGAGCAAAACTAACAAAAGTACAAAAAACAAGTACCCACGAGAAGAATGGAACAACCCATAAACAAATTTCTTAGTAGTAAAATTGCAGATAAAAAAATTGTGGGACAAACCTGCGCAATGCAGCAATAAATGGAAGGGATTGCTGGATTAGTCAAAGTTTTGAGAAAAAGATGATGCAGGAAGCAATGGAGAGACGCAGCAGTAAGTAGAGTGTAGAGAACACACTACAAAGGAAGGTTTTTTCTTGAGGATAGAGTTCCTGTATGTTTGCTATAAGATAAGATAAGAAAGTAGATTGTCCAAGATGTGAGGCACCTCTTTTTTTTAAAAAATAAAACCAAACAAGGCCCAAGGGGGCTAATTTATTAAATCATCCAAAGCAAGCGCAGAAGTTCAGAACATCGTCAACTCAACTATGTTGACCAATTTTCTAAGGTTGGAAATGAGCCAACTCATGAGCAACTTTGTTTTCACTACGTTTAGCGAATCAATATACTTCCTCCGTTTTTTTTTACTTGCAACACTTTTTTTTTCATCAACTCCAATGCAAAATTTGGGTAGGAGAGAGGTAGAGAGGAAAAAACAAGAGGGTCCCATGTGATTGGAGAGAGATAGAGAGAAAGGAAAAACAAAAGTAGAAAGTGTTGCAAGTAATTAATTATTTCCCTTTTTGGAAAGTGTTGCAAGTAAAAAAAAACGGAGGAAGTATATAAATAAAGGAGGAACTTTTCGGGAGCATAGGGAGCTCCTCAAGATTTCGAGAGCATAGAGCGCGCCACGTATGATTGCCATGTCATTAAATTTTATTTTTATCTTTTACAAAAAAAAAAAGAGTTCTACATAGATTTAAAATACATAAAATGAGTTCTAGATAAGCTAAAATTAGAGTTTGGTTTTGCATGAACAACCTAAATTATTATATTATGTAAATTGTGTATAACTTTTGCTACGTAATACAGAATATTTTAATTTTTGTTTCATTGGATAGTGCTCGAAATATGTTTCGAAATAAGATTCATTTACAATATACTTCTACAACTTATGAAATAGAGAGCGTCACGTAGGATTGTCATGTCATTAATTTTTATTTTAATTATTTTAAAAAATAGAGTTCTGCATATATTTAAATACATAAAAGAAGTTTTGATAACGATAAATTAGAGTTTCGTTTTGAATAAAAAACCTAAATTATTATATTATGTAAATTGAATATAACTTTTGTTACGTAATTCAAAACATTATAATTTTTTACCATTTGAGAGTACTTGAAATATACTTCAAAATAAGATCCATTTACAATATAGTTTTACAACTCATGAGAATATATTTAACTAGATGAATGGTAAGACATTATTTAGTTTTTCTTTTAGATATATATAATAATAGTTATAATTGTAGTGTAATATATGTGACTATAGCATTTTATCATAGGTCCAATTTACAGGATTAATCATATTATCTTTCAAAACCTCAGTCTTACGAGTCTAGATCCTCTAGAGTTTTAATAAAATTCTACAAGCTAGAGTTGTATATGAACCATGCATTTTATAATCAAGGGCGTGTATTGGTGAAAAGGGGGAAATAAAGGAGTGGATTTTGATGAGAAAAAATAGAGGGGGTTTTGGAAAGATAATATATGAGCTATTGATTTTTTATTCAATGGTTGATATTGTTCAAACTCTATATTGTAGAGTTCTAAAGAACTCTAGAGGATCCAAACACCAGCCTTACTCAACTGAACCAAAATAATTTAGTATTCCAACAAAATTTATTAAAGAAATTTTGTTGTTACAACAAAATTTAAAATCTATAGCGATAAAGTTACATATTTATATATATTAGAGTTTTGGATGATGAAAAAATTAGAGTATGATTTTAAAAAAACAACCTTAGAATATTATAGAGAGCTCCACCTAAGCATGACATGTCATTTTTTTTAATTTAAAAAAAAAAAAATAGTGTTTAGCATAGATACAAATACATATAAGGTGTTTTTAATAAGTGAAGATTACACTCTGATTTTAAATAAACAACCTAAATCATTCAACTATGTAAATTGAATATAACTTTTGCTACATAATTTGCAATAGTATATTTTTTTTACCATCGGAGAGTGCTCGAAATATGTTTCGAAATAAGTTTCATATACAATATAGTTTTACAATTTATGAAGATATATTTATTTAGATGAACAATAACGTTTTATTTATTATTTATTTTAAATACATATAAAATTAACTATAAATATAGCGTATTATATGTAACAATAGCAATTTTGTCTTTCAAAATCAAACTTTTAAAAAATTGAGTTATATAAAGATAAAAAATACATACATATAGTTTTGAACCTATTGCATACCATGATGACATTACATGAAGAATCAAATGAAAGTTTGTCAACCACATTGCAGAGGTATTATGCAATTGACTAATTATTTTATTCCTAGAATATTTGTTGTATAAATAATTATTGATGTATTTCTTTTTCATATATCTATATGTCAGATTGTATTCTTTTCTCAATGAACTTAATTCTACTAAAACTAATTGGGAATCAAGGTTCGAGTTTCTAAACTATTTGAGGTCGCAGATCATAAGAAAGGGGGAAGTTTGATAAGTCTTGATATGGTCATGATTGATGAAGAGATTTTGTCTCTTAAATAGTATTTTCGATTATTAATAGAGATTAGTTTTATATTTAATTTACTTTATTCATGATACCATCATTATGATCTTCTTTTTGCCTTTCCTATCTTCTATTCTATATGCGTTAGTGTTTATGTGCTATATTAAAAGTTGAAGTTGTGGCTGACACTCATATTTTTTCTCTATTCTTTATGTCCTGCATCTATTAAATTATTACCCTCTACGTTTTTAAAGTATCATTCGTGTATTTTTCATGTTAAAATTGTGTTAGCTATTGTTAGTCATACCAATTATTGGGATACTATTTAATAATAGACTTAGCTACAATACTCAATTAAACATTAAAAATATAAAATTTATATATCACAATAACAAATCTAGAAATTAAAGTATAATGACAAATACTTTTTGTCTTTTTCTACAGCAACAATAGGTTTGAGCATGGTTTTTTAAAAAATAAAAAAATGGGTAGTTTAGTATAGAGGGTTTAACTAGAGTAGAGGATAAGTAAATCCTTAATAAAGTTAACACAACTTTATGAGGCAATTTGAGTAATTAATGATGATTTTATTAACATAAAGTAAAGGCGATGTTGTCAACTATAGCTGTTTTTTTACCAAAAGTGGAATGGTTCCAATTGATAAAACTATCCAAAGTGGTAATTGTTGCAAAAGAAAAAGAATGGAGAAATTATATAAATACAATAGTGTTGAAAAATCTCATTTCACAGCAACAAAAAATCAACAATGTTAACAAAAAATTTGCAAAAAAATAAAATAGACAATAACCCGTGCAACGCACGGGCCTCAAAACTAGTTATGTTATTAAAAGAAAAAGCTAAAACTCAAACAATTATTATAGGGATCCTAGACAACTTAAATGCTTAGTCATTAATAATTTTTTATGTGGGGGTCGTTTGAGTAGCTTTTTAAATAATAATAATAATGATGATAATAATTAATAATAATAAATGATAGTAATAATAATTAATAACAATAACAATAATAACAAGAATAATCAATATATATAAATGGAGGAACTTTTCGGGAGCATAGGAAGCTCCTTAAGATTATAGATTTAAATACACTTAAGGGGTTCTATTTAATAAGCTAAAATTAGAGTTTGGTTTTGAATGAACAACCTAAATTATTATATTATGTAAATTGTGTATAACTTTTGCTACGTAATTCGGAATATTATAATTTTTGTTCCATTGGATAGTGCTCAAAATATGCTCCGAAATAAGATCCATTTACAATATAGTTCTACAACTTATGAAATAGAGAGCGCCACGTAGGATTGCCATGTCATTAATTTTTATTTTAAATATTTTAAAAAACAGAGTTCTACACATATTTAAATACATAACGAGAAATTAGAGTTTCGTTTTGAATAAACAACCTAAATTATTGTATTATGTAAATTGAATATAACTTTTGCTACCTAATTCAAAACATTATAATTTTTTACCATTTGAGAGTGCTCGAAATATGCTTCAAAATAAGATTCATTTATGAAAATATATTTAACTAGATGAATGGTAAGACATTATTTAGTCTTTATTTAGATAAATATAATAATAGCTATAACTATAGTGTACTATATGTGACTATAACATTTAATCATATGTCCAATTTACAGGATTAAACATATATATAATCTTTAAAAACCTCAGCCTTACGAGTTCCGAATCCTCTAGAGTTTTAATCAAATTCTACAAGGTAGAGTTGTATATGAACCATACATTTTAAAATCAAAGGCTCACATTGGTGGAAAGGGAAAAATAAGGGGAGGATTTTGATGAGAAAAATAGAGGGGGGGTTTGGAAAGATAATATATGAGCCATTGATTTTTTATTCAATGGTTGATATTGCTCAAACTCTACATTGTAGAGTTCGTTTAGAACTTTAGAGGATCCAAACACCAGCCTTACTCAACTGAACCAAAGTAATTTAGTATTGCAACCAAATTTATTAAGGAAACTTTGTTGTTAGAACAAAAATTAAAGTCAATATATATTAGAGTTTTGGATGAAAAAATTAGAGTATGATTTTAAAAAACAACCTTAGAATATTATAGAGTAGTGGTATCAATCTGGGTCACTGGCTGGGTTTGGGTTGACCCAACCTGGGTCGGAATGATTTGGGTCGGAATAATCTGGGTGAGAGTGTGCCATGGGTCGGAACTGGGTGGGTCGGGTGGACTTGGGTCGGGTTCAACTGGGTGAAGGACTCTCGGGAACTGGGTCGGAACTGGGTCGGCTTGGCCTGGGTCGGCCGGTATCTGGGTTGGGTGAATTTGGGTCGGAATGGAATAAGGTGAAGTCGGCCCAAATCGGCTTTCGGAATAACATGGGTCGGAATAAATCGGCTTTCGGAATAACTTAGGTCGGAAGAAATAGGCTTTCGGAATGACTTGGGTCGGAAGAAATCGATATCGGAATGACTTGGGTCGGAATAAATTGGCTTTCAGAATGACTTGGGTCGGAAGAAATCGGTATCGGAATGACTTGGGTCCGAATAAATCGGCTTTCGGAATGACTTGGGTCGGAAGAAATCGGCTTTCGGAATGACTTGGGTCGGAATAAATCGGCTTTCGGAATGACTTGGGTCGAAAGAGGTCGGCTTTCGGAATGACTTGGGTCGGAATAAATCGGCTCTCGATAGGACTTGGGTCGGCTGAAGCCTCAAACTGGCGGCGTATTGACTTGGGTCGGAACAAATCGGCTCTCGGAATGACTTGTGTCGGAATTATATAGTATATTAAGTTACGAAGTGGAAAGTTATAACAATTAACATGTGATATACTGATATTGTGAATTGTGATTGAGTCATTGTGAATTTTGTGATAATACATTGATACTTATATTACTAATTTAAAAAGTTACTAAACTAAGACTTATAACTTATATAGTTATATTATTGGCTATTGCCCATTGGGTTATTCTTATTCATGATTGCATTCAAGTAACAACCATAAGGGCTAAGGCATAAGTCCATACCGATTATTGATTAAAGTCAATAAACTATTAAACTTATTTAGTTAGTTAGTGACTTACTCACTCTCACTGAGTCACTATATAGCAACAAAAGAGTTAGAATTAAAGAGTTAGGTTGACATTAATGAAAGCATCGTAATTATAAAATTGTTCGACTTTCATTGTTCATGCATGGAACAACTGAACAAGTAACAATGATCAACGTTAATCGAATATGAAGATAATAATTGTGATCAAGATGATACATAATCATATCAGTAGAGGATGAAACATTGAAACTATGAAAGTAGATCATAGTTAATACCAATCATATCAGTGGAGGATCAAGATCGTTGATGTTTCGGTTGTTGATCTTAAAAGATAGTAACATAGGAGGCGATCTTATTAAACAGTCCATATTTGGAAAACCACATTACGGTTATTTATCTTACAAAATAGGGCTCGATTTTATTACACGATTCATAATAATCGAAGCATCATTAGATTAGATTGATCGACTTTCGTTAAGTTAAGGTTCATATAAATCAAATTATCATAAGATTGATTGTCTGTGACATTAATCAAAACCATCAAAAGATTGATCGTCTTTCATCTTTCGTGTTAACAGTTACGGGGTTCTTTATACAAGATAGGGCTCGATCATCGATGTTATTACATGGTTAACAATAATCGAAGCATCATTAGATTGATCGACTTTCATCGTTGATGTTTCAGTTGTGGATCTTAAAAGATACTAAGATAGTGAAGCTTACTTAGGACTTAGGAGTCTCGGGTCTATTTGATTATCCGTCTCTTTGAGTTGCTATACGTATCGTCGTATTGGTATTACGGTAATAACGCTATTACAACGTTGGCTTAACAGTTTAACGTCATTCATAATCATCTTTACATGAATCAACTTGTTTAAAATTAAGAATACTAATTAAACTTCTAAAGTTTATAATTTTTATTAATTTATAATATTAATAATAGTTTAGGAATTTAACTAGATTACTAATTACTAAACAAATCAATACTACAAGTCTAGATTAGTTGTCTACAATTATAAATTTTGAAATTAGAAAATAGAATACTTTACTTAACCTTGACCATTGATTTGAGAAAGATAAAATCCAACCATTGATATTTTGAAATCCATGTGCTTGGTCACTCTTGATGTTCATTGGTCAAAAAAATAAATCAAGGATCATGGTTTGAGACCATTGATTAGCCAATATAAAATCTGAGCCCTTCATTTTTTTACTCTCTAACATCTAAAATCTTAGAACTCTCTAGAGTCTTCACTCTAACATCTCAGCCATTCATTCTAAAATCCAACGGTTTAGATTAAGTCATTAACCCTAAAATTACCTACTATATAAACCCCGTTTTTAATGCCCCCCCCTCATTTGCCTCTTTCTGAACGGAACCTAATCTCAGTTTCTTCTCTCAGTCTCCTCTCATTCTCTCATTTTTCGATTCAAAAAAACCCCAAAAAACCTAAAATTCAACCGCCCTTCTCTCATTTTCCGATCAAAAAAACCCTAAAATCTCATCCCTTCTCTCATTTTCCGATCAAAAGCCAAAAAAACCCTAAAATTCTCAGCCCTTCTCTCAATTTCCGATCAAAATCCAAAAAAAAACCGTAAAATTCTCAGTTTCTCACTTTCTCTATCAATTTTTCCGAAGAACGTTGAGGTTTGTGGTGAAGATCTGAGGAAAAAGGCAAGGAACTGACGAAAGAGGTGACGGTCTGAAGAAAAAAGGCGTGCATCTGAAGAAAAAAAGGTAACAAATTGAAGATCTGGGGGAAAAAAAGCAAAAATTTAATACATAGTGAGCAAAAAAAAAAATTAGAGTATGATTTTAAAAAACAACCTTAGAATATTATAGAGAGCTCCACCTAAACATGACATGTCATTCTTTTTTAATTTTTTATATAAATACATATAAGGTGTTTTTAATAAGTGAAGATTACAATCTGATTTTAAATAAACAACCTAAATTATTCCACTATGTAAATTGAATATAACTTTTGCTACACAATTCGCAATATTATAAATTTCTTACCATCGGAGAGTGCTCGAAATATGTTTCTATATACAATATAGTTTTACAACTTATATAATATATTTATTTAGATGAACAATAACAGATTATTTATTCTTTATTTTAAATACATACAAAAATAACTATAAAAATAGCGTATTATATGTGAAAATAGCAGCTATGTCTTTTAAAATCAAGCTTTTAAAAATTGAGTTATATAAAGATAAAAAATACATATTTGTAGTTTTGATCATACCATAATGGCATTACATGAAGAATCAAATGAAAGTTTGTCAACGACATTGCAGAGGTATTATGTAATTGACTAATTATTTTATTCCTAAAATATTTGTTGTATACATAATTATTTATGTTTTTCTTTTTCATATATTTATATGTCAGATCTTATTCTTTTCTCAATAAACTTAATTCTACTAAAACTAATTGAGAAATCAAGGTTCGAGTTTCTAGACTATTTGAGGTCACATATCATAAAAAATGGGTAAGATTGATAAGTTTTGATATGGTCATGATTGATGAAGAGAATTTTTTCTCTTAAATAATATTTTCGATTATTAATAGAGGTTAGTTTTATATTTTTTTTATTCATGATACCATCATTATGATCTTCTTTTTGGCTTTTCCATCTTCTATTCTATATGCGTTAGTGTTTATGTGCTATATTAAAAGTTGAAGTTATGGATGACACTCATATTTTTTCACTATTCTTTCTGTCCTGCATCTATTAAATTATTACCCTCTACTTTCTTAAAGTATCGTTCGGGTATTTTCCATGTTAAAAATGTGTTAGCTATTGTTAATCATACCAATTATTGGAATACTATTTAATAATAGACTTAGCTACAATATTCAATTGAACATTAAAAATATACAATTTATATATTACAATAGCAAATCTAGAAATTAAAATATAATGACAAATACTTTCTGTCTTTTTCTACTGCAACAATGGGTTTGGGCATGGTTTTTAAGAAAATAAAACAAAATGGATAGTAGGGGTTAACTAGAGTATGAGATAGGTAAATCCTTAATAAAGTAAACACAACTTTATGAGGCAATTTGAATAATTAATGATGGTTTTATTAACATAAAGTAAATGCGATGTTGTCAACTATAATTGCTTTTTTTTTACCAAAAGTGGAATGTTTCCAATAGCTAAAACTACCCAAAGTGGTAATTGTTACAATAGGAAAAGAATGGAGGAAGTATATAAAATAAAATGGTGTTGAAAATCTCATTTCAGAACAACAAAAAATCAACAACGTTAATAAAAATTTGAAAAAAATAAAATAAACAACAACTTGTGCAACGCACGGGCTTCAAAGCTAATAATAATAACAACAACAATAATAACAACAACAACAACATTGGACTAAACTGTACTAAATTGAACTGATAATAAGTCCAAAAGAATAGGGTCATAGTGTGATTTATGAATCAAATTTCCATTAGTTTTAAGTTGCAATAAATGTATTCACACTATGAAGTAGTCTTTTTTTTTTTTTTTACTTTTTTACCCCTTAAACTTTTGTCTCATTGGTTACCTAACGTGGAGTAACTTAAAAGGCAATATGATAAATATATCTTTAAATTAGTAACGCCTGAAATATGATAAATATATTTTGAGCCAGTCCAATATGAAGTAAATTATTTAACCTTACAGGAGTTACAGCAGCATGCACTAGCATTCGCCATTCTAGTAGTACAAAGTAGTGAAGTACAAGTGTACAACATACAAAGGCAATGTACTTGACAAAATAAAACCTCTTACAGTCTTACTATATAGTACTCCTGGTAATTGGTATGTAGGATTACTGCAACATTCTATGCTAATTAGCAAATGGCAATTGCTCAAGTAACCAATGAGGCACCGGATAGTGAAAACATCATTGAGTGCAGCATTGATGAAAAAAAATTCCTCATTTTCTCTATTTTTAGAGGTGATTTTCGTCAACGCTGCACTCAATTATGTTTTTGGCATCTCGGAATATTTTTGGAGTATAGTTGGGAGTTTCTTGAGGTAAGTTGGTATTGATCTGTAATCCAATTTTGTAAAGTTACTAATTTGTTTTATTTTTTTTGTAAATGAGCGATTAAGTGCAGTGATATAAACGAAATTCGATCCAAGTCTTGGATACAACTCTCACAAGTAGGGATGAAAATGGATCGGGTTCGGGGCGGGTGGAGCTTCGCCCGCATCCGTCATCCCGCATCCCCACTAAGCCATCACCCGCATCCATCCCTGCTAAGCCATCACCCGCATCCATCCCCGCTAAGCCATCACCCGCATCCATCCATCCGTCATCCATCGGGTGAACGGGTGGGTCGGGTGGTTAGCGGGTGAGGAGATATATAACAATTTTTACAAAAAATTATGACATAAGATACATATTTTTTTAAATTTTCAACTAAAAAATTTAATAAAGTAAATAAACATGTGTAATTGATAAAATGGATGATGGGTGGGTGTTAAGCGGGTGATGGGTCGGGTGACGGATGAAAAAAATCTCACCCGCATCCGACCCGCATCCGTCACCCGCTTCACTCGTCACCCGCTTTTCATCCGTTTATTTCGGGTTTTCACCCGCTTAATAAAACCGGGTTAAGCGGATGATGGATGAGGATGATCCATCATCCATTTCCATCCCTACTCACAGGACTTAGCTTTAACTACTAAGCTACATGGCAATATGGCATCCACAAAAACTTATAATTTGTTCGATCAAGGTTGTTGCGTATTGTATATATATGTTGATTTCTTCTAATAAAAAGATTTTAATACGCCTTGTTGTGATAATAGAATATATGTCCATAATTGAAGATCTTTTCTCTGGAGTTCTTTGATTGTTTCTCAGATGGAAGATCTTCACCCATTGTAGTATACTACTAGAAGTAATTAACTAATTGTTTCTTTTATCATTTTTGTAATTACCTGAATAGTGAATGCCAAATGTAGGCTGCCGCAAATTGTCAAGATCTTCACTCGTTGCCTTTTTTTTTTTACAGTCAGTGGATTTATAAAGGAGTTGTTGCAGCTGCTCCTAAAAAAGAGCTCCAAAATCTGGAGGCCCCCTGCAGGTTGTGTCAAATTCATCGCAGATGCTTCGGTGGGTGGTGATGGTTGCATTGGGTGGGCTTAGGGGTGGTGGCTCGGGACGGCAGTAGCGAAGTCATTCTTGCGGCAACTAGACGAGTTCGTGCTTGGTGGCCCCCTGAGGTTGCTGAGGGCAAAGCTCTTTGCTTGCCTATTAAGCTAGCTCATGCCTATGATATTCGCGATGTGATATTTGAAACGGATTGTCAAACTTTGGTGAACCGTCTTTCATGCCATATAGTAGTATGTTTTAGAACTTTGATGTTATTTTAGCAGATGCTCTGTTGTTAGGTAAGGATTTCCTTTTTATTAGGTGGTCTCATGTGCTTAGTGATGGCAACCCTGTGACCCATCAATCTATCACGTAGTTGGATTTGTTCCTTTTGGTGTCGAGCAAAGATGGAAGTTTCATTGTTTGGTGGAAGTGGCTCCTTATGTTTAATTAATCGACTCTTTGTCCATAAATTAATCTAAGCACCAATCTTTTCCCCTAAAAGAAATCTAGGCTGCTGCATCAGATCTGTCGGCAACAACATCACAAGGGTACGAAGATGGGCATGTATTTTGTTGGGTGAAAGTTAATATTAGGACAAAGAAAGCAAATTGAAAAGTATATTGTATACTTTAAACGTATAATTTTTTTAGAAGTAAAAGTATAGTTAAATCAAGGAGCATTTAATGTCTTTAGTATGTCATTCACTTTTATAAATTTATCTAACATAATATACGAGAAAATATCATCAAATATACAATTTATTATCTTATAGTTTATCGACTTTTGATGTAATCATGAAATATATGTATGTATTCAGTATTGTTGGGATATAAATATTCTTATTAAACAAGAATTTTCCCGTGCAACTTGCACGGGTCTAAAACCTAGTATAATAATAAAATGTTCATTTCTTAAATTTAAAAATTAATGTACATTTAGTTATTGTTGGATAAACATGCAATGTTATCAACTGAAAATTTATGAATTATCAATGAACATTTAAAATGTGTATCTCTAAAAATGATATTCAAACATTAATGTACGTTTAGTTATTGTTGGATGAACATGCGGTCTTATTAACTGGACATTAGTGAGTTATCAATGAACACTTAAAAATATTCATATCTAGAATTCAAAATTCAAATCTTAATGTACATCTGCTTATTGTTGGTTAAACTTGCACGGTTGTTAATTGAACACTTGTGAGTTACGAATGAACATTTGCAAGTTCTTCAAAATTCAAAATGTGTAACTCTAAACTTCAAAGTGTTTATTAATATAATTGAACATAACTTTGTATTGAGATGAACATTTTGAAGAACTTGAAAGAACATTATAACTAACTGGGTCTAATTATTATAAATTTAAGACGTTCTTTTAATCTAACTTAATGTTCCTTCTATTGCACATGATGTTTATTTGCGTGCCAGATTATGACTGCTTGACTTGCGTTTGGACTTAAACACATGATGCACCCTACAACTGTGTATATGTCCTAAGAATTGCAAGAGAAGATATGGAATCAGGTGAAGAGAACACACCCTAAGTGGACTTACATAAATGTCCTTACTCTCTATTATTTGGTAACAAACTTTTTGTCTTTTTAATGAGGATGGCATGAAAAGGGTCGGGGCCTCGATGAGTCCGTCGATGGTGCGCACGAGTGTAGGAATAGGATGGTGCGCACCATCCAAAACGCACCAAAAAACAAACAAAACGCGGAAAACTGGAAACAAAAAATAACCCAATGAACATCTTCAATATTCCACTGAACAATTAAAATTTTACCACATGGGAACCTTTTTTGAATCAACAATATGTTAATGCAGTGAACATGTGTTTATCTCCAATGAACATATAAGTAATGACAACATAAATATTTATTACAATGAACATATAAGTAATTTGAAAGAACATTTTGAAGACTTAATGAACAAACTAACATTTGAATCAACAATATGTTAATGAAGTGAGAAATGAACAATAGTAAATCCCACAAATGTTTATTTCAAAATTGCAAATGTTCATTGAAAATTAGCGTGTGTTCATTAGACTACAATGTCCATTGGAATAATCTTGAAGTTTATTGGTTTACATGAACAATAGTAAATCCCACAAATGTTTATTCCAAAATTGCAAATGTCCATTGAAAATTAGCGTGTGTTCATTAGACTACAATGTCCATTGGAATAATCTTGATGTTTATTGGTTTACAACGCACATGGGGTGAAAAATTTGAGGAAAGAGAGATTGAGGTGGGTCCACAAATGTTCATTGGAAAACTGTAGATGTTCATTGCAGACCGTTTAAACGCTGCGTTTTGAAGCGTGCGCACAGGAAGCACCATACTTCCGTGCGTACCTTCGAATTTTCGGGGCCTCGATCTCTCAATAATGATTCATTTGTGTAGTACAATTTCTAAAATGGAATTACCTAAATGTCCCAAGTATTGTGGTACACAGTTAGGGGTGTTCGCCGGTCCAGGACCGGACTGGAACCGGATGGACCGGTGGACCTGAATCTGGAAAAATTTTGGACCTGGACCGGACCTGAATTTTTCCGGTCCGGTCTGGACCTGAATTTTTCCGGTCCGGTCCGGTCTTGGACTTGTTGGACCGGAATCTTTATTTTTTTTAAAAAAAATATTTTAATTTGATTTAAAAATATTTATAAATTAAATATATTAAAATTTTAATAATATTAATAACAATATTTCTAAAGTTTATAAATAGAAGGTTTCTAAATTTCCAACTTTTACTACTTTTTAAACTTTTTAACATATAAACTTTATTTTTTTACTAATAAATCAGAAATTTCAGTCCACCGGTCCGGACCGGAATTTTCCGGGTTTGGACCGGACCGGAAACCCGGAATCGGGATTTTTTTCGGACCGAGGACCGGACCGGAATCTTCGGTCCGGTCCGGTCCAGTCCAGATTCCGGTCCAACCCTGGTCTTTGAACAGCCCTATACACAGTACACACCCTTCCTTTTTCTTCCAAAAGACTTGGTTCGCTTACAGAGTCATCTCAATTCTCACGATGTGCAAGCATCAATCTTATTCCTCTTTAATAAACATATATGTAAGGCTGTGAAAAACTGACCCAACCCGTTTATCGAACCCGAACCCGGCCTGAAATAAGCGGATTTGGGTTGAGATTTTTGACCCATTTAAGTAAATGGGTTGACATAACTTACCCATTTAATTAAATGGGTTAGGTTAAGGTTAACATTTTCAACCTGAAATTAACCTGCTTTGACCTATTTAACTCATTAAAATATAAATTTCCTAAAAAGTTGTGTTAAAGTTGGTGAAAATTTTAAAAATACTAATTGTAGAACACAAAAATTGAAAAGAAAATTTAATCATGCATACTTTTATGTGAATTTATTGTTGAAAACTAATAAATTTTAATAAAAATTTAATAGTAATAAAAATGTAAATGGGTTAAACGGGTTATATGGGTAACCTATTTAATAAACAGGTCGGGTCAAGGTTGAGTTTTGCAACCCGTTTAATTAATGAGTTAGGTTTGGGTTGGGACATGTTCAACTCGTTTATTATTAACCCGAACCCGAACACGACCAGACCTGATATGTTAATCAACCCTACATATAAGCACTTTGTTGACAATTTATATATGCACTTTGTTGACAATTTGGCATGCACGTACAATTGTACTAGATGGAGTACTTGACAAATTCAACCACTTAAAAGTACTCAAAACTTATAAAAATTACTCCTATCTGATACCTTGCTCAATCCTGCTTCAAATAATTAAAAATTTGTTGAGTTTAATCGAATTGAAGAATATGTTGAGTTTAATCCCAAGGAGCTCAGGTACCCAGATTGTGAAAACATCATTGAGTGCAGCGTTGATGAAATTCCACTCTTCCTTTTTTTTAAGGCGATTTTTATCAACGTTGCATTCAATTATGTTTTAAAATTTTTGGGATGGTTATACAGTTTTCCATTATATTTGTAAGGTAAATTCATAATCCATGCTTATTTTATCCCGTATATGGTTCATCTTATTACTTCTAAATTGATAGACTTGTTACTTAGAGATAAGATTGCATTTATGCATAACTAATTGCAGAGATATATCAATAATGGTGATTGAATATTTAGGTTAATTGAAATCTGTATAATATGATTTAGGATTAGGTTAGGTGTTAGTTGTTAGTTGTTAGTTGTTAACTTAGAAAATATCCCCTACAACCGTTGTAAACCATACGTGATACAAATATACAATAAAATCTTCTCAACCACTCAAAATATTTCACAATTTATTTTTTTTCATTAATTATCAAACCCCCTTATTTTTCGGGGTTGTAAGAGGGTTATATTTCCACGTGGCGCAATGATTGCACCAGAAATTTCCGATTAACTATAATAGTCAAGGATTAAGGGTGATTTTGAGTATGTAATATAGGAATTATAGGTACTCTATTTTAGACATTAAAGTTGCGAGTAATTTCTTAGAGGAATCATTAGTTTGGTTATTGATAATCTTTTATAGATTTTCATGTCATACTTTCCTTAACTGATTGATCTAATAGGCCAAAGTTTGAACCTATAACCTCTTATTCAAAGAATGTTTCTTCATTTACTATGCAACAAGCCTTCAAATGAATATATAGGCCCTGTTTGACACTAGCGTTTGAGGTAGCGGTTAGCGGTTGGACAAGATTAAAACGCTACTTAAGAAAATTATGAGTGTTTGGTAAGGTAGTGGTTGAAGTAGCGGGTAGCAGTTGAAGTAGATTATGAGTAGCGGTTGTGGAACATTACTACAAGTAACGTTTGAGATTTAGAGGTAGCGGTCTAGCAAATAAACACTATATAATAGCATAAGGTAGAATTACTAACCAATGTTTTTTTATTTCTTTTTCCTTTTACTGTTTATTTATTGTTTTATTTTATGGCAATTCAATGTTTATTTTATAATAGTAGAGATATAATTTAAATATTTATTTTAAAGATAAGATATTTTACAAGTATTTTAGTTAAAATTGGTAATATAAATTTTTCGAGGGTTAAATATTTTCTTAGATTTATACATTTCTTTGAGCACCTAAAAAGTCATATACTCCTTTTTGTGTAACTTCTTTGAAAAAATAAATCTTGAATTTAACTATTGAACGAACATATGAAATTATTGTAGTTCATTTCATATTAGAATAAATGTCATTTATTATCTTTTATAATTTCAACAGCTACATTTGCCAAACACTTCTAATTAAACAATTAATTTAATCGTCGATCGTCGACATTCTTAGTAGACAAGCTAGCCGCTACCCCCAACAACATTCTATCGCAACCGCTAACCGTTACTAGAACCGCTAGTTTTGCCCAAACATGTCCATACTATGTTCTCAACATGTACTTGTAGGCCCATAGAAGATCGTCCACTGATTGCAAGCCTGCCAAAAAAAAATTGAAATACAAAAGGAGGGTAAGCCAAAATTATTGGGCTGAACTTATTTGGTTGCAATAAGAGCCCAACAGGAGGCCCAGTATTGTACGTGAATCTGATAATATCTAACTCACTTTACTCACATGTCAGTAGTTATATGTGAATCTGTGAGCAATCTGAGCGTCCATTGGAGGATGTGAAAGGAGTTGGCAGCATTTGTCTTCTCTTTATAGCTTCTCTCCCATCAAACTGTTTTGTGCCCATTGGTTGTGTCATTTTTGACAGCCCAAGGAGGCAAGTGAACGACTTATCTTTAATGTAAATTTTGTTACTCAATTATCTTATGCTACTGTTTTAAAAATGTTGTATTAAGACCCTGTTCTTTTGGACTTATTTTTTAGTTCAGTTCAGTTTAGTTTATTTCTGCAATTCAATTCAGTTCAATTCAATTCAGTTTCTTTCGGTCTAAAAGAACGGAGCCTGAGTTTGAAGTTTGAACATCTAGTTAGATTTATCTAACAGATACTCTATATAAAAGTAAGTGTTTTTGTATACAAAAATAGTATTTGTATATGTAAAGTAGCAAAGCAAGAAAAAACACAGCAAAAACATTACTATTTTTTGTATAGAAAAAGACTATATTGTATGCAAAAAAGTTTGGTTAGAATAATCGTTAGATCCCTATCATTTCTCAATGAGATTGAACAGTCTATTGGGTTTTTTTTATAAGGCGTCCATAATATTTGTGGACAAATTTTGATAGTTAATTATATTTTATCCGTACTGATAAAAGATATAAGAAGACGATACTCGAATACGAAAGTATTTTTTTTAAGATAAAGCTAATTATTTAAATTTTTGCAATTTTGTCAATCAATTATAAGAGATATGCGTGGTTAAAGAACTTTTTACGAAGCATACCTGTGAAGTATTTAAAAATAGAGACAATAATTAGGTAGTTTTGTCTTTTTGTGTATAGAGTGGAAAAAAGTAGGAAGATATATGAAGATTATATACCTTAAGAGGAAAATAAGACAAATTTTATAGACACATGAAATGAAATATGGTGCAATCTCTTAGAAAGTGAATAAGCAAAATAATTTATAAGAAAATCATAGTGTACTTATAGATAGTTGGATACGCAAGTTTGAGAACTAACCATTTTTGGTAAAAGTAGTGGGATCAGTTCCAACCCAACATTGCACAAACAGCATGCCAAAAACCAAATACTACAAAAGAAACATTTTTTTTGCACAAACATACTCACAATCACATAGTGCAGCAAATGTATTGGTGCTCTAGGAAAATAATTTTTTCACCTATACACTATTATAATTAGCCCAAAACCAAAACCCACATCACAATCTTATTACCAATTACACTACATCCAAGATCACATTCTTTCATTTTAGAACACCAAAATCGCAAAACCACATCTTTGAACAAATAACCCACATGAAATCTACTTAAACAACCACCCAAAAAAAAAAAAAGGTTTCAAACGTTCAACCTTTATAGATCCAACTCTTCGTCAGGATGTCTCTAGATTTACACAACCTTATCTCTACGAAGACTACGACACACCCACCCATCCCATAGGCCACGTCCACTACTTAAGCAACCACCTCCAAGTCAACCACCTCCAAGTAAATTTAGTTTCAAACTTTTAACCTTTGTAGACTTCTCCAAACCACCAACTCTTCATCAGAACCTCTCTAGATGTACACAACCTTATCTCTCCGACACTCCCACCATCCCATGAGCCACATCCACTACTCAAACAACCACCCTCAAATAAATAGTTCCAAACTTTCAACCTTTGTAAATTCTCCAAGACTCCAACTCTTCCTCAGAATCTCTCTAGACGTACACAACCTTATATCAAATCAAAATCAGGCCCCGTTCTTTTAAATTGAGAGAAACTAAACTGACACAAACTGAATTACAGAGAGAAACCGAACTAAACTGAAATTAACTGAACTAAAAATAAGTCGAAAAGAACAGAGCCTTAGTCGAGTCGAGTCGAGTCGAGTCGAGTCCAGTCCAGTACACAAAAACCAAAGATTATAAAGTTAAGTCTGTAAATGTACTATTTACCCTCTGTTTCCTAAACAGAAACCCCATTTGAAAAGGAAACAACAAAAACCCAACCCCCCATCAATCTCTTCACACTCTTCACCAATTCACTTTTTTTCCACCGTTTTCTCTCTCCTCTCTATCAAAAACAAAAAAAAAATCCTCTTTTTCTCTGTGTTTACGAAATTACTTACTACAATGGAAGAATGGGTTTTGAAGGAGCCTTTACCACCAGACGATCTACGCTGCAAAAGAACCGACGGTCGTGATTGGCGCTGCAAACACTCTGTTGTTCCCGGCAAAACTTTCTGTCTCTCTCATCTTCACCGCGGCCAAAAACGACGCGTTTCATCTTCATCTAAACCCGACCCTAAACCCAGAGTTCGGATCCGCATCCGGGTCAAACCCGAACCTGTAGACGACGTCGTTTTGAACCCGAACCCACCACAAAACCTAAACCCAGACGTGGGTTCTCTTCCACCGGATAATTTACGGTGTAATAGAAACGATGGGAGGAGTTGGCGGTGTAAGAAGTGGGCTTTAGATGGGCTTAATCTTTGTGAAATTCACTTGAAAAAGGCCAAGGCCCAAAATCAGAGGAAGCCCATAATGAGGAGGAAGAAGAAGAAGGAGGAGGAGGAGGAGGAGGAGGAGAGAGAAAATGTGCAGCGGTGTGGGAGGAATAACGGTAAAGATTGGCGGTGTAAGAAGAAAGTAATTGAAGGGAGTTTATTTTGTGAAATTCATGTAAAAAAAGCAAAGGAGAAAAAAAAGAGGAATGTGGGTGGAGGAGATGTGGTGGTGGTTGTTGCGGAGGAGAGTGTGCGGTGTACTCGTAACGACGGGCGGGATTGGCGGTGTAAGAAGAGGGTTGTGGATGGGGAGAGTCTTTGTGAGGCTCATCTTAATAGGATTAGAATTCGGGATACGTCGAAGAAGAAGAAGAAGAGAGCTAAGAAGGATGATCATGATCATGATCATGAGGTGGTGATCAAGGTGGAGAAAGAGGAGGAGGAGAATGTGAAGCGAGGGGCGGAGGCGAAGGAGGAGGAGGAGGAGAGGTGTAAGAGAACAGATGGGAGGGGGTGGAGGTGTAAGAAGAGGGTAATGGAAGGGAAGACATTGTGTGAGATACATTATGAGCAAGGGAGGTTAAGGCAGAAGAGGATAACGGTGCCGGAGGAATTGAAGATACAGAGAGGGGAAGGAGTGGAGAAAGTTGAGAAGAGGATGAAGAAGAAAAGGGAGTTGGAGATTTTGGAGAATAATTCTGATAAAGGGATGAAGAGAATGAAGGCTGAGTTGATTAGGGTGTTTTTAAGGAGGGAGATTATGGAGAGTACAAAGAAGACCGAAAAACGGTCTAATGATTCAGGGGAAGTTACTAAGGATTTGCCTTTTGGGTCTATGGCAATCCCTCCTGCTCCCCCTGCACAGTTTCTTGACAATGCTGCTTCTTTCGGGATCAAAATTGGGGCTCCACATTCTTCTAATCCTTTGGTTATGAGGCGTTTTCGGTCTAAGAACATTGACCCAACTCCTATTAGCTCTTTGAAGGTATAATTTTGGTTTCTGATGGTTCTCAAGTTATTATTGTTTTTTTTTTTGGTTTGATTTCTTGTGTGAAGTTTTGTTTGTTGTTATGTGCTTCTACATTTAGGTTGTGCCTTATCTTGGAAATGTTGAGAAAATAAAGAATAGTGGAAGGAAGAAGTGTCATTGGTGTCGGAAGGGTGATAGTATGTGTATTATTATCAAGTGTTCGAGCTGCAGAAAGCGGTATTTTTGTTCAAATTGCATTAAAGAAAGGTACATTATCTTGATCTCTTGTCCCCTTTTGGAAGATTTAAGTGCAATTCCAGTTTAGGTTGAATTTCCCTCCTTTCTAAATGTAGTGTCTTTTTTAGTTGTTGATAATTGTATTAATATTGTAATCTGGGAAGAATGTTATAGGAGTACTAGTATTGTTAAAAGACAGATTATTTGGAATAAGATAAGTTAGTTAAGTGAATGGTGGATGCATTATATGGAATGTAGGTTGTTTGATAAATTCCGATCAACATTTTAGTTATGGAAAGTGGGTATTCAATGAGTCCTTTTGGCTGTGCTTTAATCAATTGAGTATTTGAATTTTCCGATTGTTTTAGATTGCAACTTCCAACTTTTTTTTAGTTTCCACGTTTATACTGCCAGCACTATAGCAAAATTGAGAAATGCATTATGCAACTATAGGCTTAATAACACAAAAGACTTTCTGCCTTTTTGAAACCATTGAAGCATTTGCAATCCATTTTAGAAAAGTCTGCTATTCCAGGGAGGATGGGAAACATAACAACCTTGCAATCGAGCTAACAGCTCCCTCAGAAATGTGTTTGTATGACAATGGCCTATATGCAACCTTGCAACAAGAATGATGCAACTTAATTGGGTGATTAGGACCTTTCTTCGTATTTACTGCTGACAGATCATCTTATATAGAATGATTCATCTGGAAGCATTTATTTCATCTGGCTTTATGCATTAGGTCTGCTGATCCTGAAGAAGTTAAATTGAGATGCCCAGTTTGTTGTGGAAGTTGCGATTGCAAGACCTGTCGAAGTGCTCAATCTAAAATCGGGGCCGTCAAGGTTGATTATGAACTTTTTCTTTTGGGTGTTTATAGCTTATACCATTGTGTAATCAATATCGAACTGGGTGTTGACATATCGACTCACAAGCTGTTGCAGGAAATCTTGAAGGAAAAATTTAAGGGAAGCAAATTCCAACATTTGCAGTACTTGATCAATTTCCTTCTTCCTATTCTTGTACAAATCAACCAGGAGCAGACCATTGAGGTGGAGAAAGAGGCAAATTTTAAAGGTATGGTGGGTCATGAAATGTTGATTTCTTGTATGGTTTGTGCTATCCAATACTTTTTAGTTTTCTGTGAAGTTGTGAGGTGCCTTCTTTCTGAAGCAATAACTGCGTGACAGGGCAGAATCCCTCTGATGTTGAGATTCGGCAAGCTGATGTTGGCTGCAGGGATCAATGCTGCTGGTTTGTAATTTGTTCATCAAACTTTGTTACTATTAGAAAGTAGAATTGCATATTCTGTTAACTATTTTGTAATTGTCTCTAATTGCTGCTTCATTGTCTTACCTCTGGTTTAGCAATAACTGTAAAAGACCGATATTGGATTTTCACAGAAGCTGCCCAAATTGTTCATACAACCTTTGCTTAAGTTGCTGTCGAGAATACTCTCAAGGTGGGTCTCTTGGGGGTACTTACCCTAACAGAACGAAAACACCTTTTCCTCTGAAGAAGTGCTCAGAGAAGAGTGAGGACCTCGCTTCTTCTGCACCTTTGCGGGATTCAACAGCTTGTCTCCATATATCATGTCCACCTATGGAGCTTGGTGGTTGTGATAATAGTCTCCTTGATTTGAGATGTATTTTCCCATTAAATTGGACCAAGGAATTGGAAATTAGTGCAACAGAAACGGTTTCTGAACACAACTTTTTACAGTATACAGATGATTCTGTGCATTGTTCAGTGTGCACCAGCATCTCTCAGGATGGCAATAAAAGTAAAGAATTGCAAGAAGCTTCTGGACGGAAAGAGTCCCATGACAACTTCCTTTACTGCCCTAGTACTTGTGATGATCACGACTGTCTACTTGCTCACTTCCAGAAGCATTGGCAAAAGGGACATCCTATAAAGGTCCGTGATGTGCTCAAGTGTGTATCGGCCTTGAGTTGGGACCCGATAGCTATGTTTTGTGGTTATCTAGAACATGGCTTTAGTACTTGTAAAAACTCGAAAGATGCTACTGAAGCTGCAAGTAGCTCAGACTCGTGTGATATTGAAATTGGTACTAAAGAGTCATTCATCGGATCCATAGAGGAAGGATATATGCGAATACGTCGTGAGACACTTAAAGTGAAGGCAAAGATTTCCCCAGAATTTTCCCAAAAACTTTTGGAAGGTTTTTATAGTGAAATATTTCAAGCTCTACCACTCAAAGAATACACGAACCCTAGAATGGGACTCCTGAATATTGCTGGTAAGCTGCCAGAGGATTTCCCAGGTTCTAAACTTGGTCCACATGTATGCATCTCGTTTGGGAGCAGGGAGGAAGTTGCACGGGGTGAATTGGTGACTAAACTGTGTTTTAACTCTTTTGATGTGGTGGGTTTTAGTCTATATCCTTCATTTCTTATCAGCATTGCTTATTCATGAAATTTTGAACTCGTTCTCCTTGGTGCTCTTTTGCAGGTGATCATCTTAGTACATGCTGGTGATGTACCATGTTCCACAGAGCAGATGAATAAGATTAAGAAGTTAATAAAAAGGAACAGTAACGTGAAGGATAAGGAAGGTCAGGCTTCTGGGAAGGATCTGGAAGATGAGGAGACAAGAATACATAGTGAAATTTCTGCTGAAGCAGGAGACCAGCATAGAGTAGCTGGTGCTTCTTGTTGTTCAGCAGCCACAAATAATGCTCCTACCGTCAATAATCTCAGGGATGATAAATCTTCACCTGCCAAGCTAGTTAACAGCTCTGATACTGATTCTGATGCTTCAATGATTTGCTCCAGGCCTAGTATTAGTCCCGAGAAATCAGTAGATCAACTTCCTCGCCTAAATCATTTGGAGAATCTCAATATTACAGATAAGCGTCCTTCTCCAGAGCCTTGTGGAGCTCAGTGGGATGTCTTCCGCCGACAAGACATCCCGAAGCTCCTAAACTACATTACAAAGCATGTAGATGAATTAAGTTTTAGTAATGGCCTCTTAAATAACGTGCGTAAGACTATGAACAGTTTCTTTCATCCATCTTATCGAAAAACCTATAGAAACGTCATTCTTCACCATGTTTTTCTGAATTATGCAACTTTGTTGCAGGTTGCTCATCCAATTTTTGATGGAAGTTTCTATCTTGATGCAGCTCATAAAATGCGGCTTAAAGAGGAGTTTGGTAATTTTGCGTTTCTCAACCATTTATGTTGGCTTTATTTTCCATATTTTATGACTTGATGTTATTCTGAAATTTTGTTTTCAGAGATTGAACCTTGGACATTCAATCAATGCGTTGGAGAAGCTGTGTTTATTCCTGCTGGATGTCCATATCAAATAAAATATGTGAAGGTGAGTTACTTTACTGGACATTGAGAGCTTGACTTGCAAGATTAATTCTGTTTCAGAACTTTCCTGCAATAGTTCTTGA
The DNA here is from genome assembly GCA_947648045.1 of Beta corolliflora. Taxonomy (NCBI): domain Eukaryota; kingdom Viridiplantae; phylum Streptophyta; class Magnoliopsida; order Caryophyllales; family Amaranthaceae; genus Beta; species Beta corolliflora. The sequence goes on from CANSZD010000333.1 coordinate 552,560, forward strand.
TTAGATTTTCTGTTTTCTTCCCTGCTGCCCTCGTTTCCTTTTACTGATTTTGTTGTTTGTTCCCAATCTTGAAGTCCTGTGTCAACATCGCCTTGGGGTTCATCTCACCTGAAAATGCATCAGAGTGCATCAAGTTGATCAATGAAATCCGTGTTCTCCCTAATAATCACAAGGCAAAACAAGTGAAGTTAGAGGTAATTCTTTTACTTGCAATAATCTCTATGATACTCAGACTCGGGCATTCGTGTCAGGTACGAGTATGTGCTTCAATAATTTTTGCCCAAAACAAAGTGTCCATACCCATGTCGGAGGGTCGATGATCTGACATGGGTACTTGGAGGAGTCAGAGTAACATAGGTTAATCCTACTTACATTAAGAGAGCCCTTAATCAATATGACTGTTGGACCAGGTGGAGAAGATGACAATATGCAGCGTAGATGAAGCAATTAAGGAAATATACAGATTGAAGAGTGAAGAAGGAAATCACTGATGTCAATCACAAATAAGGTACAACTGGCTGAGAAAGCAGGGGATGTTGTAGGTTTTCCTTTTGGTTTATTGTTCTTGTCCCCCTCCCTTTTTGTGTAGTAGGAGACTAGGAGTAGGATTCGGTTCTAGGCTATTGATCCGATGATCAAACCCTTAGCAGTTAGCACCCTGTTAGTTGAGGCATTGCGGAGGGCGAGTGTACTCCCGTAACCTGCATTTGGTGCATGTGCTATTGGTTCTATTAATATTCTTAAATGACTGCTTAAGCAGGATGTATCATTCTTCTTAGAGTGTAAATAGTGTTCATATTGGCGCTTTTTAGGCATCTTTTGTGCAATTGTGCTTGTGTTTTTATATGATCCATTGCTTCTACAGTAGAGACTACAAGTATCAGTTCATGAATTATTTCCATATTAATCATATATAATGAAATGAATCTAATACTTCCTCTGTTTTTTTAGTTGCAACATTTGCCTTTTCACATTTACCGAGACACTTATTTGAACATTAATATCTCATATTGGGTGTAAGTAAAAATTATAAAAATTTGATATTTGGAATCATCGCATTGAGACGAATCTAACAAGATTCCGCTTGACTATGTTTTCTCTTATATAATGGTGCGAGATTACTTAACAAAGTTGGTTGATAAATAGTGTCAAAAAGCAAATGTTGCAACTAAAAAAAACATAGATAGTATTAATAACGTACCACAATATATACCAATCAACCCCACTTGGTGCTGCTTGCTCAGAAAACATAGAAGATTTTAAACGTCAATAGACAACTTTCTAATTGAAAAAATTGAAGAATTGATAATTCTCTGTTGTTCATAACTCTGACGCACACAGAGGGTTAATACAAAAATGTATCTGAATATATACAGCCGAAATAGATGTTAATCTAGAAACCCATTTCCCGGGCAACTATTACAGGTGCTACTCTATATCACTTTGATGAACATCAAAATGCAAAACAAAAAGGAACCAAAAAAACTTTATGTATGTGATCAAGATTGAAGAAGACAAAAGAAAGATGATCGAATGTAGTTACGTAACCTACGCTACTTGAGCTTATTCCAGCCAGAAACTATGTAGTATATGAGCCGTCAAAATTTCGTTTTAGCAGCAGCTAATAAGTAGCACAAGTACAATTCTATGGAGCCATAAGCCCCTCAATAGTGTATGAAAGAGATTTTGCCCAATCAGCTTTAAATAACAAAGTTTGAAGCGTGTTCATCACATTATAATCTGGATCAAGCTTCCGCTGCCAACCCTACAGTTAAGATTGAAGGTACATTATGCAGAAGTTACAAGCATAACAAACTAAGGAGTTGTGAGCTATTTCCAATAAAACAGTCATGCAATGGAATCGAATGCTGCCCCTTCTATTTCCTAAAATGTTCCTCTTAGGCAACATAACTTTACCGATGTTGGGAGAATCAATTGGTATATGTTGCCGATATTCTTTTTTTAAAAAACTTTTCCCGCACAAGGTAATCAATGCAATCAAGAAAGCAAAAGGAAAGGCAAAAAAACCCTCACCTCCCCCCCAAAAAAATTCCTCAATATGTTTAATTAGTCAAGGGAGTATTTTTCATCTTCCCCAGCCCCACAGTTCCACGACAAATCATCCCCGCTGTACCAGCCAACGTTAGCCCTAACAGCTTCCCTACAACCTTTCACAACCTCATTGCACCACTATAACCCGTATCACTGCAATCCACCACAAGGCTGCTACTGTACAGTTGTATCCCCACCGAACCACAGCGTCATAGATGCTTTCCGAAGTCGAAATCATCCATTGAACCACAAGGCTGCTACTGTACAGTTGTATCCCCATTAATCGTGGAATGTTTGAGTGATGTATGTCTCTCTCACCCTCCCACTATCCCACTCCCTCATAAATTCTCTACTTTCAGTTTTGAGGGGTTGTGGGTGAGCAGCATGGGATGGAGGTTTCGTGATTTTCGTTGGTTAAACTGGTGGTTAGGTGGACGTTCGTGGTTGTTGGGTGAGCGGTTGTGAGGTTGAGGTTTTGTAATGCTTGGTTATATCGGTAGTTGGGTGGCGCCAGTGAAGTCTCCAGAAATTAGGCGGGTAGAGTGTCCAGCGATCATGTTAGGTTGGTGGCGAGAGTGGAATGTGAGATGGAGTTGTCAGTTGTGACGGTATGGTGATAGTAAAAGTGTAGAGGGATTTGGGGGTCTTCAAACCTTTGGGGTGAAACCAAACTGAAAACACAGAAAGGAGATCACGAAGTGAACAGCACCGAAACCCCATAAAGAGGAACAGGGTTTTAATTACCTTGCACTTTCCTGAACACAGTAACAAACAACGCCAGAGAGAATTATGAGAGGGTAACACTGCAGAAGGGGTGTCCAAGACAGAGTATCTACTTCTCTCCCATCCACCCACTCACCTTGAAGAATGAAGGGAGAAAAGAGTGCAGAGTTTCAATTCCTAATTGTATCTGAAGATGAAGAAGGCTTTGACGTTGACAACTTTACCCAAGTATGACTACTTTATCCATAATCGCCAGACAAAGGTTTATACATCAATGACATTAACCAACAACACGCCTCCCCCACCCCCTCCGAACATCAACTAGTAAAACCTGCCTTAGGACTTCTTGCCGTCAAATGAAAAACTACATCATATTTATAATGAATAAAAAAGACTTCTTTATCACTTCATGTCCTGATTTCAGCCCAACAGACGTCTATCAATCACAGGAGTTCCGCAGCACCCCCCCGGCCACCCCTAATAGAAATCCACAAGTCAGGCTAAAATGTAATAGATAATAGAAAAAATTACTACTTTCAAGGTCATAAAAGGTATCAGTTACTCCTAATTGTATTCACATTCTGAAACTAACATAAAAAGATAGTACCATCTAGAAAAATCCTAATATTGTAAAAAATACTTAATCCTAAATGTATTATAAAATAATAATAATCCTACACATATCAAGTCTTTTTGTTATTCGTTGATAAAACAAAAGTACAATCATTTTATTAGTTGTGATGGAACTGCTAATACTTTTATGAACTTCTAAATATATTACAAACGGATCTCGGTTTAAAGTATTTTTCAAAAAAATAGTAATGGTAAAAAAATAATATAGTTAGAAAAGTATATTAAAGTTATCATCAATTTCCTCAACTTAAATATCTCCAGTAATATATTGTAAATTACACTCTATTTTTCCCTTGTCCTAGACTCTTTACATATGTTTTTATCATCCCAAAACTCCACTTACTTCAATTCAAGAAGTTCAAATTATTATTACATGGCATGCGGCACGCCTAGGCGCGCTCTGTACTCCCGAAAAGTTCCCCTTTTATAGATACATAAATTTTGCCCAATTATGTGTTTCAGTTATATTCCTAAACAACCTGTTCCACTGCATTTCAACAGATTACACATGGGTTCTTTAGTGAAAGTGTGAAAATGAGGTACTAATATGAATATCTTCAACCTCTACAATCAAGAGAAAGTTATTTCCTACATTCTAATTGTTAAATGCAGCTTTCAGTAAATGAACCTAGACTTAAAGGCAAGGAAAGACAGAATAAATTTTCAAACATTTATTCAATTATTGACAACTCAAATCATAATGGTGCAGTGTGGGGCTTGATCCTAATTGGAAGATCCAATGAAAATCTAACATGTAATTGATACAGAAGCAACCTGAAAAGCAGAATTTGTTTACTTGCACTATAATGACATAAAACATGATAAAACACAGGATGCCAAATGGCATTCCTATCAGATTAACATCTTGTAATAGCTAGGATGAAGTAGTTACCTCAAGAACCAAAGTAGTCACAATTACAGTGCAAACATCGCCATCAATGTTCACCTTGTGACGCCTAACTTGCTCAAGTAACTGTTGCATGGCATCTGCTGGATGAACCAAATCACCTTCCGGAGTAGCCCAGAAATCGAAAGACTTTTTTACCTCCTGTCAATATGCAAACTAGAGTTTCAATCTTTTGTTTTCATAGTTAACATTTCCCCAGGAAAGACAAGTATATCTCCCACCCCATCTCCACAAAATGGAGAAAGAATGATTAGGAGAGAAGAAAGAAACACGAGATTACGGAAACTTTCACCGGATAGTCAGTAATCTAAAACTATTTCCCCATCTTAATTCTGAAAAATCTATTACTTTTTTTTAACTACTGTCGATGATACCTGAACCATAAACTGCACACCAAGCTGGACAATGAACTATGGGTAGACAATACAACTACAGAAGGGGGTAAACTTGTTGAAGAAAAAGCTCATCATACCCTGAGCTTCCAAAGAAGGGAATAGTACTTAGAGAATGAACATGTTTCTTTGATTGTTATCATTGAACTTAACTTATCGTTTGCCAATAGAACAAACTTCCACGGACATGTTTCTTTTATTGTTATCATTGAACTTAACTTATCGTTTGCCAATAGAACAAACTTCCACGGATGACATTTGATCTTTTGCCAATAGAACAAACTTCCACAGATAACATTCGATATTTTATTTTCAAAGCTGATTTTGGCTGATCAAAACATTATATTCTACATACTACCTCTTTTTTATTAAATACAACATTCGACTTCTCTGATCCACTCCCCAAAAAGGCAAATGTTGCATCCAAAGAAAAACAGAGGTAGTATGTCGCTAAAATATGTGTCATAGGCAGACGGCAGACCTAATTATCATTAATCATAACTAATTTCTGCATCTACTGATCAAACTAATTTTGCGGAAACTTTTAATTTAAAGTTAAAGAGAACAGGGCATTAGTACAGTCCATATACATTCTTCAATTAAACATGGGAACGTGGACAACTTGCTAAAGTTGGCCAACTGTCCCAAGAAAATAAGTGCCCCAAATAGGCGGCATAGCTTTCAGCCTTTCACCATAGAAAGAAAAATTTTGTACTTGCCCCCTATCAAAAGAAAAAGCCCTCACCCCCTTCTAGCATAATGTTCCAGAATGTGAATAAGATATTGAGGACTCAAGACCACCAAGGTTAGTCTTTGAACAACAGAACCAAACTGACAGCTTCATGAACTAGACATCATATCTACTGGATAAGTGAGCTAGTTGGACAGTGCACTGAGCCGACTGAGGAAAGAAAAAAATAAGAGAGCATAGAACCTGAATGAATGCCTCTGGATTCGGACAGTTCTGTCGCTTTGATAGTTGGAGAGTGCACTCAGCTACAGTGCGGCCATCTCGTCGAGCAACAGCCTTAAAGAACTCCAGCAGAGTTACACGGTCCTTTTTGGCGAGCTCAGCAGTCATGCCTACATCAATAAAAATAACATGAGGCTTCGATTTTGAGCCCCCCTTACGCTTGCCAGGTTTCAGTCGAACAAGAATATTTCCAGGATGCATGTCTGCATGAATGAAGTTATCCACCTGCAATAGCAAACAAATTTGGTATCACTTTCCTTAATAACTGAAAGACTAGTCATGGATTCTTAACCTTAGTACTAAGAAAATGGATACATAAAATTGCCAATCATGATTATTCACCTTATGGAGATACATAACCTACAGACCAACCTCAAACATATCTTACAAATACCAATCACATAAGAACAGGTCCTAAAGTAACTGGCACATTAAACAGTAGATAGATAAGAGAAGGAATATGGTCAATGAAATTGTGAGCATGAAGGTAAAAACAATGAGCAGTTTTTTTACCAATAGCATCTTTAGAAGAGCATGGGTGCCAAGGTGAGCCAGCGCAGTTTTAAAGCGTTCATGCCCGTCAAATCCATCAACATAGTGTGCCACACTTTCTCCATGCTCAAAAGTTTCTACCAAAACTGCAGGATGCACAAGTGGATAGAGAGGTTTTGGAAAAGATACATCCCTCCATCTCCTGAAGTTGTATATAAACCGATTAAGATTGGCAGCTTCCCTGGAAAGATCGACTTGTGACATCATAAAAACTGCAAATTGCTGGACACTTTCATCTAATCTTAACCATTTCAGCGTAGGGACAAGTGTGGATACTTTTGCCACCGTGTTAATAATAACGAAGTCTCTCCTGATAGAGTCACCAACTCCTGGATGCCTAACCTTCACTGCAACTTCAGTGGGCTTGGTCTTTTGACCAGGGTGTCGGAAGCGGAGAACAGCTCGGTGCACCTGTGCAATACTCCCAGACGCAACAGGCTTCTCATCAAAACTCTCAAAAATTTCAGAAATTTTACGACCAAAGGCTTGTTCCACAGTTTTTTTCGTATAAGCAAAGCTGTGTTGTGGAGCTTTAGAATGAAGCTTTGCAAGCTCAGAACATAAATCTCTTGGGAATAGATCTGGTCGTGTAGCTGCCCATTGCCCCCATTTTATAAATGCAGGACCGGCTCTTTCCAGAGAACGATGCACAACCTGGAGCCAAAAAGTTCTGAATTGAGGTCCAAAACTATCTGCAAATGGAGCCATGGCTATGCTGGGTGAGAATAGTATTGCCAGATAAATAGCTCTTAGCATCAAAATAAGAACCTCTAGTATGTCCAAAAGAAACCTGCTCATGTAGGCATGCCCATCTTGTGCGCGCATATAAACAGCGTTTCTTGAGGGGAGATACTCTGACTCAGCAGATGCTGTTTGGGTTAGCGCTAGCTCTCCAAATATTAAGGTGAAAATACCGGGCACCAAAAGGTGAGATCTGGTTGATGCTATGCTGAATACTTGAGCAGCCCTGCTTAAGGCAGGGATCACTGAACCTTGGGAAGAACGCATCTTTGAAATTCTTCTCCAAGCATTTTGAGCATGATGTGCCATGGTGTTATTTGCATACATGACAGAATAGTTCCTTGGATAGCCACTCTTGTAAGTGAATTGCGGATGTTTATACAAATTGTTGGGCGTATATCCTCCATGATTGTGCCTGAATTGTGAATACAATCTATATCGTGGTAAACATGGCTGGAAGAGGGGACATGTTCCATTCCTTTTGAAACCACAATAGCTGCTGCCACGGGTTTTTGATATGGAATTTGCGGCCCTTCTAATATTTCCAAACATCAAAAGTCTGCAACCAAACAACAAGTTGAACCTAAGTAAGTGTGATCATATAATTTGTATCCAAGTTGGTTTCATAACAACGTTTCCATAAACTTGTAGTATTGGCTATTTGGCTTCAACATGCAGTATGGTGTCAAGACTCAAGAGATAAATCATAAAAATCTATAACAGCACAAGAACGCGTCAAATGATGGAAAAGGAAAGAAAGTCAAGATAAAGACCCAGTATCCATGTTTTGCAAGAATAAGAGATTAATCTCAATTCTCATATGAAATGAAAGCTCCCTAATTGCAAAAGGTTGCAATTGAGGCAAAGGGTTGCATGCACCACATTTACCAAAACTCTCCCCTTTGTTTCTCGTTATCACTTTAATACAACAGAAAGGTAACCAGACAATGTCAACGACCAAGAACAACAATGCAACTCGTAGCACTGACATAAGTAGCAACTAGGAGGAAAGTCTAAAAGCGAAGAAGCAAAAGAAACCTTCTAAAAAGAAACCCTTTTAAACAAAACAAAAGAGCAAGTATTAAACTGAGCGGATTCGTATAACTAGCATAAACTAATAACTAACACAGGAGACCTACTTATTACTTAGTAAACAAGACCAGAACAGCTGCCAAAACCCAATCTTAATGCACAAACTTTGTCTTGCAGAACTAGAAAACTGAAAATGCCACTCATCAAAGATTTCCTACTTGACATAAAAAGCGAAAAAGAATACACCAAAGGCAAAAAGGCCAAAATCGAAAACTTGTTCAGAATCGGAAACTACTAAAGCCACATACTCTCTTCATTCATGCATTGTACTATTCCTTAATTTCACTTCAGACATAAGATGTTCCAAAAACGGCATAAGACAGAATCAAGAGTTCATTCATCATACACCCGGGTGTACCATAATATATGCTCATTTGCTCATTTGGAACTCTCCTTCTTACTATATTTTGCTCATTTGGATGATTTCAAATGAGCAATGAGCATAAAAATAGCCTTGGTTTTACCACGCTCACGGTACACCCGTGTGTATGATAAAATTCGTAACAGAATCAATCTTCCATCACAATGGCGGCGTATCCAGAAATTCAGGTTCCAACATAAGACCAATTAAAATTAACAGAATCCAAAACCATAGTATATTACTGCATAATTACATCAAACCACAACATATATAATCTGCATTACAAAGAACAAATTGAACCAAATGACAATTAATCAAATTAGTATAAAGTTAAAAACTTGGAGTAATTAATTTGCAAATGACAATTAAAGTTTACCTTTTTATATCGAAAATTGAACCAAATTTTGTGCCGCGTGAGCTACCGGAAACCGCCTTAGCCGGTGGTTCGGTAGTACAAAATGTTCACTAATGAGATTCGAAAAAAGAGGAGAGAAATATCGAATTAAGGCAAAATCGATCTACAAAAAAAAAAGGTATATATGTGTGTGATTGTTAAAGGAGAAATCTATATCTGAGGGTTGAGAAAGAATGAGCATTTGAAGGAAGATTGATGAAGATAATAATGGAGGTAAAATTTGGGGAAGAACATTAACATTATTTTGATGTGCGATTTTTGTTGTTGAAGGGGATATTATGAATATGAATATGAATATGAATATGATATCTCAGGCAGCTCGACGGCGAGAGAAGGGTCGGTGTGTGCGAGGAAGAGACTGTTTGTTGTTGTCTTGTTGATGTTGTATGGTTGTTTTGTTTTAAGCGTGGGCCTAAACAAGTCGCAAGTTTTGGATTTGCTTGGCGTCGGGTAGGACGGGTTCATAATAATTTATCGTGAATCTAAATTTTAAATGGACTACATCACATTAAAAAACTAATGACTATTATAGTATTATAGAGAAACTGACTTTATTATACAAATACTGACTATACAGTAGACGATTATATCAAATAGAAATTGACTACTATATCATATAAATACGGACTATATCATATGATACCTGGTGCATAATAAATTAGATTTTTTTAACATGCCATAAGGAATAGGTTAAGGGTCCGTTCTGTTCAACTTATTTTGTCTTATCTTATCTTATCTTATAAAATCTTATAAAATCTTATCTTATCTGATCTTATCTTATCTTATCTTATCTTATAAGATAATTTATTGTGTGTGTCTAACATCTTATTTATCTTATCTTATCTTATCTTATCTTATAAAATATTATATAAGTTAAAATAAGTTGAATAGAACAGACTCTAAGAGTATCAAAATTTAATTAAAAAATTATATAATACAACAAGATTCTATTTTGATATAATAAATAAGGATATATATTTAAGATAGAGATAGTTATGTAAGATTTTTTTAGTTTAGTTGGATTTTGAAATGAATTTTTTTTGTATAATAATATCTTATATAGGATTTTTGGCATAGGTTAGAAAAATCCTAATAAATTATTGTGGACCAAATCTATCGAAGTTTATTTTATTAGACTTTACGCTATTTTACATCAATTGTTTTTCTACTGTTTGTTGTTACTCCTTCTATGAGGTATGTCTTATGTTGTTAACATTTCCTTTTTGGGGTTTGTTCATTGATTCTCTCCAAAGGGTAATTGTCTTTTATAGACTTTTTCAACTGCATCCTATTGATCCTTCCTGATTCCAAACAATAACTTAGAACTTGTTAATTTCTTTTTTTGACAAGAAAAAATGTTAATTTAAAAATTGAACCAAACATTATGATACTACTCCCTCCGGTTTTTATTAGTTTACCCGTATTCATTTTTGAGATGTCCCTTGTTAGTTTACCCATTTCTTTTGTTTCTATTTTTGGAATGAGACCACTAACTTTCCATCACATATACATTCAACTTTAATATAAAATAAGATTTTTCAACTAGAATAATACAAACTTTCGGCGGATCGCTCGCAATAATACAAACTTTAGATTCTTTTTGAATAATACAAACTTCACACTAAAATTCCTATAGCAAGACAAAACCAGATGTAACCTGATAAACAAGTTAATCGGGACACTTGTCACAATTTTATGGGTGGGTATTAATTTTTGTTCAACTAAAAGAAAACTTTTTTTCTTTTTCTCTTTCTTGCTCCTCTCCCACCAGCCACTGAACTCTTCCCCTCCCCTACCTCTATCCACCCACCGGGAAATCCCCATGCACTGCTCCACCACCGAAAACCCCCGGCCCCCTGCACTCCTTTATTCCCGAAACCCCCCGCACTCCCCCACCCCCGAAAACTGCTCTCCTCTTTCCTAGAAAAGCACCACCAGACTTGAGTTCCTCACCGGAACTCCAAACACGCGACCCAAATCTGAGTTCTGGTAGGCGTGAGCGGACCACCAAGTCAACAAGCAGATTGGTGGTTGTGATTTTAGAGGGTGGTGGGATTCGTGGGAGAAAGATGGGATTCTTTGCCGGTGGCTGCGGGGGGGGGGCGTTAATTCGTGGCGGCAGCGGAGTCATCAAGGTGGGGGCGGCCCGCGGTGGCTTCGCACAAAGGAGGAAGAAAGAGGCGAGAGAAAGAGAGAGAGGTGAGAGGCGAGAGAGTGCAACGAGATAAGGAGGAAGACGGCGGGTTTGGGTTTGTGGTTGTGGTTGCGGGTTTGGGTTTGTGGTTGTGATGCGGTTGTGGGTTTGTGGTTGTGGTTGCGGTTGTGGGTTTGTGGTTGCGGTTGTGGGTTTGTGGTTGCGGTTGTGGGTTTGTGGTTGCGGTTGTGGGTTTATGGTGGTCGCGGGGTGTTTCGGTGTGATGTTTTGGTGGTGGCGTGGTGGCGGTGTGGTGGTGGCAGGGTGCTACTCGGGATAGGGGTTGCAGGGTCTTCTTCGAGTTTGGTGGAGGAGTGGTTCAGGTGGGGGAGGTTTACGGGCTAGGAGGGTGGTTTCCTGGTGGGGGAGGAGGTGAGGGTGGTTTTGTCGGTGGGGGTGGAGGTGGGGGGCCAAGCAAGACCGATGGTGGGGTATTTTCGGGTGGGCAAGGGTGAGGGAGGAGGGGGAATATAAGAAGCTTTTTTTTAAAAAAAAAATTACCTGTTTTACAAGTCACAAGTCAACTTGACCTACTGCAGGAATTTTAGTTTAAAGTTTGTATTATTAAAAAATAATCCAAAGTTTGTATTATTGCGAGCGAACCGCCGAAAGTTTGTATTATTCTAGTTAAAAAATCCTATAAAATAATAGTTTTTCTTTCTTTTTATGTCCCACAACATTGTTTCTCCTAAAACTTGGTGCAAAAGAAACGGATAAACTAATAAAGACCGAAGGGAGTATTAGGGAAGCTCCAATTCTACACCCTTGATTGTATTCCTTATTCCAAAATTATAATACCATTATTGGAACCAAATGCCTTAGACTATCGAAATGCACGAGGTGACCATGTTTCATTCCATTGTTCTATCATTAAAATGCTTTTACTTTAACTTTTATAGGTTCTTTGTTTACCGTTGATCTTATTAGAGACCACCCACTTTTAATTTAAAATTAGGCAAGGGCACAAGCCCAATATTAAGAAGAGAACGGACTACATTTCTTAATATAATAACTAGTTTAATATATTTAGTGACCATTTTAATCTATTTAATATTGACCAGTTTAATCCATTCAGTAATCACATTCGTTAGTTCATTCAATGACTAGTTTAACTTATTTGGTAACTCGTTTAATCCATTCGATAAGAGTGTCAGATTACTTTTTTAAAATTGTCTAATACAGGTCGAAACTCAAAGGGAAACAAAGGAAGGAGAAGAAAAGTGACGACTAGGTTGGTGCGAGATGTCTATGGTAGTGTTAGGTTAGACTTAGATGACATGGGCTTGTTAGGACAATGTACGCTTGAGTTTGTCTTATTTTGTGTTAAAATTAGACAGCCTATTCTAATAATTTGTGATTTGTTTAACGATATTACTTATTTCAGTCATGTATACAATTGGATTATGTTGGAATCTATGTGTGGAAGTTTAGTAGGCTACGCTAAGCTTTTTTAGTAGGTAAGAAGAAATCCTCTAAGCTGCCCTCGCACAAGACCCTTATCCAGAAGCTCATTACAAGTCAGACAACCCCAACTCGCTCCTCCCCTAAATCCCAAGCAAATACTTAGAGTAAGAATTAAACCCTAGAACACAACATAACACAATATATAGATAGAAAAACTCTTTATTATATAATGAATTTTATTAGAAACAAAAACTTAAAACTAGTAACACAAAAGAAGAAACAGACGCATTCACTAAAAAAAAGGATGATGACAGACTCTAGATTCCACAATAAAACAAAGAGACAAGAGATCAAAGAAAGACAAATTATAAGAGTGACACAAGTAGACAGCTAGCATATGTATTCTCCTACATTTACACAAGGTTTATTATGTACATTTTTTTAATAAGGTAAGATGAAGTCCCTTGTAAGTAGGTGGAAATAGGGTATCCCTTATTGCAAGGGATGAGACTCGATCCCAGGATCTTTGAGATCGGAGGTGATGCCAACACTACTAGACTATCACCTGCTGCTCGGTTATTAAGTACTTACATTACATTACATTACAAATCCACAACCTGGGCCAATACTTGAGCCACTAATAACTTGTACTAGTATATTGGTATTATTTCTGAGACGTAAAGTAAAGAGCAGCAACAGGAAGGCCCAAGTCATTGTCGGCCGCAAACTGCCTGGTGCTGAAATTGTTACGGGCATCAGGAAACTTGAGCTTCGGAAAGAGGCCTTTCTGCTGAAACAACACAAATACATACCTATGTATTCCCCCAGGAGGCTTTGGGCCCATGTACTCTACCTTTTCTTTTCCTGCACCATAAAGGAGGAAGCAATAAAAATGTTAAAATCCTTAGACGATTGGAAAGTATATAGAAAAACTCAGTGATCATGTCATATACCTCTGTTTCACAATACATGCACCATTTGCCTTTTAACGTACTTGAATACGCTTCTTTGGACATTAGTATCTCTAATTGTGTATAAGCAAAAATTATAAAAAGTTGATATTTAGAATCCTCGCTTTGAGACGAATTTAACAAGATCTCACTTAACTATGTTTTTTCTTACATAATGGTGAGAAAGATATTGTTAAAGTTTGGTTGGTGAATAGTGTCCAAATGAAAAATGGTGCATGTATTGTAAAACGGAGGTAGATATACCCCTTCTTTTTTGTTTTACTTGTTACATTTTAGCATGTGATCCTCGTATGATTTGTACACATTCTATAATCCTTTTTGTTACTTATACTATTTCTACCTGACTACCTGGTTTACCTATTAGGAATGAACTATTTATTAATATATATTTGATAAAATAGATTTTCGAAAATTAATGACACATCCTGTTCATATATTAGTAAAAAGTACGAAGTTTAAAAGTTAAAGCCGGTCGTGCTTTACATTTACTAGTTCATTAGTCTTAGGTAGTAAGAAGAAATAAAGAAAATTGAATTTCAAGCTTCATTACACGCTAATTGCCATTCAGCCTAAGTATTTATGAATAAAAATGCACTCTTTTGAAGCGTCTCACTATTATTGTGGAATATTTATGGAATATGAAGTACGTACTCTCTCCATTATTAAAAAATTGTCCACTTTTCTTTTTAGTTTGTCTCTAAAAGATTGCCTTATTTTCTAATGATTCCCATAATTTCTCTCTACTTTTTCTCCTACTCCACACGTTGAAAAACAAAACTACTTACCTAACTCACTCAATACAACTAATTTCAATAAAGCAACAAAATGTAATGGAGCAATCTTTAAAACATGGAATAAGTATGATATGAGCATAGTTTTGAGCCAAACCTTTAGAGGGATCCATCCCTTGGGGAATATCAACAACCATCCTGAACATAACACCACACTAGTACTGTTACAAATACATCATTAAAATAAAAGAGTATACAAATTGATAAAATTGAAATAACATGTTGAAAGTGCTTTTGTTGAGAAGAAGTTGATAATTTATTAATTGGAGTTATACGTATGCTATATTATAGCCTATATATCTGAATTATGTATGTCAAATCATTACCAGTGTAGCCATTCTCTCATTGTTGGTTGATGAGGATGTGGAGCATCAGGGTCAACCATCACCTACATACAACACCACGAGTGATGTATTGGTACCATAATGGTGTTTCTTCATATAGTAAGCACGCTCGGTACATACATATATATAGTGTAACAACTCACAAACCACCCCTTCTATTATAAAAAGAACTCAAATAACATGAAAAGGATATATAATGACCTGAGATTCATGTAATTATTTGTATAGTTTATGTCATTATTGTTGGAGTCTATGCAATTATACATATTACGGACTCATATATATAGGTAGTAGTAATGGTGGTAATTTTATAATTCCATCTCAAATATATATAAAGTATATATAGATTATACCATCTATTATCCATTTAGAGAAAAAACACGAACCCTAACCGCTAAGTGTTAAAAAAAACATCATCTAAACACTTTATAGTGTTACAATTTTTTTTAGGGGTTCTAGTGTTACAATAATCAACTTGATTACACAAGTATTATTCCAACATTTTTCATTTGAGATTGACCTACTATTAGCATTTTTAACGATAATTTATTACCATTATCGTCATTTACTATCGTCTACTAATAAAACAAGCCGCTAAGGTATGTAGACTGTAGTATTTAGAGGAGTGGAACATACAAGGGTGAAGAAATTGTCCTTTGAAGGACCATGAAAGATAAACTCAAGACGAGGCTTCTCAGAAGCATCCGCGGGGCTTATTTCGATACCATTGGTGACCTTCTTACCACCATACTCGACTGTGAGCTCCGCTGCCGGGGTGAACATGTCAACCACATCTTTGATCACCTTACTGTCAATAAGAGGTTTTAACGTTCTTTCATCCAGTGCCATAGTCTCTATGTTTTGATGTTAGACCTATACTACAGGTTCATGTAATTTCAAATGTATTCCGATCCAATAATTCTTATATCTACAGAAGTAATAAGTGTGAAGTAAGCTTGGCTGCTTAGTTTTCCCATTCGATACACCTAGGTGACATCTTGCATTTGTGGCTTATGTATATGACACGATACTGAGTAGTTGGCACTATGGAAGAGTATTTGTTCACATCACGAAAGGAGTGCGACTATATGGTTATATTTTAGTTAGCTAAATTTTATA
Source organism: Beta corolliflora (assembly GCA_947648045.1). Lineage (NCBI taxonomy): Eukaryota > Viridiplantae > Streptophyta > Magnoliopsida > Caryophyllales > Amaranthaceae > Beta > Beta corolliflora. Next base: position 568,224 of record CANSZD010000333.1, read on the forward strand.
CTTCCTGCGTTTTGAAATGAGTGAAACACTTTTTTCGTTTAATTTATACGATCGAGAGCTTTTTGAGAAGAGTGTTTTACTAATTTTAGAATAGGGAAGTACTAGATATTTGAAGGAGGATTCATTGATGATTTTTCTCTAAATGAGTACAGTCATCCACGATTCTCATATTTGTTGTTCGCCGTGCTAATTAAGATGTAACCAAATAAAAAATATTTCTTACAAAATTAAACACCAAAATTCCAAAATGCAATTGCTTGACTGTTTCATATCATGTACAAATTATATATATCCATCATTTCTCGAAGTACTCATCAATCATATTAACTTTAAACGAGTCAAAAAACGGAAAAAGCCTCCTATATTGAAATGTTTATTCAAATAATTGATGAGTGATTTTTAGATTTGTAGATTAATCAATCAATATTTGCTCCATGCATGTTCTTTTCATATAACGATATATATTTTTTTTGACAGGAAGAAACATATAACGATATTAAGAGAGTGTTCAATTAAGCAAAAAACATTTTTCGAAAAATTCATGTTATTATTATTACTTATTCTCTTAAAAAGCCTTGCTATCACGTTTGGAGATATTCACTAATAAACTTCAGTTATAACATACTCTCTCCGTTTCTTTTTGTTCTTCCTGTTTAGAATCTTGACACTATTCAAAATTAGAGGAAATCTTCTAAATTATTTTCAACATATGATAAAAAATATAGTCATGTGGGGGTCTTGTTTGATTCCACTAGTAGAAAAATGACGATTTGCGTCTCACCATCTGCGTCGCACAACAGGACAAACGTCGCAGAAGAATCATTTGCGTCGCATGCAACAGGGAATCAACGCAAAAGACGACCTATCTGCGTCGCACGTTTCTTTAGTGCGATGCAAAAAGTTATTTGCGTCGGACTCTATGGCTCATCCGACGCAGATGATTTGGGCTGATCATTAATTTATAAAAAAATGCAACGTACTTAAATGATTTGGGCTTATCTGCGTCGCATGGGCTATATGTGCGACGCAGATAAGCAGGCCCGCTTCATTTTTATCCACATTAGGGTGATTTGCGTCGGACCTAAATTAGAGTGCGACGCACATTGTCCCCACTTCCCCTTTCAAAATATGAAACCCTACCAACATTTCTTCACACCCAGCCGTCACTCTCTCTCCTTCCCTCTCTCTCTTCCCTCTCTATTCTTCTCTCTTCAACCACACGAGCTTATTTCAAGGTTGCTAGAGAAATCTCTTCAACCTTTCCACATAAATCAACTCCATCCGTAATTTTCTTCTGATTATTCACTTTATTGAATAGCTAACCCAAATTCCCTAAAACCCTAATTTTCTCTCTCCTCTGTTCTTACCCGTGTGTTGTGCCTCTCTGCCGTCTCGTGCTCTCGTCAAACTTCAAAAACACAAAAATTCGGAAAATTTCTCACTTCTCAACAAATCGAACAACAAAATTCGGAATTTTCGCCTTTTTTTTGTTTACCTAGTTGAAAATTACGAGTTATGAATGTTTAATATTGAATGTTCGGTTTTTTTGTTTTCATTTTTTAGATCTGATTTCTTTTTGTTTAATTTTTTTCATTCTTAGATCTGGGATTCATCTCAAAGCCATGGTTCTTCTCGAAGTCTTCCTCTCGAAGCCATCTGGAAACGTCGATGGAATCATCGGAAAGTTCATTTAGTTCTTCTCGTAGTCCTTTTCCTCGAATGTTCTTGATTCATCTGTAGGCTTACATCTTTTTACATATTTGTTCAATAAAATCGAAGTAAGTTCAGTTTGTATTCATATATTTTCAGTTCTAGATCTGGGAACTTGGGGATTTTTTTTTACTCTCATTGTACATTAATGATAATGTAAAATGCAGTTCGTAATACATAATCAATGCTTGGAATATATGGCTGCTTATAATTTTGTACTGATTTATGTTTTTTTATATAAAAAAACCACTCATTTGCGTCGCATATTGTGCCACATGCGACGCAAATGAGACCGGGCTGCTGGTGGTGCGTGTCCATCTGCGTCGCACATAGCTAAACAAGCGACGCAGATGGGAGACGCAAATCCCAATTGTATGCGGGGGCAAGGCTTCTTGTGCGTCGCACGTTGAGCATAGTCCGACGCAAATAGCTCATCAGCTGCGTCGTGTGCTACTCCGACGCAGATCCTGTCTCTCTCATCTGCGTCGAGACCTGTGCCGTCGGACCCATGTCCGACGCAAATGGGCGCCTCGCATTCGACGTAAATGGGTGCCTCGCATCCGACGCAAATCGTCGATTCTGTACTAGTGTTCGTCTCAATGAGTACTGTATTAATTTAATCATTATAATTTTTACTAATACACAATGAAAGATATTTAAGGTCAAAGACGTGCATTGGCAAACGTGGAATTCAAAATAGGAAGAACAAAAAGAAACAGAGGGAGTATCATATTGTTGTAAGCGAGGATTGTTTTATGTGTGGAACCCTCTTATTTAGTAAAAAATGGTGTTTTGATAGTGGTCTATTAAAATAAATGTATCAAATAAAAGTTAATTAGAATATAGTAAAAATAAATGTATCAAATAAAAGTTAATTAGAATATAATAACGAAATTAAGGGTCAATGATAAAAAGTTTAATGATTATAAGTCATTAAAGACAAAGATACATAGTGAAATAATCCGTTACATAAATAACTAAAAAAAATTTAAAAAAATTAAAAAATAAAAAGCTTTTGTTTACAATCTATATCCCACTTTTCGAACACTTTGTTTTATTAGTTATTGCGCAAACTTTTAAAAAAGGCGGGCCACACCTTCAACTAATGGTGTGGCCAACCCCATTTCAGCAGCGCGCGCCGCGCAGCCTTTCTCTCTTCTTCTTTTTTTTGATTAAGAAAACAAACCAATTTCCCATCTTCTCTCTCCTCTCATTTTCCCTATTTTTTGCCTCATTTTCTCTCTCCTCTTATTTCCCCCATTTTTTCCTATTTTCTCTCTCCTCTCATTTTCCCTTATTATTTGTAACATTATTTTATAATACGAGGAATCCATTACTTCATAATAAGTACGTAACGATTATTATTTGTACCCTTATTTTATCATACGAGTAACCCATTTATTACTACAAGTAACCCTCATATATTTTTTCAAATAACCCATTATATTATAAAAGTAACCTCATTAGTTAATAAATGTAACCCTAATTAAATGTATGAGTAACCTTATTTATTTGTTCGAGTAACCTCATATGTTCACAAAAGTAACTCTAATTATTATATAATAGCTTGAAATGTTTATAAAAAGTAACCATAATAAAGGTACAAGTAACCCCTTAGTTCATAAAAAGTAACTCCATTATATATTTAAAGTAATCTCATTTATTCATAAAAAGTAAAACGCGTTGCTTTCCAATCTAAGGTGTTACTTTTAGTGAATTAGGGATTACTTTATCGAATACTTAGGGGTTACTTTACTGACACTAAGGATTACTTTTTATAATGCTAAGGGGTTACTTTTACTGAAAGTATATGTTACTTTTTGTAACTGTAAGGGGGTTACTTTTACTATAACTAGGGGTTACTTTTACTGAAAGTGTAGATTACTTTTTGTAACTGTAAGGGGGTTACTTTTACTATAACTAGGGGGTTACTTTTACTAATTATAAAGGGTTACTTTTTGTAATTATTCTTCTTCAAATACTTAACTGACTCTTTCCCAATAACCCTGACCCCATTTTTGTCAATCCTAGGACTCGAACTCGCGACCATGAAACTAGGGGTTACTTTTTGAAATACAAATGTTACTTTTTTGTAATGTTGAGGGGTTACTTTTTACTGAAAGTATGGGTTACTTTTTGTAATTATAAGGGGTTACTTTTATTGAAACTAGGGGTTACTTTTTGTAATTATAAGGGGTTACTTTTACTGAAACTATGGGTTACTCTTAACATTTATTATAGGGTTATTTTACATTTATGCAGGGGTTACTTTTATTAAAACTAGGGGTTACTTTTTCAAATACTAAGGGTTACTTTTTTGTAATGTTAAGGGGTTACTTTTTACTAAAAGTATGAATTACTTTTTGTAATTATACGGGTTACTTTATACAAACACCAAACCATTTCTCAATCTCCCTCCCCTCTCTTTGATCAAAGTAACCATGGAACCACCACGTCCTCCTCCTCCCCATGACCTACATTCAATATTTGTACTTTCCAATCCAAATATCTATCTTTCCAATGATGAACATTCATATTGTCCTTTGAAAACATCAAACACTAGTAGCTACACCACAATCACCAAAACAGCAACTACAACAAACATCAATAATCAACTCAAATTTCTCAATGAAAACAAATTAAATCTCAATCAACTAAAATTAGGTTTAGAAATTACATTCCACCACTTGACGCTCTAACACGACGCTCAATCAACAAATTCGAAGCAAAACGCGACGCTCTAACACCACCACTTCCAGCACCAATGGTGAAGAGGTCGAAATCGAAGTGCACACCATTGTCGGATGAAGAAGAATCAGCTCGAGCTGAGAAATTACGGCGAAGAAGAAGGTGGCGTGGAGGAGAGAGAAAGTGTAGGGTTTTGGAAGAACGTTGAGACGATGAGGAGAGAGAGTGGGGAAAAAAGAGGAGAGAGAAAGTCGTTTGCAGAGAATTTGAAGGGTTTGAGATGAAGATGATGAGAAGGTGGTGGTGATGGAAAGAAGCGAAGAGTGAGAAAGGAAGCTCCGTTTGCTTGCTTGTGACGCGCGCAGCCACACGGTTTGCTTTCCATGTAGCCTGTGTCACAGAAAACGGACTGTAGTTATTATTACTAGTAATCTAGTATCTCTATTATATATGGGGGACTCTGGAGGACTTTAGTGTCCACCCCTTTTGACCAATATACCCCTACCTAGAAAAGAAAACTACAATACCTACCACTCTATTAGTTTAAAAATAAAAATATTTATTTTTTATGTTTATTTTTAAATTAATAGAGTGGTAGGTATTATAATTCTAGGTGGAGCATGTTTCTATTTTATGCACCAAAAAAAAAATTAGTTTAAAAATAAAAATAAAAAAGGAAAAAATCAATCTAACAAACTGCATATTGAATTCTGCAATTCATCCTCGAGTTCGCACGCATAATATACATATAAGACTAGTATAAAATAGTCAAACAGAAAAATCGAGTTCCAAAAAAGAAGCACATAATATAATTAAACCACGCTAACATAACTATAATGTATTGTACATTGAGGAAAACTTTGAACACAAAATGTAGAGCGCAGGCAGAAATTTAAACAACAAAAATCCATCCCCACCCAATACTAATCTCTACACGCTAACCACTTCATTCATGAAGCCATGGACACTCCCATCGCCTAACGTTTCTTGTTTGCAGCCTCTTTCTGTGAGTTGAAGTAAACCGCGGCAACCGGTAAACCGAGGCCGTTTTGTACAGCGAAGTTCCGAACGCTGAAGTTGTTACGGGCATGTGGCAGTTGCCACGGCTTTGCAATAGGCCCTTTCTGTCTAAACAACACAAACACGTACCGGTGTATTCCAGTGGGTGGCTTTGGTCCCATGTATTCGACCAACTCTCTTCCTGCATGCATTCCATATATACTCGTATTTTTCAATTTGCGATATCATATATATATATATAACGGGGAATAAAATAGAATAAACTTAATATTATCACTATACTACATATATTGTTTTTTTGAACTTTTTTTTTCCCTTGCACCTAAAAATGTATTGATTTTATCATTTTTTTGAATAGATGAGCGATCAAGCGCAATGATGTCTTAAATACCACCCTTAATTTTATTATCGTAGTTAAGTTTACTAAAAACGTTGGAAAATTATCAACAAAAAAAAACACCCACCAAGTAAACAACTAAACATATTATTTTTTCGCGAAAAGATACCATATTTTCCTCACCCTTTTACGTTCTCTCGTCGATCAAACCTCTTCCCTAACTTTTCTAACAAGTAATATAAAAAAGAACTATTCTACAATTGTTTTCTCCATTAGAGAGGATTCTTTCAATGTTTTTCACGAAAAATAATAAGTCCAGAGAATAATGAATGGTTTTCAATTATGCCCTTATATGATGGAAGTTTATTTTAGTAATAGGCAATTAAAAATTTATTTCATACAATAAAAGCAAGTCATCACATACAACGCGATATAGAAAAAAAAAATCAACCAAAGATGTCTTGGCCTAGTGGTTAAGATTGAAGTTTTGTGAAGCGAATGAGTCACGGGTTCGAATCCCCTCCTAACATGCTTTGCATTTGCGCCCGTGGGCTCATATGGATAAAAAAAAATATAGAAAAAAAAATTAAAATTTGATTGATAAGAATTGGGAAAGAGAACAGAAGATTAGGGGAAGTTAGGAATTGAGAAATCAAGGAAATTTTGGTCATACAAGTTTTGAAGAAAATATAACATTGGTCATTAATATTATAATTGTGGGGAAAAGGGGCCTTGAGCCGTTGCTCATGTGGCTCCCCATCTGAAACTCCTCTAATACTATCATATGGTCAGCACACTCTACACGCTACAGACAATTGAAAATTGAAAATTGAAAAATGTAAAAGATAATTGGCAACTACAAGTCTAAAACTATAAATTTTATCATGCACCCAAGTGTGAGGTGTGCCGTAAACATAGTATACCCAAGATTATTTTTTGCTCATGACTCATTTGAAATAATCCAAATAAGCGAAAATGTCTTAAAAAACGAGTTTCGAGATGAAGCGAAATGAGCAAACAAAAATCTTTAATGTCATCTACGTGATCTGCTGCCAGGTGTATGAGGGATAAACTCGTATACAACTCAAATTTATATCCGCAAATAGTGATCCAAAAACAGCTGTAACTGAAAATGCATGAAAAGTTCAATGAAAATCATAGTTGATAGAGCACTAAACCTTTGGAAGCATCCAGTCCTTGCGGAATATCAGCAACCACCCTGATGAATTAGTCAAAACAACCTCATATCATGTAAATTAATCGATTCATTACTAACATATAAAGGAACAATTATTCATCAAGTTTATCTTTTTTTCAAGAAATTAAAAACTTAATTACAGTACTTAAATGACCATGCATGTGTCTAACCAATGAAGCCATTCTCTCATTTTCGGCTCACTTGGACTTGGAGCATCCGGATCAACCATGATCTACACCAAACAAATTCATATCAAATTTCAATATGGATCGAGATCCTCTTCGGTTCGAGTTCATTAAGCAATTAAATGGAAATTATTATATGATCCTGCTATCGGATGCCCTGAGGCCGTCGTCTAATACAAAAATCAATTTGGTTGAGTAATACATAAACATAAGTTTATTAACTAGCGCCCTGAAAGCACCCGCTAGCATTTGCCATTATAAAACACTAACAAGAGATCGTCGAAAAATTCAATATATCAACATCAAAATCTATGTACAACAACAAAAAAAACGTTACAAAGACAATCATTATTTGTTTGGATGGTGTACATACTAGCGAATAATGATTATCCATAGACGGAAGCCCCGAAATTTGAACAATAGGCCTTTCAATAGCAAGGGAGGGTTTGATTTCGCACCCATTGAATATGTGTTTAGTACCATACTGGACTCGAAAATCGGCGATCGGAACAAACATATCAAGCACATCTCCGATCACTCTTCCGACGACCAAAGGATCGATTGATCTAACCATTGTTGTCATTGATTTCTAGAGTGTTTTGGTATAGCATGTAGTATATATGAGATTTTTGTTTTACCAAACAATATAGTTATAACTTAGTGTACTAATGGTTTTCTTTGGTCGTAGTGTTACTATGTTAGATTGTTAGTGTTTGTTTTATATATACTAATAGATGTCATTAAGAAGACTTTGCTAAGTGGCGTCAGATGAGTGACACGTAGTATGAGAGCTACGTGGGTGACACGTAGTATACTGACTTTTCTAAATTTTCAGTTGGACACGTGTGGGATATCCGAGGATGTTCTGTCTCGTTACTGTATCATTGTAACAGCACCTGCCGTCTTTATGATACTATACGCCAAATTCTCAAGGAAATGGCGTTATACATATACTATGCATGATAAGCTGCATAAGCCAACAAAAGAAAGAAAACCCTGCACAAGCCATTTTGCCTATAGTATACACTAAGGAAATATTGATAGGGGGGTTTGGTAAATAAATTTTGAACAATTGTTTTTATTGGTTTTTGACTTTTTCATGTGGTGAAATAATAAAAAAAAGGTATGAATTTGATGAATGACTTTTATATGCACTGAAAAGCCAGGTTTTCCGGTTTTAGTAGGTTATTCAGTTGTTTTTTACATTTATATTACACCAAATAGCTAACATTAACCGTTGATTTCAACAACACTTTAATAAACAACCAATAGTCAACAATCAACATAGATAACCAAGACAAGCAACTAATTAACCAAACTAGTTGCCATGCAAAACATCCAACAATTGATCGTCGAACATTACATCCCCGTTAAGAATTATATGTTCACTTTATTTTTATTTTTTTTGGTAAGGAGAAACAAACTAGGTCTGACCCAAATATAGGACCATCCTATAGCATCATTTCGGATGATGGTAGAAAAAACAATGTTAGAAGAGGAAAACCAATACAGGAGGGAAGGAGCATCATGGCCTCTATGCGCCAAGGTGATGTTGCTTATTACCATGATGCTCTTCCTCGGAACTGGTTAGTATATCTTAGCCATGTTACATCACTCTTTAATCTGGTTTTGGATTATAAGTTTATTCATCTTAGATTGTGCAAATTACACATCAAACTAATCAATGAAAGATGAAAAAAATAAATCCAGCAACGACTTGTATAATTAGTGTCATTCATCTAATTGAAACCTTTTTACCTTTATGTATTCTAACATTTATTTTTTGAGATAGTCCAGAATGGTGAAAGTTCTGTCCAGGCCCGGTTCTGGGGGTTGTTTTGAGGGGCAATTGCCCAGGGCCCATCAATATAAGGGGACCAGATTTCATTTAAAGCTTGTAATAAAGGAAAGAAACAACAACCATAATTAACAAAATGATGTTTGGCTTGGTGGTTTGCTTTACACTTGCTAAGGTAGAAGACATGGGTTCAAATCCCATAAGGATAGAAAGTTTGATTTTCTATTATTTTTTGGCAATGATTTGCTTTTCTATATTAAACTTCTTTTTATATTTTCTATCTACATTTTTTCCTTTTTATACCCTCTATTCCACAATACTTTTTACACTTTTTATTTTTATTAGTCGTACTTACCCTTTGCAATTTTATTATGAATACAACCCATTGTTATTTTAATGTTCTTTTTTTCTCAACAAACATGAACCACCTCCTCCAAGTAAAATAACCATTTTGCTACCTCGTGTCATATCTACATGTTCTTTAATAAAATAACAATTGATACTAATCCTTTAAAGTTATGTATGTTAATAGGTGTAAGAAGTGATTTTAGATGAAGGAAGTAATTCATTTTAAAAGTTCCCATTATTCATTTAGTATATTTCTCATTTTGACTTTAATACTATTTTGATATATACATGATTTTCACTATTTATTTTGATGTGTGCTTACGAAAAAACATAGTGTATTTATATTGCCGTGTAAGTGTCAGAGGAAGTACTAATTAGTGGCGAAAATTTTGCTCTGCCACCATATATAAGAGGCCCTAAGATTTAGTTTCGCCCTGGGCCTATAAAATATCAGGAACGGCCCTGGTTCTGTTTTTTTTAACTAACATACAAAGAAAATATTTAGTTGTTTATGTAATAATAAATACGTATCTTAAAATGTCTATGGTGAAAGTTTTTACAGATATCTATTGACTTTTTATACATGTACTTATTACGTTTTTATTTTTGTTTTTCTTCATGATTGTCCAAAATCGCAAAGGTGCAACAAGAGAACAAAGGGTCACCAGTAAATCGAGCTTCGAATTAGGATCGTACGTACATATCTAGCTAGATGATCGTTAGCTTCGAATTAAGTTGCAATGTAACGATTAGGTAAAAGGAACCAATAAAAAATTTGGACGCTTTTTCGCGTCAAGTGATTCACTAATGGAGTATATTAACTCACCCACCATATTCTTCATATCGACACTGAAAAGCGTCTAAAATACCTACGCTCTGTATAAAATTCAGAATGCTTTACTTTGAGGAGGAGGACGACGCCAAAAAGCGTCGAGAATTCTCGACTCCAGTATTTCTCGACGCATTTTAGGGGCGTCGAGAAGAACTTTCTGAATGCTTTTTGGCGTCGAAAAATAAGCTAAAAAGCGTCAAGATCACACGCATTGTGTAGTAGTGCCCCCTCGTAGGAGTCTGTATCAAACATCGATGTGGAAGAGGGCTTGCAAAACTGTTAGATCTTATCAGCGATCCTGATTTTGGTATAATATAGAATGAATTTTGTTTGATCCAATTTAATACGTATTATTTATTGGTTTTGAATTATTTTGTAGATGTCGTATGACTTTAAATCAATGAATTAATTTTATTTCAAAAAATATATATATATAAATAAAGGTAGTTAAAACCAAAAAAATCGAAACATATACTAATACTTTTTTGAAGTGAAAAATCGTTTATTGATATGAAGTCATACAACATGTACAATATAATTCAGAAACTAACAAATACATATCAGATTGAACGAAACGTAAATCTAAACTGGCAAAACCATGATTATTGAGCAGAAGTACACTGTCTAAATATCTTCTTTCACAATGGAGTCTGATGCAGCCTTAAACATATACTAGTATCTTTCATATAGAGCGCTTTCTTCCGACATTATAAAGTTAAAGAGGTAATCATCTGACCAGTATTCACCAACCTTCCAAGGTCAAAAAATCTCATGTTAAATACCCATTACGTTGGTTCACTATCATCTACTTCATATCTTTGTCAATTATCACATAATTTACATTTACATCATTCTTTATTATATTCAAAAAAAACATATATACAGGCCGTACAGCCTATAGATATTGAATGAAATGGCAAAGATCTTCAAAATTACTGTAAAGAATTCACCACTTTAAAATAGTCTAGCACTTATTAGTCACTTTAAACTAATGCAAAATATCTTCAAAGAAAGTAAATAGTTGTGCTTTCATGGCATTTGTCCACTAAGTTATAATTATTACACGGGCTCTATTTATTAATTAGTGACGGCACTAATCAAATGCAGCATCAACTGTTGAGTGGACCAAGTGGCAGCATGGGATACCGCAGACGGCTTAATCAATGAAACTTTCTTCCGGGTTCAGTGGAACTAATATGCATGTTCTGTGTAATTTTTTTGAGTGCAAATATGCATTATAAGGCCTAAGGGGATTGTATAAGTTATTTTACATATGATAATGCTAAGTTGGTCTGGTTATGTAATAGTTTGTTTTTATTTACAAGCGTCTGTCAGAGTAAATGAAGCTCCTCTAGTTTCATTTTGCTTTGTTATATGTTTGGTTGTATTAGCATTAGGTTGTACTTCTGTTTTTAATTAATGTAAATTTTCCCCGTTATAAAAAAAAAATATATAATGTTGCTAACAATGACATGACAATTTACTATGGGGATATAACCATACAAAAATAGTAGGAAAAAGCTAATGGTAGATTTTGGGAAATCGTCAAAACTCAAAAATAACTTTTGGGGAGTCCAATTAGGTCAAATATAAGGTGAAGTCGGGATTTATTAAGTTTACCAAGGTTTTACAGATTTTGTTTAGATAAATTTCGGTGAAAAGAATGCGTACGTACTCTATAAATCACAAAAGCTATGGAACACGGATTTTCACCTCAATTAGTCCTCAATTATAACGAGAAACAACTTATTAGCTTTATATCATTCTCTAAGAACCAAAACTATCATAACCACCATAATAATACTTACTTATAATAATTGTAGGTACTAGGTACTATTAGTAGATATGTAAATAAACTGCATACTAATTCCCACTATAGTATTCCCAATACCATAGAGTCTTTATTCAAAAAAAAAAAATTGATACACTTAAAGATAAGTTTTCATCAGTTTAAAAGGGGATTATATTTTTTTTTGTTTTGAAAGAGAAATTTCATTAATTGAAGGCCAAACGACACCTATAATAAGTATTAAATAAAAGCAAGATATAATCAGACAAGATCAAATCAAATTCGTATTCTAAGAAACTATAATGAACCAGATTGAGCAATACAGCGCATCCCCTTACAAGGGGATTATATGTTTCCATAGTAATAATACTCTTGAAGATAAGTTTTCATCAATAAACTTAATTCTGTATAATTAGAAAAAAAATAGTGATATATATCAATAACAAAAGTGCAAAAGTAAATGAAAATGAACAAGGATCGAGAGTAGACAAAGGCTAGTGTTGGTGTGGGCTACTCTTTCGGTAACAAGTTGGATGGACTGGATTAGACTTTGCCAAATTCGAATCCAGTCCAAAGAGTTTAGGAGTTTGAAAGTTAATTTCAAATCTAATCCAAAATTTTACTGGGTATATACCATTTTTTTTATTTCAAGCTCGAATTCAGCCAGATTCAATTTTTCATACAAATTTTTTTTCCTTCTAGGCCATTTTTTTTTATAGAAAAGGTGATAATTTAAAAAAAGAAAATGAGTGCAAATATAGATTGAGAGAGGAGAATGAAGAGACAGAGAGAGATAGAAGAGTTAGAAAGATAAAGAAAGAATGTGAGCAACGAAAGAGAGAGTAGAAGGCAGTAAGTGGCTATTGCCATGTGCCTAATATTATTTTCGATTTAGGCTCTGTTCTTTTAGACTGAATAGAACTGAACTGAATTGAATTTGTCTGAACTGAACTGAAATGAACTAAAATGAATGAAAATTGTGAGAGGAAACTAAATCAGTTGAAGCGAACCAATTAGTCTTGAACCGAAGCAACCGATTGAATTTTTATTAATTCCAAAAAAAAAAAGCCTTTTTACTATACTATATGCATAGAGGAAGTGTACAATTTTTTTTACTTTTAATATCTCCCGAGTTTCCCTAGCCCAACAAGCAACACAAAGAGCCAAATGACAAATTTTGGAGTCAATATTTTTGTACTTAGTTGAAACCTAAACTTTAGTATCTCTATCTTTAAATTATATTATTTATGTATATACATTATAAAAGTTTGGACTGGATTGAACCTTTTGGACTCCAAATGATTGAGTCAATATCCAGTTTAAATTTGTTGGACTCGGAAATTTGAGTTCATATTTAGTTCAATATTTTCTCCGATCCAGCCAATCCGATAAGTTTAGACTGGATGGATTGAACTGGACTCTAGATTTTCGTAGTTCGCTTGCATCCTTAACTGCTTTAACATCTTTTATATTGTGCGGGCCGGTGTGGCAAATGCCTTGCATTGATGGGCCCATGCAGGAATATTGAGTGGGCTGCTCTAACATCTTTTATATTGTGGTGGCAAAGGCCTTGCATTAATGGGCCACTGCAGGAATATTGAGTGGGCTGGTTTAACATCTTATATATTGTGCAGGAATATTGAGTGGGCTTCCTTAGCATGTGGGGTTATGTAATGCTAGACAAGATGAGGATTGATGGGAGTTGGGCCGGACATGTTGGTCTCAATTGTATGGGCTGCTTCCACGTTAAGTTTGTAGATCCCAGTATTTTGCGTCGTATGGTAAGGATTTTAGATTTTCTCGTACTTTTAAGTTTTAACCTAGTAATAAATTAAAGTGCAATGAGCAGCAGGTGATAGCCTAGTGGTGTTGGGCCGCACCCGATCCCGGAGATCACAGGATCGAGTGCCTCGCTCCTGCGAGGAGGGATCCCCATTCCCCTTCCGCGAGTGACTTCATCTTACATTTAAAAAAAAAAAATTAAAGTGCAATGTCTTAGTGACATAGTCATTTTCGGACCGTAAAAGTCACCAATATATTAGATGAAAATAATATGATCATATATTCATGTGTAATCCTAATATATGTGTTAGCTAGTTTTGAAAACGTGGTCATTATATCGATATTTTAATACTATCTCTATTTTTAGTATATATTTTTTTTTTGATTAGGAAATTAAGTCAGCCCAAGGGCTAACCCCTACAAGGCTACTAGCCTGTAGGAAACACCAACACATTGCTGGTAAGGCAATACCCCCAAGATAATCTTTGAGGGAGTAAGAGCGAACCCCCGACCTCGGGGCGGGGAGTGCTCTACCCACTTGAGCTAACTCCTATCCTTCTATTTTTAGTATATTTAACATATTGACTTTTAACTTATAAAAAAATGTAACTTTTACCTTTAATATATTGAATTATCTGAAACTTAAGTTTATAAGAAGTTGGTATAAATTTAGTAAATGTAAACAGAGACAAATCTAAAATTTACATCATGAATTTTTTTAAGTATTTGTAAATAAATCTTGGTCATACTTAATATATAAATAGTGTTACGAAGTCAAATAGTTGCATTTATTGGAAACATGAGGGTAGTTAGGCTATGTTCAGTTCACCTTATTTTTACTTATTTCAGATCAGATCAGATCAAATAAGTTCAGATCATGCTTATATTTAAAAACTTATTATTATTGCTATTATTGTTGTTGTTATTATTGATATTGTTATCATGATTATTATGATGATTAGTATTACTAACGCTATTATTATTATTATTATTATTGTTGTTGTTGTTGTTGTTGTTGTTGTTGTTGTTGTTGTTGTTGTTGTTGTTGTTGTTGTTGTTGTTGTTGTTGTTGTTGTTATTATTATTATTATTATTATTGTCGTTGTTGTACTTATTAATTATTAATATTGGTAATTATTATTAATGTCGTTGGCTCGTTGCTAATATTATAAATGTCATTCATATCACTATTTCAAGCTATTTGTGTTCAAGAAGAAGAATGTTATTTTGGCATTTGTACGTGTTCTTTTTTATATTTGTTCTAATTAACAATTTTGATATGCAATGTTCTTTTTGATGTTGTACATGTAAAGAACATGATAATAGTATATGATGTTTATTTTTTTTAACAATTTTGGCAGAATAATATAAAGTATATGTTACTAGTTTATATAAAACATGAGTAGCAAGGGATAACCTAATGGTGTTGACATCACCTTCAAATTTCCCCCTACACAGGATTTCAACTTATCTTTAAAAATAAAGTTTATATAGAACAGGACAACGATATAAGTAGAATATTTAACAATTTTGTTCAAGATCATATGATTATATATATTTATAGGTTTATTTATAATGAAAAAAGAACAATTGATTGATATAACAAAAAACATGTTGTTAGTTAAATCCAAACATGCCATCAATATAAAAATAACATCTATCTTTTAATTTTTTTTTGAGGGGACATTTATCTTCTATTTTTAGAATGTGTTCTTTAAATAGATTTTGTATGCTCTTTCAATATATGTTCTTTTTTTATTATCATTATATGTTCTTTCATTACTACCTAAATTCTTATTATAAACGGACCTTAAACATGAACAATATATTCTTTTTACCATAAACAATATGTTTTTTTAACCTAAAATATGTGTTCTTTTATTTTTAATTGTATGTTAATATACTATGTGTGTCTTTAAAAAAAAAACTAATTATGCTATTATTATTATTATTATTATTATTATTATTTTAAAAGTTGTGCATAGTAATAAAATGATAGTAATAGTAATACTAATAATGAAATACAAAGTAATAATAATATTAGTAATAATATGTTTTATGAAAGATATGTTCAGATCAGATTAGATAAGTTCAGATCAGTAAATATAAGGTGAACTAAACATAGCCTTAATCGTTATATCACAAATTAAAATGGTTGAAGTTAAAGATAAAATTAAAATAGATGGATAGTTGGATACTATTTAATGAATTGAAAATCCAAAATAGAAAAGAAAAAGTGGTGAAATAGAAAAGAGAAAGAGGAAGGAGTAAAAAGTAATATAAAAAACAAGACATGAAGGAAAGTAGACAAAAAAAGAAAGCTTCAAACTTGTTTCTTTCTCTCAAAACCATATATGTGGTGATGTTGATGACAGAGATAAAAGTTGGCGTTTTGTGAGTGTCTATGGATGGCTAAAAGAAGAGGAAAAATATAAAACTTGGAACTTAATTCGGTATATTTATGCAGAATCTGAGCTCTCGATTTAATTCGGTGGGGATTTCAATGAGATTTTAGCTTCCAATGAAAAAGAAGGTGGAGTGGATAGAACTCGCCCGGATATGATTACCTTCCACAACACTATGGATGATCTTGCTCTTTGTGACCTCGGCTATTCTGGGCCATGGTATACGTGGGAACACGGTAAAACTGTTTCAACCAGAATACGTGAAAGGTTGGATAGGTTTATTGCTTCCCCCACCTGGGTTGATATTTTTTCGGACCTCATTATGGAGAACTCGCTTCGATATAAGTCCGACCATTCTCCCATTGTGACTAGGCGTTATAATTAAAAGAAGAGTGGAAAAAGATCGAGGGGGTTTAGGTTTGAGACCAGCTGGCTTCTAGACGACGCGTGTGAAGATTTGGTGCGTTCATCATGAGTAAACTCGGCTAGGGACGTAATGTACGCCCGCATTAGGAAGATGGGTCGTGAATTAGCTGGGTGGAGTAAGGAAAAATTTGGGAAGTTGGGGAACCAAATAGCTAAGGCCGAGAAGAATCTCCTTGTTGCTCAACAAAAACCCATCTCAGATGAGACTTGTTTTGAATGTGTTAAACTTGAGAAAATCCTTGATGATCTGCATGAGAAATAAGAAGCATACTGGTACTTGAGATCTCGAGTTTCTGAAGTTCGAGATGGTGACAGGAACACCAAATACTTTCATCATAAGGCGTCTCAGAGAAGGAAAAGGAGTTATGTTGGTGGTTTATATGACTGTACTGGTGTCTGGAGGGAGGATGAGGAGTCGATTGAACAAATTCTCGGAGATTACTTCAGTAACATTTTCACTTCCACCCATCCTATTGAGTTGAATTTTCATGAGGTTCTGATTCATATTAGCCCTGTCGTTACAGATAGATGCAACCAAAGTCTGCTACAACCTTTCACCAAAGCTGAGATTTTTGCTGCTCTTCAGCAAATGCACCCTTGTAAGGCCCCGGGCCGGACGGTATGCATGCTATTTTTTACTAGCGATTCTGGCATATTATTGGTGATGATGTTTCAGAGTTTGTGTGTAATATTTTGCATGGTTTGAACTCCCCTAGCTGTATTAATAATACAAATATTGCTTTGATCCCCAAAGTGAAAGATCCCACTATTCGCCGAGTTTAGACCAATTGCTCTCTGTAATGTGCTGTATAAGTTGGTTTCAAAAGCTCTTGTGATGAGATTAAAAATTTTCTTGCCTGATATATATTGTCTCTGAAAATCAAAGAGCTTTTGTCCCGGGGCGCCTTATCACTGATAATGCTCTTATTGCTATGGATATTATTCATTCTATGAAGTACCAGAATCGCAGTCGGAATGATATTGTTGCTATGAAATTAGACATGAGCAAAGCCTATGACAGGGTGGAGTGGGGATTTTTGAGGAAACTTCTTCTGACTATGGGGTTTGATGGGTGTTCGTTGGGTGAACTTGATAATGGACTGTGTTTCATCAGTCTCTTATTCCTTCATTATTAATGGAGGAGTTTATGGTTCAATTACTCCTGATTGTGGTCTCCATCAAGGTGACCCTCTTTCTCCGTATTTATTTATTTTGATAGCTGATGCTTTCTCTAAAATGATACATAGTAAGGTTCATGAGAAAATGATCCATGGTGCAAAGGCTAGCTGCAGCGGTCCCGAAATCTCTCATCTTCTTTTTGCAGACGACAGTCTTCTGTTTACCAGAGCTACTGAACAGGAATGCATTGTTATAGTTGATATCCTCCACCAATATGAATTGGCATCCGAGCAGAAAATTAATTATGAAAAGTCGGAGGTCTCTTTTAGCAGAGGAGTTACTGTTGCGCAGAAAGATGATTTGATGGGAATTCTGAAGATGCGGCAAGTTGAGAAACATGACAAGTACCTTGGTATCCCCTCTATTACGGGAAGATCAGAAAAGATGATTTGTGATTCACTCCTTGATAGAATTTGAAAGAAACTCCAAGGTTGGAAGGAAAAGTTATTATCCAGAGCCGGAAAAGAAGTTCTCCTGAAAGCGGTAATACAGGCCATCCCTACTTATCTTATGGGGTGTATAAATTTCCTGCATTGGTGATTCAAAAGATTCATTCAGCAATGGTCAGGTTTTGGTGGGGAAGCACAGACTCTCACCGGAAGATTCATTGGAAAAGTTGGGAATCAGTGTGCACTCTGAAATGTTTGGGTGGTCTTGGATTTTAAGATCTAGCGATTTTTAATGATGCTCTTCTTGGGTGTCAAGTTTGGAGACTCACCCGTGAACCAAACTCTCTCTTTGGGTGTGTAATGAAGGCAAAATATTATCCGAATTGTGATTTTCTTGAAGCTCCACTTGGGTACTCTTGTAGCTATTTGTGCAAAAGTATATGGAAAAGCTCTTCTTAAAGAGGATAGTATTGGGAGATTTGGTGATGGCACAAAAATAAAAATTTGGGATGCTCCTTGGGTGGGTGATGATGAAGGAAGGTTTATCACTAATCCTGTGTAAACAATAATGCCATGAATGATACTTTTAAGGATTTCAGCTTAGCAGCCTTTTCATTCATTCCTGCTTGTCCATTACAATGCTCAATACCTCAGTATTTATACTAGGTAAAACCTACTAAGGGAAATTTCCTAGAAACTAGCAGCAGTGACAACAATGCCAGATTTCACAAAAGGACAAAAGCAATTATGAGAGCACTAACGCCTAGGTTGATCTTCCTAGTATTCTACCGCAGCCTAAGCACACACCAAAGACACAACCGAGGCACTGGGCTCGTTGTACATGGGCCCTTAGAGAGGTATGGACCATGTACCTTAACACTCCCCCTCAAGGTGGGAGTGAAGGTGGAGACTGAACTCCCATCTTGGTCAATAAGAACTGATGTTGATCAATACTAAGGACCTTAGTTAGGACATCTGCAACCTGCTTGGAGGATGGAACATAAGTTGGCCGAATAGGGCTGCACTAGCCTCGCTCCCCGATGAAATGACAATCTATCCCCACATGTTTTGTTTTTTCATGATGCACAGGATTAGCAACAATAGCTAGGGCAGCTTGATTGTCACAAAATATAGGAGTAGGGCCAAGTTTCTTCAGACCTAGTTCCTTCAGAAGTTGCTGCACCCACATAACTTCACAAGTGGCCATAGCTAGTGACCTGTACTCTGCTTCGGCTGTGGATCTTGCAACCACAGATTGCTTTTTGGATTTCCAAGCAACTGGAGACTCACCCAAGAGGAGGCAAAAACCTGAGGTTGATCTTCTGGTGTTGGGACAACCAGCCCAATCACTATCACAATAAGCTTGAAAATGTGCTGCAGAGTTTGAAGCAAGCAAAATGCCTTGGTTAGGAGAGCCAGCTAAGTACCTTAGGACCCTTTTTGCAGCTTGAAAATGGACTGAAGTTGGTGAATGCATGAACTGGCTTAAGACATGGACAGTGTAAGAAATATCTGGCCTAGTGATGGTCAGATAGATTAATTTCCCAATTAATCTTTGATACACTTCAGGATGTGGGAGCAGCTCCCCAGCAGTAGATAGGAGCTTCACATGGGTATCCATAGGGAGTTTCAAGACCCTACATTTCTTCATGCCATACTGAGCAAGCAAGTCAGTGACATATTTCTTTTGAGATAGAAATATGCCTCTTTCTCCTCTGTCTACCTCAATGCCTAGGAAGTATCTCAACTCCCCTAGGTCTTTCATTTTAAATTGATGATTTAGAAACTTCTTGACTTTTTGAATGGAAGCTATGTTGTTACCTGTTAGGATCAGGTCATCAACATAGACTAACACAGCAACAAAATCATTTCCTTCTTGCTTAGTGAAGAGTGAGTAATCAGTCTTAAACTGATTGAAGCCATTTTGTTTTAGAACTGAGCTCAACTTAGCAAACCATTGCCTAGGAGCTTGTTTAAGTCCATACAAGGACTTCAACAACTTGCACACCTTGTTTGACTGCTGGCTTAAACCAACATACTCCCCCTGAGCTTGTGTATTGAACCTGAATCCTTGACCTTCATACCCTGGAGGCATCTTCATGTAAACTGTTTCTTCTAATTCTCCATGGAGAAAGGCATTTTTCACATCCATTTGATGTGTATGCCAACCCTGTATTGCAGCAACAGCAAGTAAAGCTCTTACAGTGGTGAGTTTTGCTACTGGAGCAAAAGTTTCTCCATAATCCACTCCTTCTTTCTGTCTGTTCCCTAGGATCACCAGTCTTGACTTATACCTGGTGCTATTCCTCTGAGGATCAAACTTGGTAGTGTACAACCATTTGCATCCAATAGCATGTTTTCCTTCAGGCAATTGAGTGATTATCCATGTCTTGTTTTCTTCAAGAGCCTCAAGTTCTTCATTCATTGCTGTTAACCAGTGAGTCTGAGTCACAGCCTCTTTGAAAGATCTTGGATCAGGGCCTTTGTTCACACTTGCCATGAGACAAGTGAATGTGGGAGAGACCTTGGTCTCACTAACTTTCTTTACATAGTTAGCATTAATCTGATAGTCATTGTGCCATGAAGGTTTCCTTACTTCTCTACTTGATCTTCTGAGTTCAATATGAGGTGATTCTTCCCTGGTGACTTCAGTTTCATCTCCTGTTTTACAAATTTCATCAACCCACTGATGTTGGAGCATTCTTGGATTATTACGCTCAATATCATCCGGTGGTGACAAAGTGTGAAATAAATGCCGAGGGTAAATGTTCTCATAAAATTTCACATGCCTTGACACAAAAGACACTCCGTGAGAAGGTTGTGAAGCCTCGTATCCCTTTTGGTTTGTAGGATAACCAAGGAAGATACAAGGTACCCCTCTCTTGAAATTTATCCTTTTTTCTCTCTGGATTGCTAGCAAAAGCTAAGCATCCAAAACACCTCATGTGTCTGTAATCAGGAGCTTGTTTATACAATACTTCATATGGAGTTTTGTTCTTGAGTATGACACTAGGGAGTCTATTTGTAATGTGGACAGCTGTCATGACACAGTCTCCCCAGAATTGAAGTGGCAAGCCTGCATAGAACCTCAAAGCCCTTGCCATTTCTAGTATATTTCTGTGTTTCCTCTCAGCTCTACCATTTTGCTGAGGGGTATCAGTGCAGGAGGTTTGGTGTATGATACCCAATTTCTCAAAGAAGGGTTTGCACTTGCTATCATCAAATTCCAGTGCATTATCAGACCTGATAATCTTGACATTCTTCCCAAACTGATTTCTTGCCATTCTCACAAAGTTCTGTATAACATCAAAGGCATCAGATTTTAATTTCAATAAATGCACCCAAGTTACCCTTGAGTGATCATCAACTACAGTAAGAAAATATCTGAATTTTCCTTTGTAACTCACCTTATAAGGCCCCCAAGTGTCAATGTGAACCATCTCAAACAGATCATCAGCCCTAGCATCACTTTGACTGAAAGGAAGTTTAGTAAACTTTGCTAATGGACATGTTAAACATATGTCATTGCAATCTTGGTTTATTTCAATCTCCTTTATCATTGCAACCCTTTTCATGGGTGCATGACCCAACCTATGGTGCCAAACACTCTCTTTGCTCAGCTTTGGCACCTTTTCCACAATGCTTGGTACTTGTCCGCCAAAGATTCATAGCATTCTTTCCTCCTTTACTTACACAGAAGAGAGTGAGATGCTTTTAGAGTTTCTTCCTTGATCCTACTCAAGCTTTTCTCAATGCTTTCATTCAGCAAATAGTAAAGGCCATGTTCACCTTTCCCTATTCCTATTACTTTATCAGTTTTGCTACTCTGTATAATACAGAATTTTCCATGAAACACCAACAGATTGTGTTTAAAGCTAGGAATACACAGGACATTTTTCAACTCCAAATTGTTTTTCAAGAGCACATTTCCCATATGTGAAATCCTAGATGTCTCACCAGTTGGTAAATTAATCAAGGAGTTCTCTTTGCTTATAGAAGCATTCTTTAGCAATTCAACACTTCCAGTCATATGATCTGAAGCACCAGAGTCTATTATCCATTCTATACTTTTTACAGAATCTGCATAATAACAACACACCATACCTGAGTAGCTTGCTTCCATTTCATCATCTGTGTCACACCCTTTTGAAGGTGTAGGAAGCATTCTCAACAGCTGCTCCAGTTGTTGAGCTGTAATTGTTGTAGAATTGCTTGAAACAGAACCAGTGTCATGGCTTGATTGAGTTCCATGAACATTAGCTGCTATTCTCGAACTTCCTTGTTTCACCTTGTTCCACTTTTGATTTGTGAAACCCTTTCCTTTTCCTTTGTTCTGAGCATACCCCTGTGATCTGGTTCTAGGATTCTTACTAGGAAATCCTATTACAAACCAACATTTGTCGTTAGTGTGGCCAGTCTTTCCACACACTGAACATTGAGCAACTCCTTGAGTTCCTCCTGATTCTCCCCCTGCACCCTTACTGTACATAGCAAGAGTCATAGGTTCCTCTTTTACTTGCTTCAATATTTCCCTCTGAGCTTCTTCTTGTTCCAAGTGACTGCAAGCTACTTCAACACTTGGGAGGGGTGTCATCATCAAAATCTGACTCCTTTGAGTCCCATATGCTTCATCAAGGCCATTCAGAAACTGGAATAGTTTCTGTTCTTCTTGCTGTATATTGAGGGCCTTAATGAACTCATTTATCTCTGTAGTGAGAGAAGTAATAGGTGGGAGACTGTTCAGTGCCTCCAGTTCTTCCCATGAACATCTCATCATTGTATAGTACTCACTAATGCTCTATTCTTGTTGTTTAGTCTCATACAACTCCTTGTTGAGTTTGTATTTTCTAGACCCATTGGTGAGAGCAAACCTCTGGTCAAGTTGCTTCCAGATTAAGTGAGCACTATTAACAAACATAATGGGCTTCTTTATAGGCTCAGGCACTGAACTTAGAATCCAGGATATTATCATACTATTACAAGTTTCCCAAGCTTCCTTTTTGACTGCATCAGTGGCATGTTTTTTCTCTAATCCTGTAACAAACCCTAACTTTCTTTTTGATGCAAGAGCAATTTCCATAGATCTTTTCCAGGATCTGTAGTTTGCTGATCCTTGGAGCTTATCTATGATCATGAAATTGTTGCCATCAGAGGGATGAAGATACAGTGGACTAGTTGCCTCTATAGTAGTCATTTTCTTAGCAGTTTTTAACCACTAAAGTTTCTATCTTTGATTTTAGAAACTTAACAAACAAGAACAGAATTTCAGTGAACTAAACAGAAATTAATTTGAGAATTTTTGTAGCAGGATATTAAAGACACAAACCTGGCTCTGATAACATGTAAACAATAATGCCATGAATGATACTTTTAAGGATTTCAGCTTAGCAGCCTTTTCATTCATTCCTGCTTGTCCATTACAATGCTCAATACCTCAGTATTTATACTAGGTAAAACCTACTAAGGGAAATTTCCTAGAAACTAGCAGCAGTGACAACAATGCCAGATTTCACAAAAGGACAAAAGCAATTATGAGAGCACTAACGCCTAGGTTGATCTTCCTAGTACTGCAGCTAAGCACACACCAGCACACAAACTGAGGCACCTGGGCCTGTTGTACATGGGCCCTCAGAGAGGTATGGACCATGTACCTTAACATCCTGTTAGTGATACTATTTCATGCGTGAGTGATTTGATCCGAACTCAGACTCGGGAGTGGGATTGCAGCCGCATTGATGCTCTTTTCAATGAGCGGGATACACGATGTATTCTTGCGATCCCTCTAAGCTCCGAAAGGTCTTTAGATGAACTGACTTGGAGTTTAACAAAGAATGGCATCTACTCGGTTAAAACAACCTACATGCTAGGGAAAGGGTGCAATCTCGATCTTTTTCACCAAGCTTGGGTAGGAATTTAGGGTATGGAAATAAGTCCCAAAGTCCGGCACTTCCTACGGCGTCTCTGTACGCTTTCACTGCCAACACGAGCCCTCCTTCACCATCGACATCTGATGGACGATGCTTCATGCCCTTTCGGTTGAGGTGTGCCTGAAACCGCTGCCCATGCTGTGTTTGAATGCCCTCGGATCGCTGATCTGTGGCACGATAATGGATGTTATGCGATGTGTGCTGTGGAACCCAATGCCTCGATGTGTGATTCAATTGATAGCTGGGGGAAATTCGACAAGAAGATGGTCATGAAGGGTGTGTTTTTAGCTTGGATCCTTTGGGGTGAGAGAAACCAAATGGTTTTCCAAGGGAAATGGTCACCTCATCATGTACTTCTTGCTCGAGTCAATCGCCTAGTAGAGGAGTAGGGAGAGTATGCTTCCCGTATTTATGCAGTAAAAGTGACGAGCAGTATTGCCAGCTCCAACAAATGGTGTGCACCGCCTCAAGGTATGGTTAAAATCAATGTCGATGCGTCTCTTGTGGTTGATGGCTAGGTGGGCTTGGGTGTAGTATGTCGCAATGAAGCAGGAGACAAGCTGTTCTCGGCTACTAGGCGTATGAGAGCCTATTGGTCTCCCGAAGTTGCAGAAGCATAGGCCATTGCGTTGGCGGTCAAGTTGGGTAAGCGCTTTGGTTTCAAAGAGGTAGTAATTGAATCAGATTGCCAAGTTGTGATTAATTTCTGTCAAAGAGTGCCATCTTTCTTTCGGATCTTGATAATATTCTTCATGATATCCTATCATTATGTACTTGTTTCTCTTCTATGATTTGGTCTCATTTTAAACGTGATGGAAATTATGTGGCCCATCATTTAGCAATGCTAGTTCCATGTGGTGTTGAACAACTATGGGAAAACCACGTTCCTCCGGAAGTGGCACCCTATGTACTTATGGATTGTTTATCTTTGGAGTAATACTAGCTTGCGTGCTTTTACCCTTAAAAAAAGTGATTAAGGTTAGAAAAAAAACTGTGTGAGGATTATTGTGATACTTTATAGGAAACTAATGATATTTGTACAAATTCTTTGGTAACTCTTGGAAAAATCATGTTCCCTTTCGCATTAAAAAGTTTAAATGATCATGTACCCCGCACCCCAAACATCATTGAGCGAGTCTTGCAAAAAAAAAGAGTATGACTTAACTTAGTCCATGCTAATTAAGCTAAAGTAGGTACCAAATACAATAAGATGTCTATATATGATTAAGAATGAAGAAAACATAAACTAGTAGTAGCTAGTCTAAAACGAGCAATACACGAGTTAAAATAATAAAGATAAAAGTTAGGTCACTAATTTTCACTAATTTTCCTAATTATTTGTTAGGATAGAGATAATTTAGTTGACATTGATTACCCTAAGTGGAGGTCATCATGCTCTTGAAAGCTTGCTCGTTTAAATGCATGGGCTAAAAGTAAAGCATATAAGTACTTATGTGCCACTATTCTTCTCCTTTAACATATTATATTTATAGATTACATAAGTATATGTGACATATATGAATATCTTTTTAAAGCATATTAAATTTGTATTTAATTGTATAAAAATTATAATCGTATAAATTCAAGATAGGTAATTACAACGGGTAATGAGAACATACAAATACCAAAATAAAAGTTATGCTAATTTTGATCAATACTTCTGCATCCTAGAAATTACAAGCTACATTTGATGTCGAATATAATATTTTCTTAACAACAATTATGTCATACTTACATCCAAATGATAATAATGTCATACTTAATATCAAAATAATTATAATATTTTCCTATCTATAGTCACATATATTTATTTTTATTATTGAGGGGATCTACAGTCACATACATAATCAAGTATATGACATAAAAGTATTTTAGTTACCCAAACTTCATTTGTTATAATTGAACAATTCTCATAATACTAGATTAATATTTTTCCTATAGTAAGTAGTTATTAAACATCGAACGGAGGGAGTAATTCCTTAGCTTACTTGTAAGTTGTAAATGTCTAAATGAACATGTTTAAGATTAGGCAACTAAATTACTGAAATTCGTACACTCTAGCCTACTATATACCTTTACTGTTCTTTTTAAAGAAAATGACTACCATAAAGAAAGAGGTATTAAAAAGTTGAATGAATGTAATACAAGAAAAGAAGGCTTAGAGATCATATTCGAATTGGCAATTTAAATCCAAAAATTGGTCAAAGTGGACCGCCGCAAGGCAACAAAGAGAGAGATAGTAACTTCTTGATCACCCAATTGTTGGAGCTTTTTAAGCCAAGTAATATGATCCAGCTAGCTTAAGCTAGCTAAGATGTGAGAAAAAGTTTGAGAACCAAACAATATTCTTTGCATGATAGAAATATGGAAAAAAACGACATTAGTCGCCTTTTGGGGCACAATTCAAAGGGCGGTCGAAAGGGAACTTTGTTGAAGTTCAAAGATAGGGACATACACAAACTACATAATGGATGCATAGAAAGTATATAGTCTAAGTAATCATGAATATTTAGCTTTTAAGTCCAATTAGTTCGTATTCAAGGTTTCATCCTCCGCTATAATGTGAATGTATGTTGATCTTGTGTTTCATTAACCTATATTCTGTATAAAGCGTCGCACGTTCAGATGATGATAATACATATTGAGTTTCGCCATATACGCATCATCAATTGGTAACATAAACTTTTATATGTTTCTTGATACATGCATATATACATTATCAATAAATTAATTTTATGTTAATTAATAATTCACGTTGCATTAATCAATATATAAAAGGTGTGGCATACATTGTATACAAGAATTTGTGATTTTAGATGGTGGTAACCTAGATTCAATTATTTCGCTTTCATCATGTTTTTATACATTGCAGTACTTTGGAGTTTGGACGACCAATTAATTGATTCATCATTTTTCAATTGTGCATGTGATAATTGAATGCTGCTTTGGAAATATGGGGAATAGGGAAAAATATGGAATAAAGAAGAAAAATAAGGTGACTGATATGGGTGTGTGTATGGATTGTTCTTGTAGGAGTAATAATTAAATAGTAGTAGATATGCTGAACATTAAATGAAAGGAGAAAATTATTGATTGATGTGTATGACCTTAATTGATTGAAGTATATTTCAATGAAGTCAATATTATAAAATTAAACTAAATAAATAATTTGAGTTATCTCTATCGAACTATTATTTTTAAATCTGTCATGTAATATTCTTTTTACTCAATTATTCTAAATTAAAACTCACAATGTTTGAATTTTTCTAAGCTAGTCAAATATTCATATGCTCATTAATATATTCCGATGTATATATTCCCTTTTTGGATACACGATATAAAAAAGACATTAGAGAAGGCATAAAACATTTAATTTTGTTAAGTGATTACTTATTTTTAGCATGAATAGAGTGGTTAATACATCATTAAATTAAAGATGTAGCATGTAATAATAGTTTTTATCATACATTGCAATGATCCTATGTCTTAAATAGTCTAATAGGTAAATAAATTCAGTTATTTTAAGGACACTAGCCAGTACTTGGTCCAATTAATTCAGTTTTTTTTAAATTATCAATTATCATTAATAGATAGAAAAAAATATAGTCGTGTGAAATCTTGTTAATTTCATTTCAATATTTATTACCAAGATATCAACTCTCACAATATTTATGCATAATTAGAGATGTTAATATCGAAGATACGTACGTATTTAAAACAAATAAAGAAAATGGGAACATGAAAATGGAATAGAGTAATTATCACTTACAATAACATTCTAGTGCCAACAATCTAATAAACAAAGAATACGCGGCCCTAACAAATACGTAGGTCGTAGGTAGATTGAGATCAATGAAAACAAAATGAAGGAGTTCACAATATAACTCGTCATTTTGATTATTATCATATATTCTAGTCTTCACTCTAATTTTTGTTTGGAATTATTTTTGTTAGAAAATTACTTTGTTTTTATCGCGCTATAATAGTTTTAGAATCCTACTATATATAGTAATCTTCACTAAACTGGCCATAACAATTTTCGTAACTAAACTACTTCGATCAATAAACAGAATTTTTGGGGCAATTAATAAACAAATTAGTTCTTTTTATTATTGTTGTCATCACAAATTCAAAACTTATCATAAATATTTCACTACTTATAGAATAAAGGAAACCTCCCAATATGGAAAACAAATTTTTTAAAAAGTAACATTATGGTCTTTAGTGTTGTCAAATCAAGACGAATATCTTATATAGAAGATGATTTTGGTAACTTTTTTTTGCTGTTATCTCAACTGTGTTCACAATACATAACAGAATACTATTCAAAATTGGCAACATTTTTTTGCTATCAAAATCTTGGAAAGTCCCTTTTAAAAATCAAAAAGGGAATATTGTTTTATATTAGCTTTGCAATAAGAACATAATATCCCCAAATAATAGCCTTTGATAAAATCAACTTTTTATTCCAGTTTTTCTTTTCTAGCACGAGGTGTTCTAAACTTTATAGTTTAAGGCAAGAGAGTGTGTTCTTCTTAATCTTCTTCTATGGTCGGTTAATAGTCAAAGACTAACAGAAGTCTTTATGCTGCGAAATTAAAAGTTTCAATTATTTTTTTGAGAGTGAAAAGTGTTTGAAGTTCGTGACACCAAAAGTCCAAACCATACTTTTCCTTTTACTTATTATTATCAAATCACATGAAAATGCGTTATCCACTTAAGCTCTTCCTTGTTACTCTTGACGTGCGATGTCGTATTGCTTACGTAAAGTTTACAAACAACTATTAGAACATTGACACATTTTCGTCTTCGACTTACCGGATAAACTACCCACTAAAATGAACGAATAAAAGATTATTAACTCTGCTAAGTTGTAATCCACTAATTAATAATAATGTCTATCTATAATGAATAGATTTTCCATTGAATAGACAAGATTTTTTTGGAACTATCATGAGAACTGGAACCTCCGGTAACCAGTAACCTTTTACTACAGAAAAAGCTCTAGCAGTAGAAAATGGTAGTAACATGTAAGGACAGTAGCTGGCAGTTGCCGTTACTCCCTCCTAAGGTTGAAAAAAGAATTCTATAAAAAAAAGTCAAAATATAAGACCATGTATATTATTATAAAATGAAAACCTTTCATATTTCAATTAGCAAACTTATTTTATATGCACAAAGTCATTTAATAAAGCTCTTATAAAGTATATGTTTTTACTAGACAATAAATTTCATATGGACCAAAAGTCATGTATTGAGGCTCAATGTATGCTTATCACATCATATAAGATTATAAGGGCTTCCCGTCAAAAAAAAAAGATTATAAGGGCTTCAAATTCGTCATGTGTACGGTGCATTATATTTATATTCAGGAAAATAGTTGCATATACCATTCTTAAATATTAGGGAAAATTTCATAAAACTACCTTTTATAACCAACTTTTTTCAAAAAACTACCTTTTAAAATTTTTTTTTCAAAAAACTACCTTATATAACAAATTCATTTCAATATACTACCATTTTACGTTTATATTTAATACTAATCAATAAATGACAGTCGCCGTAGGTGTTGCTGTCGATGGGTAGCGAGAAAAGAAGAGAGAAACGAGAAAGAAAAGCAATTTACGATGACTCAATTATTAGTGATCAAACCCCATGTATGATAAAATGGTAGTATATTGAAACAAATTTCTTATATAAGGTAGTTTTTTGAAAGAAAATTTTTAAAAGGTAGTTTTTTGAAATTTTTTGATTATAAAAGGTAGTTTTATGAGATTTTCCCTAAATATTATAATAGGTAAGATACATGACATTGGGACCTATCCTTGGAGAATAAGGGAGAAATTCCAAAAGCGAACCCCAATGAGAATCGAACTCTTGCCTTCTAGTTGAAATTTGCCAACATGATCAACTACTCCAAGTTCCCTCTCACAATCCTCGTATATATAGTGATAGAATTTACTATAAAAGTCATGCCATCTATATATACATTGATTATATAGTTTTCAAGGTAGAATATCATCAATTTTCATAATCTAATTTGTTATATTATATCAGATTAGGCTATAAGGTATCATGACTATTATACATCCAATAATCCAGACCATCTCTCAAGTAAAAAGCTAGTATCCTGTAAACACTTGCATCTACCTCAAAGCACACACTTTCTCTCTGCCCCAACCACAAAACCCTAGCACCCTTCACGGAAATCCGCCGAAGCATGCTCGTCGGTGGCCGCAGGTCGCCGGCGAGCCCGCTGCTGTTTCTCTTCGTGTTCGCCGGTTTTAGTTGGTGCTCCCAGTTCTCTCCCATCCCCATTTCCATTTTCCCTCCCATGTTCCTGCGCGTTCCCTTCCCTTTCTCCCGCCGTGTCCCCTCCCCCGCAGTGTCCCCTCCCTTAGTCGTCGTTTTGTAGTCGTCGTTTTCCCCTGCTTGTAGTTGTCGTTTTCCCCTCCCTCTCCCCTGTTCTTAGTCGTCGTGCGTCGCCACCCTCCTTTCACCCCGTCTTGCTGTAGGTGGTTCTCGGTTTAGTCGATCTCCCGCTCCCCAATCGCGTCTGTCGTGTGTCTATATCCCCTTCCCTGTTCTTTCGTCGGGCTTCCCCTTCCCCTCCCCTGTTTTTAGTTAGTCGGGCTTCCCCTCCCCTTCCCCCTCCCATGTTCGAGTTGTTCAGTCGATTCCTAACCCCATCCCCTGTTCGAGTTTTCAGTCAACTTCCCCTCCCCCTGTTGTTGGTTGGTTTTGTTCGGGCATCCCCTTCGCTTCCCCCCAGTCGCTGGGCTTCCCTTTCCCTTTCCCCCCTAGCTATGCTAGTTTTAAGTTTGGTGGTTTTTTTCTCAGTATGTATGGTTAGTTGTTCAGTTGGTGTCAGTTTGTTTGTCCGAGTTGTTAAGGATATAGTTTGTTGTTGGTTTTGGCTTCTAAAAAATGTTTGCCAGTTGAATAAGGGATGGTGGTGTAAGGTTGTAGTAGTAAAATCTGTAGTTTCCTTGAAATGTTTGTTGAAGGAACGGGTACATCAAATGGATGAGAAGTGTGAATATGGTCGAGGCGATGTTCGTCATTCATGGTTGGACTTTGTGTTCTCTGGTTTCACAAACCGAAGGTGTGTTCGAGAGCTCACCATGTTTAGCTCTCCTTTTCGCTTGGCAATGATCTTAATAGTCTTTGCCTTGAAAAATTCAAATCTGCAGGCGGCACCCCAGTTTCATCTGGTGGATTTCAGCACTCCCCGTTTCTCCTACTTTACGGAGAAACATGAAGTACTCTCGAGAGAGAGTCATGAGTCACCTAGGAATGTGACTCTTCCATAGATCATGAGCCAAGAATCCCACGCGTCAGAAGTTCGTTGGGATTGCCCATGCGGCGAGATGCGAATCTTGCCTTTGGTTCGTTGTCCGGATCGTGATCGACATTTGCTTCTCCTACCACATCCATCAGTTATCAGAGTTTTGACTCCACCAGCACATTCATCGACCAACGGCGTACTACTTCATAGGCGACTCTTTATCGGCTTTACTTATTTTTGTTTTTTAGGGCATGTAAGAGCTCATAAAGCTCCTTTAGGCTTTCCTTTGTTTTCTGCGTGGCTGTATTAGTAATAGGTTGTACTTCGTTATTTAATCAATGCACGTTTTCTCGATGTCAAAAAAAAAAAAGCACGCACTTTGTACCTATAACAAAAATTGAATTTTTTTTTTACAATACTTAGGAGAATTAGTTGTCGCTATATAATTCAAGTTTTGGTCTGTTCTTCTATCAATCTTTAGTTTGAATTATTTCTTAATCTTCGCAAATTTGAATGTAACATTCTCATGTTGGTGTTTACTATTTACTTCAAGTGTACTTAACATGTTAAGCTTTGATCTATAATCAATACGAAGGCAGTATCCCCCCTCTTCAAACTAGGGACTATCTAAAAACATAACAAGTATTTAGATAGTTGTCAAAATTTATCTATTTCTAAAATATGGAAAGAATAGCTTTAATATCTCTTTTTGAAATATTACATAAAATTATTCATGATAGGCTGTCAAATAACACTTCATCTATTATTAGTTGTTTCACTTTGACTTTTATACTTGCTGATGAACAACTTTGACCATTATATCTTAATTACCAATTAGTAAAAATTACAAAGAATTTGATATTATGAAAATATACATTGAATCAAATCTAACTAACATGTTACATAATAATTTTTATTTGTTTTGTATATTAATGTATAAGTAGAAGTGAACAACTATTATATAAAAGGACGGTAACATAATAATCGTACATCTATGAGCATTATAATAAGCACGCAAAGAGGTCGACAGCTTTACATGGCGGCCCAATTGGGCCCCCTGAATCCTTGAACGAATGATCAATCTCATTTTCATTAGGACTCGCAAGAAATTTTAATTTCATGTTAAACAAGGCTTTGACCCACAAGATTTTTTGAGTCATGATTGCAATTATCTTTAATTGACAATCATGGTTACCTTTTTTTTGGGGTTGTTGGGGTGTATTTGGTGGGCAAATGCAGTTTCATAGTAATTGCAT
The DNA here is from genome assembly GCA_947648045.1 of Beta corolliflora. Taxonomy (NCBI): domain Eukaryota; kingdom Viridiplantae; phylum Streptophyta; class Magnoliopsida; order Caryophyllales; family Amaranthaceae; genus Beta; species Beta corolliflora. Next base: position 600,781 of record CANSZD010000333.1, read on the forward strand.
GGTTGTTTTAAAAAATGAAAATTTTGATGACTTAATGTTATTCTGTAAAGGTGAAGATTAATCTGCCATTTTGATGAAAAGAGTATTGAAGACTTTTCAGATACTTCTGGATTGTTTGCTAGCCAAGAGAAAACTGTTGTCTACTTTGGCAATGTCAAGGTGGAGGTACAAGATAGAATTCTGCAGGTTACAGGTTTTCAAAGACGGACTTTTCCTTTCAGATATCTGGGAGTTCCAATCTCCTCCAAAAGACTTGCTAAATCTGAATGTGATGTTTTGGTTGATAAAATTGTGAAAAGAATTACCTGTTGGAGTTCTAGACATTTATCATATGCTGGTAGATGTGTCTTGATCAATTATGTTCTCAATAGTTTACATACTTACTGGGCTCAAGTGTTCTTGCTGCCTAAAGGTGTTTTGGACAAGATTGTTCAAATTTGTAGAGCGTTTCTATGGGAAGGCAAAGTTGTCTTAACCAAGACCCCTCCTGTTGCATGGGATGATCTGTGCTGGCCTAAAAACAGGGGTGGCCTTGGTATTAGAGATTGTCAATTGTGGAATCAGGCTGCTTTGGGCAAGTATGTGTGGCAGATTGCCAACAAGGCTGACCTTCTATGGATTAGATGGGTTCATTCAGTCTATATTAAAGACTCAAACTGGTGGGAATACCAGGTGCCTGCTAGTGCTAGTTGGGGGTGGGAAAACATATGCAAGGTGAGAGATAAACTGAGGACTGGGTATAGCAATGTTACTCAGTGGAATAGTGCTGCAAAGCCTTATAGTATCAGAGATGGTTATAATTGGTTAAAAGGGGATAAAGAGAGGCCTAGATGGAGTCATTGGGTGTGGAATAGCTGTAATGTTCCCAAGCACTCTTTTATAGCTTGGCTGGTGGCTACTGGGAAGCTCAAGACAAGAGAGAAGTTGGCTTTAGCTGGTATATGTGATGAGCAAGAATGCACCATATGCAATCAAGCTACTGAGTCCTGTCATCATCTTTTCTTCAGATGCATGTTTGGAAAACAGGTAGTTTCTGGTATCATTGAGTGGCTTAGAATTTTAGTTGCACCAAATGAATGTATATACACTTGCTGGAGGAAATGGGGTCGAAAGTACAGAAGGAAAAGACAGCAGCAGATCTGTTATGTATCCCTTGCTGCTACAGTCTACCATATTTGGATAGCTAGGAACAAAGCTCTTTGGGAATTAACTGTTCCTTGTCCTCTGAGAGTTATAATTTGTATTAAAAAGGAGGTTTGTAGTATAATTAATGGTTTGATTAATGAGAGATGGAGTGCTATAGATAGGGACTGGTTTGAGCAGCTCAAACTGAACTGTAACTAGCTGTTTTTGTTTGCATTGTGTGTTCTGGTGGTTGTAGTTGGGTGATGATTTTGTGTTAGTTGTGTGATTATTTAGGTTGTATTATATTTCAAAGCATGGTTTTTCATGCATTTTTGGTATAATACTTACAGTTTACCAAAAAAAAAAAAAAAATGAAAATTTTCCAAAAACTACCTTTTATAACAAATTTTTTTCAAAAAACTATCTTTAATTTTTTTCATCATAAAATTACCTTTTATAACAAAATCCTTTCAAAACTCTATCATTTAACGATTTTTAGTTAAGTTTGACCGTTAAAATGAGGTTTGCCAATCACGTGCCACACCATCATGATTTTTCATGTCGAGCTAGTAGCATGCTCGTGTAGGACAGAACCATACACAATTCTAGTGATAGTTGTGCGAAAAGCAAAATATAAACAATTTAAAGATTCGAGAGAGTATTTTGAAGCCAATCAACACCTTGTAGAGTTGTAGGCTTGTAGCTAGAGCTGACAATGGTTCGACTTTGGTTGGGTTCGTGACTTTGGGTGGACCCGTTTACTTAAACTAGTTGATATTCTCACCCCCAACGCAACTTGTTTAGTTAAACAGGTTGAAATTTCCAACCCAACCCAACCCAACCCAACCTGATAATAAATGGGTCAATATGAATCCTACCCACTAACCCATTTATAACATATTCCAATTTCCATTAGTGGCGACCTTATTAGTAATTACTTAAGTACTCTACATTCTAAGAACTTCAAAGTACAAAGAGACAATATACATAACAAGAAGACAAATTCGCATACAAGACAACACTTTTTATAATTCATTTAACTTGAAAATTGATTTTTTGGAAGGAAAAATAAACAGGTTAATGGGTCAACCTAATCCAAACCTGACCTATTTAAGTAAATGGGTTCGATGGGTTGAATTCAGGTTGGAAATTTCAACCTGATCAAACCCATTTAATTAAACGTGTTAGGGTGGGTTGATTCATTTAACTAAACGGGTTGAAAATTTTGACCCACCCCTTATTATTAGATATGATTCGGGTTAGATTGGTGGGTTTGATCGATTTTTGCCAACTCCACTCATAAAGCCAATAACAAAGGCGAGTCCTCATAGCCATCATTCGTACTATTATAAAGTCAAAAGTCAATTTTACTCTTTGTCTCATATGAGTCATACCAACTCAACAAATAGATAAAGAAAAGGGGAAGCATCGTTAGATGTTAATAGACTATTTAGACTCGAACCGGTCTAATCGGTTACTTCTACCCCGAAGAAGGTCATTATTTATCCAAACTTCCAAAGTCATTGCCCAAACAAATCCAAATTTTCAAGCAAACATTATTCGACTAATGTATACTTAAGAACTTCAACTTGCATCGCGTAAACTTAGATGGATGATTTTAACTCATAAACAAATCTTAATGCTTATCTTTCTTACAAAATGAACGTCAATAATTTTAACTTCGTAGATTTTAGGGAAAAAAAACCTATTAATGATTAAAGAAAAAGTCATTTTTTAGGGGACTTTATGAATCTAATAATTCAAAGACCTAGAAAACTATTCATAGACAAATAGACAATACACATAACTTTTCAGATTATTTTGAGAAAACGTTCAAAATAATTGAATTAGTCATGATTAATCAAATATTAAGATCATATTACCTTTTCTTAACTTATAAGTATGAGCCAAATTGAGAATCACAATTGGGCGGGTATGCCTTATGACATACATACTCACTCATAACCCAAGTGGCTAATAGTTCTGGCGGAACTTAGGCAAGATAATCGTCCGATGAACATCAAATCACAAGACGATATTAATGCATACATTATATAATCAACGTATTAATCAATACTGATTTTGAACCACAAATGTTGGGCAAGCTAAGGTAGATAAAATGGACCAGACCCACACCTATATCAGCCATCAACCAAGCCCAAACGATGAGTGTGACGAATTAGAGTGGTCTTTCCTCTATTTCCTTTACAAAGGCTTATAAGATGCATTCTCCTGTATTTCCTTTACAAAGGCTTATAAGATGCATTTGCATCACATACTTCAATATCCAAGTGTGGTAATATGTAATACACATACCATCTAAAAACATCGTAATACATCGACAGGTACACTCTAATATTAGTGTGTAATTAGTTCGCAATATATAACCATGATTTTTTTTACTTCCATATAACCATAGATTCAAAATCGAAGTAGTAACTAAATATTCCACCCGTGATCTTATATTGCAAGTCTTAGAAAAAAGAAAATAATTGAAGAACAAAGAAACGAAAAAAAGGCAAATAGGGCCATAAATCTAGCACAAGAAACCCGCCACAACTTTAAATTCTTAATAGTCAAAACCTTCTTTTTATTATCCTCTTTACCAATAAAAAAAACATAAAAAATTTGGTCCCCCTAATATTTTGTCATCACTGAACAAGGGACACGTGCCATAGTATAAGTCAAATAATCCCCCATTAATTGCTGAGATAATCTTATTCAGATAATATCTTTCAAAGGGACAGAAAATTAAACAAATTATTGTACGAGTTAGTCTTTGCATGAAATGACAATTACCCTTACTAATATTATTGTGACCTTTTTTCCCATATAAGAATCTTTTAAAAAATCTTAAGTCTACACTATACGCTTTGCTTTCATTATAGTGACCGCTTTTTTTTAATATACTCTTTCTTACATTGGTTTATCGTGATGAAATTTCCAGGTTCATTGACATAATAACCTTTTTTTTTCACATACCAAACCTTAATCTATATCTACTCATTTTTTAAATCTATTTTTTATATAAGAACCTTTTATTTCATAAATCACATTTAATTAACATTAAATCCACACTAATTTAGTGTGGACCAGTTCCATATAAGACTTTTACTTATTGTACTTATAATAGTAACTTTAAAGCCATATGTTATTTTAATTATTGTCTTTAGTCGTAAGTAAGCGTGAGGAGGCAGTAATCTCATAAGTTGTCGGACACATGTCCAATTCACATGATCTCTCCGGCAAGGTCGCCGGGATTTTACTGTCGGTGTCCGTGAAACCTGTCGTACTTTTCTACAACTTCTAAGTTCTAATAAATTGTTGCAAGCTGTGAATAGGATTTTCTTTTGACTTGTGAACAACCTACAACCTAGCTTGGTTTCTTCTTTCTACTTATTAAATTTAAACTTGTAGAGTTACACGTTAAACTATTAATTAAGTACGGTAGACATTATATGTAAACTGTAGTTTGATAAGCAATCGCTCTGTATGTACGTAGATAGATGCTCAATTTTGACTTTAGCACTATTTACAAACTCCACTTTAATCATAATTTCTACATGTGTATAAAACTCAATGTTAGTATACAAGATGTTGAATTTGTCTCGATGTATATTTTTAAAATACCAAAGTTTTGTAATTTTGTGTAATGGATAGTTAAAGATATTAATTGGCCAAAAGTTACAGATCGAGCGAAGTAAGTAAAGAAATAAGGAGCATGTATTTAACATTGCAATAATATATACTCCCTATAACAAGTTTCAAAAAATACATCGGAGTTATAGATTTCTATAAGCACTTGTTCTTTTAGGGTGAAGTGAAGCTAAACTGAACTGCATTGAATTAAAATAGGGCTCAAAAGAATAGGGCCTAAGCACAAGTAAGTTTTTGTAACTTCCAATGAGCTAAAATAAGCTAAAGTAAGTTAAGTCAAATTCGCTAGGGTTTTTTTCTTTTTCTTTTGGTATATGAAGTTATATGAAGTTTTTGAAGTAGTCATGATATGTTTCATATATAGTAGAAGTACTAGATAAAATTCATACAATACTCTTGTAATGTCTTTTTAATTAATCTATAAGCAAGTGTGAACACTGAACACACTTATACATCTACTTATATAATTAAGTTTATAATTAATCTATAAGCAAGATAACCCTTTATAATTAACTTTATGCATCTCGTACTTCAAAGCTTTTAAACATTGTGCATCAGTGCAACAAAACACATATAATGTGTTGTTACTGTCACTGTCAATTAGATAATATCAATGTGAAGAAATAGCTAATCAAAAACCTAGTTAGTTAGCTATTTAACACATGTATCTATATTAACTCGAAAGTTTATAGTGTACATATGTGAAAAAATGCGAAATTACTTTCTTCTTATTTCACATATGTAAACTATAAAATTTTGAGTTATTCATATCTAGTGTTGTTAATCTTTTGCATGTATTGTGCAAAATTCAAAACTTTAGAAGTATATATGTAGAGCGTAAAGTTAGATTGAACTGTATATATATTTGTGATTTGTGCAAAATTACAAGGCCGACTAGATGAGCTAGCTAGTTCTAACACATCATTAAATTCCCGTCACATTATCCACATTAAAATAAATAGCCTTTATTGAAATATGAAGGCAAATAATCAATGATGACCAATAATGGTATTGACTTGAATTGCAGCCGCAATTATTTCTCTATCCTTTATAATTAATAAAAGGTTGATATTCATCTTTGAATAAAAAGAAGATTATCAATTATCAACAAAAGAAAATAATAGTAATAGAAAAAGACTCTCCTCATGATTTTGGCAGCGGTGTTACCAATAATTAGGACATAATACACACTATTATTGAAGTGCATAATTACTTAAAATCTGCATCTTTAGATATGTTCCTTGCTTTTTATAGGTTGATTGAGGTTAAAGAATACCATATTAGGTAAATTGCTAGCTGGGACTAAGACGACATAGATTTATGGAATCCATACATTAACTTTTACTTAATTAAATTATTTGCATGCACCGTTGCGTGCAAATAATGCATGGAAGTAGGAGTAATAAATTATTTTCATTTTAACTTATTGTTTAGCCTTTCTTATTAAAAAATCAAAGATGATTGACGCAAATTTAATTTCTTTTTATTTTAAAATAAAAAAGAAGCTTTAAACTGATGACACATGTCACATGATTTGTACTTATTATCTATTCAACATCAAATGTGTCCATTCATTATCTAATTTCAAGAAAATAGTAATTTAGGTGTAGAAAATATAGCCACAAAGTAAATTAAGAGAAGAAACTATCAATATCAATTGCTATCCAATCATGGGATCCTTCCAATGAAGGCAAAAACAAAGTGAGATTTGATGGATATCTTGAATCTTTATGCATTCATCAGCTGAAAATTACATAAAATAGTTCTTTAAAATTATACAGTGTATCCACAATATAAATTAACAAGTTAAAGCAAAAGAAAGAAAATAATCCTAGATACATAAGAAGAAAAAGAGGGAAAAACCTAATTGGGCAAATAACTAATCATTTTATAATCAGTTGGTCTAATTAAGCTAACAAAAACTGCTTAACATCAAGAATATCATGGATTTCAAACTTATTCATTTCACTACAATAGCTTTCTCGTTCATCTTCTGTTCCACTACTGTTGACATATGTAGTTGAATTCGAACTCGAATTTAAAGGTGTAGGGCTTGAAGATGGAGTTGACATAACCGACGGTCCATAGCTCATATAGTTTTGATGTACATTATATGATTGAAAAGTAGAATTATCAGATAATGAAGGGTCCATAAAACTTTGATGAGAATCATAATAACCAAAACTTGTTGGTTGATAATTAACCAAGCCATCTGGCATGGACAAACCATGATTTTGCCATTGATTTAAATTTTGGGCATCAAAGTTGGTAATATTTGAAGAATATTGCTCAAAATTAGGCTCCATCAATTGAGCTTCATCATAAATTGGTACACAAGGACGCGTATCAATATCTGTAGCAATAGCAGCAGTAGTAGTAGTCGTCATTGTAGTACAAGTTGGGATCGGATTTTGAATTGGGGTTTGAATTTGTGTAGTTTGTAACATTGGGTTAAAGTTATTTTGCATTTGAGCATTGCTAGTAAAATCATTCCCTTGGAAATCTTGGTATAGAGAAGAATTAGGGTTTTGGCGTTGATTTGAGAGAAGTGAGTTAGCTACTTTTAGGAGCTCATCAGGGTTCACCAAATTTGAGAACCCAAGTAACCTTGACATGTTGTTCATTTGAGAAGGTGATGATGAAGTAGTGTTATTGTAAAAAGATGAGTTACTTAATATGGTAGAGAGGTCTAAGAGATCGAGGCGAGGACTATGCGTCACAGGATCGATTCCCATCCTTAGCAACCTCTTCCTAATGTGGGTGTTCCAATAATTCTTGATTTCATTGTCAGTTCTTCCTGGTAAGCGAGCAGCAATAGCCGACCATCTGTTTGACAGTCAAAGAAAGAAGCAAGATTAGACCCAAGATAAATTAAAAGTATGTACTTTTGTAAGGATTGTGACCTTAATATGGATTATTATGTGCATGGACCATATAAATCAACATCTTTACAGTGGTCCAAAGAAAGAAAAAAAAATGAAAGACGTTTTTGAAAAAAATTCAAAGCTTATAGTACACTCTTTTTTGTTTTGAAGTGTAAAAGAAGATAACTTACTTATTCCCTAAAATACTATGCAGTTGAATTATGGTCTCCTCTTCTTCAAATGAAAATCTTCCTCTCTTGATGTCTGGTCGAAGATAATTTGTCCACCGTAGACGGCAGCTTTTCCCACATCTTTGAAGTCCTATATGATCATAACAACAAGAAAATCCATTTTAGTTCATACTTATTATGCATTAACAAGTATCTATAATGTATCTAGTGCATAATATTGATACTTCTGGATGATGAACTTGGACTATGGGAGTTTGATGCTAAAAAAAAACCACTTTCTGAATTCAAGGAGACTTATTCTAGTTTTCGAAACCATGATGAACTTGGACTATGGGAGTTTGATGCTAAAAAAAACCACTTTCTGAATACAAGGATACTTATTCTAGTTTTCGAAACCTATGTTGTTCGGACTCAAGTATCCATGTCCGACGTATGCGTGTCCAAGTGTCATCAACTCCTATCTATTTTTTTGGATCTTTTTCAATTTTTTGGCCCAAAATGGAAGTGCCCAAGATCCCACCCATGTCCGAAGTGTCGGATCCGACAAGTGTCTTGAGGTGAAATGAAGAGTCCGAAGCCAACATAGTTCGAAACCATGATGAACTTGTACTATGGGAGTTTGATGCTAAAAAAAACCACTTTCTAGGAGACTTATTCTAGCTTTCGAAACCATGATGAACTTGGACTATGGGAGTTTGATGATAAAAAAAACCACTTTATGAATACAAGGAGACTTATTCTAGTTTTCGAAACCATTGATATTTCACATCTTCATCATATTTATGTAGCATGAAAACAATTGAAATTTCGGAAACAAAAATGTTCTGAAAACATGAAAATCCGAAGTTTCAACTATTTTTGAGCTTCTTTTTAGCTTAGAAAGAGGTTGGAGTTTCGGGGACAAAAACGTTTCACAAACGAGTAAACTTTATCTACTACTAAACACATAATACCCATGTTTTTACACGACGTGTTTTAAAAGCAAATGTAGAACAAAATAAACTATGAAGCTTTTGTTACCACAATAAAATAAAGGAAGTTGTCTTTTTTCGTGCAACAAGTTTTTATACTATAACCCAAGAAAAATATGAATAAATAAAATAACATGAAGTATGAAACTTACCAGCATTCTTAGGAAGAGTTCTCCAATTACCATAACCATGTTTTTGAATATAATCCAAGAGTTTTTGGTCTTCCTCAGGAGTCCAAGGACCTTTCTTCAATCCATTTTTGTCACAACAAGGTGCTCTTCCCATGATGATTATACTATTTTTAGAAAGTTTTTAGTGTTCAAGTTTTTCCTAAGTGTCCAAAAAGATTAAGAACCCTTTGTTTTTTGGGAGATAGAAAGAAGTTTTAGAAGAGAAAATGTGGAGAAGCAGAAATGTTGTAGGTCCGTAGGAGGGGGTACAAGGAGTATATAAAGGAAATGAGGGTGACAGACAGCCGAAGTCAAATGGATTCGGTGCCGTCCTTAGTTTATAACATAGGCGACGTGTCCCTTCTTTTTGGAGAAATTTAAGCCTCAAAGATTACATAATCCCTTCATTGTCATAATTATACTCTATTCTACTAATGACATAAAAAGTTCCACGATAATCACAATTATTATGCTAAATCCGTACCTTATTAATGGGATATGAAGAAATTAACAAAAGGAGGACTTTTTAGTTAGTATACTCATTTTTCACGGGAATTAAGTAAAATAGGAATAATTGGATTTCCTAAAAAAATATATATAAGAAAGTTGTTTTTTGGTACATTTATCTTGGAACGAACTACTAGTTCTTTATTTTCTTTTTCCTTTTAAAAAAATAAAAAAAGCAATAAATGTTCCTTGAAATGGTGTAAAACAATCAATAGGGGCACATATTTTGAAAGAAAGGTAGGGGTATTTTGAAAAGTTTATGTAGAAATTAAGGATAATTTAGTCCAAACAAATTGATAAAAAAGAAATAGGCACAACATTTTAGGACACCCAAAAAGGAATGCAAGCACTATATGTAGAACAGATGGAGTATTAGTTTTCTTATTTTTATGTGTGAGATCAGAGCTGACGTTGCACCTCAGTTCCTCATTGCGATGTTTCAAAAAATGTTCCACTAAAGTATATTATGTTATTTGAAGGAAAAAAAATCAAAAAATTGGCAAAATTTACTAAAAAATAAGAGAGAAATACGAAATTTAACAGAGAAATTTTAGAATCCAAGTTCTTTTTCTTGTTGGAAAAGAGAATATGCATTACATTAACATCATACTAAAATTGCAAAAAGTAAGTTTTGTCTAGTTCTTGTTCTTCCCACATTCCTTTTAAGAACAAAGTAAACATATGTAGATTATAAATTTATAATAGACATGACAAAACTATCTGAACCCTAAAACAAACTAACGTGAATTATAAAAATAAGAGAAATGATATATGCAACCTTTAAGAGTTAAGAAGCTAGTAATGAAAATATTACGCAATAAATAAGCATTTATAATATTGATTGACACGTGATTATATCATAAATTCCTAAATTTATACTATTTTAGAAAATGTATTGAATACTTATTTGCAATTTTAAAAGTTGCATATATCAAAATCCTAAAAAGAAAAAAATAAGAAATAATTGGCACGATCTAATCAAAAGAGTTGAATAAATTCAATCCGAACAACTTATTTATCACTTCTAAGATAGTTATTGGCTAAATAAAACAACCGAACCGAACCGAGCCGAAGCGAAAATGGGTTGTACTATAATACTAGTACAAAAGTTTGTATCGCAATACGCGATTATATGCATCCACAGTCCACACGAGGAATAGTGGAATGCTATCATTTTCCGGCGGAGACTGTGTGCCTGCTTTTAGGATTCACATTAGCTGTCACTAACGCTGAATAAGCCACGTACCCCTGCCAGCTAAGCGTCAAATGACGCTTTTTCAAAGACCTTTTGGTTTCATTATTACTTAAGACGGGTAAGATCCTCTTCCTATTGTTTTAGTCCAACTGTACACCCTACTTCCCCTCTTCCCCCTATTAATTAATACTCTACTTTTAGTAGGAGTTAATACGTTCTTGTAGTACTGTATTATTTTAAGGAGATTGAGAATCAAGGTTGATCTGGTTGGATGGAGGTTCTCTAACACGCTTATAACAATGGTTTAACTCTTATCCCTTGTAAAGTGAGATCCCCATTTCTTACCCTTTGAGAATGGTTCGGCTCTTTATCCACCTAGGGGTGATAATGAGTTAGGTATGTTTGCGAATAGTTCGGCCGCCAAATGGCTCAACTCATGGTAGCTCGACTTGAGACCTTAACGAGGCCGAGCCGAACTAGGCCAAGCTCGACTCAAAAAACTCGAAAACAGTTTAGGCTAAAACACTTAAAAACAGTTATTATACGTATCCTTTTATACAATTTTTTACATTGAACAATTCATGTCTATTTTTTTTGTATTATTTTAGATCTAGTTTGTCGATTTTTTATGTATATTTGTAAGTAATTCATTTGGTTAGCATGTAAAAATGAAATAAAATATGTTTATTCATGTTACTTTTTGAATTTACACTAGTAGAAAAATGCGAATTTGCGTCCCCAGATTTGCGTCGAACATTTAAGAAGTCGATGCAGATGATCAGGCACATATCATTTGCGTTGGATAGGCGACATATCCGACGCAAATTTTAAGTAATTTGCGTTGGATTGGCTAGAGCATATCGACGCAAATCACTACTGCAAATGGGGAAAAATGATTTGCATCGGATACTAATACGCAAGCGACGCAAATGCTGAAGGAACAGTTTTGGGCCATGATTTGCGTCGGATAGGCCATGAGACGCGACACAAATAATCATTACAAAATGATTTGCATCGTTTATGATTTTCAACGCGACGGAAATGAGTTATGAGTCATTTAAAACTCTCCCACACCCCGCTACACCTTATTTCCCCAAACCCTAAAAGTATCATAGCCGCTCTCCCACCAACTCCCCACCTCATTCTCTCTCTCTTCCTCCTTCTTCAAAGACATTTCTCCCACCCAACTTCCCACCTCCTTTCCTTTAATCTGAACCAAAATCACAATCGCTGCTGAAGAGAAGTGAAAAAGTCGAAGAGAGTGATGTTAGTCGGAAATTCATCCTCTTCCGGAAGCAAGCGAGTTGAAGAGAGAAAATCAAGTTTAAGCGAGTTTAAGCTGTGGATTTAAAATGTTCGAAATTATGAGAAAATCGTTTTGATATTTGGTAACGTTTTCCTTTGCCTTTTTCTCCTTCATCTGTGTCTTAATTTTTCTTCGCAGAGAAATCTTCTCCTTTCCTTTTTCGTTTTTTCGTCTGTGTCTCAATTTTTCATTTGTGTCTCGATTTCCCCAAATCTGTTTAATTTCGTTGTGTGTTCTTTCTGGAGACCAAAGACCTCCTCGTTTTTCATTTTCCCCAAATTTGATTTTGGTGCAATGTTTTGTTCGAATTATAAGAACGAGAAGAAAGATCGAGAATTGAAGGAGAGCAGCTCCAAAATCTGGAAAATTTTCAAATTCGAAGATCAATCTGGAATCTGGAAATGAGTAGGTTAGGTTATATACAAATTTTTGTATTATATTAGTTATTGAGAGATTTGTTTTTTACTAATTGTTGTATTATATATGTTCTGTAATTCCAAGTATTTCTACAAATTCTTGCTTTGTTGCTTATTTGTTTTCTTTGATTTTCCATCCTCGATTTCTACAAATTCTTTGTTGTTTATTTGTTGTTCTTTGAATTTCATTTTTTTTGGATGTTTCTGTTTGGTTGTGGGTGATTTCAAAAAATTAATTTTTTTATAGAAAGGACAATATATGACGCAAATAAGCCTTATTTGCGTCGCATATTGTCCACCATTCGACGCAAATGGCCCATGGTTGCTGCTTGGTGTGGTGATGGGCTAAGCATTTGCGTCGCGCTTTGCTCTTCATCCGACGCATATAGCTAGTGATTTGCATCAGGTCCTAATCCGACGCAGATCATCTATGTAAGATTTGCGTCGAGGCCTGTAGCCCGACGCAATTGATGGTTTGGGATCCGACTCAAATCGTTGTTTTTGTACTAGTGTTAGTCTATAATTTTACAAGATCTGTCAACAATTTTTTTAAATGTCGAATATGAATTTTTTGGTTAGTTTAATGTTGTGTTGGTTTATTTTTAATTTATCTCAAATCTAGCTCGAGCTCGAGCCGAACTGAACCGAGCTCAAGCCTTGAGAGAAGCTCATGAGCTCGAGCCGAGCCTCACTTATCGGGCTCGTCGAGCTCACGAGCCGAGCCGAGCCGAGCCTAGTACAATTCGGGCTCGCCTCGTACGATAAGCACCCTTAATCCTACCCTAAAGTGATGAGTCTTACCACTTGAACTTAATTAGTACTTCTATAAAGTTCTCAATTAAAGTTACTATGTAAATATTGCAAAAGTCAAAGTATTACAACTAACCATGCAAACAGAGGGAGTACGCAAACATATATCCATCTAAGTAAAGAGCAATGACATGAAGTTTCACATTTCCAAAAAGAATTGAAGTTCATTTAGACTCTGTTCTTTTGGACTGTGTTAATGAAAATTCAATTCAATATAGTTCACTTCAGACAAATTCAGTTGAGTTTAGTTAGTTTCCTCTCACAGTTTTCATTCACTTCAGTTCAGTTCAAACAAATTAAGTTCAGTTCAGTTCAGACAAATTCTATTCAGTTCAATTCAGTCCAAAAGAACAGAGCCTTAACTGAAAACGGAATCAACTCAAGAAATAAGCCCTGATTTCAATGCAAGGCCCCCCAAAAAGCCAATATTGGGCCAAGCTAAGGTAATATCCAATCACAACCGTGGAATAAACTTAAAATATTATTAGTGTGCTTTCGTTGGACTTCTTATAATGATAAGTTACAATTATGGAGTACATTAAATTACAAAAAAAAGTATAATTAACTAATAAATTTGCGATATCAATAATGGAGGTAGGTCATGACATTACTTTTTTTTTTCCCACCACTTTTGCTGTGTAAGTAAAGACTTAAAATCTCTTGTTTCACGTTCAGCTTTATCCCACTTCTTTTAATATTTGATATATCATCGACCTACAACAAGAAGGATATTTATAAGGGCAAAATAATTTCACTAAAGTCCTCTTACTTTCTAGATCAGAGATCACCCCAAAACTCTTACTTCCTCCGTTCCAAAATAAGTGAAACACTTGTCTCAAAAAGCTCTCACATAAATGAGAGAAGTGTTTCACTTATTTTGAAACCAAAGGAAAATTATAATAAGTGGTATATGTGACTGTTTTTCCTGGAAGAAGGAATTTTTATATTCAGTATTACTTTTGTAGCTGCAGCTTTAGTACTGATTGCAACATAGAAAAAACTTGGAAATACACATTAAACCAAGTTTAAGTTGACATAAAAGAAAGACTAATGGCTCACCTTAAGGGAACGATCTCATGAGTGGTATAGGAGGAATTGGTGACAAAGTATCTGAGATCCAAACACTTGGGTCAAACAAAGAAATCTCCTGGCAGCACGTCTTGATCTTCTCCGGCTGATGGTTTGTTTCATAGAGATCAACAAGGTTTACCTATATGGCACAATCATTACATGTAAATATTAAGTTTAGCAATATTAAGTTGAGGAGAAGCGAACCGTAATACTTTATAAATGGTCCTGTGGCGAGTGTCTAAGAATGGTAAGCAGAGAGGGTCAGTACAAAAGACCAGCAGAGCTGCTCATCTACAGTAACATGTGCATTTAGCTTGTAACCACATCCATGATTTTAGTTTTACTGCATTTACTATTAGATCACATTTCCCTAAATGCTAATCTTCCTCCAGTATCTTGTCCTAAAAAGAATCAGATAAGGCCAATGCAGCCATATAAACAGCCAATGACTAGGCCAATGTCTCGAACTCTATCAAGGATCCATGTCAGATTTTCAACACTCCGACATGGATATGTACCATTGGACAATATCATGAAAAATCTCACAAAATAGCTGAGCTGGACCATTGGACACATACTCGTGGCCGCTATGAGTACTCGAGTCTAAGGAACATAGGCAATAACTTTAGTTTTGCAAACACCTTTTAACCCTATAGTAAAATTGGCACATTAATTTTGGGGAAGACCAGGTGAATTTGATGCAAAGAAACACATAAATTAAAAATTACATCAACTTTTTGTAAGGCATTCAGTCCACACACCAGTTAATTCTGAACCCCTCCTCCCCTGCAAATTCTCCAACTTTAGCGGAGGGTTTGTTTTGCGAACATATCAATAACTGCACAATGATTAACAAGAAAAAGAATTAATACCACTTCTTTCATCTTGGTTATTCAATTAATCAATTGTCATCGTGGAGAGTAGATAGAAAAGTTCATTCTTCCAATTAAATCAAACTAAGTACAGTTAAATATACCCAAATGTGAGCAATCAAACTTTTACACCTGAAATTGCTTTTGCATACCTAAAGTGAATCACAGAAAACATTTCAAAAGACTCTCATTCATCCTTCATAAAAAGTCAAAGGTTATGCAATGTAAATAAAGAAATAGGTGACAGGTCCTGTAGATTATATTTGAGTACACTGCATCCCACTGTAACTACTAAGTAACAACTGGGACTTGGGTTGAGCCTTCAACGTACCAATATTTGTATGCTAGAGTAGATAATTTGATGATTTTCTTTTAGGGTAATACCTGAAGTCCAATGATATTTCTAAATTCTCTCTTTTCTTGGAAATGTAAAGACACAAATGTTAAGGACTATATTCCAAGCATGGTGTCAAAACAAGGCCGCATCGTATCGTATCGCCCGTGTCGTAAAGGTTTTCAAATCTACCGAACCGATATTACCCGCATCGTAAAGGTGTAAAAAAACCGTATTTTAGGCGGGTTCTAGGAATATTTCATGGATTAAGCCGATATTTGGCGTTACGACAACCGCATCATAGAAGCAGTAGGAAAAAAGCAAAAGAAAGGGAACCCTCGTGGACATATTTGCTGAAAGCCAATTAGAGTCTCATTTAAGGGAAAAAAAACTACTTCAGGCACTTTTATCTAGGAGGATAATTTAAATTTTTGGTCCACTTATAAGCTTCCACGATAAAAGCATCCTCCAAAACCCTCTTTTAGGCCTCCTAAAATATTCTTAGTGCTGCATTACTCTAGCATTAAAAATGGATTGCACGCATTGGTGCATTGCAGAAAGTTTTGAACAATATATCTAGTACACTACTAAGCAATCTATAGAACAGAACACAATCAGTATGCTGGGAATCTTCAATGTACATTTCATAAAGCTAATATAGATTATTGCACGAGTTTGCATGAAGCATCACGACGGGATACGTGGCATCAACCAAGTGGCAGATTAGGTTATGTGGGGTCCACATGACGTTTTTTAGTCTGCACTTTCATGTAAGAGAGACGCAAAATATTTATATGTAAAAAGAGTCTAAAAAAGAGAATGCGAAATCTAATTAATGGGTAATTTACCCATTAGAGATAAGACAATTAACAAAATATATATTCTGTTGCTGACCGCCAAGTATTACAAATAGCTATCTCCAGTCCGTAATTTAACCACTAGGTAGATGTTTTCTCAAGTCTAAAAGACCAAGGCTGAAAGTTTTGCATTAGACTACAACATTGTATATAATACTGTCTGACAGATTACTATAACTGCTAGAACTTTCTCAATTTAATGTTTGAGATATGGGATTTCATATATTAAGAGATGAGAGTACAGAGTACTTACATTCAACAGAATTTAAGGAACGAGACACATACCATGATCTTAAAGAACAGAATAACAACAAATGAACGGACATATTATAGAAGGTTAAAATGACCTGGGAACCTATATAACCTCTCATATTGCAAAGGTTTCACATGAGAGGTCTCTTGAAAGATCCTACCAATTTAAAAACACTACTAGTTGCTATCCACTCTTACCATTATTTACTTTACATATATTTTTAATCCATAGTAGAAGTATTAATAAAGTTCACCATCACATTTCAGTATTTCACCTTTTCTATTCTTGAATCAATTCATAATCAATACTCTCTTTTGTCAATTGAATTGTAATTATTGTATCATTTACCTTCCAAGTCCCATCATAAGAAATCAAAAGTAAAGCAGATACCTTCTACTTCCTTTAATTTCCCAAAAGTCCACAAGGAAAAATATGGGTGATCAAACGGCAGTTTAGTTAAATGACAAGCAATGATTTGTCATCTTGAACTAACATTATTGAATCACCTTGGACAGGTGGCAAGAACAGTAGCAGAAAGTATTTTATTTAGCATCAAAATTCACAAGCAGTAAACAGGTTTAAGATAGCTCCAAATTTGTTGCTATCTACAAAAATTTTTCTAATAATAAATTGAGTACATTATTAAGATTAGGAAAAATGAAGACTTGTGAACAGTGTTCATGAGCATCAAAGATCATGTGCAAAGTGTCCTAATCTAACTTTCCATCCCAAGATAAGACACTGCCATGGTCAAATGATTGTTTAATGTCTACTGAGATTTCTATTTGGCCTCTATTGTTACAGGAAACCTGACCCCACAATTCCATATCCTTGCTTCTTGAGCTTCATAAATTACTTCTGAGTTTAAGCTCATTTTCAATTAGTGTGTGTAGAAAGTAACCTTAACTATATGGAATGAGAATAATAATTATATATTAACGTCCAGAAAATCCGCTTACGCTAATTAATGTATGATTAAGATAAGTGTTAGTGTAGCTTTCACCAGATGCTTCTGCGGTCGTGATTAGGGGGACACCTTGCAGTTTAATAAATAACCAAAGATTAATTGAACATTAAGACGAATTATATAAGCTTACATCTCATACCTAATTCGGCAATAGCTTTGTCTAAATTCTATGGATGATTTACCATAATAAGTTATTGGCGTATTCACATATTGAGTATTGACCAGCTGATGTATAGATATTAGGTGGATTATCAAAATGATGCTAAAAGTTTTGTTCTGCAATGAGCTGTTCAGTAGCTTCAACAAACACTCAATATTTTTTTCTTTGGGATTGATAATGGTTGTTTAAGGTGAATTATTATATTGCTCCGAAATCAAATCTCAGAGCTACTTTGGGATATGAGATCTGAAGGGCTTGTGGATGGTGTGCGACCTCATACTATGGAAAGCAATACATGTAAATTGTTTATTAGTACGTAGTCAGAAATCTAGCCCAATGAACTCATAATTCAATGACTATTACCAATAACAGAAGCTTACTACTTAAAAAATGCAAAGAAACAAGAAGGATCTACTGACCGTTGAGAAGAACTTTCCTGAAATTGAATACTTGAAGGCCACTCATCGTCTACGCCTCTACGTAAGCACATAATAACATTGATGAGATGACCAAACAACTGATCTCTGAATGTAGAACAGTTGAACCTGCAAGGTCAGATGCCATTCTCATTTTACTCCTTCATTAATTGTTGTACACAGCCAAATATTCACAAGGACTTCTGTATATTGAAAACAAGGAAATAGAGAAAAAGAAGGAAGGCAATTTATGAGAAGCACATAAATCAAAGTTGTGAAACATCTCTCACTTGATAAACTGCTACAATAAGATGACATAGAAACTTTTTATTTATTAAAGTTTTCTGGATTGAAGTCCTTTTTAATCAATCTCATAATACTCCAACTATCTTCAGTATCAATCTTTGAGTGGGAAATTAATAATGACTAATTTGAGACACTTGCCTAATTTGTTAACTCTCCAAACAGATAGCTATTGATATTAGATATTCTGGATTGGCTCTTGCAATCATCTGGAAAGAGCCAGAGAGACACAATATATGAATACTAATTCTTAATCAATTTACAAGCAGCTATTATTTCGAAGGACAATCAGATGAAACTTCATATGCTGCAGACATTTTCAAAATCTTAACAAAGTACCTATTTCAAGGAAGGTTATATCCTTCAATGTCTGCTCTCATCACATCCTACAATTGCATATCTTTTGTTAAACCTTCAATCAAACTTTATTGGCCGCTTCACCACATGAAGTATATTGTTGAAGCCCATAATATACCACACTATCAACTTGTAGTTTGAAAAAAAAAATATGTACCATGATTTCCATCTTTCATCCAGTATTTCAAGACTTTATGCAAGGTTTTATACTGCTATCCATCAAAAATAAAGGGATGCAGAGAGCATCCATGGGAAGATGTCAAATCAGCTTAGACGCATTTTTCATCTCAAAGAGGGATCAACTAATCTTGACGACAATGTACACAAGCAATGATCCTCTCACCTCATATTCTGACGTCCCCTGTATTTAGCTTAAGAGGGACTTTCTCAATGTTAAAGAATTCTATATTCCATTGCTTCACCAAGCCATGCCAAATGTACTTTTAACATTAGTTAGTCTTAATGGATGTGTGTCTATGATGTTAATTCATTATTAGAAAAAAGAAGAATTCACATGAGTGTGTAGGCAGCTGAGCTACAGACATGGGAGCTGAACAACTTTCAAGAGTTGCAGATGGAGAGGAGCCATGAGATCAGATGGTTTGGGTGTACTATTTTCAGGAAGGATCTGTAAGGAATATGAAATATGTAGTTCACGATAAGTGGGCTTGATAAATAAAAATAATTTTGATGTTGTTTGTGATAAAGAACTCCTTAGCATGAGGACAGATGCATTTAGATCCACTATGAGATAGGTAAATGATAGTGGTGTCTTTGAAAAACTTAATCGAACCAACAACTGCGAATCATGCATGTTAGTCAAAATATTGTCAGCCTCTAACCAGCTTCTGGAGACTAAACTTGGTAGGTAATGCACTTTGCATAGTGGGTAATGTGGCCTGGCTAAGAAGACTATCCGGAGAAGAGGTTCCTTAAAGCGTGTCAAGGTAAAGAATTTTGATGAGCAAAATCATATTAGAACATATCATCATTCTACCCTGAAGCATACAAGTACATTGATGCAAAATGGCAAGTTTTATTGCTGAGAAGACATACTACATACAAAATGATCAGAATACACATAAACCAAAAGTCCCACATCAGATACATCATTTAGTAATCCTGTATTGGTGAATCCCCTTAATCAGAGGTTTTGCACTACACCAATCTCATAATTCACTAATTTCACTCCTAACATAGAATTTTCTTTGTAGTAATCGATATAAACTCTCCATCTCTAAATCATGGGACATTATACCATTTGCTATACAATTAATCTAAGAACCAAGCATGAAGTTAAAAATCTCCCACTGAAGCGAAATCCAATCGTGTTTGTATTCGAGGAAGACCTTGATCATTCATCGTCTACACGACAAAAATCAGGCGTTTAATGTTTTCTTTTCCCCTTCGATAAGAATAATAATCACGCACTAAGCTCCTCGATTATTTATCATGAAATGCATAATGCTAGAATTAACAACTAACAAGGCATAAGCACAATATTAATTATACTCCAAAGATTCTTTCATTTCACCTACCCATGTAAAACAAAGATTAAATTAAGCTAAACATAATCATACATAGAAGGAAATCAAACATGCACGTACAGCTAAGCCTAAACAAGTTGCAAAACTCAAAATTGAAGAATATTCATAGAATGATCTTCATCCTCAGGAAATAAATATTTGAAAATTAAACCAATAAAACCAGATAGATATAAACAAGAAATTTGGAAGTATTACATCAACAACTATCACATCAGATAGCACTCAACATTTAGAATATTATCAAAAATTAAGGAAATGACAAAATTTATATCACGCCAATTTTCAAATAAAACCTCAATTGCTAACCATACCACAAATCCAAAAAACAGAAGTAATTAAAAACAAACTACCAACATCATCGACGGCTGATCTCATGAAGGCCACGAAATTGGAAGAATATGTTTGAAATTCGTAAAATAAAATTATAGGTGTATGAACGAGAAATTGAGAAGATTACTCCGAAAACCTAGAAATTAAACCTAAAAAATTGGGAAGTTTCCGCGAATTCAATAAGGTGAAATTGTATAATCAACATTAGAGAGTGAAAAATTACCATGTTTTTAGGTGTAGATAGCTGCTGAAGTTTTCTGGGAGTATAATTTGCTGAGAATTTGGGGGTGCGCAAAGACGCAGATGAATGGCGGGAAAGAAGCATACCTTCTTTTTCTTTATTGATTTTTCTTGTTTTTAGATTTTATAAGTCTTGAATTAATGATGGTTCAAATTCAATTTAGAGAAATTTAATTCAATTCAGTTCAGTCTAGAGGAACGGCGATGAATTCTATCTATTTGGGTGTTAGGGTTCGTTGTATTACTTAGCTGGTGTAAAAAACTTTGTTTATATTAATTGACACTTTATGTTAGTCGTTTGACTATTAACCATTTTGTGTTTAATAAAATCTGCATTTGGTGTTGCTCTATACGTAGTATGAAAGTAGAAGCCAACAACCGATAAGAAATGCTAGTATAGCCACCTTTAATTTGTTTGCTTTTGGTTGAAAAATATGTCTTTCTATTTACTTCAAAGTCATTTATCAAAGGTTTTTTTTATTTGACCACATGAAAAATCCAAAAACTAGTGAAAAAATCACTTAAAAGTCAAAAGCGAACAACCAATGCCAAACATCTACCAAATTTTGGCTAGGTAACCAAAGTGAATTTTAAGCTTGCTATACCGCGTCAATAAAGAAATTATTTGCTAGGTCAATTGAAAAGCAGGGTGATAATTACTCTCCTATAAGTGAGTCATACGTACATATTGTTTGAGGACCTAGTAAAACAATTGGTACCACTTTTTAACAAACTACAATTACCAAATATTACCGTTGTCTCCTAAACGTGTCTATCATACTACACCTAAGCCGCTAAGAAGACCCTTCATAGATACAAAATCTCTTGGTATACTATCTAGTGTGAGAGGGGATATTTTTTTTTTCAAAGGAGGTTGAAAATAAAGGTGACTTATATTAATTATTAAGGTAGTTTTATACAAGATTTAGGGTATGCTCTCTTCAAACATACTTGTACTTAGCTTCAATATAGCTCAAACAAAGTAAGAGAAGTTCTGAAAAAATAAGCAAAAATTAACAAAAAGTAGTGAATAGCTCTATAAACTTCAAAAAATATTAAGAAAAATCCAAAAATTAAGAAAAATTAAAAAAATTAAGTTATGTTCAACAAAAATAAATTAAAAAGAGAAACGCTTACATTTTCTTTCTTTTTTTTAACTATATACTTGCTCTGTTTTTTTAGATGCTATATTTGCCTTTTTAGATAGGTGGATTAAAGTTTAAATGTTGCATCTTAAAAAACAGAGGTAATATTAATACTTACTCTAACTATTAATACTTACTCTAAATATTAATACTTACTCTAACTATTAATACTTACATCTTGTTGGAGTACAAGGTGACACTCAAGAAGAGGAGGGGGTTGAATTGAGTGACAAAATCTAATCGATTTTCGCAAAAACAAACTTATGGCACAGTATTGATCTCTTCTTTGCTGTAGAACATGCAGATATCCTTGAATATTCATCAGGTCCAATTTCATATTGGAGAATACTCATAACTTTGAAGTTTTTTTCGACTTTTGCATAGTCGACCGAATTGTAGTTGTCTTCATCTTTGTCGACCATCTTTCCTTCAGTATTTTTGGCTTGGATAAGGATTGGTCATTTTCTTATGACTTTCCAACATTCATAATCCGATCCTTGGATGTAGATCCTCATCCTAGCCTTCCACCATCCGTAATCTTTTCCGTTGAAAATCGGACACTTTGAATGTCTTTCTCGAGAGTCATCTTGCATGTTCATGACTTCTATTCTCTAGGGATGAGCCTTTCGAGAATAGCATGCTCTGATACTACTTGTTGGAGTACAAGGTGACACTCAAGAAGGGGTGTTGAATTGAGTGACAAAATCTAATCGATTTTCGCAAAAACAATCTTATGGCACAGTGCCTCACACTGTGTTATTCACTCGTAAACTCGCTTTTAATGTTTTCGCTCAAATGAAGTTGTATCAAAACTAAAAACAATGAAATCAAATAACAAGACACAGGAATTTAACATGGTTCAATCTCACCTCTGAGATCTACGTCCACACTACCTACTCTTTTATTATTTGAATCTTAATATATCAAACTTTTGATACAATATGATTCCTCCACTACTAGCTCTAGTAGTGCTCCCCAACACTTAACCCTAAGTGTTGCTACTCTCTATAATGATGAAATTACAGAAAGATTAAGTCCTCACAAGTGTGCTTCTTAGATAAGCAAATCGAGGAATATTACAATCGTTATAAAGCACTTTTAACTCACTGGAACTCTATGTTATGCATTGTGCTATGGGGATGGGGATGCTTTTTTCGGCTCTCTCAAAAACTTATCAAACTAAATCTAAAAACGTGAGATGTTATTCTGATTTCTATCCCGTATATAATTTATCAACTGAATAAGAATTATTATCCAAGATATGATTATCTTCTTGAATAATTTTTATTCCTAAAAACAAGGGATAAAATATTTTCTTTTCCAAAATCAAAGATTATCTTTTACTTAATAAAAACTGATTTTTGCTTTCTTTAAAAGATAAGGATTCCTCCTTATCTTTTGCCAACTAAAAAATCAGATTTCATAAACCAATATTTCCGAAAGTTTAATTTAAAATTCAATTTTTTTAAAACTCTTTTTCGAAAATCTTTAGAAAAAAATGTTTTCCTTAAAAATCAGTTTTTACAAAACTCTTTTTCGAAAATCTTTATAAAAAATATTTTCCTTTCAAAACTAATTTTCGAAATTAAAAACTCTCCTTTTTATATTCTTGAAATATAGAAAAATGAAATTAATATAATTACCTATTTTCTTAACTCTAAGAAAATAGGTAATCATATTAATTTCATATTTCTAATTTAGCACAAAGTTCCAATACGTTAATTACATTGCATGAACATGACTAAGAACATAACTAGACCTAAACTTCCATATCTTCAAGTTCTTGAGCTTTCATGAACATCCAATCTTGATAGCTTTCTTTGATCACTGTTACATACATACATGTTATTGCACAAAGTGTTTATCATCATCAAAATAAATTCAGACTTAGAGTCACAACACATCTTTAAAAACACCTTCGTAGAGACAGTAGCTCAAGTATAATGGTATACAGCCTCTAAAATATTAATTTAGGGTTTCCAACAATCTAAAGATCCCATAATACATATACAAAATCAAAGAGCTAGCCACAAAATCAGAGACCAAAACTCAAGGTTACTTAACCCCTTGCATGTACTTCAGTTGTAAACCTTTTTTTTAATTTATTTTTTTCAACTGCTGGCGGCTGGTCTCTTATATCCAATGGAGATGAGATCACGTATAGGTAACGATGTAACATTCCAGAATTGCAACTTTACTAGAAGATGTTCAAGTTGGGGTAAATTCCACAAAGCTAAAGACTAAAGTGGTAGCTTGCATAAGCTACTAAGCTAGCAACAAGGAATTTTATCCCATTTGGTATATATGGATACTCTATGGTTTACATGTCCAAATCAAAATTGACCAAACCTTAAATATATATTATGTATTTAAGTTAGGCCCTGATTTATTTCTCTTCAACTAATAATAATATATGAAGTAAAAATTAGTTCTAAATTAAATCATAAAATTTATTTATTTTCAAATAATAAAATCTAGTTTTAAGTTGTAATAAAGATTAGTAAAAACAAAACTCGATCTTAGTATGCCCCAAAGCAAGCAGTAAGTTTAATTATAGTATGTAGTAGAAACCCTAGGTGTTCCGAGCAAGATCTAAGAATTTGTAATAAAAGATTTGCTTGTTGTTTTTCAGAATAAACTTATATCCTTTTGTTAAGAGGACTATGTTTAGATTATCTCATGAACAACTCACATGTGAGTGGAAGTGTTGTCTCACATTGAATATTAGAATAGAAATAAACAACTTTATAAGCTTGAAGAGTCACTCTTCAAGTCTTTGTGTCTTTCTATTACCAATTAGTTTTACATGAAGCCTCATTGGGCTTATGAGTTGCCCAAACTCTATTCTATAAATGGGTCGGGTACGGTGCACATGAATATCTGACAGCAAATATGTGTCATCTGTATTCATATGCGTGGAATCTTGTTAAAGTCGTCTTAACATGTAGAACTATTACTTATTGATAAATTATCATATATTCAAAATATTGACACTTAAAATTATCAGTCGGTTTTGTAAGAGACCGTCTACTTTTAATTTAAAATTAGATAATGACCCAAGCCCAATATTAAGAAGAAAATGACCAGCTTTCTGAATATAGTGACTAGTATATCTATGTAGTTACAATTTTATATATTTAGTGACCAGCTTATTCCATTCAGTAATCACGTTCTCTAATCCATTTAGTGTTTAGTTTAATCCATTTGGTAAGACTGCCGGGTTTTTTTTTATAAATTGTCTGTTATAGCTCGAGATTCAAATTAAAACAAAGGAAGAAGAAGAGAAGGGACTACTAGGTTAGTGCGAGATGTCTAGGTATAGTGTTGGGTTAGAGTGAGATGGAATTGGCTTGTTAGGGGAACGAAGGATTGGGTTTGTCTAATTTTATGTTAAAATTAGACCGCCTATTCTAATAATTTGTGTAAAGTTTTGCAGTGACAAGTGTAAAAATCAAATTGTTCCAATTAACAGAGAATAGAGAGCAAGTAATTATGCTAGACATGTGAAAGTCATGAGACACTGGATTATTATTGAAGCCTGAAGGATTGTAATTGTAATATTGTTATATAACTACTAGCATACATGGATAACCAAAACCCACAAAAAAATGATGGATAGCTCATCTCATTGAAGCAAGTCAATGCAATTTGACAATACATTTTTTCCTTTTTTTGTATTTTTCTCAAAAACTGGCACTCATTCAATGAAATAATGAAGCAAATCTCTGTTTACAAAATGTACCAATAAATAAACATATTACAACATGAAGCAAAACTCAAAATCTGACATATACTGATGATATACATCATACATCATCCCCCTAACCTACTAAAAATATGAAACATGATCATCAACATACAATCATACATTATTACTATTATCAAAAAGATCAATAGGCACGTCAAAATTCATCAAGTTTTGACAATAACTATCAATCTCATTATTCTCATCTTCACTACTAGTATTACTACTGCTGTTGGGCTGATACGCCGCCGAGTTAGAAGCACTCAACGGCGGCGTCTGCTGGCTCGTAGACGGCGTCGATAACAAAGACGGTAGTCGCAACCCGTCGTGGCTGCCACCATTACTTGTTACGTTGTTGTTTAAGCCCAATGTGTCTAACAATGAGTCCATTATAGCTTGATAATTATTATCACTATCTTGTACACCACCACCTTCTAAACTTAGCATGGTACCATTATTTTGCCATTCATTATTTAACAATGGACTAGTTTGTATTGCATCAAAGTTGCAATAATTATCTTGGTATTGCCCTTGTTCTTGATTGATAAAACTCGATTTCATGATTCGAGCATCACCAAAATCCGTAAAATTATTATTAACAGGAGGGATAGTAGAATTTAGAATTGGGTTGTTATTGTTGTTGATGAATTGATTTTGTAGTATTTGATCACAAGGGTTTGGAATTTGTTGATTTGCTAGAATATTTTGTAGGAGAAAATTTGTGTTTTGGTTTTGGTTTGTTGATAAAAGAGAAGCAAGACCCAAAAGATTTGTTGGGTTAACTAAACTTTGTAAACCAAGTAATTTCAACAAGTTTAGCTGATTATTATTATCAGAGGTATAATTTTGTAGAAGTGATGAGTGATTGTTTAAGATAGAAGGAAGGTCTAGAAACTCGAATCGACGTGTATGGGTCACGGGATCGATTCCCATTCGAAGCAATCTTTTCCTAATGTGAGTGTTCCAATAATTCTTGATTTCGTTATCTGTTCTTCCTGGCAATTTAGCAGCAATTGCTGACCACCTATGTGGAAAAAGAGAGAGGAAGTTAGATAAGAAGTAATTATAACATGTTTTAAATCTATCTATTTAATTTGTTTCTTGGAGTTTTGTGGAAAATGAAGAGAAAAGAAGAGGAAAATGACTTACTTGTTGCCTAAAACGCTGTGGAGTTGAATTATGGCTTCTTCTTCTTCGAATGTAAATCTTCCTCTCTTGATATCTGGTCGAAGGTAGTTGGTCCATCGAAGACGACAACTCTTTCCACACCTCTCAAGACCTGAATTTACAAAAATATTTGGTATTATGATTCGAGTTCTATCTATATTGATGTCTTATTGTTTGATAAATGCCTATATTTTTTTATTTATTTAAACTAATAAATTTTAACTGCAATCAGAATAAAATAATTGATAATCTTTAACTCGACTCAACAATTGTCATTATATAACCTTGGACCCTACACAAAGTTACTAAGAAAAACCAAATATCTAAAGCATGAAAACAAATTAAATCGACTCGATATGACTCATTTGTCATATTATATAATTTGTACAATTATCCTAAATTTTTGTTCTTTTTGAAACTTTATAAAACGCCAGAATTCAACCTAAATCCAAACACGAACACCATCAGTTCTATCTGAATTGCCAACTCTACCTGACTTCCCTCTTTCTTAAAGGAAAAAAAAAACCTCTACTGGAAATGGACACAAGTAAAACTGCACCTAAAGTTATACATCCACATTGTTTACTATCATATAACCAATAATTTCTTTCAACCTAATAAAAATAAAAACTTAAAAAAAGAAGATAAAAAACTCACCAGCTTTCTTAGGAAGAGTTCTCCAGTTTCCAGGACCATGCTTTTGAATATAATCAATAAGTTTTTGATCTTCTTCAGGTAACCATGGACCTTTCTTCAATCCCTCCTTGTCACAACATGGTGCTCTTCCCATCTTGTATGTCTTATGAGATATGATAATCTTTACTATATACTATATACTATATAGTATCTTTGATATAAAAAAATCCTTATGTGATCTTAGTTAAATGTTCTTTGTTTAGTTATTGTTTGTGAAGTAATTTATGCAGGTGCTACATGCATGAAGGTGATATATATATATGAGTGTTATTAGAGGTGAGAAAGCTTAGGAGAGAGAAAGTCAACATGATTTGTTGCCGTCCACTGTTTGTCATACAGGCTACGTGTCCTTTCTAATTAGGGAAATTGGAGCCTTGTAATTTTAATTTGTAGCGAAAAGAGTTTATTATTATTGATATTATGATGTCACATAGTTCATATAATGAGTATATATGTACATCATGTATTGTTTTTTTTTAATTATCTTATAATGTTTTGTCGCCACGTAATCCCATGCTATACCTAATTTGTTTCCATGACATTCTATAGCTTGTGTTAAAAGTTCAAAGTGTAGCTAGCTACTTAGATTGGAGCAAAATTTAGAAAGCGAGTATATAAGAAGTTCTTCACTGTCAATGTAGGTTATGTCAAAGAAATTTACACCTGTAAAGCCATAGAGGTGACGCAAAAAATAATTTCGGGTTCATGAGAATATTTATTTTTAACAACTGTAGGAATTTGTGCCTTAAATCTGGTTGAATATCGTCGAAGGGACTTGTTCGCAGGGCCGCCCGGTCAAGTCGGGCGTGTGCCGCTCGACCGGGCGGGATCCAGTCACTTAGCAGGGGGTTTGGAAGCAAGGCGCCCGATGGCGTCGGGCGAGTGACCGAACTCGACCGGGCGTGCGACCGGGCGATGGCCGCCCGATCGGGTCCGAGTACATTATTCGTTTGGTAAAGTGGTCCGTCCGATCCGATCGGGCGGTGGGCTTTTTGACACGGAAACGCGTTTTCGGGGTTGGGTTATAAATAGACTTTTAACCTAATTCGTTTAGTGCCAAAATTCATCTGTAATCTGATATTCCACTTCATCAATAAAATTATTCTCTCTCTCTGTCCGTGGACGTAGCCAACATACTGTTGGTGAACCATGTAAATCTGTGTGTGATTTCTCTTTGTTTTGCATTCAATATTTGTTGTTTCTCACATCTGTCATAACAACAACAACAAAAAATCGTTTGATCTAATGCTTTAAAAAAATGTAACTCTCTTTGTAATTGTTTAGTATGCAAGCTAATAGATAGTGCAACATATGGTGGGATCCTGAGTTGATCGCTCGTAGTGAAACATCATACGTAAAGCAATTGAGAATCGAGAAATCAATCGGTAAAATTGAGAATTTCGTATCCATGAGCGCGCAGTAACTAGTAGCAAGTTTCTTAAGTTACTAGGATTATGTGCGGTTTTTGCATGACCGTGCGGGGAATGTGACTAGGGTCTTTAACACTTTTGGCAATTGTGCGACTTAGCTTATTGCTTGTTTGCTAAAGATTATCGGTATCCTAGATGGTTTAGAATTATAAGGTTTTATAATTTGTTTTATCTATGTAGAATACTAGATAGTTTTTGTTTAAAAATAACCATGGGTCGATTGAATTAGATTTCTCCATATGTGGTCCATCTCTCTTTCATACTCAGATTTTCTTATTCAGATACAGACTCATATTTTGCTTCTTCTAATTCGGATTAGATGATCTTTTTTCTTAATTCAAGTCAGATTTGAGTTGGAAGCGTATTATTTTATTAGTTAGGATCACGATAACTGGCTTGAATCAGTGGTATATAGATCCAATAATACAATAGATAAGAAGCACAACACCATATTCCCTCTTTCCTGTCGAAACTTCGAAAAATAAGAGCATATGGCTCTGCCCATTCACAAGGACTCGATTCTATGTCCAAAAGTAAACGCTACTAAAGACTAGGTGAAGAATGAAAAACATCCGCTAATGGGATAAGATATTTTTTAGATCAGCAACGAATGTCTTGTATCTAATGAGAAAGATTTCTCTCCGGGTTCAAACCCTGAATGCCATACGTTGCGGAAGGCGATTGATGAGAGAATCGCACACAATTCTGTTTGACCTACATATGAATGCCCGTGACCAGCTCATGACATGCCAGCCGAGCCGATTTTCCCTGCTTGGAGTTAAGAAGGCACGTGCCCTCTTTCCCTAAAAAAGAATTGAATCTGGTACCAGCTTCTTCAACACGACTGGGGAAGAGTGCATCGACATTGATTCGATTCTTTATTCTATTCGCGAATTTAGCTTTATCAAATAACTGAGGAGTCGAATTGAATTCGAGACAGCTATGGTGTTGCACTGCAAAATCTGTTGGGCAGCAGAAAATCCATAATTAAGATCATGAAGCGCTTGTCTACACCCTCTGGAAAGGTAGGTTCCTTGACATAGTGTGATGATGGCTCCATACGGGATCAATCTTCTTGTCATATTCGTTCCAAGTAAAACAATTCATTTTATATATACCACAATATTTTTCCAATGCTAAAATAAGCATAAATAATTCGTGTTACCCTCTCATACCTTTCAACAAAAATATGGTTTTGGAAAATCCACCTAATGTATTTTTTTTTGTGTACAACGACCAAGTGAATTCCACATCTAATCCATTATACCAAATAAAAGTATTATATATATTAGAATGCAAATACCAACTATATATATTAGGTAGTAAAGTTTCTAATATATAATTATACCAAAACCTAATTGAAAAATGTATTCAACTTCATTGACAATTGTACCTCAAGTAAACTCAAAATATAACACTAAATGTTAGATTAATGCCATTAGTGAACAGAAAAAAAGCAAAATGTTTTTGTGATACAAATATAAGTGTACTGGTACTAAAGGATTATCTTGTCAATGGACCAATTTAATTATAAAAGTAGTTTTTTGTCCAGGTCATAGCATAGCCTGTTGAAAGCTCATTAAAGTCTTCAAGTTAACAACTATACAAACTTCAAATCAAGATATGAAAATAAGTGAGCAAGGAAAAATGCTTTCTTAACCGACTTTTCTCAATTATATAGCATCAAGAGAATTATAATGCTAAGTAAGTGCCAAAAATCAAAAGGCGCCTCATTGGATTTTGACTTTGTTAGTAATTTAGAGAGCAAACAAAACATTTTGACTTTCAACATGTAAATGCTGAAAGAAACACTTCCTGTCTTCACAAAATTCAAACTCACCTTTATAGTAAACAAAATGTCCCAGTTTCCACACTACAGGTCAAATTATGATGCCAAGGCATGAATTTACTCAATCATGTTTTTTTCTTTAAAGAAACATTATCCAAGTACTTTTATTTGTACTTAGTACTCTTATTTGTTTTTTTTATTAAATTAGAGGCTCAATATAAATATATAATGCTTCTCTATATATTATTATACTTCCTCCAACTTATCAGCGTGACTATTATAAATCCAGATTTATATAAGTCTTAGCTTGACGTAATTTTTTATGTGGTGAAAAGTTATAACAAAACTTTTTGCCGGTCAAGCGATCCATTTTAGCAGATAATAAGACTTCTTTGGAATAGGGTGAGGCCTAAGAGAACCGGAATCTCTACCCCCAAAGTGTCCCTAATCACACAATCTTGAGATTGGAGATATAATCCTTTCCACTGTACCAAGTGCTACTTGGTACGTTCGGACGAACATTACGGGAAGCAAAGGAGATTCTCCTAATGTATCATATACATGTGTATGCACCAATCAGTGGCGGAGCCAGGATTTTCAAAGTGGGGGGACAAAATACGAACGTCGGACTTTAGGATAAAAAATTTAGAAAAAACCACTTCAATACAAATTGTTTAATGCTTAACGTTTTACATCCGGAATTCCAACCAAACACAAATTGTTTAATGCTTAACGTTTATTGGGATTTAATTCTTTTAAACATAAATTGGGGTATAAAGTGGTCTAACTTTCCTCTTAATTTATTGGTGCATCCAAGACCTGCGTGGCTACAATTTTTAGAGCTAGTATAACATGAGTGTACCTAGTTCATAATGTTTATTTCATTATAAAGATTTCACCCACTTAATATTGCTAATAGATTATGAATATACAATCACAATTTGTAATAAACAAAAAGAAAGGAGTCGATAATTGTGATTGTATATTCATAATCTATTAGCGATATTAAGTTGGTGAAACATTACATTTCACTCGAAGAAGACGGGGAGAACGAGGGTAAAATTAGAAAATCATATACTTCCTCCGTTCTGTTTTAAATGAAACGTTTGCTTTTTCATGCAACCCAACGCGCTTCTTTAATCAATAATATCTTTAGTTGTGCACACGTAAAAAATATAAAAAAGCTATAATTTGATAGTATGCATCGAGACGAATCTAATAAGATCCCACTTAACTATGTTTTTCTTTATATAATAGCGATAAATTGGAGTCAAAATTGAGCAATAAATAGTGTCATTTCACCCAATGTTTCATTTAAAACAGAACGGAGGAAGTACTATAACCAGGGGCGAATCCAAGATTTTGATTTTGGGGGCCTTGAAATCAATCGACCTAAGAGTATACAAGAATTCAAGTTTACATTAAGTTAAAATCATACTTTGCATACTTTTCTAATTTACAAACTCGTATAATTATTTGACATTACTCTACAAATTGCAGATTAACATTTAAGTTGATAATTTATAATAACATCAACATCATTGATAAAATTCTATTATAAAACTAATTTGGAATTCTTATGATAATCTTGTAAAACAACATCAATGAAACAATAAAAGTGGTATAAACATTAAATAAAATAAACATTAAATTAAGTAGTATAGAAAGAATCTGCACCAACACAAAAATCAAGAATACAAATCGCAAATATCACTTTAGAAATTAAATAAATAAATAAAAAGTATGATATAATCGGGCCATGTGGCTTTGGCTTATTGGCTACTGCCTTTTGCTTGATACTGGCTTGGGGTCTCCTACTGCCACCTACTGCTGGCTCTATGTAAGTGACAGAGGCTAGCCTTAGCCTCCTTTTTTCTCTCTCTTGTTGTCAGACCTTCTTTAGCCTTTTGGGTTTTGTTGAGCAGTTAGAGATAGTTAAGTTGATTCCCCATCTCTTTACGCTGGTGCACCTAATAATATTTGTTTTTTTTTTAAAAAAAAACCATGAAATTATTTTTTAAAAGTGGGGGGACACCTGTCCCCATGTCCCCCCTGCTGGCTCCGCCCCTGGCACCAATCCATATTCATGCATGTTCCAACTATATATATTCCTGGTAGTATGCATTAACGCATCACATACTGTTAAGGTGTATTTTCTCTTAGGTATATTCAGGTGTATAATAAAATCATAAGTACGGTATGATATACATTAATCATCATCCATATTATATTATAAAGAAAAGCCTCATCAACTCCTCGATCACTAGCTCTCACAAAGATAAAAATCATGCTTGATGGTAATCCTTGTACGCCTCAAATTTAAAACACGTTTTTCTGTAAGTTATTTGGTGATCTAACAAAGGCTTTTTGACTAGTTTTCATCCAAGATTTGCCACTCTAAAAAAAAACAATAATTATTACATCAGTTAAGTACAGGTGTCAAGAGAACAGAAAAGCATGCAAGATAACAGCTCTAAATTATGAAACTTAGATTATTGCCAATTAATCAATCTCTCATCATCAGCAGCCTTTTCTTTGTTACTTTTAACTAAATTAACAATTACAGTGTAAAACTATCCTTAACTAAGAACATAGTCCACGTGGCAAGTTTTGCAGCCAATGTAATGCATTTTATACAATGACGAGAAAAGAATTAGTCCCCGTTCTAGAACTTTTTCATCTACTTAGGTTCAACAAATAATTTTGTTTGGTCAAATGATACTTCATCGTTTCGTAAAAAATTACAATACCTTTTTTTAGACGATCTTCATCATAATAGTGTGTGACGTAAAATTAATAATTCTAATTAATTCTTTTCAAAAAAAATTCTAATTAATTATATATAAGTAAAAAATACAGAAAATTGAATATTAAAAATAAATATTGAGACAAATTTCTAAAATCCAACTTTAATAGTTTCTTATATTTACATGGTCAAAGTTTTTCATTTCTTACCTTAAAATTAAAGTGTATGTTACAATTTTAATAGAACGCAAAAAACATTATCGCTAATTAATTCGCTACATTTAATTATTAAATTATGTATAGAATGTAGGTTGACATTTCTCTTGGGTTTCTACTTTGTAACAACCTCAACCTCCCGTACCTTCTTTTCGTTAACTTGTCCTTGTTGAATTTCTTCCGCAGCCACTATCTAATCTGCAGGTAATGAGATTACTCTCTTTCCTTTTATACTTGATGTATCCTACAGTAAATTACCTTTTACTAGTATTCGTAGTTATCCTATGTTGAGTGCATTCATTATACACGCGAGTGTATTGTGTACATGGTATACCCAAGATTATTGTTTGCTCATTTGGAATTCTCCCTATTGTGTGAATTTTGCTCATTTGGATGACTTCAAATGAACAATGCGCAAAAAACTAGCCCTGGGTGTACCATGCTCACGATACACCAACGTGTATGATAAAAATTATATTGCATCCTATGTTCGACTTTATGCTATTTTTTCTGGTAGTTTCATATAATTAATTTTTATTAGGGTTGTACCAATATCCAGGTTTTGTCAATTTATGAGGAAATTTAATTTACCATTGTAATCAGAAGCTCAATCTTAATCAACTTTGCCTAAAGGTGGCAAAAAGTCATTTATATTATTCAGTTCGGTTGGAATTAGACTCTGTTCTTTTGGACTGAATTAATAAAAATTCAGTTAAGTTCAGACAAATTCAGTTCAGTTCAGTTCTAGAAAATTCAGTTGGTTTCCTCTCACAATTTTAATTCAATTTAGTTCAGTTCGGTTCAGACAAATTAAGTTCAATTCAGTTCAGGAAAATTCAGTTAGTTTTCTCTCACAATTTTAATTCAATTCAGTACAATTCAGTTCAATATAATTCAGTTCAGTTAAGACAAATTAAGTTCAGTTTAGTCCAAAAGAATAGAGCCTTAATCCAGGTCATACTCGATTGTATAGTGTTCACGAACCTATCATGATGACATAATTAATATTAGGCTTGATGTGCTCACGTTATTTTCACTTATTTCATGGTAAATAATTTTGTATGATAAGGATAATATAGTTCAGTCAATCATATTGGTTTTAAATCGGATTAGGTTGGATTGGGCCAATTTTTGTTCAGATCACTATATTCAGCTTATCTGGATAAAAAACATGTTACCGGATAAAACAATATAACTTTACCATAAATATGCAAAAGACATTTGCTTTTTCGAAACAATAATATCAATTCGTATGAACTCAAATCTCCTGTCCCACAATTATGTGTACAACTTGTGTGCCATTATTTTTTTGATGGTTAATTGTAACATGATATTTAATATTGATCAATAACAAGGACCATAATAATAACAACAACAAAAGAATTGCAACATAAATGATATGTGAGACTACGAACAATTTCTAGAAGCAATTTTGGTATCTATACTAATATATTAAAAGGTGTTTCTAAGAAAGTTTGTGTGCTACGTGATACTCTCTTCTAATTATGGCTCTAATG
This sequence comes from Beta corolliflora, assembly GCA_947648045.1. Classification (NCBI taxonomy): domain Eukaryota; kingdom Viridiplantae; phylum Streptophyta; class Magnoliopsida; order Caryophyllales; family Amaranthaceae; genus Beta; species Beta corolliflora. The sequence continues at coordinate 636,150 of CANSZD010000333.1, forward strand.
CAAATGTTTTATTTCCATGTCAAACCCTCAATTTTAAAAAATAATGTTGTGTAGTTACAAGGTATCGAAGACGTGATCTTTGAAATGAAAAGTGAAATCTTAACCATGAATCTAACATAACACCATTGTTTAATATTTCAAAAGAAAATATCATAAGGTCTTATAATTATATCTCATTAAAAGATTTGCACAAAAAAGTAGTTAGATACCTACATATCATGGGTCGCACCCATCACAAGGATAGAGAGTTCACTTCACAAGACAAATGAGGTTCCACCTTAAAACTTCAACACTCCCCCTCACCGGCCCCAATCGTGGACTCGGCTCCGATACCATGTTAAATATGGGCCCGGGCCGCACCCATCACAAGGAGAGTGAGTCCGTTTCACAAGACAAAGGAGGTTGCCCACCTTAAAACCATATATGGCATAAGGGGAGTACCCATTACATTATAAGTGAACCCATCTCTTTTCTTTTATCAATGCGACACTTACATGTGTTATGCGCTATTCATCATAACTTCAACATGTAATTACTTATCATGTCATTACGTCAATATTTCCTCGCTTGACAAAAAATTACAAAAAGTAACAACCCGAGGCATCGCCCGGGACACTCACTAGTTACAAAATCTCAAGACACAATTAAGCGGAAAAATAATAAGTAATAAAGAAAAGATCTTCATGATTTCATGTATAGTTAACTACGTACTAACCTATAACTAATGGACCTGTTAATATACTTGTCCAAAATCTAGGGCTTCCTTGCGTGTGGTTGCCCAAATAAGATATGATTTAGACCTGCTTATGTGTAAAAATTAGGTGTGCGACGAAATTGTAGTTAGTTCTTGTTATGGGCTGTTCAGTTGCTGCAACAAACTCTGGATGTGAGAACTGAGAAGTTCTTCCTCCTTCGGCAAGAACAAACCACCGTTTAGTTTGTGCTTTTAATAAAGTGAGCGAGGGCATAATATTTAGAGCCGGTAATTAAGTCGCGTCGTGTATGTTTTATGTTCATGCAAAATAAGTAGTAATATTATACGAGACGAAATTTTTTGTCTCACTTATCTTTGATCCACAAGATATATACCCGATATGTCCTTTACATATCTTTGAGTATATCTTTCAAATTGCCCAATACACTAATCATCAACTCCTAGTCTCCTAAAAGGTTGATTTAATAATTAATTAGAGAACATTATTTTACTAAACTTAATTTCCAATTTGCTCTCTCTCTATTCCTTAAAAATCTTCTCATTTATATTTTTATGGTGCTCAATGCACTTATTGAAAACCATATATATCTCTATTCTCAAACTATTGAATAGATTTGAAAATAAATGTTGAAATGAATTTCACATGATAATTTTTTTATTCCTTGTAAGTAAATTACCAATTAAGATTTTGCGATCAAAGCTTATAACTTTAACAACTAACATGAATAGTAAATGAAAATAACTTTAAGATACGGAGAACAGGAGAAGGTATGGTTGTATAAGGGACATAACTATATCTAGCCCTGGGTAGATTACCCACTCTTGATAGATCATTAAAAATTACTGTTTATGTTGAGTTGGATTCCACCTTATATTAAAGTCTATTAATAGTGGGTAATCTACCTAATGGATCAACCAAGTTTTATCCGTTATATAAGTTTAAGTCAGTAAAGAACATTCAAGCTAAGCACAAAATACAGGGATATTGTAAATATGTTATTTCCATGACATGCTGTCTGAAGCTGAAAGCTGGGTTTTTGCAATGTACATGTCAGACACTAGAAAGTACATGCATTATGCATATATGTGGATGTGATGAAAGCTCTTAGGTTGCAATAGCCATTAGCCAATAAGTATTGTTAAATATCGCCCCAAACTACTTAAAATCGCCCCAACCATTATATGATTATACCATTATACCCTTAATTTAAAGATCCAACGTTCTGGCCAAACGTTGGCGATGTGTACACAGTTAAAAAAAAAATTACCTCTCCGTCTGAAGACGACATTCTTACCGGTGGTGATGGCGTTGGGTGATGACGTTAGGTTGGAGGTTGCGATTGGTGGTTGGTGATTGTAGAGAGAATTGTAAATTGGTAAAATTCAGATTTGAAATGAAGGTAAAGTTTCAAATGCTAAAGTAAAGTAAAATGGTAAAAAGGAGTTAAGGGCATAATGGTATATTCAGAGGGTAGTTGGGGTGATTTTAAGTAGTTTGGGGGCGACGAATAAAAGTTCAGATGTGGATGTGATGAAAGCTCTTAGGTTGCAATAATAAGCCATGATCCATGCACATTATTAATTCCTACGTAGTCACCTATCTACTCCAGTGAATTGATTGAAAAAACAGTCATATCAGCTAATCAATATGAAATCTCTCTTATAATAAACAATAATATATGCAACAAAAAGAGCGAGAAAAAGAAACACAAATTAAACCTACCAAAACTATTTAATTTCATGAAAGAAATTGAGACCACTAAGCTTTCTACATTCGCTGACTCTTATGTTACTTATGTACGTAACTACGTAAGCATATGAGGACACCTGGAGCAAGGAAAATGAGGGTGATGATTATTTTTGGGAAATAATCGAATGGTCCATATTCAGTCAATGTTTATCAAACAAAATCGGATAATCCCAACTGTTGAAAATGTTGTCTGCAATTTGTGGTTGAGGATCTTGGTAACATTTTTTTCAGTGAGTACACTGTACATACACACAATTGACTTTTAAATGCTACTCTCTATATGTGCTTATTTTCAACCATGTCCTTACCGAAAACTTTCAAGGAATAAGTAAAAGCAGATTCCAACTCCTTATCAAAAAAAAAAAAAAAAGCAGGTTCCAACTAATTTTGTTCAATAATGCAGTGATGGTAAACCTTAATTGTGGCACTAATGATAGCAGGTCAATAGTAAGGGTAAGGAAATAGGAATACAACTATACAAGTCAATCAAATTTTTTAGCTACTCCTTCCATTTTTTTTAGGCATCGTTCTTTTGGATTGAGATAAACTGAACTGAACTGAGAGAAACTGAACTGCTGAGAGTAACTAACTGAACTGAAACTGAATTGAACTAAACTGAACTGAATTGAAAATAAGCTCAAAAGAATAGGGCCTTAATCTACACACTTTTCTTTTGGTTCATTCCTTTTTAATAATTTACACATGTTACTTATTCTATTTTTTGTAACATATCTCATCTAGTTTAATTTCTCATCCTTTTCCACCCATATCATCCACTTTTTAATATTTTAACCCACTCTTTAGTTTCTCTCTCTACCTTTCAGTTTATCTCTCATACTTTTGGACTTACTCTTTGGTTCTCCCATAAAGTGAAGTGACTAAACTAAAAAGAAACGGATAGAGTAATAAGCTAGACAGTGAATTGAATATCTAATGAGACACACTTACAACATATAATTGTGAGGCATTGATGGTATTATTGCTCGAATAAGTAATAAGCCAAACTAGTTTTAAGATTTGAGCAAAATATATGACAATTATGTAAATACTAAATATGCTTAGGAGCACATAGTTCTAAGTGTTCCTGAGAGCATCCAAGAATTTGCACCAATTTTCTCATAACTTATAGGGGTACCAGTATGTCTAAGTACTATTGAGAATGTGTAGCCCTCAACATTTAAGCTCAAAATGTATGTTGTTATTATTAGGTGGTAGACCCAACTCAACAAAGATGTTGAACAGATAATTGGAAAGTCAACCTCTTGTATTATATATAGTAAAAAGAACTTCCTACATAATTGACATAATAACTATACTAATTTCAGTTTCTAACAATTAACACAGCAGATAGCAACCATGGAAGATATTGTTTGGAACGCCTGGCTGAGATCACTGTGCGCAGATTTTTCATGATAAGTGTACAAGCAATTGACTTTTTTATCTAATTCTCCAGTTTTCAACATCATCTTTAACTAAACCTCTTGCATGTTTCAACTTCAAACAAGTAAAATTTCCAAACAAAATGTGAAAGTCAGGCTCAACTAATGTCGTTATATTTCTTTTCTGAGAGGACTTATTTTGTTACATTAGTAATGCCAAAATAGTAAGTAAAATAATAAAATATACTTCATATATGATGATAATATTATGATTTTCTTGTAAAAAATCAACGATTCGAATGGCAAAGTACACAAAAGGATCCCACACAGCGGATTCTAACTACTAAGTAAAAACTGAAAAATAGGTAGTACCATAAGAGCTTTATTTTTAGTACCCTGGCAATTGTGGCCCAAGCCCATTAGGTTAGCAAGCAAAAAAAAAAAAAAGTTGTAAGTAGGCAGTTTTTTACTTCAAAAATAATATAAAATTTGACTTTTTACACAATTACTGTTAATCATAATTCATAATTACCATCTACCAAACGTAAGAATTATGGTTAGTAAACACCGATTAGAGTGTGCTTCAACATCAAGGAGGGAGAAAAAAATAAGATTCCATGATCTAAAGTTTGACTTTTTAGACGGATTATGGCCAAGAGGTGGCATTTGAAAGCAAAAGATCACATGAGTTAATTTCTTTAAAAAAAAATAAAATAAAGGTATTTCCTCACAAATTACGCGTTTATTATGTGCTTTATTTTCATAAATACATAGGAGTACTGAAACCAGTGCAGTACACAACCACTTAAATGGTGCTCCATGAACCTAACCTGTAATCTCAAGGTGCAAAACTGCTTATGTAGAATCAAAGGTTAGTTAAATAACTTGATCATAAAAAACATACCTGAAGCAAAACTTGGGAATTAGCAAAGTCCTCCCGCATAAGAATCAAGAATAAGTTTCATACCAGCATGTCTAGCCGTCTGGGTTACCCATTACAAACTACAAAAACTCCATCAATAAGACACTAATATTTTGACTAATATATATATATCGGGAGTATCCTTTCAAAGAACAAGAGTGCTAAAGAAAATATTAGCAACTCAATTCTCAAGCGCTCTATTTCTATAACATTCATCTATGAAATACTCTACGATGTAAACTCATGTGATCGAGTTCAACAGTTTTGACGTATGCAATCATCCTTTGGATCAGTAGACAGTCACAGGACAATGAGCACAATAAATGTGAGATGGGGAGCTTGGCCGGTGATCCAAACACGATAATCTGCACAAACAATCAATTCAGAGAAATTTACTGGGAGATGATCCAATCATCAAATGATTAAAATGTACTACAAGCACACCAAAATACAAACGTAAATCATGCATAAGCAATTTCCCAGTGTTCCTCTATGCCTATACAAACACATTTCATTGTTCCCGTTTTTGAGCAAAGGGCCAAACTTATGCAATATGTCCAGGCTACTAAGAAATTTAGCCAAATGTTTTGCAGCTTTGTGCCAAATAAGAATATTTCAAATGGTTACTCATGTCTCATCAACACTAATTATTTCCCAAATAAAATCAAATAAAAGAACAAATTAATATGAGTTGTCATCATTCATACATTTAAAATTGCTAGATAAAAGCAAAACATAAATAAAGTTCGCAAATTATTCACCTTTATTTCTAATGCTCATAGCTTGATTAGTACAAGGTCATCAATTAAGGGTATCATGATGAGTTCTTATTTACATGGTTGTTAAATATTCCATAAGGATGTCTATGGTAATATAGCTTCAATAAGTATGTATGTTCTTCATAATTTTCATTTTACTACTTTCAACTACCTAGCAACATGGATGCAAGTAGAATGAGCATCAATAAAGAAAAAGACACATTTTGCAGTAGAGATGCATGATATAATTACATGGGACATTCCATGTAAAATCACAAACTCATTACCATTCCTTATAACCTTGCACCAGATAAGGTATAATCTCCATCCCGAGTCCTAAGAAAGGCATCAACTTCCTTCCATCCAAGATGAAAAAATATCCTGAACACATAACACCAGCACAAAATCTGTCATCAGAGTCTTAACAATTTTGCAACTATTTTTCTGAGTCAAAACAAAGTATAAAAGATGTTTAACAGTCGTATCATATATGCTCCAAAATTCTCTTACCCCTGTTCAAGTCAAAGTGTCAAATCACTACTTAAAGGCATTTTATGATAATTACACAATATGGCAATGCACCAAAATAAATATCCAGATCTTGAAAAAAAAAAAAAAAACAAATATTCATTGCACTTCTCATACTTCCTCCGTTCCATAATAAGTGAAACACTTACTATTTTCGAACGTTTCAAAATAAGTGAAACATACCTTAAATGGAAAAAAAAAAGTGACAAAATGACAAGAGTACCCATCACAAATTTGTGGGGTTTCTTTCTCTCTTCCTTTTGATAAAGCAAAGGGTATTTTATGACTTTTTTGGCTTTTGAAAGTGATGTTTATTAAATCTTGTGCCCAATTCCTATGTTTCACTTATTATGGAACGGAGGAAGTATATGACAAATCGCATACTGCCATAATCAGATTATGAAGATGAGTCAATTATCAAATTTTGGTCTCCAAGACATTTTAATGCAAAATCAAAGAGTAACACCCTATAAACAAACACAAAAGTCATTTATCCATCACAAAAGTACCTTCCAGAAAATGGATATTCAAGGGGGAACGGGTTTCATTAGAGTAGGCTATGAGTAAGTCAAGAACAAAATATTACTTTTTCTCCCTCTTTATATTGTGAGATGAGGTCCCACGGCATTCGGCAACAATAAGCTAGATGTATCAGCTAGAGCTCAGATCCATTGCCCAACAAGACCCCGCTCCAGATTGAGCCACCGATCAGATTGCCTCAATCAGTGTATTGCGACAATTGGCTTATGTCTGAACCATCTAGGAATATGGCTGTGGGAGATTTGAACTCTCATCATGCCCCACAATAAGAAAACCTTACTACAAAGAAAGCTAATGTTTGCTTTTAGAAACGGAGCAAAATTGATAGAGAATATAAACTACATGATAAGCATATCTTGCATATTCTCTATCAATAATCCCTCATTTTTAGAATATCAAAGCTGTCATTCTCCTAATAAAATTAAAGACATCCTTCCAAATTTTACCTGTTTGCCTTATCTCAGTTTGTCTGTTTAGAACATTAGTTATTTACTGGCGTAAGCACAAAGTTTCACAGAAGCTACGCCCCCCCCCTTCCTTTAAAGCCAAAAAGTAATAAGACAAGCAAAAACTTGTCCATATCCTACTGTTAAAGTGTGATCTGTACATATGATGCAATACATCAATAAGTTGTCCAAAACATTAACAGTTTCTGAACAAAGCCGTTCATTTTCTCTAACAAACTATCACAATTATGTGGGGTTCAGGACGACTATTTGAATTCTAAGCCACAAATAGAGGAAAGAAAACATGAGGCTTTTTTAAAAAGAAAAATTGAATCCAATAATCCCAACTATACCCACTCTTCTTTAACCAGTCCTACGTGTTGATTAACTAGGAATGATTCCGACTTTAAGAAATGCCTTCCCATTTTGGTTCACATTGACCTCTAATCTACAAAACCGTATGACGACCACCACATAGGATACCCCCACCACCATTACCGTATGCACCCCACCCACCATCATCACCACTAAATTACTAATCACCAAGCCCAATTACATTTACCGTACATCACCAAATTCCCATCCGAATTTACCGACCACCATAATCATCACCGACAACTTCGACGAAATTCACTATTAAAACCAATTATAATCCCTCTCATTTGTCACTCTCATTCTCTCTCTCTTACAACCGTTTTGTCATTTGAAGTACTTCTATTGTGCAGTGTCTCTTTATTTCCAGCAACTTTGTTTCAAGCATTACTAGAGAAAGTGGTTCCACAACCATTAGCGGCTTTAGCATGATCGCGACCACATTTGAGATTGAAGACCGTGCACAAAATAGTTGCAATAGCTGAAAAGTTATTTCCATTAGAACCTTGATAAAAAAAATAAAGGCAACAACTGTCTACTACTACATAGAAGTATTTAATAAGTGTAGATAGTCTAGTAAGCCATTTTGATTTAGTCCATCATATTACTTACAGCGAAAATATTCTACATATTCTAGAATAGATATGAAACTGAACACTAGATATATTGATCAGCAAATCAACAAGTAGGATAATGAACAAATACTATGATAAAGTAGCCAAATACGACACAGCCGGTGAATACCTGGTTGTAGTAACATATCTATTGCAAAACTGATGACTTCGAAGATATTAACCCCAGGATCTGACCGTGCAATGTTCCATTTGTCACCAGCACACCACCTGAAGGAACTATAGTTCTACGTCCCATTTCATCAGCAGCAAGATCGATTTCACTACCTCTCCAATCTGTGACCTGGTTAATTGAGATTAGATTTCACAAGCTTACAAGGTGGCATGTGGATTCTAAAAGGTAGCAGATAAAAATTTTGGGAGTTTAGAGTTTAGACTGAAGATATGGCATATGTTACAAAATAGCGAGAATGAGTGATCCCAACCTTTCCACCAGCTTCATGCACACAAATCATGCCAACAGCATGGTCCCAAGCCTACTTGTTTATGGAGTTGAAGTGTCGAGCCACAGAAAGAAGTTAAAGGATTTTCCAACAAATTCCAATATCTCACTGCAATAACAACCTAAGTGAAAGACAAAGATACAGGCCAATACCTTCATAATAGTTTGAGCCCTTGCTCGATTTATGAAAACAGATGCTCTACCTGAAGCGACCATCAAGTATTTGCATAAACTGCCCAGGAGAAAAAGGAAACAGCGTTCATTAAATGAACCAACTGAGAGAATAAGTAATTATTGTATGCAGCAGTGACAGCCAGAGCTCCCAATTTTGCCTCTTTAGTAGAGTAAAATCAGAAAAGCGTGCCCAAACAAAATGACAAGGCAGCCATCAACTACTTCAAAGAAGAAGGTTTAGCTTAGGATCAAAACCTGAAAAGCTACCAACGATGAAGAACAAGTCTCAAACGTTACTTAAAATGATAGAAATGCAGAAGTAGATAAGGCCATCCAACTAACATTTACAATGCGTCTGCAAGGAATCAGATTGGAGTCACCACTAGGCCGTTAATTACCTATGTGAGAAGGGGTAAAAAGGGCAGGGCACAACAATTAGCCACCTCACCTACTGCAACATCACAATTGGTTATGGGCCAGGAATATTCTACAGGGTAGTGCTGTGATTTACTGTCACCACTGACAGATTGGTTATTGTACATATTATCTGAGGATGAGAGTATAAATAAGAGCTGAGGTGAGAAATGAAAATATCATCTGGAATTTTGTAATAGAAAGTGACGTTTCTTTGGAGAGTCCTTGCCTCTCGAAGAGTGAGGGTTGTACTTGGTAATTTTTCCTTGGTATTTATCAATACAACTACCTATCCCCTTGATTCTGCTCTAATTTTCCTGTTAATTTCTTGCTGTACCTGTTGATTTACATCAGCGTCACTACAGCACGGCTACAAAATTACATGGGAAACTAGATCTCAGGACAGGTTGTTGCATATTTTAACATTGGGGGGGGGGGGGGGAAGAAGACAATGATAAAAAATAAAAAAATAAAAAAAACTGAACAAACTTTCGGCTCAAAGGTACACAAACATACAGGTATTTTCATAATGATAGTCCAACAAACATGTTGTCTTTAGGTTTAAACTTTAAAGTAGATCATGGTGAATATGACTCTGACTACAAGTATCAATCACTGCAAATTAAAATGGAGAGCTTGACGGTTAGATCTCTCGATCCCTGAACACCATATCAGGAGTCAGAATTCTCAATGCGAACTCCCCCCACCCCACGGTCAAGCACTGCCTCACGTCCTTTGCCAGTCTTTGAGTGGGATAAGGACCTCTTTATGACCGTATCCAACTAAAAGAAACCATTAAGAATCAAAAAAGCACAAGCATCTTTGACACTAAAGATAACTCCCTCCATCCACAGATAAATGTCCTGTATATTATTTTCATCAGTCCACAGATGAATATCATGCTACCTTTAATAAATTTTTACACCACCCAACTCACTCATCTCATGTGATATGGGCTTTACGCTATCAACCAAAAAACTTACATTCCCCTATTATTTACTCTTCATATACGTGCACTGCTAGCCTACCATGTTTTGAATTGTGGAAGATAACCAAATATCAAAGTGATCCAATTAGGTGCAGAAGAATTTGGTATACCTTCCACAGCATGCTGGGAGAAGAAGAATTTGCTTCTCCCCTACATTAGCAGCATTGGTTGTTGCATTAAGGGAATTTGATAGGGGTATTGAATCCCACGTGTGACTCTCAGGAATACAGAAACGAGCCTCATTAACTAAAGAAGTTCCATCAACAAAGCTTCTTTCCCAAAAGCTATCAATGTTCATTAAACCACCCAGCAAGTCAGGTAATTTAATTGTCCATGTCCCACAGCCCACATGGGCCGCCATAATGATCCCTTGAGAAGATTCATTCTTTTGGGATTCTTGAACATCAGTATGAGATTTGTTCAAAGAATGCTCTCTCCAGTTTGGGCAACCCATAACTCCCAGTACCATCTCCCCTTCGACTATAAGTGCCAGTCCAACCTAAAAATCACATCACAGGAAGATATATAAATAAATGAAATCATAAATAACAAACAGAATCTAGGAGGTCAAAAGAGTTGCTAATTTTGCTAATTATCGATATTGCTGCTTAGGGGAAAGGGTAAAGGCCTTGTTTATTGTCGTTGTTGTTTTTGTTGTTGCTGCAGTGACTAAATAGTTATGAATCCATATTTCCCCTCTTTGTACTTTTACAGACTCCTCAAAAATATACATTACGAATGGGTATTAAATCACAGTTGTAGTCACTGCAGTTGTCGTGCATTATACAGATGTGTTTTACTATGGTATCACATAAATGGTACAATTGTTGACGCGTGATTTTTAGATCAGTCAGATAGGCCATTAGGCAATAGCAGCCTTTTATCAGGCTGTTTCGGCTCTATATCGCCTTATGGATGATACACAGCAACCTTTATGATAGGGATTATCAGTTCCGAAGCTGAAACAATAATCCAAATCATCCAATATGTCATATGTCGGCCAAATTTATATACAGACATGGAGTAAACTTATACATTGCACTTAAATTTAGTGTTCTTTTAAAGGAAATTGCACATTTTAAGTCATATCATCAAAGTTATTCATCACAATGTGCTCTACTGTCTACTCTGAAAATCAAAACTTTTACAAGTTATTATCAAATCAATATCTTTCTTCTTTCCTTGCATTGCCACATTCATGAGTTTAAACGTCTTAGAAAATGTTATCATTTCCTCAACTTGTCCCCAGTTCTTAGGAAGAGTGATCTTCCCTGCTAGATTGTTTTTCCTTCCTTTATCACCTCAGTGAGCTCAGTCTCACCATTACTTTTTTGATATATGACACAGAAGTCTGTCCCCCAAAATTAGCCTTTTTTTTTTGTAGTAATTACTAGTTATGAGCAAGGCTGTGTACATCTTGACCTATTCATACCCTTAATAAATGAGATTCATACTGGCTGTTGTTGTCAATAATTAAGGATTCTATTTTTAAGGACAAGAAGTACGTGTCAACTCCATGAAATAGGAAGGCTACGGTAAATATTTATCATGACCCCAATACAATCACCCAATAGATAAAGAAAAACCTATAGACAAAAACTAAAACCTTCAATCTAAAGAATTGTGCATGATCTGATGTACAAAATCAAAGAATGACATCGAATGCTGAAGTGCTCTACTCCCACTACATGTTAAACACCTGATACAACAACTCATCAAGGCTTAACCCTCAGATATCTGTCAATTCCTCTCCGTGCATCCACACTACTAGATAACCACAAGAGCCAGCTTCACATCTCTGCAACTCACTTCCCTTCCTCGAGGGATAAGGAATTAACAATCAATTATCACAACATGTTTCCGTCGAGAAACCCAAATGATAATCTGTACTAACTGAATCAAAATAAGAAAATTAGCAGGAGTAAAGAAGGGACATACCACATACAAGGCACTACCACCTTTGAGAAACCCTCGTGTCCCATCTATTGGATCTAGCACCTGCAGTGTAATATGTACATTTAATAAAGATAAGACGTCAATTCAAACTAACAATCCAAAGAAAACTTCCCAAGTGTTAGCAAATAAAGACATGTCTGACAGAAAAAGCGAGAATTGCCACAAAAAGTGGACCTCAGAAAACAGAATCCACGCTATAGAAGTGATTGGAAACACGAGTATGAGGCAACCATATGAATAGCCCTGAGTGCAAGCCAAAAGTACGATATAGGGATGAAAGAACCCTATGCAACTAATTTACAGGTTATATAAAGATGCCGGGATGTCAAAGACGAACATATTTGACTTTGAGGGCAATACATACGCATGACAGATGGACATGAAAGAAACAGAGAACAGAACATAAAAGCTTATTATGTCATATAAAGCCTAAACTCATCATATGATCAAATTTATCTCAGATATTACCCAGTACGTAGCCGGCTTGGCCTCAAAAGCAATAGAATTACTCCCTCCTCTGTCAATTGCTTCCAACACTTCATCATCTGTTAATTGCTCATATGAGAAGCTCGTGTTATCTTTGACAATATTTACCACAGCATCAGCTAGATTATTAGAACGCAAGAAACCGGAGTCCTCTTCAGCCACCAAAGGAATCAATGGGAATTGTTTATTCAACTCTGTACAAAAAGAATCATAATTACTTACGAATTCAACAAAACAACATTATCCTCAAAGCTTAGATGGTGCACACGCTAGTACATAGAGCATGGTGCGCAAATGTACATAGATAACCGCCAAATGTACATGGATAACAAGCCAAATGAACATATGTACATGGATAACAAGCCAAATGAACATATGTACATCTCTAGTTGGTACATGTTCATTGGTATTGGTCTCTGTGTACATAATCTAATCCTTCATGTTCATCGTGAGTATAGTTCTCTTCCTACGGACGTGTGTATGTACTAATTTTTGGCATTATCCTCCCTAATTAAGAAGTTAAGAGCTGAAATCGTACAAAAACTCGATACCTAAACTAATTAGAGCTTGGACACTGAAATCTGCAATTGTGACTGGACTATTATCATTCTTCTCCAAAACATTTCCATCATCAGAGAATAACGACTTCTGCACCTGCAATTCAGCAATTAACTAATAAAATCACGCAGCTATACTCAACAGAAATATACTTGATACTCATATGTTATATCAATCAAGTAATTTCGCAATTTCACATTCATTCTCAAATATGAGAGAAAGAGAAGAATTACGTCGACACAAATGCGACAAGCTCGATCGACGACATTGATAGCAGCTTCGAGCTCTTTGTAATACTTAGCTTTCTGAGGCGAAAATGGCAAGTTCGACCTCGAAATTTCAAAGAATAATCATCAAATTTTAGCATAAATGATTCAAATTGAATTGCATAGAAAGAAATACATATAGAAAATCTAGCTTTTTTGACGTTCGATTATTTTTCTATGCAATTTTGGTTGAGAAAAGGAACAACGTATATATGTTAATAGTCATATAGATAGATAAACAGGTACCTGATAGTGAAGAGCTTAGAGGATCGATAATGGCGGAATTTGGAGGACGAAATAGGATTTATAGCGCTGTTTCTTGAATGTCGAAATGTGGAGAATCGGAGATCCATTCTGATAAATTATAGAGTGTTGGATGAGTGAAAAGAGAATTCAACCTCTAAAACAACTGCTATATCTCTGTATCTTTAGAGTCTTGAAGATGAGTGATGAGTGATGAGTGATGAGTGATGAGTGACGGTAGTTTATAAGTGGCAACGGTCAAACTGTTCGTTAGTTTTTTTTTGATCCTGATGAGTGATGGAAGTTTATAAGTGGTAATCGGTCTTAAACTGTTCGTTAGTGCTAATGACTAGTGACTATTGAGTATGGTTGAAAACCTAGTCGAGATTGACCTTGATCTCGACTACAATCTAGAGGTGCTAATAAATCTAAGCTCTAAAGGCCTTAAGGGCTATATTATACTACTCGAAATCTCGAAATTTTTATGAGTATGAGTGTATTAAGGGTGTATGGTCTCTACTTAAGAAAGTCCGTTTAAGATTTAATAAATTTATATTAGTTTCAATAAGTTTAACTCGATATTTTTTTTAGCTTAGTATTTTCATATGTGAGTATCTAACTTGAAATTACTAGTAAAATTTGCACAATAATGGTGAGAAGCTACAAAAAAAGTAACAAAATCTTAAAACCGGTTCTCAGGCATACACTTTCAGTTTTAAGTTTTTAATTTTATGATTTATAAGAACATACTTCTATGACATTAGTTATATGATGAACTAAAATTTCATTATACTCGTATAGCTTGTGTTATTTTTAAAACTAACAAAAGATTGAAAATTACTTTACTTGGTTTCCATACATATGTTTTTCTTGTAAAAAAAAAAACAAAAACAAGAAAACGATAACGAAGAGATTCTTAATTTTTGAGAGTTTAATTAGTTAAAAAACTTTAAACGAAGTCGAATTTTTAGATAGGTTAAACCTGAAAATTTAGATTCCAAAAAAGTTCAAGGCTCACCTCAAACTCGAATACAAAAGGTTACGAGCCAAAACGAACAACTCCAAACTCGGAATTGGTTCACCTCGTTAACACCGTAATTACAAGGGTGTGTTGGAAAGATATCAAGATTCAAATTAAGCTTTGTGGCTCAAGATATCTCCATAATATAGTCTTACATTTCTTTTGTTGTCTTTTATTTTATTTTTATCAATTTATTTGGACTAAAATATCCTCAATCCTTCCCAAATTCTCCAAAATACCTTACTTTTTTTTTAAAATGCGTGTATTTATTACTTTAACGATTAAATTTATTGTTTTTGATTTTTTTAAAGGAAAACAAAAGATTTTTATTAAATAATTTTTTTTTTTTTAAGCTTTGTAAGCGCTATATTATGAGTACAAAGGAAAGAGTGATGAAAGCCCACTTGATCATCCTCCAAACAAGAGTTTAGGAAGGTACCCAAAAGTTATTAAGTCGCCTATAGTCATTGATAGAGACTATCTTGACATAACACCATAAAACTTAGAACGATTCCTAATTAAGTAAAAGAGTAAAAAGATATTGAACAAAATTCGAGAAAAAAGAAGTGGACTATTCGTCTATTCCCATCTTCTCCAAACTCAAACTATTACTGCCATTTTCCAAATCCAAATAGATACCAAACAAGATCAGGAGAGAAATATATCATGAAATGCCACAGCAACATCACTGAACCTAATATAAATCACTGATATTTCTTTTTTTTCCTTAGCATATTTTGCATCATAATATTCACAAGATATCATCATGACTTGCCTCCACCACCATAAATCAAAAATCATACACAATGAACTCCAGACACCACGATACTGAAATGGAGACCTAAAGATCACAAATGCATTGTCCAAGTACCCGTCACAAAAGGCGACAACATTAATTTTTCCTCTAGAAATCTAATTTTGGTTCCCGCTTTTCTGAACCCTAGACACCTAATTTCTGATCCCAAATCGGCTTCAAATAAAAGTAATCTTCAGAATCAAAAAAATCCAGCTCCAACTGAAAAGATGTCTGTGGAAAAAGATGCTGCTCTCATATAAAAGCTGTCCGTCCTCCCCTTCTACCGTGCCTGTCATAGGCAGTGTTGATTTTGTCGACAAGCTCATTCATTGCACTGCATTTATAGAATAACGGATTAGCCCTAAAGCAAAGCTGAGGCTTTATTCATAAGAAGTAAGTAAAGATTTAGACATAAATGGAACGAAAATCCAGATTCTAGACCCAGCTCAATCCAACCCACTGTCATACAATCACTAAAAACCATCACATTGCATATAGACTGACATCAGTCTCCAAAAAAAACTCAATCAAAAAGACTATCCTCTAATTGTAAGCCTTGCAACATGAGTAAAGAGAAGTTTAAAGACTGTCACCCCAGTTCAATATCTAGAAAGTTTGACGGTAACACTATTTAACTTCACCTCCGACTCACATCTCTCAACAGATAGCAGTACAGATACGTCCTCCATTCACCCCCAAAATGGCACACATTCCAAAGACAAAGCCATATGGTAAGATTGTATGAGAATAATAGAGGAAAAGAGATACAGGCAATCAAAAGAGTCAATCCAAGAATGCAGAGAAATTGTGCGATAGGTAGAGGGAGAAGAAAACACACATACAAAAATAAACGTCACAGAACTAACCTAAGATACGGGGAATTGGGGAAGTGGATCAACTAGTAGAAGGTTAACAGAGTGTCTCATTAGCATTTGTGTAGGGATGAGAGAGGAGGGAAAGAGAGGGAAGAAAAAGGGAGGTAAGGGGGGGGGGAGATTGAGCTTCCAATGTCCTTCAAAATCTTTGCAATAATAGAGGAATGCGATTTATTAAAGGGGGGAAGAACATTTCCATAAAAAAGGGGGAAAGAATATGGATCTCTCCAATTCTTTTCTCCTCTTCCTCTGTCATATCCAAACAAAAGATAGTAAATCCCTTACTTTCCCTTCCCTCGCTTTCCCTCCAGATCTTCCTATCCAAACATGTACTTCCTCCGTTTTTTACTTGCAAGTTGCAACGTTTGGGTTTGCACAAGGACCAAGGAAAGGAGAGAGAGATAAAAAGAGAACCCATGTGCTAGGAAAGAGAAAGAGAGAACATATTGCTAAAATTAGAAACGTTGCAAGTAATAAAGATTGCCAAAAGTGGGAAACATTGCAAGTAAAAGAAAATAGAGGGAGTATATTCTGTATGTGCATACCTTGAGCAGTTGGTCAACATCGCAAGGTAGGTAACCAGTAATGTGTCATTGTATTCCTGCAAAAGTAAGATCCCCAACTCAGAATAGTCTTTAAAACATAAATATACAACGGATAGATGTCACAAAATATTTACAAAAGATGATAAGTAAATTCACTATCCTCTCAGGTAAACAATGATAAAATAATATTTACCATCAGAAAATCATCTTGAAATTTCCCAGATTCAATAGCAGGTAATCTCCTCAGAAGACTTGAAACTTGTCTCAACAGTGAATTCTCACAAGGAATTTCACCTGTAATATAAAGCAGTCATAGACCAGGTTAACAGACAACACAGTTGCACACAGGTCAAACTGGTATTATGCCTCTCATCACTTTCCCATGCTGACATGGCGCCACAATAAGCCTAGTTTATGTGCCTCGAAATGATGTGAGAAATTGATACTGTTTGACTAGAAGCTAAGCAGGGATGCATAGTGTATGGAGAACACCCACTTCATGGTGCAACAAACTAAAATATGGTTATGCTGTAACATTATCTGCTACAAATAACAAATTTTAATTGAGATTATGGAAACGTATCCTCCTCAAAGAGATTACTAAATAATATTGTTAGTAAATTAACCCCATCTTGCAGCCCACTGCCCACCCCTTTAGAGAAGGTCAAACGAACAAGTAACAAACCTTTCTGCATAGAAACAAGATACTGGAGCAGCACTCTAACACGGCTATTGAGCATCTTTATCGCACTGTGGATACCAGTCAAATGAGCAGCCACTGCAAACAAAAAGCAATTTGAAAGAAGAAAAATTAGAAGACCTATATCTGTTTGTTTTATCCTTATGTTGTCAAAAGGAAAATTAGGCAGCTGGGCTCACATTGGGTGGCAGCAGAACCGCCATCAGCTGGTTTAAGATGTGCGACATGGTCTACAGATATCCTTTCCGCTTCTACAGTCTTCAAGAAAATAAAAAGAATCACTCAAACAGGCAGGAGGTGTACTATATGCAGTCAGTGCAGAGATATGGGGGTGGGGTGGGGTGGGGTGGGGTGGGGAAGTAAGGCGATAGAATACCTCAATGGTGTAGCTCGAACGAACAAAGATAAGCTGTGGAAGACCCTCAATGACATGCAGTTCTGAAATATTAATCACAATAATTAGAGAAGTCAGGTAGGAAAGAGGTGATTCCCTAGTTACAAGCTGCAACCTGAAAGAGACACACATGGCATATCTCTCTGGGTCCTCATTTGAGAGAGATCAAAATAAAGGGACTATTATACAACAAACTCGAGAGATATACGAAAGACAATTGTCTTATCATTAACAACAGCCCCCCCGGGGGGGTGTCCCAGTATAGCTCTTGCCAAGAGACCAGTCTAGGGAGGTCCAGATGTTAGTAACCAACCCTATGCTAGAAACTGAGCTAAATTTGTCAAAAATGGCAGATAAGAAACAGAAGGGAGAATGAAAAAAGGGCTCAAGAATAATTGTTGTATTGATGATAATCAATGTAATCTTTAGCAAATACAGCCCACAACTTCAGACAGGTTGTAGCCATCTACTAAACTTTCTTAACAATTTTCTGAATGATTCCTCTCGGTAACATTCCTTTCCTTGTCATTTACAAATTGCCAATGCGGCCCCACTGACACTAATAAACTTCTAATCGACTATTCTTGGAAACCTCTGTACTACAGTTGTTGCTGGATATCTGATGACTAGTGGTTTGGGTAAAGTTCTCTGCATTACACTAATCATCATCAGAATAGCACAGAGTTCCTTCACATCATTTTCATACATTTACCAAACAACGTCTATCCTTAACTTCACAATTTAAAGCTCAATAAGAACAGGAGGTCCTCCAAAAGAAGCCTCAAATCACCCATGATCCATTCGAAGTACAAGATATCTTACATGCAACCACCATTCATTTCATCAGGAACACATGCTATTTGACAGATACCAAGCATCTAACCAGAGCATTGACAAACTATTTGTAGACAGAACTATCCTATTTGTTGTATATTCGATTCAAAATTCATTTCGGATAGAATGTTTTGGATATTGAGTACCTAAATATTGATATTTAGATTTCGGAATCCAATATCTGAAATTTGGATCTTTGGGGGGTTGTTTTTTTTACATCCGCACCTATCTTTTATGTGTTTCACCTATTCATCCATTCTATTAGAATCATTAAAGTCAATAAATAGTATAAAAGCTTTAGTCTAGTCACATTCTAGCACAACTACCGAAAATAGTGATAGCCAAAATAATAATTTTGAACTTCGATATCCGGTATATCCTATCAGAAAACTCAGATTGGAAATGACATCAGATTTTGCCACTTCCAATTCGAAATTGATCTCCAATCGGATATTTGATCCATGATCATCCCTAGCTGAAAGTCATTTACTAACAAAACTTCTCTTATCGATAACAAATAACACTCAAGTGCCAAACTCACATACATAAAAGTTAGGAGCAAGATGCCTGAATTACAATGACAACCCTGGTATACATTTCATATTAGGCATCAAACCATTATGATGTGGAGGGATGAAGGGAAGCTGAGAGACACACACCTTATAAGTCATAACAAGGTCGCACCAAATCAAAAATCCCTTATAATCCAAACAAGGCAAAAGAGAATCATTATCAAACACATTTTTCTATTTTGACTGTCATGAGAGATATCTCACCAAAAGTTTTTCTTACACTAGATTGGTGACAGTTTTAACTCATGGTATTCTTCATTGTGCAAGGACTTAAAACTATTGAAGTGTGCGTCCTTCATCATTTTAAATAATCAAAACAACCTCAACCTTCACATATAATTATCTTGCTAGATGTCAATACATACAACAGCTGACTAATCACAAAAGATGCAAAAGATAACACAGGATACCCAAGACAGATAATTTTGTATGCATACTTTTGGCACCAAAAATTGAGAAACGTATAGGAAAGTATATAAGAGGATCCTCAACATTGAGGTCCTTCGAATCTATTATGAGGGGCCGAAAACTCAATTTCATCGGCATGCAAGATTTTTACACACAATGGAAGGAGAAGATGGCTGGAAAAATCAACATACCACTTTCATAGATGCTCACTGGAAGATCCTTTTGTGCATGATTGATGGAAGGGTGGAGTAAAACATATACAGGACTCTCGTTGATATCCATTAGCTGTATCACAATCAATATTTGTTACCAGGTGAGAAATAAAATCACAATACTTCAAGCCTTTGACGAAATATGCAAGCTTTTCAGAGCAAACATCTAATAAAACCCAAACAATTACAGTTCATCTCACAGTTGTGATTCTTGTGAACTTAAGGTAACTTTAAAAACTGCCAATTGATGCACCCAACTCTTAGCAAACACAAATGTGCAATTGCCAATGTAAAACAAATAAAAGAATCTACTTTTCCACTCTATAGCCATGTAGAACAGAAAGATATTCAGAAGCAAAGAAGGAAAAGTGCGGAAAAACGACAAAATTAAGTGACTCACAAGACTGCCCTTTTCTGTCTCATTAGCTCTAAAGTTGGAAGGCCATTAGATTGACTTTTGAAACGAGGATCAAATAAAAGGTCTCCTCTAATTGAGATACTCTAAGCAATTGTCGTAGAGATAAGATTGCATTCATTTGACCCTTCTACCAGGGGAAGAGAATAAAACCCTCCAATTCTTTTCCCTTCTCCCATGATTGTATCTAAACAAGGGAAAATGTACACCACCCTTTCCTTTCTCTCCCTTTCCCTCCAGATTCCCATAACCAAATAAACTATACTACCTGTTACAAGACTTCATTTATAGCAAGCCATAGAACATATCAAACAAGATCGAGATGGAGACAATAGTTCTCAATTAAAACTTAAAGAAACCAACTTTGGAGAAAAAAAAAAGAACAAAACAACCTCAGAAATCTCATTCCACAACATCACAAATACCACAGAGTAAAACTTCACCATTAAAGGAACACTATATCGCGTCATGAAAAATCCTCAACCTATACGTAAATCCAGCTTCGATATTGACTCAACACGGACAATTAACAAACTCAAACCACAACATTATGAGTGCTTATGTTTAAGCTTAAAATTTCCTAATTTTCCTCTTCCTATATACACTCAAAACACCACTTTGATACTCCAGGAAAACAAATTTACGTCTGTGTTAGTAAAAACTCACAGCTTTATGTATATGCATATCAGATTCTTCAGCATCCGTCCCAGTCGAATACCACCCAAGTATATAAAAATTGGGGAAAACCTTCTTATCTGTCCAAAAAATCACATAACAACTTACAAAATCAATATGATCATCAAAAAATAAACCACCAGTAATCGCAATTTACGCGAATAACATAAAAAACTCACAAAGCTCCTGCTTCTTTTCGACGAAAGCGCGGTCAAGAGAATCAGTGGTGGAATCATATAGAAGTTCAAAACTATTGAAGATCTCAACAGTTCTTCCTCTTTGAACGCCAATCACACAGCCGTAAACTCTTGGCGCAGGCGAAGGTTCGCCGCCATTGGAGTGAGATGGATGCTGCAATTGAGACTTGACTCGAGTAAAATGATCGGAAATATTGAGAATTACAAGAGGATGAAGCTTGAATGTTAGTCCACTACTTGATGATGCCGCCATGTTTGTAGAGCTTCAGAGGAGAGAGAAAATTCGTAAATTAGGGTTTTTGCGGGAGGAAAACTACGAGAGTGAGAAATCGATAGAAGTGATTAGCGCAAAGTTTTGAGGTTTTGAATTCGAAGGTTTTTAAATACTTTTGATGCACAAAAAATTGGAAAAAAAAAGGAAATTCGAAGATTTGAAGAAAAAAAAATCGATAATTTATGCAGGAAAACTTTGAAGAAGAAATTGAAGCTTACCTAGAAGCAGGAATCCACGAGAAGGCGGAAAGAGGGAAAAAGGGAGTGATTCGGATTCCTGCTGCTGCAGTTCGTCGTAAAAGGACTTGTTACTAGGATTTATGATTTAGGCCCTATTTTGGTAACAATTTTATGGGGGTAAAACTCTTCTTCTAAAAAAAATTAAACCCTTTCCTTTCACTAATACTCCCTTGTGGGGATGCAGTGTAGAGTTTGTATTGCTCGATTTGGTTGATTGTAGTTTCTCGGACGATGAATTTGATTTGATCATGTTTAATTATATCTTGTTTTTCTTTAATATCCATTGTAATTGTCGTTTGGCCTTTAATTAATGAATTTTTTTCAAAAAAAAATAATTAATACTCCCTTGTATCTTTAACTTTATTTTAGGAAATCAAACTATCAACTTTATAAGTAAAAGTGTAGTCATGTGTGGTCTTGTAAGATTCGTATCGATGTGTAGGTCCATAATATTAAATTTTTATAATTTATACTTATAAGAAATAAGATATAATAAGAGTTAAAAACGTCTGGAAACCATGCTCAAATAATGTAGCAATTAAAAAAAAGAAACAGAGGAGATTAACAGTGGCAAAGCCATGTTGTAACAAAAAAATTTAAAAAAGTGAGTTTTTGTGTTTTAAAAAAAAAAAACACAAGGAGAGGTGGTAGCTCAGTGGAGTATCACCCCAAATTCCAGGGAATTGCCAAAGTTCGAATCCTACAAAGGGGCTGCGTTGTATTGCTCGATCTGGTTCATTGTAGTTTCTCCGAAGACGAATTTAATTTGATCTTGTTTAATTGTATTTTGTTTTTCTGTAATTTCAATTAATGAAAATTCTCTTTTAAAAAAATCAAAAGTGTGTATTGACAAGTATAAAAGTCAAAATATAGCATTTATTTAGAAATAGACTAGAAAACATTTTATTGTCTATGACTTGAAATTTTAAGATTTGACATATACTCTATATTTAATGATTTTTAATCTCTTTTCTTTAAATTTTTACTTATATATTTTGAATCAAGGGCAATATTATTAATCGTACAAAGCCCCAATTATAGTTGAGTCGCCACTAACTATACCTTCCTTACTTTCATTTCACTTTATAAATAAGATTACAAATAAGTTATGATCATGGCTAATAAGCTCATATATTTTATATCTAGGGCCAATAAATTATGATCAATTTAGGCCCTGTTCTTTTGAACTTATTTTGACTGAACTGAACTGAACTTATTTTATTTTTACTGAACTGAACTTATTTTTGTTGAACTGAACTTATTTTTACTTATTTTTGCTGAACTAAACTTATTTTTACTTATTTTTGCTGAACTGAACTTATTTTTGCTGAATTGAACTTATTTTTGCTAAATAATTATAATAAATAATAAATAATAAATAATAAATAATAAATAATAAATAATAAATAATAAATAATTATAATAATAATAATAATAAATAATAATAATAAATAATAATAATAAATAATAATAATAAATAATAAATAATAAGAAATAATAATAATAATAATAATAATAAATAATAATAAATAATAAATAATAAGAAATAATAATAATAATAATAATAATAATAATAATAAATAATAAATAATAAATAATAAAATAAATAAATAAATAAATAAATAAATAATAAATAATAAATAATAAATAATAAATAATAAATAATAAATAATAAATAATAATAATAATAAATAATAATAATAAATAATAATAAATAATAAAATAAATAAATAATAAATAATAAATAATAAATAATAAATAAATAAATAATAATAATAAATAATAAATAATAAATAAAAAATAAAAAATAAAACATAAAAAATATTAAATAATAAATAATAATAATAAATAATAATACTAATAATAATAATAATAAATAATAATAAAAAATAAAAAATAATAAATGATAAATAATAAATAATAATAATAATAAATAATAAATAATAAATAATAAATAATAACTAATAATAATAATAAATAATAAATTAAAAATAAATAATAAATTAAAAGTTTAAAAAATATTAAAAAATAAAATAAAAAAATAAAAAAATTAAATAAAAAAATAAAAAAATAAAAAAAATTACAAATTCATCGTTATTATAATTATAATATTAATAATAATAACAATATAAATAGTAATATTGAAAACAAAAATAATAATTACAACATTAGATAAGACTGAACTTATTTTTGCTGAACTGAACTTATTTTTACTGAACTAAACTTATTTTTACTTATTTTTGCTGAACTGAACTTATTTTTACTTATTTTTACTGAAAATAAGTCCAAAAGAACAAGGCCTTAATTGGAGACCAATAAGGATTACAGGTTCAATTCACAACTACAATAAATTCATGTAAGATAAATTCAATAAAGTCAAGAAATAAGTTCAATATGTTAAGGTAAGATAAGTTAAGGGCCAATAAAGTCAAATAAGTCATAGAGCTAATGAATTCATAAATAACCATATAAGTTCTGCTTGAAAATCATAAGAATACACCTTAAGTAATATTTTTGTCCCATTCTAATTTAAGATTTGAGCTTCTTTTTTTAACTATGTGGCTAAAATATCTTTGGACAAATAATCTAATGATGATGAATCTTTTACCATATTCGACAACTACTTCAATAGTTAGTCATCTCGTAGAAAATATCTTTTACCATATTTGACAACTACTTCAATAGTTAGGGCTTGTTCTCTTCGGTATAAAACAACTGAACTGAACCGAACTGAACCGAATTGAACTGATTGCAACTGAACTAAACTGAACTAAATTGAACTGAATTAAATTAAATTATAACTAATAGTAATGATAAAAATTTAGCAACTGAACTGAACTGAATTGAACTGAACTGATTGCAACTGAACTGAACTGAAAATAAGCTGGGGAGAACAGGCCCTTAGTCATCTCGTAGAAAATAAGCCAAACTTAGAGAACAAAAGACAATTGATGAAGAAGATCCTAATATAATTTCAACATGTACAATTGACACTTTACTTGCACCAGACAAGAAGTATGCAAAACACGCACTGGTATACCCAAGATTAAATTTTTTGCTCATTTTATTCATTCTGATATATCCGAATGAGCAACTTTTATCATTTGCTCAATTGCGACAGTTACGAATCAGACAAAAATGGCCACCCAGACTATGAAGTACTTCTAGAATGTTTGCAAGTGACCCACCCAGACCGACCAGCCTCACAGCTCGGTTGCTTCACTAGTCAGTCATAGTTCACCACCGGCCAAGCCCAATGCCCAGTCTGGCCTAGCTCACTAGCCACCTGTGGTTGAATATAGTAATGAAGTCATCTCTACAGTGCAATTGAAGAAACATCATTACAACAATTAAGAATAGTCTTATCCTCTATAGTTCAGTTTTTTTTTTTTGAAGGGAATCCTCTATAGTTCAGTTCAGGACTTAAAATGTATGTGCAAGTGCAACAGACCCATGACATATCTTATAGGATGGTATAGAGTTCCTTGACATCAATTCCATAAATCAACAAACACTCACCGTACCTCAAAATTTGCCGCTCTTAAAGAACAGGCCTCCACTGCCCCCTTCACATCATCCATGAGCCATTAAGCATAAAAGATTCCTTTCCTGCATCCACCATTCACATCTCCAAAAGCACTCCAGAATTTTTCACGCTGAAACGAAGAACTCAGCTAGCTGAATGCATGTTTTTTTATAGTAGATATAAAGCATCTAACTTGAACATAGACAATTGTAGAGCATGTTTATGGGTATGTACCAATTAGAAGATTTCTAATCCAAGAAAAAATGATGAAACTGCCAATACTCTGAAAAGCCAACTTTCGCAATTACAGAGGGTAAGAGCAAGAAGGAACCTGATTATGGTAATTTACAGTTGACAGTTGACACGGAGGGATGAAGGAAACCTCACAGAAGAGTAAAACCAAATTCTAATTCCCATTAATAGATAAGAGAAATCATTCTGAAAAGCTCATGTCAACAAAAAGCCTATCCCTGAGTCCTGACACTAGTTACCATCCTTTCCATTTTGGTCCGCTTTGGTACTCTTCTAGTCTTCTTAGTCAAATGCAAATTATTCATAAATCAAAATCAAAATCAAGATCAATTAAAACAGCCTCATATGTAACATTGCTGCTATATGACAATGCAGCAGAGATTTAGGAAAGATAGTTACAAAAAGGCACATAAAATAAGCAAGGCAAATGATTCTTTCCATATACTTCATTTTAGCACCAAAAACAAGATATATAAGATGAGCAAGGCAGAGGAATCTCTAGATATTATAGTGAAACTATGTTACTCAGACTCTTCATTTTACTTCAAGTACCCGTCCGCGAATGGACACTTTATTTTGGGCCAATATCATGGAAATTTGTCGTGAAATAGCCGAGTCAGACACGAAAACTTTCTGTCTGTCACAAGTACCCGACTTAGAGTAAACATAGCAGTAGAATAACACAGATTTAAGAAAAAAAACGCATCAGCATTGAGGTCCTTGAGGGGACTGGGAGCACAAATTATATAAGCAAGCCAACTTCACAAAAGGAAGTGAAGAAAAGATGGACAATCAACATACCACTTTCATTGGTCCTCACTGCAAGATCCTTTGTGCATGATCAATGGAAGGGTGGAGAGGAACATGAACACAACTCACTACTATCTATCAGCGGTATTACATTGAATATTCATTAGCAGCTGAGAAATCAATCTACAGACTACAATAATGCTCACCTTAGAGTATGGTACTCAAGCCGTTTGAAGCAGGCTCTCAATCTGAAACGACAATAGTTGATGCCACAAATGTGTATATCATACAATAGGAATCTGCTAGATGTCTTAGTTCAGCAGAAATATAGACAACAATTTGATCGCGATGTCCAATAGCCAATTCTAAAAACTTGAGAATGAATAGATCCCACTATGTACGACACTAGGACCTAATATTATAAGCAAAGATGAGAGCAAGGAAAACGAAACAAAGCAGGGCGATGAAGTGACTTAAATGTCTCAAGAATTGGTTTAGTTCGGTAATATTAGCACTGATTGTTGCACTCATCAAACTTAAATAGTAAATCCAAGTAGATGATAATCACAACTATCAAAAAATTAATCTATCAAAGTTCAATCACCATGTCACAACATTGTGTAGTTTCTTAATATCATACCCAAGGCTTACCAATCTTACCAAGGTCTATTCTCTCTTAGTGATGACATCTTCTAACTCATCTTAGCTCGTTTTCCTTCAATATATCCTCTCTTGCAATTTTTAGAACTCAATACGCATTAGAAGAGAAAGCCAAAATTTAACAAAAACATGAGGTTATTCCACCCCAAAAAGAAAAAAGAATTGAGGTTATACCACATCCACATACAACACACTTAGACTTTGCAAATCCTAGTGTGCCGCCACACATCGGAATTCAGCACTAGCAGAGTGATCTAATATCTATGGATCAGTTTATATACAGATACTCGAATGAACGTCAGACCATAGTCAAGACAATATATGACCAATATAATCAAACACAGAACACTAGTACATCAAAGCTGTGATTTTACAATTATATGTCTCTTCCAAGTTAAGATTTTAGTAGGATATATAGCCATAAGATCTACACCAATTATATCCATCAACACACACTTTATACATATTATGGGAAATATGAGTATAGATAATCATATAACCTTGTATCAGATATTTTGACATATGTTCTAGTATTTCAGAACTCAGAAGTGGCAAGTTAGAAACTAAAAAGGATGCTTGATTAGTTTTCTTCTCCTGTTTATGGGAGCTCAGGGGAAAGTTTGCCTCCAATACAGTGCAAGTACCATTCACGTTCCACCAAGCATATACTGATACGTATTCGCTTTCTCTCTTCAATATATGTTGTCTATTGTAGCAGACTTACATACTACCACGGATCAAAGATAGATGCATAGAGTACATGGAAGAGACAAGTATCTGGTCTAGATGGAGTATCCATTAAGTCAAGAGGAGCATGACCATGGAAATACGGGGAATCTATACATGAACAAAGCACAAATTCCAATAACATATTTTCATGGAATGCACCTTTCATTTGATGCAAACCCGGAATTTTTGCATAGTAGCAAAAGCGAACTACAAGCTTACAGCACATAAAAGTTTTCTACAAAGTTCCTTAAGAGATCACTGTATATGTTTAACGAACAACTTAAGTCGAAAACTAAAATAAGTATCTATAAACTACACAATTTGTCACCTCGTAAATTTCATCTTTCTATAGATTTAATTAAACAACAGGTCTTTCTCAAGGAACACTTACAACTCTACAAACACAACAGTTACATATCATTACAGATAGTTTAACAAGATGGGCAAAAGAAACCAACAAGGTAACAAGCTATGCAAACAGAACCTGAGAGCTTGAGGGAGTCAAATCAGAGAAGGCCATAGGAGCATCCTCGACATGCCACCGAACAGAGAATCTCAATTTCTTCTCTGAGTGGCCTTCTAGGTTCACTTTGAATATCTGACCCGCAGCTACATGAAGATCCCTACCAACAACATAGATTTTGGACTCAAAAGAATTCACAGAGAAAGGCTTGCATATTTGTTCTGGTAAAGGCGGGCCTTCCACGGAGTCCCATGAATCAGAATCTACATCATAGACCTTAAGCTTCATCCTCTCATGTTCCGAGACAATAAATAGACACCCAAAAACAACAACACTCGATCCTGTCCATCCTTCCCTCAGTCCAACCGCCATATTCTCCCAGTTATTAGTTCTTGGGTCATACACCTGACCCCGGGGTGAAACAAAGAAAGGCCACAACCAACCTTCTGTCACAAGAAGTTTCCCATCAAGAACAGCCGCATCATACGAGGCCATATTTGTTTCCATACTTGCAATGGGGCGCCAATACCCCTTGATGGGATCCAAAACCTCAGCTACATCAAGCTCAAAAAGATCTGCACTATTTCCTCCTGCCACATAAATCATCCCGTCAATCACTCCACTCCCAAAAAAAGATCGAGCTGTTATCATCTGATTTATCACAGTCCACCGGTTCTTATGGATTTCATATTTCAAGACAACATCGAGGGGGCAATCCACATCGGACACCATACCGCCACAGACAAAAAGGGTACCTTCATTTGGTATAGAGACACACCTAAAACCATGAGGACAAACTTTATCCCTACAAGGCATTGCTGGAATGGTGTGCCATGTAAAATGAGTAAGGTCAAGAACTAGCCATTGTATCTTTCCAGTACATTTGTGGAAAGTTAACACAAATAGCCAAGGATCAGATATCCCTAACTCCTTCCTCCGAGTGAAAAACCGATCCTTACTTCCAAGCAACAGATGCCATCGCTTGCAAACCGCTCTACAAGCAGCATGACTTTGAACAGGAAGCCTCAAGAGACAATTAAGAGCAACATCATCTGGAAGTCCTGGAATAAGAGGCTGCCCTTTTATAGCTAACTCCAAATCTGATGAGGGATCTACTAAGTGTGACTTAAGTGCAGCTACTCTAAATTTTGGGGATAATGACAGCTGAGAATCACCAAGCTTGAAAACTGGTGAGTGCTTTGAAGATACCCTCACCCTTTGCATTTTTGCACCCTCTACTATGCAGAACAAGCCCAAGTCCAGTTTTTTCCTATTCAACTTATATGAATCCTTTTTCTCCAATTTCTAAAGTAACAAACTTTACCCCTAAACCTTCAATAAAGCACCCAAAAAACACTTTCCCTACTTTCTTAACTTTAGAAGCAATTAAACAACAAAGTAACAGAATTTTAAATACAAAGATGAACAAACTTTAAGGAGTTTCCTATCCTATTATACTTTCATTTGCTGATCAAAGAACAAAAAACAAAATTGATTACAACAATGAACAGTAATCAACAGTACACAAAAACCCCACCAAATTCAATAAAGCCCAGAAATAATTGAACCAAACCCAGAAAAACCCAGATCAAAAATCAAATAAAGATCAAATTTTTCACAGAGTTGAGCAAATTTCTGTGTGATTTCTCTTAATACAAAAAAAACAAAATTACCCAATAAAGATTAACATAAACATTACCATGGAAGAAGCAAATACATGCACTTTACAGAGGAGAAATAGCTGGAAATTTCTGTATGTATCAGTGTATGTCTATGTGTTTTAAGGCAACTTGACGAGATTATTGCAGAGAAGGAGACTAGGAAGGAAGGTGACCCTTTTTTCCTATATTTTCTCCATTTATGTATGTTTGATGATATAAATTGATAAAAGAGAAGTTAAGAAAATAAAAATTGGGTCACATTATTATTATGTAAATGTAAAAAAATATGTGGGCGAAAATTGTTTTTGGAGTTAGAGAAGGGAAATGTAGTCACGCGCTGTATAAGAGGGAGTTAATTCGACAAGAGAATTGCTGGAGTAGGTCTGGTTTTGTCCCTAAAGGCTAGGAATAATTATAGCAAATAAGAAAGAGGTGTAGTGTAGTTTCCGTGTGGGTCTGTCATAGTTTAAAGGTGCAGTCGTGCAGCAATTGTAACTTGTAAAGCAGTTAACTTTTTTATTTTTTACTTAAGAGTACTGCCTGTTTCTTTTGGAAGTTGAGTTCAATTTCAGTTTCTTTCTGTAATTCAGTTTCTCACAGTTCAATTCAATTTACATTCTCTCAGTCTAGAAGAACGGGGCCTGCTTCCTCCATCTTCATTTAATTGCTATACTTAAATTTGCATTGAGAGGGAGTCCATGATTACAAGAAGAGATCTCATTAGGCGAGTAACTTCTCCTAATATTACTTTATATCGAATAAAACTGACTTAGGGTGGTTTCTCTTAGAGCTGATCAAATGAGCCTGGCACGCAGGCCCGGCTCGGCCCAATTTTTTCCTGGCCTTGGGCATAATTTTTTGCCTCGTTTCGAGCCCGACTCGATTTTTTTCTTCTTTGGGACGGATTTTGGGCAAGCCGAAAATGACTTTTCAGTCTAAATTTTAGCCCGACCCGATTTTGGCCAGAAATAGTGGGCTTTGGGCACAAAAATTTGGACCGGCCCGACTAATGGGCAATTTTTTTAGGTATGGCCCGACCCGGCCCACGATCACCTCTAGTTTCTCTTCATATTAAAAAGAATAATAAGTTTCAAGTCGAGATCTCATTAGTGGAGTAATGCTCCTAATATTACTTATATCGAACGACACTGACTTAGGGTGTTTTCTCTTCGTCTTAAAAGAATAAGTTCCAGGTCTTATTAGATCTAATTAGGAATGTGCAGTGAAATCAACTGTAATAGTAAGGTAAAAATTATTGATCAGATAATACAATAAAAGTCTAATAAGTGTAGCTGAAAAGAACATACTCTTAGCTAGCTATATGATGGGGTGCAAAATTAGGGGTGGTTATTGGTCGAGGTGAACCCGAACTATTGTTAACTCGGCTCATACTCATTTAAATTTAACTTGAGTCGAATCAATCGAATCGAAGCGGCGAGCTTTGACCAAGCGTTGACCGAGCCGTTATCGAACTGTTCATGAACAAGCTTGACCTCTTATTATCTTTAGTTTACTCGTCTTTTTTATATTTCTTTTTTTATATATTTTTGTTTTTTGAGTTTATTCTTTGACAATTAAACTATTAACTTATTATTGAGTAATATCTAGAATAAATATATATTTGTATACATACATAATACATTATGTTCATATATAAAAAAGTAATCGATCATGTCCACGAGCTTTTCAAGCCGAGCTTGTCATAACTCAACTCGACTCGTTAAGGTCTCGAGCCGAGTCACAACGAGCCAAGCTTTGATCAAACTTTGACCGAGCTGAGATCGAGTTGTTCACGAACACATCAGGCTCACTATCACCCCTTTGCACAATTATCATCTCTCTTCACATGAGATTCAAGCTAAAAGACTTAAAAGAGTTACATATATATATAAGCTAAATTTGCAAGCACATTAATTATCCACCTACGAAATTATAAATTCTAGGACCAATTATTATTATCGTTGGTATGAATTGCCATCTCTCTTTCATACTAAGAACAATATGAGAAACTACACTCACCATTGATATTAATTTTTGGCCCTATTATTAATTTATTATCATTGACATTGAAACTACATGCATAAGTCAAAAATGTCATATGAATTGAATAATGCCCAGAAATGAAATATAATAATTTAAAAGAGACGGAGGAGATATTAAAAAGTGTTAATTGACACCAAATTAAGTATCCAATAAATTCTTTTTTTGAGGGGACCCAATAAAATATTTAATACAATCAATAAATAACTAATGGTGTCAAGTAATCTTAAAAATAGTAATCCCTTTGTTTTCTTTTGTTATTTTTATTTAGAATATTTTATGAGTAAACAATTTATATGGACCTGGTCCTAGGGCTGTTTAGAGTGCGGTCTGGGCCGCACCAAACCGCAACCCAAATCGTTTTTTCGCGGTTTGGGTTGGTTTACGGTTTCAAAATTGCGGTTTGGGTTATGATTTCAAGCAAACCGCGGTTTGCGGTTTGGGTTGGGTTTGAATTTTTGTAAACCGAAACCGCAGTTTTATATGATTTTTTTTTTAAAAAAAATTTATCTATTTTGATTTTCTTTTTTAAAATACACTTGACAAGCTGGCATACGAGTATACTAATACGAGTATTAGGTATTTAGACTTCATATTTATTTGGACTCTTTATATTTATTACCAAATTTTTTACTCTTAGATTACAAAATTAATGTCACGGAGTAAAAAATGGTTAAACCGCAAACCAAACCGCACCAAACTGTTTCGCGCGGTTCGGTTTGGGTTGGTTTGGGCAAAAGTGCGGTGCGGTTTGGGTTGAGAAAATGTCAAACCGTATATTTGCGGTTTGGGTTGGGTTACATCCCAAACCGCACCAACCCAACCCGCGAACACCCCTACCTGGTCCACACTAAATTAGTGTAGACTTAATGCTAATTCATGTGATTTATGAAAAAAATGGTGACTATATAAAAAAATAGATATAAAAGATGAGTAGATTTAAATTGTAAAGTTTGACTATGTGAAAAAAATGTTACTATGTCACAAAGTAAAAATTTCATTATGATAAACTAATGTAAGAAAGAGTGACTATATTTAAAAAAAATTGTCACTATGGTAGATAATAACTGTATAGTGTAACTTAAGATTTTAAAAGGTTACTATATGAAAATGGGTCACTATGTTAAATAAGTGGTTTTGGTCCATAATAACATTAGTGTGGACTAAGTCCACGTAATACTAACTTTTTTATAAGAGGAAATTGGTTGAAATAGAGAGAACTTTGAGAATATGAGGGAGAAGCATCTTACTTACAAATGTCTAGTGACCAGAGCAATGGTATTCCCATATCCGATATTGGACAATTACTTACAAACGTCTAGTGACCAGAGCAATGATATTCCCATATCCGATATTGGACAAATCATGGCATTTTTGTAATTTTTGTGACAAAAATTAATATAAAAAATAATAAATTATAATTTTTTAATATATTTTTTTATTTTAGTCGTGACCACACCTTAAATGTCAATCACAATCCACAGCTCCATATGATAAGGCATTAAGGCGAACATACGAAAAGTTGAAGACTTGACCTAACCGTATTTGGATCACGTGGTCTTTGAACGTCAAAGGAAATGTCAGCAGCAAAGTATCTTCAAGAAATCGAGAACAATGAAAAATCTAATTATCTATGATCTATATATATTTAGGTACTTTGGACTTTGGAGTTGATCCAAGTATTAGTAATAAAATTCATAGTATCTACAAAACATGATCTTCGTAATCTTACTCCTTAAATGTTAATCCTTCTCTTAATAAGTGGACATTCCCCAATCCTCACCTCGTTTTCTCTTTTGTGTCCTTTTTCCACTTGTGAGATCTTTGACTTAGACTACAAATTTTTAGGAGTATCCAAACATTAAACTCCCTTCCTAGTTTCTTGATAGTTTCTTACATTATAAGATTTGCTACTTATTACTTCAATAATAGAATTGAATGGCTAATTAATTAAGTACTTCCTCGTCTCTAATAATTTTTTTTCCAAGTCAAAGATTATAAACTTTGACCATTAAAACTCACTGAATAACGAATATCATAGCCAAATGAAATCTTGTTGAATTTGTCTCAATGTTTATATTCAAAATATCAACTTTTTAATTATAATTTTTACTAATACATAATTAAAGATATAAACGGTCAAAGATGCATCTTGGAGATCGTGAAAAAAAAGAAGATGAGAAGTTTATTAATTAACGAACAAATTGAGTAGCTAACACTTATTGAAATTACAAAATTATCCATATTTGATGTGGTATTGAGTAGGACTGAAAATTTGTTAAGAAAATTACATGTTTGGAGATGAGATATTTCATTACTATAGTAATGAGCAGGGGATTTTCCTTATAAATTACAATTGGTCACATTATTATCACCGCCTCTTAGCACCGCATATCAAACGGGATGTAAATAGTTTTCAAAAAAGGTTTAACCTGAAAAAGGTCAAGGTTACCCTTATGATAATAAATACACTTTTTTTCCAATTAACTCATAATCTAATTAACAACAACACCACAAAGCTTCAGTCTCAAAATGATCTGGGTCGGCTAATATGAAGCATCATAAGAAATTGTTGATGTGACAAATTAATGAAAAAAATAAAAGTATAAAAATAAGAGTTTCAAAAAAGAATAAAAAGAGTAATCATGACGGGAGTAAGATGAGAGAAAACATAAGGAACCAAAAATTTAAATGTGGTTCAAAATAAAACCACGATGCATGTGGGGATATAAAGATATAGTTTGAGAAAAAGTTATACTATAAAAGAGGTAAAGAGAAAACAAATGCACACCTTAAAAGGAGGATGAAATCATAATCTAATTCTCAAAAATTATCATGAAATAAATAGAAAAATTAGTGCTAGAAGGGTAATAAAGCAAAATTGTCATGGTTTTTTTTATATCTTTTCTTTCCTTTGTTTTTGTATAAAAGAAAAACTCCCCTTTACCTTCTTATTATCACTTCAATAACAATGCGTGTCTTACATCTCTTGATTCCAAATGCCTTTTCCTTTGTAGGGTACTTAGAGGTGATTACAAAGATTAATGCATAGTGACATCAGTTTATGATGAACATAGATTCAATACCATTCTCACTCAATGGCTAGCTGATCGAGAGTCAAGACACCATGATCTCCTCCTTGATTCTTGTAAAATGTATTCTACACTCTGTATTCCCCTTTCTTAGGTGACTCTTTACTAAAAGATTCTTTGTTTTATTTTAGTGGGAATTTTTTGTTTGCAAAAAAAAAAGTATTGTTTTTCAATTTATTTTGGTAATATTGTGCTAAACAAAATTTCTAGTAATATCATACTTGAGTAAAGTTGGATCAAGTGTTGGATTATAAGCAAAACTATCGATAAATATAGTGATCGCATGAAAATTTTATATATTTTTTTCTACAAAAGAATATATATATGAAATATTAAATATGGATGGTGAGAGAGGAACGTAAAGTCAATTATTCACTTAATCAAAAAACAAAAAAAAATGCAAGGATCATAATCATAGTGTACAATTATGTTATAATGTAGTGCAATTGTTTTATATTTTAGATTGGTGATCTACCAAAATCTATAAAAACTAGTCACACTTCAAAACATATGCACATTAATTAATGTTTTAGTATCACAAATTGGGAATAAGTACAAATAATTAGTGTAAGAATTTATAAAAGGGAGGGAACATATTCTTCATGATTAACGTAGAGTTATAAGGGGCGAAAAGGGTTGAAAGGACCATACCCAATTTAGATAGGAGTGATAAAGAATCATGAGTATATCTACATAATAATGTTGTGGTTGTGGATTTAGCCAACATAATATCAATAACGGGGATTATGGGTGTATCCTTCATTATTCCTTTGAAATGTCAAGCATAAGTATTTTGATAGTGTCTTTTGTCAGCTATTTTTGCTCTGTCAAAGAATACATGCAACGCACCTCTTCCAAGCTAAGGCAAAATTGTAAGATGTAAATCTGCAGAAATCAAATAACTTAACCTGAATTACAAGAACAAGTTGCGCCGTGGTATGATAGCCACTGCCTTAGAAACGAATTTCGCCACCACCGGTGCGGATTCACGATGACGTTCGTCCCCCAAGGTTCACACAACTATCTCTGACTCCGTGCACCCGGATCAAAGATTGGTATTTTTCAAGAACTGCTCAAGTCTCAGAGAGAATAGGGTAGGCTTGTGTTTTAGGGTTTTAGAGAGAATAATAATAATGAACTCGGTTTTAGGATGAAGTATTTATATAAAATATATAAAAAAAACAAGCAACACGAAACGCAGAATCCGAAAACCGCTGAAAAAGAGTTCGCCCCCGCACGGAAAAACTGGGCGAAGAACAAAACCTCTTCTCGCCCGGGGTTCGCCCGGTCGGGCGAAGCAAACCTGGGTGAAGACTCGTCTCTCCCGGGCGGGTCGGGCGGACCCTCGCCCGGTCGGGCGCGACGAACCAGATCCAAAAGTCCTTCATCTCAAACTTAGAAGACAAGAATCTCTTAGTTTCCTCTATGGCATCAAGACTTGCACTAAACAGAAGCATGTCATCAACATATAAGCATATGATTACGCAATCAGAGCCCTTTACCTTTGAATACACACATGCATCTGAACCATTCACAGCAAATCCAAAACTAATGATAGTCTTATGGATTTTTTCATACCATTGTTTTGGAGCCTGCTTGAGGCCATAGAGAGACTTCTTCAGCCTGCACACCTTTTGCTCCATCCCTGGCACTGTACAACCAGGAGGTTGTTCCATTTCATCGAGATCTTCATTCAAGAAAGCTGTCTTCACATCCATCTGATGCACAAACAGGTTAAATGAAGAAGCTAAAGCAAACAAAACACGAATGGTAGCAATTTTAGTCACAGGTTAATAAGTATAGAAATAATCCACCACTAGTGGAAAAAAACGGAAGGGTTGCGGTCAAAACAGCCCTAAGGGCTGCGTTTTTGGCCAGCAGCCCTTTCCGTAGCAGCCCTTCACTAAAAGTGAAGGGCTGCGATTTAGGCCCAAAACCGTGACCCTTCCAATATGGAAGGGGCAGCGGTTTGGGCCTAAAAACCGCAGCCCTTCTAATATGGAAGGGCTGCGGTTTTGGGCCTAAACCGCAACCCTTCTTTGTACAAAGGGGCTGCGGTTTTGACCTTAATGACCCTTTTGACACAAAAAAAACAAAAAAATTTTTTTTTTTTTTGGCATTATTTTACTCCTAAATATCAAGAAATTTAGGACGTAAACTGGTAAGATTGACAAGGCGAGAACATCATAGTCCAAAAAACGTAAATTAATCAAAAAACACAACTAACTTCTTCTTGCATAAGAAATTCAAGACAACTTGATGCAAATGTCTCGCAACAGCAAAGCAAAACCCCAGCAATCAAATTCACAAAGATCATCCAGATTAAACCTAAATACTGATTCTCATAACAATATCAAGACAAAATTTGAACATAAATCTCTCTCAAACGAATCAACAACATAAAATCAAATTAATTCCACAAAAATAATAAAAAAAAAACCTAAAATACGAAAAAAAAAATTGATAAAAAACCGAGTAAATCTCGAACCCTATATCTCAAATTAATCTCAAGCCATCTCAAATTAATTCCATAAAACTAAAAAACCTAGAATTAACAAAAAAATACGAAAAATACCATCAAAAACAACAAATACAAAAAAAAAAAATTTAAAAATGACAAACTAAAATAAAAAACGAACCAACCCTAGATCTGGTGTGAGCAACGGCAGAGGAGACGCGAGTTGTTTGTGCGAATGCCGGCGAGGTGGTGTGAGACGAGGAGCGATTTGTGCGAATGCCGACGAGGCAGTGTGAGCGACGGCAGAGGAGACGCGAATGGTGCGCGCGGAAGTGGGGGGTGTGGTGGTGTGAGCGACCGCAAGAGGAAACGCGAGGAGCGATTTGTGCGAATGCCGCCGAGGTGGTGTGAGCGACGGCAGATGAGACGCGAGTGGTGCGCGCGAGGGGTGGTGTGAGCGACGGTAAGAGGAGACACGAGGACAGCCCAGAGACGAAGGAGGATTTGTGGTGGTGGTGTGAAGATTTGTGGTGGTGGTGGTTTGAAGTTTTGTGCGTGAGAGAGGAGATTTGTGAGATTTGTGAGAGAGGATGAGAGAGAGGAGAGAGAATGAGGGTTTAATAAGGAGCGCCCACTGAATTCCTTCCAAAATATTCAAAAGCCCATTGAAATAACATTTTCGCGGGTGGGTAAAGGGCTGCGGTTAGCCCAAAACCATGACCCTTAAACAGAAGGGCTGCGGTTATTGGGCTAACCGCAGCCTTCACTAAAAAGGGCTGCGTTTTTTAAAAAACCGCAGCCCTTCGTTTACGAAGGGCTGCGGATTTTGGGCTAACCGCAGCCCTTCACTATTAAGGGCTGCGTTTTTTAAAAACGCAGTCCTTGCACCGCAGCCCTTCCTTTTTTTTTCCCCTAGTGCACTCCAAATTTTTGAGTGAATTAACCATCTAATAACCAGTCTTGCCTTGAACCGTTCCACAGTCCCATCAATTTTCAACTTCCTCTTGAAAATTCACTTGCAGCTGATCGGCTTATTCCCTTTAGGCAAGTCTACAAGTTCCCAAGTGTTATTCGCCATGATCGATTCCAACTCACTGTTGACTGCTTCCCTCCAGAAACTAGCATCCACAAAACTCATGGCTTCTTCAAATGTCTTGGGATCCTCATCCACCATAAATAATGACATATCCATGACCTCTGAAGTTTCAAACTCGGACATAAATGCAGTAATGAAATCCGGATCAAAACTTTGCCTTTTACTTCTTCTAGGCTCATCTGACTGATTTACCTCACTTGAAGTAACCAAAGGACCTACATCACCAGACAGAACCCCGACAACGGGAGCATTTTCACTATGCCCAATTTTCTTCAAAGGAAATACCTCTTCAAAGAATTCTGCATCTCGAGCTTCACACACAGACCTGTCATCCAACCTCAAAAACCTATAGGCAGCACTATTTTCAGCATAACCAATGAAAACAACATCAAAGGTCCTGTCTCCTATAGTATTCCTCTTGAACGAAGGCATACCCACTTTAGCTAGACACCCCCACACTTTCATGAATTTCAGATTTGGCACAAAACCTCTCCATAGCTCAAATGGAATCTTGTCTAACTTCTTATGAGATACCCTGTTCAACATATAGTTTGCAGATAGGACAGCTTCCCCCCACATATTATCAGGGATACCATAACTTAAAAGCATATCATTCATCATTTCCTTCAACGTTCTATTCTTCCTTTCTGCTATGCCATCATTCTGCTGAGGGGTATGTGGAGCAGACACCTCATGAATAATAATGCCCTCTTTCTCACATAGATTCTTAAGGAAATCAGACCCATATTCCCCACCACGGTTAGACCGAAGCCTTTTAATTTTTCGGCCCAATTGATTTTCAACTTCTGCCTTATAAACCAAGAATTTCTGTTTAGCCTCATTCTTAGACTTTAACAGGAAAACTCTACAGAACCTTGAACAATCATCCACAAAGGTAATGTAGTATTTCTTACCACCCCGACTTTCAAGATTCTTAAAGGCTGCCGGATTAGTGTGAATTAGTTCTAATAGTTCAGACACTCTATTAGTAACAGGTTTGAATGCCTTCCTTACAAATTTTACCTCAGCACACACTTCACACTTGTTAAGTCCATCATCAATCACATCATGCAATAGGTTCATTCGCCTAAGACGATTTATTGAACCAACCCCCACATGACCCAAACGACAATGCCACAGATTTACATACTCAACAATATAAGCAGAAGAAGAAATCTTATTCATTGAAATAGAAGTTACAATGTCCAAAACAAACAGACCTGCATTAACGTACCCCTTCCCAACAAACTCGCTATTGCGAGTCAACACTAGCTTATTAGCATCAAAAACTAACTTGACACATGCTTTATTAAGCAAACTGCCAGAAATCAAATTTCTACGAAGGGAGGGGACATACAAAACATTGAGGAGAGCTAATGATTTCCCGGATGTCAGCTTCAGGAGAACTTTCCACTTTACGAGCACTTGAGATTTGCTGTCATTTCCCATATAGACTTGGTGACCCCCATCTACCTCTTCAAATTCCACAAATAGGTCTTTGTTTGCACAGAAGCGACGAGAGGCTCCCGTGTCTACTATCCACTCAGAATTATTCTCCACCAGATTAACCTCAGAAACCACTGCAACAATAAGCTCATTTGCCTCTGCCAGATTTGCTTGACCTTTGTCTTGATCCTTCGAGCCTTGACCCGAACCATTGCCTTTCTTTTTGTTTGGACAAACAGAAGCATAGTGACCCGGCTTGCCACAGTTGTAACAGTGACCCGACTTCTTCTCAATCCTCCCATTGCGCTTAAACTTCCCCTTGTCAGGGGTCTTTTGACCCTTCCCATTGAACTTATTGGAATATCCTATTGGCTTCCTATAACCAGAGCCAGAACCAGAGCCAGCTTCAACCAAATTAGCCTTAACTGCCAGATTGTTTGCAGTTGGGGCTACCAAGTCTTTCAATCTATTAGCCTCTTCAATTTTCATGTGACCAACTAACTCCTCCAGAGTCATGTCCCTTTTCTTGTGTTTCAGATGATTACGATAGATGTTCCATGATTCAGGCAACTTTTCAACCAGAACATTAGCATGAAGAATTTCACACGTCTTCATCCCTTCAGCAAGAACTTCGACAAATAAATTCTCATACACATGAACTTGTTCCATAATTGGCTTATTATCTACCAATTTAAAGTTCAACCAGTTTCCAGTAACATACTTCTTTTTCCTTGCATCATCAGCACCATACTTTTTCTCCAAAGAGATCCATATTGATTTTGCAGTCTTATAGGATACAAACAAATCAAATATGGGGTTTGTCATTAGGTTCAGCATGTTTCCCTTAACAACCTTGCTTATTATCCCAGACAAATTTTTCCAGACTTATCCCTCCATCAGATTTAGGGGTTTTCTCATATTTCTCTTTGGCAGGAGTATCATCAATAACAATAGTTTTAGATGTAGCATCTACACCATCCTTTTCAGCAGGTGGATCATTAAACAACACATAATCAAGATCTACTTGTTCACATGCAATCAAGAACTTTTGAGACCACCTCTTATAATTAGTTCCATCTAAATGTTCCAACTTTGACATATCAGGGAAAAATCTATTCTGAGAACTAGACATGATTTCAACAGAACAAATTCGTTTCTAAATTGTAAGATGCAATGTTGTTAGGATCGGGATCCCACTTTGGATCGGTAAGGGGGGTAGGATCGAATCGATAGAATTGAATCGTAGGATCGTAAGATCCTACCAAATTGCAAAAAAGAGTAACAAAAATGCTTCCAAATGAATAAATACACATTTTTCAAACAATATGGATGCTAAATACCTAGTTTTTTCTCACATATATAATATTGATATTTCAAAGTTAATATGGCTTCGCAAGAGTCATAAAAGATTAGAAAAGAGAAATATTTGCATGTATGAAGTTGGGTTATCATTTATTGGGCTTAAAGAAAAAGTTAGTTGCTTTAGGGATAATTTTAATAAGTAAAGAAGTAGAATCTTCCAATCCTGACCGATCCTAACCGATCCTGACCGATCCTACACCGATCTTGATCGATCCTGCAACAATCTAAGTGAAAAACAGGATCGTCCGATCCCACTCCGATCCTACCGATCCTATACGATCCTACCGATCATGCTACGATCCTGACCGATTTTGCTACGATTCTACCAGCCTTGCGATTCTGCTTACGATCTGGATCGTTTTGCTAAAATCGGATCGTAGGATCGTACGATCCTACGATCCGGATCGCGATTCTAACAACAATGGTAAGATGTAAATCTGCAGAAATCAAATAACTTAACTTGAATTACAAGAACAAGTTGCGCCGTGGTATGATGACCACTGCCTTAGAAACGAATTTCGCCACCACCGGTGCGGATTCACGATGACGTTCGTCCCCCAAGGTTCACACAACTATCTCTGACTCCGTGCACCCTAATCAAAGATTAGTATTTCTGAAGAACTGCTCAAGTCTCAGAGAGAATAGGGTAGGCTTATGTTTTAGGGTTTTAGAGAGAATAATAATAATGAACTCGGTTTTAGGATGAAGTATTTATATAAAATATAAAAAACAAGCAACACGAAACGCGGAATTCGAAAATCGCTGAAAAAGAGTTCGCTCTGGCGAGTCGGGCGGAGAGCGCCCGGTCGGGCCCGCAAGGAAAAACTGGGCGAAGAACAAAACCTCGTCTCGCCCGGGCGGGTCGGGCGGACCCTCGCACGGTTGGGCGCGACGAACCAGATCCGAAATTCACGTTCACTTGGATGTTATCCAACAAAAATGACAATGAAGCAAAAAATTCTTTTATCACTCGCAATTATTTAGCCTCGAAATATCTTACAATAAAAGTCAATGGGTGGTCACTGGTTTGGATTCGTAGGCAAGGTCAATTGGCCATTAAGGGGCTTAGTGACTTAGTGTACGTATGATAAAAAACATTAACTTCGTGACTTAGTGAACGTATAGTAAACACATCAAGTTATAAAGACATAAAGATACCAACAAGATTTGGTTCAAGTGGTAAGCAGCTTGATGCCGCTTAAGGGAGGTCTTGGGTTCGAGCTTTACCATATGCAGAAACTCTTATTGAGAGACTCACTCACCATACACAGGTGTGCGACCCGGGTCAATCTAAATGTAGTCGGAGCCAAGCTCTGATGAACTGGATGTGCTATGCGTATAAAGACCTAGAGATATTAACCAGTTTCGCGCCATTTATTGGATTAGCATCAATATCTATCTCATCTTAGGAAAATGCTATATATCCATCTAGTGAATAATAATTCACATCAAATTAGAGATAGGTCTATATGTACTACGAAACAAACTGTTGTACTAATAGCTATTAAGTGTAGAAGTAAATGTTAGTTGTAGACTATAGTAGTCTAGCTCCATTTAAGGTATGTGTCCGGCACCAATTATATTTAGACATTCTAATACAAAAATTAGTATTTTACAACTAAAGTACTAAAAAGGAAAAAACTTTGTCTACCCAATGGGTAATCCATCCACCAGAAATAGGCGTTAATAATTAGTAGAGTACAACTCAGCAGAGTTAATTATTTTTAATTGTCTATTTCTAGTGGGTAGTCTACCCAGTGGATAGATGTATCAATCTCCCTCCAAAAGTAAGTTTTAATGTTTTATAACCTGTTGTAAGACACTGTTATTTATTACTTCCTCCGTTCTAAAATAAATGGAATATTTATCATTTTAATTTTGTTTGTTTCAGCATAAATGTAACGTTACTTTATTTGGCATTTAGTTCTCTCTATCTCTCTCTTCATCACATGAGTTCCTCTTTTTATTTCTCTCTATCTCCCTTCTCTCCTTAATCGTTATGCATCCCCCTTGCTTTTCATTTGTTTTTGAAAGGAATAAGTTTTTTTGTTGCAATTGTAAGACACTATTATAATCCACCATTACTTTGCCAATAAAATATTTAAACTTAGTAGGATTCAGTAAAAATTGCTGCTGAACATAACCATAGAAATTTCATTTGTTTCGCCAAGCTAGATTTTACTAATTAACTAGTGAGTGTCCCGATGCTTTCCATAATTTTTTATCTTGTGAGGAAAAATTGACGTCATGAAGTGATAAGTAATTGCACGATGTTTATAAAAACCCATAAAAGTTTGGGGATGAAAACATAAGCTTAACTTTCTACAAGGAGTTGGGGTAATAAAGATCGGAATATGTCTACCAGTTTCTTGTTATTACCATAAAAGTATTAAAGATCTAACTAATTGTGTAAGTCTTTTAATGAGATATTATTTTAAGACTTTATTATATTTTATTTTGAAATACTAAACAATGATATTACATATATTGGATTCCTTAAGTTCTTATCGTTTTCAATTCAAAGGCCACGTGTTCGATATCTTGTTATAGAGAGGTGACATGAAATATAGTATTTGTATTAGAGTAATACATAAAGTGCCACGTGGTACATAAACTTTTTCTTGAAACGCTTTTTTAATATCTTAGTATATATACTTGCAATGGGTCTAGATCTACTTTTCCTCATCTCATTCAATTATCACTCTTACCCCGTGCAATCACGTGTAGTAATTGGCAAATTTAGCAAGAAAACATCAAGAACAATACGAACTCCAAAGCCTTTAAAAGTATTAAAGATCTAACTACTTGTGCAAGTCTTTTGATGATATATAATTATAAGACTTTATTTTATTTTGAAACACTAAACAATGATGTTATATTGGAATCGTTAAGTTCTTATCACTTTTCATTCAAAGGCCACGTGTTCGATACATTGTTATAGAGGGGTCGACCGTCGAAATGAAAATATAGTATTTGTATTATTGTCATGCAGAAAATGCCACGTGACACATAGACTGTACACTTTTTT
Source organism: Beta corolliflora (assembly GCA_947648045.1). Taxonomy (NCBI): domain Eukaryota; kingdom Viridiplantae; phylum Streptophyta; class Magnoliopsida; order Caryophyllales; family Amaranthaceae; genus Beta; species Beta corolliflora. The sequence continues at coordinate 680,439 of CANSZD010000333.1, forward strand.
TAAAAAAAAAAACATAGACGATACACTTATAAATAATATATTAGTATAGATGCTTGGTTCTAGATAGATTTTCCCCTCATCTCATTCAATTATCACTCTTACCCCGTGCAATCACGTGTAGTAATTGGCAAATTTAGCAAAGAAACATCAAGAACAATACGAACTCCAAAGCCTTTAAAATTTTAAATGAAATTTTCTCAACCTTATCCCTTATATCATGAATGCAACTCCTATATTATTGGACCCCTTCCTCACAAATGTCACGCCTTTTTCCCCTCTTCCCCAACTTGTGTAAGATCTTTTTGATGCTTCTATTCTATTACTCTATTAGAGTCCAACTTGCAATTCATTACCAAAACAAAACCTCACTCTTTCATAGTCCTACACTCTTAACAACTCAATTGCTAGTTTGCTACTATACATGACGAGCCTAAATTACGTAGGAAGAGTTTTATTGCATGAGCAAGCAAGTTCTAGTTCGTTCTGGGAGCCTTGGCAAAGAGCAACCACATCATCACCGTCCGTAGCTACCACGGCCGCCACGCCGAGCTCCTTCGCCACCCCCAGTATTACCGACACGGCTAACAACGGCGAGGTGGCGAGGGCTGGGTGCAAAGCTGTTCTGAGAGATCAGGACGCTTTTCGGACTGCTATGTTCTTGAGCTGTTGGACGTGCTCCTAGTTAACTCTTCTAATACTCCTATGATATACTTGTACGTAGTATGTGGTATAGTGTTATGATCTTTTTTGAGCTTTTAGTGTTTCCGAATTTCAGTTATGTGTATAATCAAGACAAGTATACGTTTATAAAATTTTATACTATCCTTTATGGTTTAACGTTCTTATTGTCACTGATCAAACGTTTCTTACTTTAATTTGATTGTTATCTATAGAAGAAGGGCAAAAAGTAGGACAACTAACAATAGTGTAACAGTGCAATAGGAAGAGGTTTGGAGCAGATATAGTACTACCTCTATCCGAATTTAGTTGTCATATCATTAAATAGTTTAAATTAAATTATATTATCAAACTAACTATAATTTATTTTGGAATAGGAACTCGTTGAATATAATTAATTGATTGACTAGATTTCATTAGTTAATCTCTTTACTATTTTCCTAATCTCCAATTATTAAATAATTAACTATTAATATCTTTAATTACGTACATAACTGAAAAATAATAATGTATTAATATCCTAAATGTATAATTGACAAAAATTTCATCAGATCCCATATTATAATGTTAAGTTTTTTATTATATACTTCTATTGTCCATAAAAAACCCTAGCCTCCTCCTCTCCCCTCTCTTCTCTCCTCAAAAAATCCTAATTTTTTTCTTCTAGTTTGGGGCTGCCATCATCCTTTCGATGGTGGTAAGCCCTCAATTCTTCTTTTTTCTTCTAATTTTTATTATTTTTGTTATTAATAATCTTCCATTCTATCTCTTTTTGAGAGTTTTCTACCCAATTTTTGGGTTCTTTCTCTCCTTTCATGGGAGTTTGGAGTTTAGTTTTATTCTCTTCCTACGTGTAAGTTTAAAAATTGGTATGAGAAATTATTCCGATTGGTTGAAGTTGAAGACCATCAACATCGAAGTATTGGAAATTTGGATGCAGTCAACATGGTTAAATCAAGAATTTTCTTCCCCAAACTAAGTCAGAATTATGATAGACTTCCCCATCAATAACTGCGTGATTCAGCAAATACAAAGGGACTGCGCTGTATTTCTCGATCTGGTTCACTGTAGTTTCTTCGAAGACGGATTTGATTTGATTTTGTCTATCTGTTTTTTTAATACTTATTGTAGATGCCGTTTGACCTTCATTTAATGAAATTTCTCTTTCAAAAAAATGTTAAGTTTTTATATGTTAGTGAAAAAAAACACTCTTAGAGTGGTAAAATTTGACTTTGAGAAAGTAATGAGATAGAGCTAATAAAAGGCGAAGGGAGAAGTTGTTTATACAAATTGGTGACAACATGTTTTATTAAAATTAGTACTTAGGGTGGGTTCCCTTAATTCACCTTAAAATGTTAAGTTTAAACTGATAACAAGTCATCTAATCAGAGATGCTCGAGTTTAATCAGGTGTAAATGCAAGGTAAAATCAAGGTTGATTAGATCCAATTAAGTCTAAACATAAGGTGAATTAAATCATAGTTGATCAGGGCTAATATGTTCAATTCAAATAAGTTTAGGTAAAGTGAATATACCCTTGATCGGTTGATCCACTTTATGCTAATAGTATCAACCAAGTCGTACTAGTTTAAATCTTATGACTTTAAAACATGGAATGAATCGCGCTAGAGTAGAGATATTTTACACTTTGCTCTATAAGAATGACGTTTAAAAAATAAAAATACTCACAAGACAACCAAACTTTACTTGGTAAATAGCCACTAACTTTTTTTTGGATGTAAATAAGCGATTAAGCATAATGATATAAATCCCCTCAAAAAAAAGCACAATAATATAGATAGAGTTCGATTTAGGTCTTTGGTATCATCCCTACAGAATATTACCAACTAAGTTAAATGACATTGCAGTAAGTAGCCACTAACTTTAACATAGTTAATTTAAAGCTCCGTTTGGTAGGGCGTAAAACATTTTCCTGGAAAACTGTTTTCCTCTATTTTCAATTTTACATTGTTTGGTTTGCAAAGGAGTGTAAAACCATTTTCCCTCGGAGTAAAATTGATATTTCAATGATGGAAAACCATTTTCCCTTCAAAATGAAGGGAAAACTGTTTTCCTTCTCTCTCTTGTACACTTCTCTCACTATCTCCTTACTTTTCCTTTTATTTTCCTCTCATTTCATTATTTTTCTTACATGGAACCAAACAATGGAAAACTAATTTTGGAATTGTGTTTTCCATGAATTTCATTTTACACTGAATATGTTTTACACCCAACCAAACGGAGCCTAAGTTTCCTTTCCGTATTGCCTATGCCCGGGCCTACGACGCGTTTTATTATAGGAACATTTCCGGGCTAGCAACGGCTTTATCGTAAGCCGCAAATGTGTAATTTCTAATGTCCACTCTCCACGTCATTGCCCACGCATTGTTCACTTCCAAATTTCGCCCATAGATTACTAGATTATTCTTGTTCTCATACTCCATATAAATTCACTAAATTGGCAAAATCTTTTAACCCAAAATTCCCAAGAGCCAAACACAAAGAAAAAGAAACCTTATGTCGTATCCTTTCAAAAAAAAAAGAAACATTATGTCGTAAACCTATAGCTTGACACAAAGATTAATTATAACACAAAATGAGCCTAAGGTACCTAGGGAGGGTATTGTACCAAGCAACACTGCAACAGGAAATACGAGGGTCATGTTGCAAGGCACCAAACTAGACCAAGCTTCTTCTAAATGTGACCCTGCTTTCATAAAGTCTTTCAAGAACTCCTCCGTCCTAAACCGTCAAACAAGGCGGTTGGCCACCGCACCTAACGCCGCTGCCACCACCGCTACTGATAAGCTCCAGCTAGCTGAGGAGTCTCTCCGGACTGTCATGTATCTGAGCTGTTGGGGTCCTTTCTAATTATTAAGTATTCATTCAATTTTGTTTCAAGGGTGATCATATTTTGTGTAAATAATACTCATTAGTACATAGATTTATGTGGTTATCTTTAGGAAAGTCAAATGTAAATATAAATATAGGATCCTAATTTACCTTCTCTTGTCCACATATATATAAACTAGCGTTTTTTGCACGCTATGCGTCATATTAGCGTTTTTTTTTTCTCAATTAGTTATTCATCAGTGTTACAAAAAATTTGATTCGAACAGATATTTATAATTTTTTTTTATTTTTAAATGTTTTTCTTAAATCAATGTTTCATTGGTTTTTTTTTAATTATTTGTTCATCATTATTCAAATATAGTATTGAGAGAAGGAAATATAGAGTAGAAGAAAGTTTGTACTTAATAAAGTGAAAGAATATGTATATCAGGTTCAATCGTTGAATATTAATAAAGTGGAATAGTTTGATTTATATAATAAATATTACCGAATCATAATCGACATTTAGGTTTTAAAATATTATCGGTATAATTATTAATATGAAATTCAAATTTTTATTTTTTCTTCTGATTGTGTTTCAATCAAGTTATATTGTCAATTTAATTTTTTATCATAGTTTTTCACACATATGTAAGAAGAGGAAATTATTCTCCTTAATTTAATATTTAATTGAAATTCTAAATTCAATTACATTGTCGTCTTGTTCAATATATATGGCAAGTAGGAAGAAAAAAAGATTATTTAATATATATGACAATTTAAGTTCATTAAATATCAGACTTTTTGTAAGGAGATGCCATCTTCCTCCCCCCTTAACTTATATAATAGAGATAAGACTGTGTAAAATATTGCGTGTTTTGTCTCAATATATGATTTTTAGAGATGCTTTGGTCAAAGATATGTTGGTACATGTGAGAGTAAAAATGAAACAACTAAATAAATAAAGGAAGTCTATATATTGGGTAAGTTTTAGTCATTTTAGAAACTTTTGATAATTTTTATTGGAATATTTACTAGGAATATGATGCACAAACCACAATCTTTGTAAAGCGGAAGAGGAGATCCCAACTCACAGACTCGAACAATTGAAAATTGATAATTGGCCAACCTCATAGCTATGACGTGGAATTGTGGAAACGACTCGACCCTTAATTAAGGATCTGTTCGACAAACTATCTATTGTATTATTAATTGTTAATTGTATAAGTGGTTGTTCGTTATAGGAGTAGACAAAGTTTTTTCCGTAATATATACCATAACTGTCAAATTAGTTATTAGTTATAGGTATTCGGCAAATACTAGCGGTTGAATACTAAAATAATATAATATTGACACTTTTAAGCTAAATTTGCTAACTTTTGTCAAATGCTACAACGAAATTTAGTTTTCTTACTTTGAGAGTACGTACACCAAAATATAGTTTTGTTAGCTTTGTGAAATACTATTTTTTTTTTTTTGAGTTGTTGTGAAACAGTACCTTAAAAGGTACAAGTTACCATCCACTGCATTTGTTTGCCAAATACTGTTATTCATATGAAGTAGCATTTTAGTATTTTACCATAGTCAAAATATAGAACATTACTCCAAAAAATGTTGCTGAGTAAGTTGCTATGTAACTTCGACACCTTCATTATTTTAAAAATTGTGTGTCGTATCACGACAAGACACTTGGATACTTCATTTCGAATTAAAAACTTGAATTTTTTTCTATAAAATAGCCGAGTCGGACACTTAGATACCCATATCCGAGTAGACACTAAATCCGTGACTGAGTAACATTGGTGAGCTGCCCATCAATTTTTTTTTGGGAGGGGAGGGAGTAAGTTTTGCTTTCCGAGCAATATCCAATTATCCATGTACATTATCCATATTATCACAATAGTCCATTCATTTCTACCACACATAACAAAAAGCCTTAAACTCTGCACGTACCCTTCTATATTTCATCAATTGGCCAAACATTTTCTCACTTGTGAACTTAAACGTAATGAACTTACTCAAACCACCCTCCAAGTACTTTTATAACACTAATAATCATCATTCACATTCTTTTCACTCCAACTCAAAGCTTACACTAGGAATTATAAACAGATCAATAAAATTTTATAGATCACCAAATAAGGGAACCAAAATCGTTAAAATGTTTCCTGCTATACGAGCTTGTTCTACCAATGAAGAAGCTGCGAAAGATGAAGACATGAAAATGGAAAGGAAAACCTTTCTCTCTCTAGAAGAAGCTGGATTGGTTGAGATCTCTGGTCTAAGTATTCATGAACGTTTTCTTTGCAGATTAACAGTACGTCTTCTTTTTTCTTTTCTAACTTTTTTGCCCTTTTCTATGCATTTATATTATATGGTAGTATGCACTAAAATTATTGTTATAACGTTCATGCGAAACTCTTTTTTTGATGGAGTAAAAGGGAACTAAGACGAATATATAGATGTAAGATGTAAGATGTCCGCTGGTATAATTGGTAAAGGTTCAAGAAGCGGGTTGTATTTAAGATTTAAGATTGAATCTTGTCTTTTTTTAAGAACATGAGGTGCGAGAGAACTAGATAATGAATTTATCCTCTTGAGAACTGGGTCACTTTACCTCCAAAAATATAATAAATGTCGCAATTTAGCGTGGTAACTTACTCGCTTAATAATGCACAAAAGTTAGCACCAAAAAAAGAGTTTGATATGATTTTTTTTTTACAAGTTATGTTGTAATTAAGGTTACTAAGTAGTTATAGGTAAACTCATGGATGTGGACTCCTAACTCCTAAGTGCCCTAAAAAGGAAGATAAGTATGTAGATGGAAATCACTTTCATATCATTTATGGTACGGTTATGGTATTGTTTTAATGGATATTATCTGGCAGATATCATCTTTAAATCTTCTGAGAGTGATAGCTGAGCAAGAAGGATGCACAATTGAAGAACTCAATGCTGGAAGGATTTGTGATTGGTTCTTGAAAGATAAGCTCAAAAGAGAGCAGAATATTGGGTCTGCTGTACTCCAATGGGATGATGATGACCCTTTTCAAGGCCAATTTTGATTATTACATGATTTTATTAAATACGTGAATGTTATTTAGATGAATATCTATATCGTAGTTATGAGAAAATTAGTGCAATTTATTGTTTAGAGGATGGAAAAATGAGGAAATATAAACTTGATTTATATTACTAGAAGAGATGCTTGTGCCATTAGGGTAGAAAATATAAGCCTAATTCTTCTCATTACATTACGTCAAATTGTCAAATGAACTTTAATCTTTGGGCCACTCGTCCACTTTTACATAGAATTGGAAGTGGAACTAATAGGTATTTTTTTATGGGCTTTTAGAGAATTTACGTAGAGTACTCACTCAATCCTCAAAAACGAAATACAATTCGATTTGAATTTGGGACCTCGTGAAATACAACCAAAACGACCATGGTCAGTCAATTTTATGAAATAGGAACTGTAGACAATGAATAAGATACACATATTTACATCATTGAGAACTTATAAATACAAATGGTGTGACGGTGAATTACTAACAAAAATGAAATCCTTAACATATTCATAATTCAATTGAATCTGATAGCTTTAGAACGTGACGTGTATATAATGATTAGACATCGAGAAAATTTGCATACTTCATAATAACTAGGGATACAATATCTATCTTTTATAGAAAAGACAAAGATATATCTTTCTTCAAGTACGTTTATTGACAAAGGTAATACCTTTTCATAATTAAATAAAATTTGAGATCAATATGAATAACCCAAAATTGGTAATATCTTTCCCACATCATTCACCTTTCTTATTTTAATGTTTGGTTTTCACCCACTTATGTCCAACCTTTTTAAAACTAATTTTGCCAATTACACATAAAGCTTTTCAACTTGCACCTACTATATCATCAATTAGCTTTCAACAACTCTACCAATTACACTCACCTTGTTATTATTAACTACTCAAATTTGTTCTACAAACCTTATAATCTTCATTTTTCTAGTTGACTTGTATGTAATATGAAATGTTTCATTCTAGTTGACCTGACTCTACCAATTCCACTCACCTTGTTATTATAAACTACTTACATTTGTTCTATACACCTTTTAATCTTCATTCCTTTAGTTGATCTGTATGGTTGTATGTAATATGAGATGTTTCATTCTAGTTGACCCGTCTTCTTATTACTAGATTACTTTTCTATCTCACATGACTAATTATCATTAATATCACTCCTTACTTATAATATGTGTGCCGTAAAGAAACGAGTCAACTCGATACGGAGTAAAAGATCGAAAGAACCCATCAATAAGAGAAAAAAAAAGAAGCCAAGAAGACAGCATAGGACGCTCAACTGCTCAACTGTGAATCCGCAATCCCCTCCCTTGTTGTAGTACTAGTCAATTAGTCATCATCCTCCATTTTGGCCCACCACTCCTAAATCCTCATCCCAAAGTTGAAAAAAAAAGCAGCAAAAGTCTTCTTCCCACCTTCATCATCTCCATTTTCTCTCTCCTCAAAAGAAAAAAAAAGCTGAAAGTTACACTACCTTTTTCAATTTCAAACTCACTTCTCAAAAAAAACCAAATAAAAAGATCCCAGATTTCCAAATTAATCACCAAAAATAGCATGATTAAGTACTAGTTGAGAAAACCCAAATCATAAAAATTGTTAATTTTGGTGGTGTTGAATCTGGATTTTTTTGGAGTGTTTTTGATGGTTAAAAAATGGCAATAGCTGAGCAAAGATCTGACGGAGGAGGCAAAAGTTGGGGTCTTTTTAAGCTCCCATTTCGTCAAAATACACCCTCTATTTCATCTTCTGGAATGCATAGTTTTAATCACAACAATGGTGAAGCCTCTAATTCTCAACCTACTACTCCATCTGTTTCTTCTGTTGCTAGATCTTTGCTTCCTACACGACGTCGTCTTCGCCTTGATCCCTCCAACAAGCTTTACTTCCCCTGTAATTTCTCTCTCTCATTTGACTCCGTTTGTGAAGTTGACTTGGTTTGTTGTTGTTGTTGTTGTTGTTGTTGTTGCTGCTATGATCTGACCATTTTGTGAACTGTGTTTTTATTAATTTGATGATCATGAATCTGGGTCATTATGATTTTTTTTATATATTATTGGGTATTGGTTGATTTCTTGTTCAGTTTGTTTCATGTTTGGTGGGTTTTGGTTGATTGATGGAGGTTTTTTTTATGTGATTTTGGTTAGTATTTGACAATTTTTAGGTGTTTAATGTTAAAGGTTACACATTGTGTGAGTTAAATTCTTAGTGATTTACAAGAATTGTGGAAGTTACATGCTTAAGCTTCATATCCTAAAGTGCGTTTACCTAGAATTCGTATGAGTTAATTGTTAAGATATGGAAGAAATGCTTGAGTCAATGTGGGTGAGGGATCATCGTACCGTATACGAGTAGATTTGGTACATACTTTGGTTATGGGTGTGTAGTAAGCGCTCTGCTTGAAGAATTGATAGGTTGTGCTGTGTAGGGTTTATGTTTCTACAATTGTGACAAAGATAATTTAGTTGATGACCTTTTGACACCAACTTAACTAACAGCTTATTTGGTAGAAGGGATAAGGAAAAGAAAGGAATTAGAAGTAAACATTTTAGTTTCCAATGTCTGGTTTAAAAATAACATTACAAGTGATAGGAAATGGAAGGAAGTGGAAGGAAAGCCTTTTTACAGATTTTTCATTTTCCTTTCCTCCCAAAATTGATCAGATGGGTTCATTCGACATTTTTAAATAAAAGGGGTTATTTGTATAGAAACTTTTAGCTTGTTTAGATTTGCAAGAGTTAATCAAGGTTTTGCAAACTCTTGCCTTTTTCTTTCTTTGTAAATCTGAACTTTCTGAAAGTTAGAGCATGTTTTATGCATTTAAAAACTCAATACTAACATGAACTATCTAATTGAATGGGTTAATCAGATTGATTCTTTTAACTAACATTTTACAAGTCTAATTTAGCTAACATGTTAGAAATCTAATTTAACACTTGCTTATTTCATCTTTGGTCTATGTAGCGTTGCTATGTCAGTTTAGTTTTCACCATTGCTACTGCATGGTGAAAGAAATCGAATTGTTATCACTTGAAAAATTTGCTTGGATGCAATCTCCTGTTAAGTTTAGTTAGGTCTGACCTTGTTCTTTCTATCCTCTGCCTTTTGACTTCTAGAGAGTCCCCCTCAAACTTCTGGAGTTCCTACCTCAGATATGGTAGGTTTCACTCCGTGCTACAAGCACCTTTAATCTTTCACATATCATTTAACAAGGCATGTTTCATACTTTACAATGACTCTCTTGATCCACTGTTAGGATTATTTCACATGCCGCTATAGTTGACATCAGAACTTCCAATATATAGCGGGGACTGGGGCATTGCTTTGCAAAAAGAATGGTGCTTTCTCTGTCTGAAGTAATACATGCTTGTCAGAGAAATCTGTTTCATGTGAGTCATGAATCTGTTATCTTACTTGAAAATCTTTAGTTTCTAGTAAGCTGAAAGCCTTTGTATCTCATATTCTCATCAGTAGCACACAACTACATGTTGAAAAAATGGCCAGACTACTGTATAATTAAAACCTTTTTTTTTTTGTTTAACAAACTCAATCATATGCATATTTGCCAATTTGAGATTTATGCGAACGATTGGCAGATTTTAGGGAAATGTAGTACATCATGTTTGGATCTTAGGGTACCCTACTTACAATGAGTTGTGGAAGAAGGATGGGGGAAGACACCCAATAGTATAAAATTTAAACAGTAATTTGGTGAAATCATGTTAAGTCCATAACCGTGTTGGGTACTTGGAACACTCAGGTTGGGACAAACTGAATTTTTTTAAAATAAAGTTTCTAATGTTCTACATAAAAAGCTGGATACTAAGCTTCAAGTTAGTACACTTGCACTAGTTCCAGTTCTTTAGAACCTAGCAACAATAAATCAAAAACTATGTTTTTTATTTTTGAAGAATTAATTATTGTTTTAAGAAAAGCAAAAATGAATATTAGCAATGGTAACCTAGTAGCCCTAATTTTTTATCTAAGGACTTGTTCTCTCGACCTTTAATGTCTCAAAGTTGAAGATTCACAACGTTCTATTTTGTGGAGGAGTTGGCAAGAGACCCATCCCTTGAACTATCTTAGGTCCTTTTATGATGCTTCCGTAATACACTTGCATAAAGTATTTCTTACCCGTGTATTTGCTCATAAGATTGGGGACTTTCTTTCGTTGTTTATATAAGAAGATTGAAAAGTGAAGCCCCTATGCATGCTACTGAAACGCTTTTTTTACGTTAGTGATGGCAAAGTAGAATACTTATTTCTTGACCATTGATCCCTTTATTTAAGTTATAACTTTTGTCCATATTTGTTGAGATGTGAGAGAAATAGATAAATTTTCTGGCTTACCCAACCTTGTGATAGAGTTTCCAGAGTAGCTTTGCCTCTGACAAAAAAATAAGCTTCATTTGAGAGGTCAATTGATGTAAAGTGGCCATGAAAATAACGAGGAACTAACATAGAGAGGGAAAATGTAAAGGTGATGGTTGAAGTTATTTGATGTTTCTACAACAACAATAACAACAAGGCCTTAGTCTTAAATGATCTGGGTTGACTAACGTGAATGTGAAGCCGTCTTGGAAAAGTGAAACATGAAAAGTAAAGGAATAAGTGAAAGAGCATAAACAACAAGGTGAAAAAAATGGACGTGAGGGAAAGGGACAAAATAAAGAGTTGTCCTTTTGTTATGTTTGATTAAACTAAAGTGAATTAAAGTTTCTCCCATTAGCATGCTAATTTTATATCTAATAAAAATATTTTTTTTTGTCTTCCCCTTCGTGCTAGCTACCACCACCACTGCTATGCTTTTGTCCGAGACATGGTGATGGCAAAGTTTGGCTTGTGCTGGACTGATTGCCCTCAAGTCCTGAAAAGTTTAAATTTTGAAGGGGAAGGGGGGGGAGTTAAAGAACCAACCACACGTTGCTTATTTTCTTCATGCTTTTACGCATTTGCATCAATCTTTCGAGTATTTTAGTCTGAAGAAATGTATGGATATGGTCAAACAACTTAATCTTATCTTCTAGGAGGGGATTTATGTCTTATGTTACTTTCTTGTTTAACCAATCTCATCTTAGGCTCCGCTTGGTTGAAAATTTCCAACGGAAAATGATTTACCATGAAACAATGTGGGAATACTTAATTGTAGATTTGCTTTTCATTGTTTCATTCCTTGTGTGGAACGTTAGAAAAAAAAAGTAAAATGAATTGGAAGGGAGAGAATGATGGGAGAAAGGAAAGAGGGAGGTAAAGGATATGGAGTAAAATGTGGCCTTCCTTCCTAAAAGGAAAGGAAAATGTCGTCCATACTTGGGGTAGTTAATTTCCCTCCACGTGGAAAACCGTTTTCCACCCGTTACAACCAAACAAAGGAAAATGGAAAGACCACTTATCCAAGAAAATGTTTCTACCTAACCAAACACACTCTTAATGAGGAATAAAATATCAGATGACATATGAGGGAAGCCGATGAGGTACATGATGAACACAACGAATATAGCACCAACAACGGCAGAGAGGTCCTTATGACCACAATTTCATCCTTAAATTGCGTAGACTTGTGGGAAGACGAGTTACAAAGATTTATTGAAGAAGGATACATTGTCGAAAGACAAAGATTTATTGAAGAAGGATACATTGTCGAAAGACAAAGATTTATTGAAGAAGGATACATCGTCGAAAGACCATTGTGGAGGTGGAGGATTATGATGCTTTAAGAGAGAAGATTGAGCTTCTTAGATGGACGGGAATGTCATAATTCATAAGGTTCATCTGTCATGTTTAGCTAGGATTCCGTTTACACGCATTTTGGTCTTATAGTCAAAATTTACACTTATAGGCTTAGAGGTCCACCACTCAACTAGTACTACACTTAAACTTCATCATGGTTTGGTAGTTGACAGGAAAGGGCTAGGATCTTAAGGTGGAGGGGAGAGGTAGCAGAAATGAAAGAGATAGGCTTGTCACACATATTCTATCAGGCCTGAGCATGGCTTGCTGGATCTGGGCAAGGGCCATGTGCACCAAAGCTCACTGATGCCCTTCATACAAGAGGAATAGGTGTACATTTGCAGTATTTCATACCTTTGCTGATTGCTAGCTGGGGAGTGACCCAGGGATAGGGGTTTTATGGTGGAGCACTGGAGCTAGAGTTAAGCAGAGTGGGAATGAGGGGAGAAAGAGGGCACAGCTAAAATGGGGACGGGATGAGGCCGCTTCTTTTGCCATATAAATCAACTTAATGTGATCGTGAGTATAATATCTATGTTGACATGACTGATGGTGCTCTATTCATTTCTAGTAGCTCTAAAGCCCAGCTGTTTTGTCGTTTAGATGAACCTGGTAAGCAGGTCCGGAGTGCAATAAAGATCAAGAATACAAGCAAGTCTCATGTGGCTTTCAAGGTATGGACGCTGAGTTCAGATATACCTCTGACTACTTTGTTAGGCAGCACCGCAGCAATACCTACCTCTTATGTTATGCTCATTTTTTGAATTCTTTGCTTCAGTTTCAAACAACTGCACCTAAAAGCTGTTTCATGCGTCCGCCAGGAGCTATTCTTGGCCCTGGTGAGAGCCTCATAGCAACTGGTATGAATCGCTTTGCTCAGACTGTTTCATTTCCTATCATTGCAGCTAGAGTTTCATTCTTGTGAATCATAACAATATTTTTGTTGTGCATGGTTTTGTCTAGTTTTTAAGTTTGTGGAGCATCCAGAGAACAATGAAAGACCCTTAGTGGAGCAGAAGAGCAAGGTGAAGTTCAAGATCATGAGCCTAAAGGTGAAAGGACCAATGGACTATGTCCCGGAAATGGTACGTCTGTGCTGTTACACATCTAGGATATCATATCCATTTCTTGCAATATATAGCAATTTGAAATCCGAAGGGTTGAAAGGCTGGAAACTGTTTTGCCCAGATCTATCACGTTGAACGATTTACATCTGGTTTTCCTGTCAGATCAATGGGTTCAAATGAAATGTATATCTACCAACCTCTTTCCCCCCCAAATTTGGCAGCCTTATCCAAGGAGTTACAAGTATTATTGATTTGAGGAACAAGGAATTGTATGAGTGTCTGCTTTGCAGTCCATTTTTAAGGTTGTGTGACTGGGGCTGGGAATTTTTGATGAATTAGAATTAACTATGAAGATATTGTTCAATAAATGATGGACTTAGATTTTCTGACGTGAAAATCTGTTATGAACTGGCGTAATGGGGAGGGGTAGTGTTGGCATATTGCAAATTTAGCTGGTTAGGATTTAGTTAGTTTGAAGAGGAAGCGAGTTGGTTAGAGGAGGGAGAGGGGAAAGAGAATAAGATCCTCTATTAATAGAGGAGATTAGAGAGAAAAATGATGTTGAATTTTATGAGTGTTTCCTTTACAAGCCTCTCGAATGCTTTAGATTATCTTTTAATTTATGCAGCTCCAGTTTATCAACCATATTCACCATCTTCTTCTTTAATTCTGTCCAAGCTATGTCAGTTCATGAGCCTTGTGAGCGGGAAGCCTTCTGCCCCAGCTTTATGGGGTGCACTCCTGTCTCATGAAGCTTGTGTCCAGCACCATGCAGTGCACTGCAGGGGACCTTTCCTTTAAAAACATCTGCTTCTTTGTATGAACATTGTAGAATATCTTAGGCTCAATAGGTTGTAGTAAGGCGTCTAATGCCATTTGTTCATAGTTATGTGGGATTGTGTGGTGTGTAATTATCATTCAGATTTAGCCTTTCATTTGGACCTTCTTGAATGTTTTTCGTTACACTTTTTGTTATCGTGTAATATCAATATTCATTTAGTGGGCATTCTTTTCAAACTATTGAAATAGTTTTGGTATATCCTTTTGTTACAGTTTGATGAGCAGAAGGATCAAGTCGCTATAGAGCAGATACTTCGTGTTATTTTTCTAGACGTAGAGCGTCCAAATGCTGTAAGTTCTCTTTTTCATTTATTCTCAGTAGACAGCCATGTCCAGCTCTAGCTTTTACATGGGAAACACACGAATATGTTACATTTTCTGCGCAATTGATGCCACAAACAAATGATGTCTCTGAAGCAGTTTTGCATTCATTTTTATATTTCTCAAGGCTTTTGAAAAATTAAACCGCCAATTAGCTGAGGCAGAGGCAGAGCTTGAAGCACGCAAGAAGCCTCCAGAGGACAATGGACCAAAGATCATTGGTGAAGGCCTTGTCATTGATGAATGGGTGAGTTATGATATAAAACATTGTTCCAGATTCGAAATTTTTTTTGCAGTGCTGAAAGTTACACCAACATACTCAATTTCTGTTGTGTCATGTGTTCTTTCAGAAGGAGAGAAGAGAGAGATACCTTGCTAAACAGCAGGTTGAAGGGGTGGAGTCGACATAAATAACAGTCCACCTTCTCCCCCTTCTCTGGGTTTGTAACCGAGTAAATCGTTCCACACCCTAGATCTTGAAGTCGCCGCATCTGATCCCCCCAAGCATTGTGTATCTCTGCTATCACCTAGGATTGTACTATAAAATGAGATGGTTATTTAGGAAAAAAACAACATTGTTGAGCGCTTGAAATGCTCTTGTGATTTTGGAAGGGTGTGGAAGCTTCCCTTGCCAAGTTGATTTGTGATTTACTGTAGATAAAAATGTAGTTTGTATTAAGGAGACATGAAGACTGGGTGTAAGAATGTAATGGAACTCTATAAATCTCGTCTCTTGTTGTGAACATATTTTGAACTATTTGTTTCATTGATTGCATGATTTCATTCTACTCCCTCCTATAGTCCTGTCCAAACTAAATGACGTTTTATGTCCTGTTTGATTTTGGATACCAGGTTTGAGTTAGGGGGTGAGAAGATATAAGGAAAGTGTTAAGAGGAAAAATTTGCATAATAGGAAAGAGGGAAGGACCTTATAAAAAAGGGAAGCATAGTTGAGTACTTTTTTTTTAGGAAAAATTGATTGTTATAATTCCAATTATGGCTATTTCTCTCATAATAATCCCAATTATGAGTTCTTTCAGAACAATTGCAACTAATGGTAGCGTCTTCCAAAACTGATCCAATGACCTAAAGAAACTAGTTTAGCACATCTATAGACTTCTTGCAACAAATGGACTTTACCATTATCTGTTGATCTAACATTATTTGTCATCCTTGCTTTTGAATTACTTGCAATAAATGGACTTTTACAATATTCATACACTTTACAGTATTCATACACTTTCTTTTGACCATTTAGTATGATTATTGATATGTAAGGTTAAACATAGTCATGTGGGGATCTTGTTGGATTTATTTCGATGTATGCTTTTCAAAATATCAATTTTTTTTTATAAATACACTTGTAGGTAATAGAAGATATCAATAGTTAAAGTTGTGCATTGGGAGGTCACAAAACTCTTATTGGAAGGCGTGAAAATCCTAGTGTTGCAAGTAAAAACGGAGGTAGTATAGCTGTAAAAATATCCTGGTCTTTCAATCACTTGCTATATCACCGATGACTTTTTATGCTCCCTTGGTTTATATATATATATATATATATATATATATATATATATATATATATATATATATATATATATATATATATATATATATATATATATATATATATATATATATATATATATATATATATATATATTTAATTGTTCCATTTCGACTTTTAGGCTATTTATGTAATGAAATTTAACCTTACTTTTACTAACTAAAAAAGCCAAAATATTAATATGTAAGATGTTGTTGGATTTGTTTCAATGTATATTTTCATAATATTAATTTTTTTACAAAATTTATAAATAAGTAATTGAAGAAATTATATTATAGGTGATTAATATTTTGTCTTATTCATAAACGGATAAGACTGATCACACTTAAGACAAGTAGTTATTTTAAGTAAATGTATCATACTTCCTCCGTTCTTTTATTGCAACAATTGTATTTTTACACTATTCATCCACCACCCTTTCACTATCTATTGTGATTTTTCACGTAAGGACAAATATAGTCATGTGGGGTCTTGTTAGATTCGTCTCATTATATACTTTCAAATATCAAATTTTTATAATTTTTACTAAAAAGTAATTAAAGATATTAATAGTTAAAATTAAGCATTATCAATCGTGAAAACCCAATTGTTGCAATAGAAAAAGAACGGAGGACCTCGTCTTATAATTCTTATCATCTTCAATGGTTTAACTTCCACTAGTTTACATGTATGGGGTGTCTCCCATGTGGGCCTTACAACTTAGTTATTACGTTTTTATACCTTTAAAAAATGTATTATGTCAAAGGTGCAACTAGATTAACAACATAATGCTTAATTTGGTAGCATTAAGCCACCATATATAACTTCACAACAGGACAAAAAGTACTCTTATAATGGAAAGTACTATATCAGTAAACCTCGCTCATGCAGCCACTAGTAATACATGAAACCATCGACTCCAAACCATGGTTTTTGTATCAAAACAATGTATCTAAACGAGCTAGTACGTAAGACCAACGCTTATCTCATTCATCTCCCTACCTTATTTATAAATATACCTATCCTAAAGTTAGCTGGTCATACACCTTATCTATTTCAAGGTCACAAATTAAACCAAAATATAACACATTTTAAATGGATCTAAGATCATCCAAATTGCTGAGATTATTGTCAACTGATGGTGATGAAAGTGGCATTAGTTCAAGTCATGATTTACAGCATCTAAGCAAGAATGAGCAAAGAGTTGTTTCATCAGCACCTCATCACATGCAAATTGGTAATTGTAGTAGAGCTGTAGATGGTAAAAAGCAAGTGGATGAGTCTATTAGGCAAGTCATGTTCTTGAATTGTTGGGGACAAGTTTAGAAGTTATGACAATATTAGTTCAAATTATATCCTTTAATTTTTTCATATAATGAAATTTGTATATATGTGCTTTTTTTCAAAGTGAAACACCATAAATTTAGATGATAGATTCTCTTAACTATATATATAAAGATATAGTCATGTACTCGTGTGAAGATTTGTTATATTCTTCTACTTTTAGAGTATATATCGAAATGCATTAATTTTTGTAATTGAAGATATAAATAGTACTCAAGTTAGTGTCATGAGCTTGTGCATTTTTTTTTAAAAGGTAAGATGAAGACCCTTGTAAGGAAGGGGGAAAATTGGGGATCCTTCCTTGCAAGGGGTGAGACTCGATCCCAGGATCTCTGAATCGGAGGTGATGCCAACACCACTAGGCTATCACCTACTGCTCGTCATGAGCTTGTGCATGTAAAAGGCAAATGTGACTATTATTATTATTATGGGACAAAGTACGTATAATGTTAACATCACAGTTTATTGTTGACGGAGAAAGGTTTATAGTTCAAGTTGAATTTCAAGTTCCGAACCAATGAGCTCAAAAGACGAGAGTTAAGGAGCCTATTCATAACTTTTTTTCAATTTCAATCTTTCTAAAAAAACTAGCTAGTAAGAATATATGAAGACTAAAAAAACTGTTTTCTAGATTTGTCAATTTTCAAAATTAACATGATAATTAGAATGAGTTTAGAGAATATTATTCTTTTAAACTAAAGAAGCCAACATATAGCATAATCTTAGACACACTATTAAAGATAATCCGGGTTTTACCTTCCATTTCTTTTTAATTTGCACACTTTGTACATTGTTTTCACATATACTTCACTTTAATCTTCATTTGTGAATGATATATAAGGAAGAATCTAGCCGTGTGAAATCTTGTTAGATTTATTTCTATCTAACTTTTTATATAGTAGTCTTGCGTGGACCTGGTCCACAATAATATTATTGTGGACCAAAACCAATTATTTAACATAGTGACCTTTATTTTCCATATAGTAACCTTTTAAAATCTTAAGTTACACTACCCAGTTACTATCTACCATAGTGACCGTTTTATTTTATTTTAATATAGTCACTCTTTCTTACATTAGTTTATCATAATAAAATTTTCACTTTGTGACATAGTAACCTTTTTTTTTTCACATAGTCAAACTTTACAATTTATATTTACTCATCTTTATATCTATTTTTTTATATAGGAACTTTTTTTTTCCATAAATCACGTGAATTAGCATTAGGAGGTCCATATAAGTTTTTTACTAATATAATTTCTACTTATTCACAAGTCACAACGAGATAATGAAAAATATTAATGGTCTAAGTTGAGCGTTGGCAAGTGTGTAAGTCAAACTATATAAGATTAAAAAGAAACAAAGGTGATACTACAATCGATGGTAACATGCCACTTGTAGGGCTGGCAATGATGCGAGTCGAGCTCGAGTTTGACTAAACTCGACTCGAACTCGAAAACTCATACCCAAACTCGACTCGACTCGAAAACTCGCGAGCTCGAAATTTTCAAGCTCGAACTCGAACTCGGAACCCTAACTCGAACTCGAACTCGAACTCGATTCGAACTCGAACTCGAACTCGAACTCGAACTCGATTCGAACTCGAACTCGATTCGAACTCGAACTCGAACTCGTTTAATGCTCGAACTCAAACTTTATTTTTATGTTCCAAAAAACCAGACCAATCCGAAATTATGAAACCAAACCGAAATTTTCTTTTAGATACAAACACCTCTTTTCAAGAGTTACAAATTACAAATACTAGTATACTAATATCGACATCAACATAAATGTATAATTCACACCCTCAAATACCACAAAATATGCTAGACATCAGCATCAACAGTAAAGGTGAGCGTAAAAGACTAAAATCAAAAAAATAAAAATGCAACAGTTGTAATTAATCTAATACTACCAAGCCGGATCGTTTTTTCTAATACAACACTTAATAAAAATGCAAAGCAACAAAGATGCAAACCATATTCCTGAGCTCACCATCATCATCTCCACTCCATCTATCTATCCCTCTTAACCGTCCTCGCCTTCCTTTCCTTCTCTCCCGAAATTAAATGGAACTGCAACTTGTAGATCCAGACTTGCTTCACTTCCGGCGATGTGTATTCCTGGTCCCACCCGGGACGCCGAGAAATCGGAGGATAAACAAAATTTGCTAACTCCATCGTCGTCGTCGACGAACATAGTTAACTAGAAAGTCAGCGAGTGATGAGACAATTATCTGATATTCTTCGATCTTCACTAAGAAATGGAGAAGATATTCTTCGATTTTCACCGAGAAATGCGGGAGATCGCCGAGAGAATCAATGATTGAGGAGAGATCTTCGACTTTCAGTGAGAGAGATGGCCTTCTAGGGTGAGAGCATGAGAGGCGAAGGAGGCAGGGAGGAACGGAGGAGAGACAGAAATGGAGAGGAGAGAGAAACGGCTAGCAACTTTTGAGGGTTTGTTAGGAGAGTTAGGGTTTCTTACTTTCTTAGGAACATGGGAGAGTTAGAAAATGGGCTGAATATCATTTAAAAGCATTAAAGGCCCATATCACATATTCAGATATAAATCTTCTGTTTGGTACGGTTTTTCCACAAAAACCTGCCAACAAATAAAAAAATCAAAAGTAAAAGTATATAGATATATATGTATATATATAAATAATTTTTTCGAGTATCTCACGAGCTTTTCGAGTCGAGTATTGAGTTGCTCGACTCGACTCGTTAACATGTCGAGTCGAGTTCGAGCTCGAGTCGAGCTCACTCGAGTCGAGCTTTGACCGAGCTTTGACCGAGTCGAGTTCGAGTAGCTCGCGAGCTGTCTCAACTCATTGCCAGCCCTAGCCACTTGGTACCTACAATTTTTCTATGTGTTAAATTATTATGCATGACAAAATATAATTTTCCTTCATTTGTTAGTATTGAATAACTTATTGCATATTATCAAAAAATAACTTGAGCGGCAGTTGATGACTTAATTAGGACTTTGGGTATTATCAGTAACTTGTTGCACGCATCAGCTACACAAAGAGTAAAGAAGGGGGGAAATTGGGGAAATAGTTTGTAAAGATATTTTTGGAGTATACATGATCATTAGGACTTTGACGGGATACTTGGGTGTGTTTGTCAAGGAGGGAGAAAGTAAATGAGTGGGTGGATTTTATAAGAGGCAAAAGAAAGAACGATAATAAGAATATATAGCGTGATGTTGAACAAAACTCTACGAATGATATATTAACATGTTTTTTTGACATCAAAAATATATTAACATGTTTGGTAGACGGTATAGATAACAATAATGGTGATGAAATTACATGTAATAACTTGTGAGGAAAGTATTCTACTTATTAGTTAATACCGTTGTCATTGAATCACATCTCTAAAAATGTGATTTTCTTCACAAATTTCATTTCCACTCATTCCCAATATTGTGACAAAAGCAATTAATCGAATAAAGAATTAAGTGAAAAGTAACACAGAGATTTAACGTGATTCATTAACAAGATGTTAGCTACATCCACACAGCAAGGAAAACTGATTTTATTAGGTTTAGGAGAGATTACAGATTACATAAAACAGAACAAATTATCTAGATTGATAGATAATAGAGGCGAAAAGTTAACTAAAAGAGTGTTTATACACTACCCTTACAATTAACCTAAACATAATGGGCGACAAAACTGAACCCAAAACAAATCGACATACTAAAATTGCATATACCAAATTTTTTTTTTTTTTTGGGGGGGGAGAGGGTACCAAACATGTTAAACCTAGCGCCAAATAATTCAATGCTTATTTCAACCTCCAATTATATAAAACCTATAAATCGCCAAGAGGTGGCAAAGAAATTTTATGACAAAAATTACAGGTTTGGAGGTAGACAAATGTTGCCATAAATATTGACATAAGACTTCCAATATCTACGTATAAATTTATTATCGTTACTATCATTTATAACCATCTTCTAGTACTGATTATTGCTTTCTTTGTTGTTCAAGCAAGCGCCACATGGGCGCACTTTGTGGTGGAATTGGATCTCACTCAAAATGAGTCTTTTCATTTTAGTATCTAATGCTGATAGAGTTTTTATACTTGGGACTCCAACCATCAGCTTAAACTTTTGGTTTAGTTGGTCCTCTGACATGGTACCAGAGCCAGCGTGACATAAATGTCTCGGGTTCAAATCTCATACACCCCTCCTTTCTAAGTGGAATATTCAGCGCTAGGCAAGGCTATTAAAATCGAGATTTTAACTTAAATCGGAAAGGCATGTTAAAATCGGATCGTAGAATCGAATCGTAAAATCGTAAGATTCTACAAACTTAATGAAATTAATGTTTTACGATGCATTTTATAACTTATTTAGCCATTTTTTTCCATAGAATGACTTTAAAAATTTTATTTATTCATTTTGTCCTTTTACTTTACAAAAAGTAATCAAATATGATTAAGATTTGAAGTACAAGGCCACCAATTCTATTCTAAAGAACTGCTTCCAATGTCATTGTTGATGAAGAAGACGAGTTTGGTGAACTTAAAAAGCAAATTTAGTAAGTTTGTTAAAAGTTTTGATAAATAAGTGAGTGCGAGTTATCTAGAAAGAGAGAAACAATTTAAGA